>JASDDO010000006.1:362780445-363980445 GCA_030015575.1 Agapanthus africanus | reverse complement strand
AATGTGTTCATGTGGGAAAATGCAACTTCACCACCTTCCTTGCTCGCATGTTATGACTGCTTGCGCATCACGGGCATTGGATTATCATGCCTACGTTGATATACACTATTCATCAAATTACTTGGCATCCACCTGGACGCCCAATTTCTTTTTGATTCCCAACAAAGATTACTGAATTCCTTATCAGGGTCCACTTATTATCCCTGACGAGTTTTCTCGAAGGAATAAGAAAGGTCGGCTGAAGTCGTCACGAACTCGCAATGACATGGATGCGAGGCAGGATAGAACATCGTGTGCATGATGCAATATTTGTCATCAGAAGGGGCACAACATGCGTCGTTGCCCAAAACACGGCGAAGCTGGCATTTATATTGAATATCTTAGTCAATTATGCTTCTTTATACTATAACCACTTATAGAATCCTATTCGTAGATGTTGCTTTATACTATTAACTCATATACTGTTAACCCATATAGAATGCAATTTGTTGATATTTGTTTTATATGTTCATTATAAATTTTCCATGAAAATATTGATAATTGTTGACGTTGTTTTTCAGGTCCGTCACACTGATGCCTCCACGGATGCGTGGTGCCGGAGCTCCTGTTGGTGGAGCTGCTGGTGCTCGAGGCGATCGCGGCGGTCGTGGACCTCCTGATGTTGGTGGAGCCCCTATAGGTCGTCGTGGAGCTTCGATTCATGGTCATGGTAGTGGTCATGGTTGTGATAGGGATCAGCCCATAGAGCAGGTATATAGTAGGTCACATGGGATGCACAAAGGCCCTGCTGATCGGACACTCCTGACGCTACAGCGACAGCATAGATCAGAGGTTGTTTGGACAGGTTCGATAGTTTCATACATTACTTTCCATTCGCATGAGTACCTATCTATGATAGATCAGATACGCCCGTTGTTAGTAGAGGTCAGCTTATATGGCATTAGTCTCATTGGGAGTATTCATCTAGACCATGCCCTCCTGATGGCGTTGATAGAGCGCTGGAGGCCAGAGACACATACTTTCCATCTATTGGTTAGTGAGATGATGCATACACTGCAGGACATCAACATGATACTAGGACTCCCAGTTGAGGGTAGAGCAGTGACTGGTACAATACGACATGATTGGTCGGCCTTGGTTGCGGAGTATTTGGATGTCGTGCCAGCAGATGGTGTGATTCAGGGCTCAGTTCACTTGGTTGCGTGCGCAGTTTCTCGATACTATCACCCAGGATTTGTCAGAGCATCAGATCTAGTGTTATGCGAGAGCTTATATTCTATCGCTCTTTGGGGGTCTCGTATCCTCATCCTCCGTCGGCGCCATGGTATCGCTCTGGTATTTACCTTTGCTTACACATCTGATTGCTGCAGGCGCAGGAGCGTACAGCTGGGGCAGCACGGTTCTTGCTTTCTTATATCGCGGGTTGTGTTGAGCGTCACTGGGTGGAACACAGATGACTGGATGGTCTGTGTTCTTACAGCTTTGGGCTTGGGAGAGATTGCATCTTGGACAATCTGGTATTACACAGGTCATGGATAGATGGGTCTAGACCGGTCCTACGGAGCGGAGGTCCTTACTCGGGGTATATTGGGCAGGTACATACATATGGACGGAGAGCCCATTCCAGTGCCTCGATTATTACATGGATGAGCTGAACACACTCTGGGATGGGGTTGTATCATGGCGTCCTTACAAAGGGGATATAGATGCATCCCTACCACCACTGTGCTCAGTTCATCATGAGATATGGTTGACCGCAGCTCCACTCATCTACTTCGCTATAGTCAAGGATTATTATCCGGACAGGGTGATGCAATAGTTCGGCCTGCACCAGGCCATCCCTCATGAGCGAGTATATGATCGTGCTCTACACAGGATCGATGGGCAAGGTAGAGCCACTGAGGACTGGAGAGTGGTGCATCGTGATCATGTACACCGGTGGGACGTGGAGCGGGTTGCTCACATTATTCGAGACAATCTACTGTACTATGCTGCCCGCTGCGAGGAGTATATGACTTGGTATCGCCCGATCACTCGTTTGTACGTTGTTTTGCCTGACCATAGACGACTTTCTAGAGTCGACGATGTTACTTCCTCGACCACTCAACCTATGTACCAGTCTCGAGCTCCTACTACAGCCAGGATAGTATGTTATTTTACTTTGTGGTCTTAATTTTCATATGGTACGATTCATATTATCATTTTACTAAAATATTTCAATTTTTTTTCAGGTATCACATGCATGGACACTTATACGTCTCTCCATCCAGACTCTAGCGAGCGATGCCGTGGCTAGAGCAAGGGAGTTCGCACAGATTACCCTCATGGAGTGCCGCTGCATTGTGACTGAGGCGGGAGAGGCCACCAGATTATAGGCGATGGTTACAGCTCCTCTTCTTCCTTTACGTAGACGCAACAGCTTATCATGACAGCCAGACCAGGCCAGACCTTCACGTATACATGAGGAGACCGGTCAGGCCGCACCTTCACATGCACAGGAGGAAACCGATCTGGCTGAACCTTCGCATGCATGGGAGGAGACCGGTCAGGTTGGACTTTCATATGCACAGGAAGAGCCCCATAAGTCTTTACCTTCACAAGCTCCGGATGAGCTCGTGAGCCTCGACCTTCACAGCCACTTATGTCGCAGTTGACTCAGATTGATATCGCAGGACCTTTAAAGGTACCACGACCACGTCCGAAGAAGAAGAGATTTTATCCCGTTTTCATTTGATTATGTATTTTACGGTATTATATTGTATCGAGGCCTTGTATCGTTCATGTAGTGATATTAGTATTGATGTTGTAATGGTATCCACCTTTCGAGGTGTGATCTTTTTTTTGGTATTAGTTTTGTGATTCCATCCTTTGAGGTGATATTTGTTTACCGCCAAGTGTGGTGTGTAGTGCTATATGGCACAGATTATTATGTATTTGTGGATAGATTTTAATATATACAAAAGAGATGCTGTCCATTTTATTTTTAAAATGTGTTACCTAAGTATTTGCACGAAGCCGTTGCGGCTATTTGGAATCAAAAAAGTTGTATAACTATAAATCTGATTATATATTTCATGGATGTCAGTTGCTAAGGGATATTTGGTCTCATATGGTGGGTAGTTCCAAGTAAAATGCTACTGACAGTATCGTTTTACTTGTATTGAAAACGCTACTAGCAGCAGCTTAGCGTTTTCATTTGGCATAAATCCCCCGGCTTCAACCTAAGACTTCTTATGGTGGTTGGATTGCCTGTTTGAAAACGTTACTGACAGTAGTGTTTTCATCAGGAGGAAAACGCTACTGTCAGTAGCGTTTTTATATAAAAGAAAACGCTACTGTCAATAGTGTTTTCTTTCCCCATCCAATTACCATGCGGGACCTATTCCTACGTGGCAGTACGAGGGTCTATTTTAGGAAATAGTTTTGGTCCGGTATTAGTTTGGGAAACATTTTATATAGTATTATTTTGGTAAAAAATTCCAAAAAAGGACGTGGATTAGTTCAAAGCTGGATTTGAAGCTTTTTTGTCAAAGCGGGTTATCAACCGTTCATGATGTAATATATGGACGACTGAGATTAAAATAAAATAAAATTCTTATTTTTAAAGATATATTTATTTTCTTACTAAATTTTGACCGTCCGTGTATTACACCAAAGATGGTGGATAACCGGTTTTGACAAAAAATCTTCCAAACCAGTTTTGACCAGATCTGTGATTGGTGAGGGATTAGATTATTGATGAAATAGGATAGATACAAACGGAGGCTGCTAAATTTGGATCCGGACTTGATAAATACAACTCCCCATCTGTCAGCAGAAAAGCTAGTTATTTTCTTGTATAAAATATCATTCCAGGTATGTAATTGTCCAGATACCTGATTGTTGGAATTTGGCTTCTTCAGATAGGTCCCCTCTTCTAGGATGCTAAAAATACACACCTCAACTAAAATTAAGCGATCGCTAATATACTAGATATATGTATGCAGTTGGGTCTGGATCGGTTCATTTATTTAGCACGGGTTTTGAAATGTTGGATAAGTTTGCAATATAAGACAGAATTATAGGCTTTGAGGCCTATATTGTCACGACCCGAAAGTACGGAACATGACCGGCACTTAAACTACGAACGTCTCGAGGCGTACGTAATCTAAGTAAACCGAAAACCCAGAAATCCAAACCAAGAAAAGTAGTAGAGTGAAGGAAAACCAATTTAAAATCAAGTAGTTTTAATAGCATGAGCCGAGTTATGCGGTTTTAAAAACATTAAGTATTTCCTGAAAATTTCGGCAGAGTCTCCTTTGTAAATACTGGCTTCCAAACGGGATACAACATGAATAGTATACGAAATCAATAAAAAGGCATCCCCAAGCGGGAGCTAGCTCTTCGTCAATCGACGGTCACAACCACACAAGCAATATAATATACAACGCCAACGGCGAGGATTAAAATTCAAAGGAAACTCAAAACCAGAAGAAAACCACAGAAATATAACGCGTGACTCTAAGGTCGAAGGAATAACATCACTGGTCTCTATCTCAAAATAAATACATGATTGGTTGATGAAACTTTTAGATACAATAGAGCAATAATATACAAGTTATATAATGGGGGGTACGATACAAGTAAACCCACCTACTAGCAAATCACCCGAAGGAAACTATGCCCGCAAGCCGTAAAGAAACCTGTACGGCAAACCTGCAAGAAACTGGGGCACAACGGGGGTGAGTTGCCAACTCGTGAATAGAAAAACATCTACGGAAAGAAATCGCATAAATAACGCAACCTAGGTCAATGATCATAATAAATCCTCAATTATATATATAACATGCAACCTATAACAAGGCTAGGTAAATATCTAACCCGAGTGTAATCTTATGAGCCCGTGTCAGGGCCTCAGGTAGCAATATATCATATGAATGAGGTATGAATGCATGAAAACAGAATACATGTAAATGAAGAAACTGTTTTCATAATTTAGTGAGATTTCCTTTGTATTTTTAAAATAAGATATCATAAATGAAATCAGCATAAAACAGTGCCTAGCATCGGCATAAAACGTAATCCCAATATCTCGATATCTCTGTATCACAGTCTCTGTACCTCAATATCTCGAAATCTCAATGTCTCAATCACAATATCTAGGGCGTCGTCAGTCCAGACCGGCCCCTACCATCCATCTCAAGACCACGACGGTATCCTCCGGATATCCGACGCGTCGGGTAAAATCACCGGTAGGTAGTGCTCCCCTGCCAGTCTCACATCGTCATCATCACGCGCTTCTTGTCCCGGGGTACCTTACCGGGTCCACCATGTACCCGAAACGGTTCATCCGTCTCCTCGAATCGGGTCTCGAAAACCATCAGCAAACTCATGGTGCACGACTCATACATCATGGGAAAAACCGCACTTTTTATTTAAAAAGAGAGAAATCAGTTTATATAAGTTTTGCGGTTCCCCCCCAAATCCAGAAAATCTCATGGAAATCCGAATCCAAATCATCAATAGCATGTAAAACCATGAATATAGGCATAACGGTGAATAACAGTATGCCTGAAGTGGCAAGTAATAACTACAATATTAAGCTGGCATATAAGGCAGGTACACTAATATCATGTCAAATTACTAACTAATAAGCTAAGTCAAGCAATAATCTTTTCTAAGGTGTACGTGACATGGCAATTACCGATGAAGATGTGTGTGAGCCGGCAAGTAAGTGTACGTGGTACATACGCATCATCGGTAATGGTGTGGTGTCCTAACAATATGATATCAACATTGCAATAAGAAATTATAATATAAGTATGCGATGCGGAGCGAACAATAATAATGAGCGGAATACTAGACACAACGATAACTAAACTGCATTATCCTAATATAAGTCCTACAATAGTGCCTTTTGAAATAACACGAATCGCGGTGTTTTGAAAATAAGGGCTACGGTGTTTTTAAGAAAAGATACGTCTTTTGAAATATCCGTAGAATCCCTTGACCTGTCTTTTAAAATACCCACGATTCGTAAGCTTTTGAAATAGGTAGGAGTCGAATCTAATTTAACAACTAAACTAAACTAAAGGGCTAAGCTAGCAAGCTGGACTACAGGTAAGGGAACTGCCTAACATCTGAGTCGATATATATACATACCTGTATATATACTAGTCGGTGATCCCGCCTCAATAATATCATATCCGATACCATATCTATAATTCGACATCCCAAGTTGAGAGTGCGGATCAATCATCAAAATATAGCTCGTACGTAAATCCGTCATACGGCATCCCCAAATCTGGGTACGGGTCAATATCATAATCATCACACTATTCATCCGGTATCCTCTTTATCAAAGATCATAGTCTAAGGTACTGACCTATGTCTAGTACAATACTAATATCATCAATATAGTCATGATCTGGCTACTGATCGACAGTCTTGTACAAACTGATATCATCAGCACATATCATCATCAAGGGGTATACATCGCCCAATACGGCCTAGGATCAATATCCTAGCATACCATATCTCATATCACGATCACATGTCGACCATTCAATTAATAACACTATTCACCCGTATCGTCGTCCCAAGATCCGCTCTAACACCGGACGTACCTTAAGTACGAATCCTGCCATATCACCGATATCACAATCTCAACACAAAACTCATCGACTCATCTCAATCCCAAGTATCATCCTCAAATCCGTATGTGAACACATAGTCCCATACCCATGTGAACACATAACAATATATTCCCGTAAGCACAAATGAAAGAAGAAAGTATGCAAGTATGGGTGGGTGTGTGCAAGTATGGTGCGACCACTACTCTAGGGTTTCGCGATACTAAACCATCCTTATTTATCATCAATAAACTCAAACAAAATATAAACAATATATATATGTGTGTGTATACGTATTCGTATACATCACCACGAACTGCGGGGGTGCTATACGCCATCAACCCGACTTCTCCCCGTAGATATAGATCTACTCACTTGGTCCTTGCCCGCCGGTGCCGACGTCGCCACGCGCTTGCTTGTCGTCTCGAAGTCCACATGGGGTACCTACATATTACAACGCACCGTATCGCATTAAAATCCAATTTAAAATCAAAACGACACCTGAATCTCACGTAGGTCAAAGCCTACGGTTGCTTTCACAAATCAACCCAAAACTCTCGACATCGGCGTACCAACGCCGAGTGATCGCGAAAAACTCAACGCACCAATCGTGGTTTCAAAACTCACTAATTATATAAGAAATAGGTTTTAATTCATCAAAACCATAAAAGTAACAAATCGTTTTATTTCCCAAAAACCTAGTTAGCTCAAATTCCCATTTCGGTTCCAAAACTTGATGTTTTACCCAAACTAAATATTTTAGCGATTCTAATGGCCAAAATGCTCACTTAATAATATAATTAGGTCACACAAATCACCTCCATATTTTTCTCTCATCAATTAGTATTTAAACAAAGTTTCAAGTTTGCAAAGATATCAATTCTTTTAACATTTTTAAAACAAAATTCTCAATTCAACAACTAGCTAGGTTTTGCATAGCCCTAAAGTGTTAAACTACACATTATTTTGCTAATGAGGGGATAAAAACCCTAAGCATATTTTAAATTCTCGATTTTTCAATTAATTACCAAAACCTAGTTTGTTAAAACTCCAATTTAACAATTTTAAGTGACAATATACAAATCAACTACTAGACTAGATTTGCATATCATAAGATGCTAAAATACATATCACAACCATCAACAAATTATCACAACCCTAACATGATCCAAATCCTTCTCTTGAATTTCTAAACTTGAAATTGGAACCATAATACTCACTAAATAAGTTTGATTAAAGCAACTAAACAACAAATTTAACAAAAGTATGAGATTATATCTCACAAGAATTGAGATCTAGTATGAAAATCTTGACCTCCAATATGCTAACTTTTCACTAAGATCCATGCTTGACAGTCCAATGAAAAATGGGTAAGGATTAGATTTGGGGTTTGTGTGATTTTTGTATGGATTTTTGATGATTTTTTGATGAATTTTTATGAGGAGAATGAGGTGAGAAAAGATGAGGGGCTGCTGAATTTTTTTCGGCTGTTGATGGGTGTGTTTCGACCACAATTGGGGAAGAGGGGGTGAGGGAAAAATGTAGGGGTGAGCTTAAGAAACATGCCACCCACATCTCATTGTCTTAACTTTATTTTATTTTGATATGAAAATGAGGGGATGAGAAATGAAGTGGTGACAAGGAGGTGGGGATTCTTCCTTGGTCGGCCAGCCAAGAAATGAGGGAGAGCAAGAGATAGTGAGGTGTGTGAAGTCAAAATAAAGCCCATACTTCAAATATAAAACACCATACTACTTTGTTTATTATTTTCATTAAATTTTCTTTTCTAATATACCTTTTTCTATACAAATAAAACTAGAACCATCACAATTTTTTTTTTGAAGAACATGATACAATATATGCTTAGATGTGCCATGATGCACAAAATTTGTTTCAACTCATTCCAATTTGTAATTTTCCCTAATTAAATGTATTAGTGACGGCTTAAAATAATATTAAAAAAATAATTATTTTCGGGAAATTTTTCAGAAAATTTGAAATTTCACCAGTGGCTCAATAAACATCAAATACTAGCAATTACATAGCTAGAATATGTATATTTAATTTTATAATAAAGATATTTGTATTTTGACTTTTTGCAGAAAACCCCCTTATTTTACCGTTTTTTTTCGAAATTTCACCGAAACGATTTTCAAAACGTTACATATATGATGACACATTTCTCTAAAGATGTTATTACCTCGCTATGTAGGGCCCATGCTGTTATCTCACACATGCTATTCGATGTTGATTGATCCAACGGTGAGTTGATGGTAAAATAGAATGACCCACATGTTTGCGTTTTTTTTCTCCAATGTGAGACTTAAATGTAATAATAGCATTAGATAGTAACGCCATCCCCAAATCCCCTAATATACAATAAAACCCCTGAAAACTCTTTTTAAGAAGAAGAAAATACGAAATCCTGTGGGAAGAAAAGTCTCTTTTATATGGTTAAAAAGACACTATAGGCTGAGAAGTTACGATTTTTTGAGAAAACTGTACATGACGGTTTTCAGACGTTCTTTGAATTCGATTTTCAAAAAAGCCAAAAAAGAAATTTCAAGATTCAAAGTAAATTTTCTTTTCAAATCAAAGCAATGCAGTCCAATCAAAGGTTATAAATATAAATATAAATATAAATATTATGCCAACTAAGAATAAATCCCAATGTATAGATATCTCATTTTACTCGTGTTACAACATGTATTAAAATAGGGTAAATTGTCAACAAAAAAAAACCGGCCAGTCCAAGAATGGAGAAAAACCATGGTTATCAAAATAGATGGAAGCTCTCTTCCTTTATCGATTTCTTGCCACAAAAAAAGCCTCCTTGGCTCCTAAATTAGTCTTCGACTCTCTCTCTCTACCGCTCCACTCCTCCCTCCCTCAACCTAAAACTTCAGCTCCACCGCTCCACCCCGTTCTGCTCTACCGCTCCACTCTTCCCTCCTTTCTTGTTTCTTTCTCCTCCATTGCTCCTCCTCCGCTCCTCCTCCCTTCTCTCCTCTCTACATCACTCGTTGCTCCTCTTATCCTCCTCCGCTCCTCCCCCCTTCTCTTCTTTCTACATCGCTCCCATGAAGCTCATCCTTCCTTCTCCGCTACTTTTCCTTCCTTCTCTTCTTTGTCGTAATAACTTACTACTTGTTTAGAATATCTAACTACTTTTATGTAATATTTAACTACTTGCAATATCTAACCATCTGCTTATAATATCTAACTATCTATACATAATATCTAATCAGTCAGCTTGGTCATGGGGATGAGAAGTACAACCAAGCATTAAATAGTCTCATGTGTTGCCATTAATACACTTAGGGGGCTTTAACAAAGGTATTAATAAGGTGTAAGGAAAGTTTTTGATAATGGGCCATTGAGCAAGGGATTTTCATTGGAGAAATAGGCCGGGGATTTTGTGACAATTTCCCCATTTAATATATTTATTGTTAGAATATAAAATACATTTCCACTTGAAGTTGTGGCACAATGGAAGGGACATTTCGTATAGTATCAAATCAACCTACGTTCGATTCCCACCGAGCACGAATTAAATGCAAAAGTTCAAGTTTCGGCCCAAAGGAGCTTCGACTTACAGAAACGCGTTAGAATATAAAATATATTCTCAGTATCTTCATATTTCGAAGTTGTGCAGTGAAACATTCCACACATATTATACATGCTATGACTTTCGTCTCTCTAGTAGACATGGAACTACTACCGATATGCAAACACAAACATCCGCAATATATCTACCAACAAAAAGTTCTATATTTCAACTGTGTGATGGAAACTACTTAGAAACATGTGGCTTGATAAGTCGATTAAAATGCTACTTTATGGGCTGTTTTTCGTACTTTATTCCTACCTTTTTCTTATCTCCTCTTCTGAAAAACACCACATCACATAGTATGCCAATTAGATTTTTGTTTCATAACAACTCGCGGCAAGATGTTTCTTTTAATGTGTCGATATGCAATATCAAACCCCACATCACATGTGACGGAGCTCCTTTTCGGGCCTCCGTCAGATGTTGTCTTCCGTTGATCTAGAGGTGAACTGGGTTGATTGTCCTTCGTTGCGTGTGGGTCTCAATGGGTTTTGAGAGGACAAAGTGGGATGAGGAGGCTGCCGCCGTGTACCTGCAAAGAAGTCCCGGGGTGGTTTGGTACCACCAAGGACCCTCCGACGCTCAAGTCAGTGACAAGATCCGAGCAGAGTAACGGCGTAAGTGTAATGAATGGCTTACTTGACCCCTCGGTAATGGGGGCTTATATAGTAGCGGCAGCACGCAACAGCAGGCGTGAGAATCTCGCAGGCAATTACGCTCCCGACGTCACGCCCGCGTAATGAGCGGATCGCCCGTTTATGGGGATCGTGATGGCGTGGAACGTGGGATGTTGCCGGCAGAGAATCCGCGCATGGCGAGATTTGCGGAGCGGCGGTTACGCCTGTGAATGGTGGAGTTGGTCGGTCGGAGGGACCGAGGAAGATGGCCTCGGTGGGAGAGCTCGGGAACGAGCGGAAGAGCCGAGGCATCTTGGTCCTGTGGTAGCTTGGGGGTGAGCTGAGAGGCCGAGGAGGCTAATTTTCAGAGGGCCCCGAGGCGGGCCAGTTTGTGCTTGCAGGTCGGGCTCCGGGTGGCCTCGTCGGCCCCTGCGGGCCCTTTCCTCTGAGCCCTGGGACACGTCATCTGCCATGTGTCCTGATCTTGGAGGTCGCCAATATCGAGCATTATCATTAGCCCCCCACTCTTGTCCTGACCAGATAGTGGTCGGGCCAGGAGTGGACTGTCGGGCCTCCTGAGGCGAGATCCCATCTAGGGTTTCGTCGGGGCGAGCCTTCGGTCCATTGGTCGTCTTTTCTGCTAGCGAAATGAGGCGAGGTCTCCGCACCTTAAAGGGGGTGTGTTGGTTCGAGCACTATGTGACTGAAGCAATGGTCCACATGTCAAAGGGCGACTGGCCGGTGTGACGTAAGCGGGCCGACACGTGGGTCGATCGAAGCCGCCGATCGTGAGGAGTCGTTTCGGCGGGAGTTGACGGGTGCTGTTGGATGCGGCGATAAAACGGTGGCGGGGCCCGCCCCAGGGCCCCCAACCTTTCATCTCCTTCCTTCCTCGAGTTGCTATCGCTCGGTGTTCTTCCTCCTTCGCAAGACATGGTTCGTTCCCATTTTTCGGGCGGCTCGCGCCGGGGGGAAGCCAGTGGCGTGGCCGAGTCCCCGGCTAACTTGCGCCCTCCCCCTGATTCTCCGCCGATGGCCGGGCCGTCCATCTTGTCAGCGGCACCTGGGAGCTTTTCTGGCGGCGGCCGGAGTCGTCAGCCGTCGCTCGAGTCTCAGACTGGTGACGGGAGGAAGGGCGAGGGCTGGCCCCTTTCCAAGAGGAAAAGGACGGTTTCTTGTGCGCCGCCGTCGAAGGCCCCCGAAGGGATTCCCGTGCGGGAAGGGGGCTCCGTCTTCACTGTTCCATCTGGGCTTTCTGTTGCCACTGGTCTGCTCGTCGGGATGGAGGAATCGGCCGGGGGAAGGCTCCCGTGTGGCTTCTTGAGGGATCAATTGGAGGCTATGGCCCAAGGGGTGGTCCAGGTATGACTCCTTCTACGCGCATTCGCCTCGGTATGCCTTTCCTTGGTTTCTCATTGGCTTTCTGTCAGGTTCTTCAGCACCGCGCCCTTGCCGTTCGCATGGAGGCCGAGGGAGCGTTCCACGCCCCGAGGCCAGTGGAGGCGTTTCCTTCGGAGGTCGAGATCTTGCAACATGACCTGCGCCAGGAGAGGGATAAGGCTGACGTCGTGGCTGGCCGGGCGGAGGCCGCGGAGCTCGCCAACTTGGCGACTCGGGGTGCCCTTCGCCGTCTGAACGCGTCACTCCGGGTCGCTGATAGGAAGCTGGCGGACCTGGCCAGACGCTTTGCGGCATTGGAGAAGGAGAGGGACGCAAGCAGGGGGGATGCTGAGTCGGCGCTGCTGAGGGCTCAGGTTGCCGAGGCTCGGGCTAAGAAAGCTGTGGCCGAGTACAAGGCATCGGAGTAGTTCTACGCCGAGCCGAGCTCGGGGAGTATTCTGCCGTTGCGTGGAATAAGGCTCTGGACGCCGTGAAGGAACAGCTTCCCGAGTTCGACGAGGGTGAAATCCGCGCTCGGGTCCCGCTTCCGGCGACGAGGTCTCCGGCGAGGGATGACGAGGGGAGCCTGGCGCGCCCTTAGTGGCAAAGTCTTCGGTGGTAGGGCCTTGGGCCGTGACGCCGACGGCGAAGTGGCCGAAGTGAGCTTCCGGGCAGTATGTAGGGCTGGGGGGCCCCAGAGTACCCTTTGTAAAGATCTTGATTTTGGCAATAAAAGGAAAAAAGAACCCTTAATTCGTCGGTTTGTGTCCCCCCTTTTTTTCTCTTCTCTTTTTTGTGTGAAGGACGTTCATAGGATGCCCTTGTTTGTATTGTTGTGTTTCCGTGTAAGTTTGGCCATATGTCCGGCGATCTCCTGCCGAGTTTGCCAGCCGGCGAGGACGCCAAGCGCTGCCGTGGAGGTATCCTCGTGTACCCGCTAGGTCGATGGGAGATCGTTCAGATTTGGATGAACCAGCCGTTCTTCCGGGTGTCTTTGAGCGCGGCCACAGGGCAGCCGCCGGGGTGGCCGAGCAGGGTGGTCGTTTGGTTGCCGCTTGGTGAAGGATCCGACCTCTGGCGTCGGGGTTAGGCAACTACCAGCCTCAGTTTTTGACGAGCAGGGTAGCTGCTCGGTTGCCCCTTGCGAGGGCACTTGATCCCTGGCGTTGCGAGTAAGGAAGATACCGGCCAGGGATAGCCGAGCAAGGAAGCCGCTCGGCTGCCTCTAAAGAGGACTTTGATCCTTGTCTCTGTTAGGTAAGAAGCTTCCCACTGGGATGCGCCGAGCAGAAAGGGGCTCGGCGGCCTCGTGAAGAGGGCTTCAAACCTTCAGCGTCTGATGGGCATGAGGACGCCCGCTGGGGATGCGCCGAGCAGGGAGGAACTTGGCGGCCTCACGGTGAGGGCTTGATATCCTCCGCATCTGATGGGCAGGAGGATGCCCGCTGGGGATGCGCCGAGCAGGAAGGAACTCGGCGACCTCGCGATGAGGGCTTCAGACCATCAGTGTCTGATGAGCAGGAGGATGTCCGTTAGGGATGTGCCGAGCAAGAAGGAACTCAGCGGCCTCATGATGAGGGCTTGAGATCCTTTGCATGTTTCGCTGACTCCTTTGCACTCAGTTTTGTGCAGGACCCATGGATATGGACTCGCTCAGAAAGTCCATGCGTCAGTCGAGGCCGGTCGTGAAGGTTGGGGGCGCCGGCTCTTCCCGTTCACAGCCCGCCCCGGCTCCTTCTTCCTCAGTGGTAGCGCCCCGCGAGCGCTCAGAGGCGGATCTCGCCCTGGGGCCCAGCAAAGCGTCAGGTCGGAGGCGGGCTCGGATTCTGGAGGACCCGGCCTCGGAGGAAGAGAGCGGCTCTCCCACAAGGCCGCTCAAGAGGAGATCTGCCCGGGGACCGTCTTCGCTGATCACGATGGAGGAAGGCGGCCTCCAGTTCGCTGTGCCTTTGGGGCTATCTATCGCGGACAACCTGTTGCATGAGATAGAGGCATCGGCCGGGGGTAGAGTCCCCGGGGGGACCTTCAGGGCTCAGCTGGCGTCCATCGCCCAGGAGTCCGTGCAGGTAAGCGCTTGTCTTTCATTATTATTATTTTCGAGGTTCGATGCCTCTCTCATCTTTCTGATCTCTCTTCTACTTTTTAGGTCCTTCAGCACATCGCCCTCGCCTTGCGCATGGAGGCCGAGGTGGTAGCCCCGGCGATGAAAGTTGCGGGCCAACTCGCCTTGCTGGAAGAGAGCTCCAAGCGGGAGCTGGAGGCGATGAAGGTGAGGGTTGTCGCCTTGGAGGGTGAGGTGGAGGCCGGGAAGCGAGAGGTCGCCCGGCACCGCGAGGCCGCCGTGGTTACTGAGGCCAAACTTGAGGACACTCAGGTGTTGGCCGGCAACCTGAAGAAGACAGTGAAAACCCTCCGGAAGGAGCTGGGGGCGGCGGCTGAGTGGGCGAAGTCGGCCGACCTGAGGGCGGCCAAGTTGGCCGACCTCTCGGCGGTGAAGGCGGTGGAGGGCTACAAGAAGTCGAAAGACTACTACGATGACCTGGCCGTCACCACGACCCTCATCTGGCATGAGGCCCTCGACGCTGTTAAGGCCCGGGTGCCGGGGTTCGCCGATGAAGAGCTCCGGGCCCAGTACCCCCTCACAGACACCAGCGGGAAGGGGCAAGAGATTAATGACGAGGCCATCGCCGAGGACCCAGCTCGCCTCGTGGTGGATGTCGAGGGCCTTGAAGTCGCTCCTGGCCCCGAGGCCTAAAGCCCTCGTCTTCCTCCTCTTTTTTATTTTGCTGTGTCTGGAACTTTGTAAGCCTCCGGGCATTTTGTTAGGCTGGGGAGCCAAAAATACCCTCTGTAAAGACCGCCTTTTAGTAATAAAACTTTTTCTTTCTTTGGTTTCATTGATTTGCGCTTTGGTCTTTTGTTCATGAAGAATGCTTATAAAACTTTTCTTCTTGCGCTGTTGGGCCTCCATGTCAGGTTGGCTATCTGCCAAACGATCGTCCGTCGAGTTGATCCAAGAGCTGCTGAGGAGAAGGCGTCTCCATGGCCTCGAAGTCGAGGGGAGATCGCTTGAGACTTGGATGGACCTGATGCCCCTAGTTGGCAGCTTGGACCGTCTGCGTATGGTGGACGGAGGGCTGTCCGCCTTATTTGGACCGAGGATGGATGGAGGCTCCGATCCATGGCTTCATGGGTAGGGAGCTACCAGCTGAAGATGTCCGAGCAGGGTAGCTGCCCGGCTGCCCCTTGCAAGGGTTTTTGATCTCTGGGGTCGTGGGCAGGCAATTACCAGCCTGGGACGACCGAGGGGAATAGCTGCTTGGATGCCTCTTACAAGGGCTTCGATCCCTAGCATCGTGGGTAGGGAGCTACCGGCCGAAGATGACCGAGCAGGGTAGCTGCCCGGTTGCCTCTTGCGAGGGCTTTGATCCTTCAGGATGGGGACCGAGCAGGGTTACTGCCCAGTGCCTCTTGGCGAGGACTTTGATCCCTGTCGGTTGTGGTAGGATGCTACCAGCTGGGGATAGCCGAGCAAGGACTCGACTGCCTCTGGGAGGACTTTGGTCCTTGGCGCGGGAGGGGCTGTAGAAGCCTACCAAAGACCCTTGGCTGGATAGGGTCACTGCCCGGTGCCTCTTGGCGAGGGCTTTTGTCCTGAAGGATAGCCGAGCGAGGGATCCTCGGGCTCGACCGCCTCTGGGAGGGCTTTCTGATCCTTGGAGTTGAGGTAGGGAAGCTACCCGCCAGGGACAGCCGAGCGATGGTTGTGCTCGACTGCCTCTGGGAGGACTTTCTGATCCCTGGCGTTATGGTAGGAAGATACCCGCCAGGGATAGCCGAGTGATGGTTGGGCCCGACTGCCTCTGAGAGGACTTTCTGATCCCTGGGGTTGCGGTAGGGGAGCAACTCTCCAGGGATGACCGAGCAGGGCAGCTGCTAGGTTGCCTCTTGGTGAGGGATTTGGTCCCTGGCGTTGCGGCAGGGAAGCTACCCGCCAGGGGTGAACGAGCAGGGCAGCTGCCGGGTCGGATCTTCAAGAGGTTTCGCCCGACCATACATTTGGGGAACAGGAACGGTTAGCATGCGCGTTGAATGCAGGGGGAGGTGAAGCGCCAGGGTCGCGTCGCTTCGATTCCGCCAGTGAAGGCTTGACGATTGCCGCGTGTCAGCGACCTCTTGGACGAAAGCGGGCGACTGTTGAGCTTCGCTGGTACGCAGTGGGCTATATAAGGCTGAATGAGTACCGGTCCTTCCTTCCTTCACAAACAGTAGATCAAGAATGCAAGACTTCCCGTTCACCATCCTTGACATCATCCACTTCGAAGATGTGTACTTATACGATCAGAACTGCACCGAGGACACGGTGCAGTTGGTGTGTGGGGGCATCGAGGACCACTTTGGCCGGCTGCTCCCCCGACGTTCCTCCTTGCTGCAGTTGCTGATGTACTCCATCTGGAGAGCGTCACTGGGGATTTACAACCCCCTGTCCGAGCAGCTCTATAATGAGGCCGTGGGAAAGCTTCGGTCTCTGAGGCACTTTGGCCTGATCTCCGCGAACCGGCTGGCTCGCTCGGAGGTGCTCATCCGCGAGTGCTACGAGTTGAGGCTTGGGATTAACGCGCACGGGGGGAACCGAGGGGAGAGGTTGGATCTCGCGAGGCCTCGGCTGGTGGAGATCTTTACCGAGTATCACGAGCAGTGCTCTCTGCACCCCCTTCCCCCACTATTGTAATAATAATTTTTCTTTTTGTATGTACGGCTGAGGAGCCCATAATACCCCCTTTTTTTTTGAATAAATAAGAACTTTTCTACTTTCCTTGCAATGTTCTGTTGATCTTTATTAAATTGAAAATAGCCTTAGGGAGAGTTTACATTGCCCCAGAAGAAAAGTTCAGGTTAATAGATGACTCTATCAGCGTGGCCCGAGCTTCCTGGAGGCTTGCTGGTCTCCGTGCCTGGCGCCAGGTACGGGGCACTCCGGGCGCCGGATTGGTCCTCCGTGGAGGCAAGCATGATCTGGCCGATGGCAGCTCGGCGGGAGGAGGACGCTGCTCCTGCTTGCGGTCGGCCTGTCGCTTATCCCTTAAGTAGGCGGCGAGGTGCCCCGATCGGATGAGCTCCTCGATGTAGTCCCGGAGTTGCTTGCAATCCTCGATGGTGTGGCCCAGCGTCCGGTGGAAGGCGCAGTAAGGGCCCCGGGTCCGCTTTGAGGCCTGACGCGGGATTGGAGGGAACTTGAAGAACCCTTCGCCCTGGGCCTCCTTTAGTAACACTGCGAGGGAGACGTTAAGCGGGGTGTACTCCTGGAACTTCGGGTGATAGGGCGGCTGACGCTCTGGTCTCTCCTCCCGAGCCCTTTTCTTCCGGTCGGGTCGTTCTGCCCGGGGGAGGTTCGCGTTCACCTCGGATTCTAGCTGAACCTCGCGCTCGGTCTACGCCTTGACCTCGGCCATGGTCTTAGGCTGTGCCAACGCGAAGGAGCGCAGCCACTCCTTATGCTTTAGACCAGATCTGAGCGCCATGAAGACGATCTCGTCCCGGTGCTCAGGAACCTCGAGGAGGGCGTTGTAAAAGCGAGTGATGTAATCCTTGAACGTCTCCTTGTCTCCGCTCTTAATTATGAAGAGGTAGTCGACAGTGTGCTTCTGCTGACGGTTCCCAACGAAGTGGCCGAGGAACTGAGTAGCCAGCTCATCGAAGGTCAAGATTGAGCGAGGCTCGAGTCCTCGGAACCAGTCTCGACCAGAATGGATGAGGGTGGCAGGGAAGGCTCTGCACTGGGCGGCATCGGAATGGTCCTTGAAGCTCATTCCCGCGGTGAAAGCATCCAAATGGTCTTTGGGGTTGGTTTTCCCGTCGAACAGAGAGACCTTCGGGGGTTTGTTGCGCGAGGAGACGTGGACAGCGAGCAGTTCCTCGGTGAACGGTTTGGTGAGCGAGTCGGCGGCATACTCAGCACCGTCGGCCGAGAGGTGCCCTTCCCGGCGCATGCCCTCGATTTTCTTTTCGAGGGTGTCGAGTCGGCCGTGGTACCTCGAGGACTCGGCGCCTCGTGATCCCTGGCCTCTACTGTGGGATACCTGCATCTGGGCACGGCTCTGGTTCCTCTCGATGAGGTTCCTCAGATCCCCGGGCGCGGTGGCTCTCGAGCCGTCGTGGCGAGCCCCTTCTGTGTGACCCCATCGAGGGAATGGGAGTTAGTCATGCCTGTAGGCAGGCGAGGTGACCGACATCTCCTCAGGGGTCAAGGGTCGCTAAGAGGTTCGAGGTGTGGTGCTCCGACGGCGGGCCTGGGGGTGGAGCCGCGAGGTGCCTAGCGGGCCTCAGGGAGTATCGGTCCGTGGGATCCGTGGTCAGGAGTCGCAGCCCGCTGGTGGTCGGCCGCGCCGACGGGGGTAGAGCATTCCGGAGGCGGAGGGGCGGCGATCTGGGGCCCAGGCCCGGCCGTTTGGGTACGGACGAGCGCCTCCACGAGGGACTGCAGCCGATTTATTCTGCTGGCGAGGGCTTGGATGATGGTCGCCGGAGGGGGTTCATCCGTGCCTCCGGTGAGGGGGAAGCGGCGGCTGGTACCCGAATCTTCAGGATGGTCTCTTGCCTTGTGGACGGAGATCGGAAGGCCAACTTTGTTTTTGTGGAGTTTACGTTCCCACAGATGGTGCCAACTGATGGAGGTCCTTTTCAGATCTCCCTCAGATGTTGTATTCCGTTGATCTCCTGGTAGATTCTGGAGGGGATTCCCTGTTGTGTGTGGGTCTCAATGGGTGTAGAGGAAATTCGGTGATTGGAGGAGTTGGTGCCAAGTACCTGCAAAGAAGTCCCGGGGTGGTTGGATACCACCGAGGACCCTCCGACGATCAAGTTAGTACTGGATCCGAGCAGCGTAACAGCTAAGTGGAGTCAAAAATGGCTTACTTGACCCCTCTGTGATGGGAGTTTATATAGTGGTGGAGGCACGCAGCAGCAGGCGTGAGAATCTCGCCGGCAGTTACGCTCCCGACGTCACGCCCGCGTAGAGAGCGGATCGCCCATTAATGGGGATCGTGGAGGCGTGGAACGTGGGATGTTGTGGGCGGAGAATCCGCGCATGGTGAGATTCGCGGAGCGGTGGTTACGCCTGTGAGCGGTAGAGCTGGGTGGAGGACCGAGGAAGACGGCCTCGGTCGGGGGGCTCGGGGACGAGCGAGAAGGCCGAGGATACTTGATCTTGTGGCAACTCGGGGCGAGCTGAGGGGCCGAAGAGGCCAATCTGCAGGGAGCCCCGAGGAGGGTTGGCTTATGCCTGTTAGTTATATGTATGCCCTAGAGGCCATTACTGTACATAGGATGTATATTGTAGTGGATGCTGGGACATATATAGGGAGGACTTTCTTGCTCGACATGATAGTATGCTATCTGGTTGCTCTTTACCTTAACGTGTATACTGATTGTCTTTCTGTTACATGTTGGTAAAGCCCTTAGGATGTGTACTTGACTACCTGGACTATGATGCGAATCATACTAGTGGGGACATGGTAGTCCATAACTACATCCTTCAAGGTCCCTAGTCGTGGGTGTATCGAGACGGGGCATCGATATACCAGAGTAGACTAGCGTATACCTTCTCGACCCATACAGATGGGCGATGGATGATCCCATATCCATTGGTGTTTGACATCAGAGATGATATACGGGTGCTCCGTGGAGACTGGGTACACTGGACGGACTCGCCGAGAACTCCCAGATGGTATTATACCTTACGTCAGATGGCAGTTCTCTGGTGACACTGGTACAGGTTAGTCTGTAGACCCGAGATCGTCATAGAGTCTTGTGTGATTCCCACTGTGCTTTGATTTCCACCTTACCACGTCCAAGAGGGCATACAAAACGGTGGTTTTTAGGTACAGTCCCGAATCACATGGAGGCAATGAGCGATAGGAGGGGATTCGTCTTTCCCGGTATAGGGAGTTGATGTTGCACTGTGTTCGATTGGCTATAACCGGAAATCCCTGGCCAGGGTTGCTGAGATTTACTGGTAAGTGTTACCAGTAGTTTCTCGAACTGTTATAGACCTCATATCGACACGACTTATCGAGCTATTGGGGTCTGACGTTTACCACCCCTAGGCGAGATATGCGACATATCAGACGACGAGACCGGACTGTACGGTAAGTGTTACTGGTTGGATTCACATGAGTGTGAGCGGGCTTGCTCGTCGATCTTCTGATCGCTCAATACCCGGGTGGCCGTTACGTTTAGCAGACCGCTTGCGGCTTGTGGGTGCTTGATATGATCATCATCTGCTGCCGGCGTATTGACGAGTCTTTAGAGTCCTACACAGAGGTTTCCTGGCTCAAGCGAAACGAAATAGGAGCGCATATGAGATATGTGCGGGACCGAGAATAATACCAGTGTGTGATACTGTATTCTATTCTCGCGATTTGTATCATTGGACGGTTATATGTGATATACCCGGGTTACCAAATCAAGTGTTGATTCGATACATTGATACACTAAATATTAGTCGGTTATATGCAGTATGACCGGATCATTAAATCAAGCGTTGATTTAATGATTTAATGCATAATTATATATTTGATATATTACTTTGCATTAACTAGTATTGGTTCACTTAATATGGATTTTCTCACTTGATGTGCACATTATATATATATGATATAGTTTTGTGCACTAGTTTGTATCATGTTTGATGATACATGCAAACTTGGTTGTGTGTATGCTTTAAAATATGATTAGGTTAATGGTTAGGGTTTCATTTACTTATTCATTTATTTATTTATTCTTTTTTTTGGCAAGAAATGAAATGGTGGCTTTCTTTGGATTTATCTTGAAGCTTCTTGAAGCTTTGAAAAGCTTTGACCATTTTTTGTTTCTTTCCTTAACCCTAACCATTTGCTTTAACCATAGTTTATTCTCTACACTCAACCATGGTTGCATTATGATAACTTCACTTGATTTATCATTTGATTTTATTATTCTTATCATATTCTTTTTCTTCTTCTTCTTCTTCAAGAAGGAGAAACCTTACTAGCTTTAATGGTGCTATGAGGAAAAGAGTGAGAAATCCAAATCCAAAGTGAACCCACTTCCTATTTCTTCATCCTTTACCACTTGCCAAGTAGTATAGGGTGTTTTCTTCACAAGTTTCATGACTTGGTGAAGTTGGAGCTTGATCTTGTGTTGCCTCGACGTAGATCATCTTCGGCAACGAAGTCGACGACCTAGCCCGATCATTTCTTCGACGAAACCATCGCTAGAGTCCGGGATCCGATGATCGCAGTGGAGAGACATCATCACGGAGCTAAGGAAGTGGAGGACCGGATCTACAAAGGTTGTAGTCTCTTTCACTTAGCAGTAAAGTCGTTTACTAGCTTGTAGTTTAGCCTATTCTCTATTTAACGATCTAGTTTAGGGTTTCTCGGCACCGGAAAATTTTGAATTTGGCATGGTTGATGCGTTGTGAGACCTCTTGAGTGTGCCTAGGAACCCTACAGTGGTATCAGAGCCTAGCTAGAGCCTTAGGCGATGTGTTAACGAAGTTAAAACCCCGATCGAACCCGAATACCGCAAAATACACCCCTCTCTGTACATTTTTTAAAAACTGGGATTTTTGTGAATTAAAAATATGCAGAAAAATAAGCAGGGTTTTTTAAGAGTTACTGTGAAATACTTACGCATAAGTCGATTAAAAAGCGGCGGAACCGCGGCATTAGCATGGCTATTGCGGCGGTTCCGCGGCCACTTAGTCGCTTCAGTGAGTTCTGTTTACACAGTAATGTTCTTCTGTCATTCCTGATTCTTCTGGATATTTTTAATTTATATTCCACTGTTGTGTGGGGGTGTATTGGGGATTCGATGATTCGATCGGAAACTTTAACTGCGTCTATGGTTTTTCCGGATAATTTTAGAAAATGTTGAAAAGTTCGACCGGATATAAATACCCACTTTTTCCCCTGTCGGGAAATTTCCAAATGTTGGATCTTTACGTAGTTTAAGAATATTCGAAGTAGTGCAAGTAACGCGATGGACCCTCTAGAAGACAACAAACCTTAACTCGATTATGTGACCGTCTTGAACTGCTCTTTGAACCTTAGGGTTTGGGGCAGTACGGCGTGCCACATGTGAGGCGTTGGCTTGACCCTTCTACGGCTGGACCGTTGGTACTGTGGCACGAAGTGAATGTTCTTAAACTTATTTCATGTGTTGAGTTGTTTCGGAAAAACTTGGGTGTTTGACTGTTCGATCGGAAATTTTAACATTTTCTGTTTATCTGAAATGTGATACAATATTTGGAATTCACAAGTAGTTATGTGATAACTAATATGAATGTTATAAACATAGCACTTTAGTCTCAAATGATCGGTTGCCACAGAATTTTGATGCGATCAAAAGTCCGTCGCAATCACGTAGCGTACGCGGATATTCGCCGGGTAAACTTAATAGACAGCTACACCCCTTAGCCCCGACCAAGTGACTGTAGGAGAACCCCATCGCTGAAAGCATCCGCTCGGGTGCTCGCGGTAGCGGTGTTCCGCCTTGGTGCACTTCGTCGACGGTATCGGGGGTGCGGCCGTCTACTAAAGTTTGCGACGAGCATTCGATCAGGATGTCGGGAATCCTGTTGAATTGCCCGACTTGATATTGAAAAGAGTTTTCGATAATAAGACTAAAATGCGGGGTTTATAATTGTTAGGCATGCGATGTCTACGGAATTCATTTGATTAGGCATGCGATGTCTAAGGAGGTTGCGGATTCCAACTGTTGTAGTTTTACACTTTCTTTTCTGCGACCGTAAGTGTAATATGTGATATCGCCAGTTTCGTTGCTATATGTCAACGACAATTGGGATGCGCATATTTACTTACGTTGATGACATGTGATGTTATATGTTGCTGGATATGTTATATTGGATCGTCGTGTTTGAATACCCAGGGGTTTTTATGTAAGATGAGTGTTTTTCATTTTCATTCATGTAAAAAACTTGTATGTAATATTCTTTTATTAGGGCACTTCCAGGTTGCGGAAGATATCACCTTTTGTATATTATTTACTTTTCGGCACTAGGATAGACCCAAGGAGGAGGGCACAAGTAACCGGGTTCTGGAGTCCAGTGGGAGACCAACTCGAGGAGTCGAGTCCGGGTCTCCTAACTCTAGAATTGGTACGGTTGCTTGCCGCTCTCGTAGGGGTCTAGGGGTGTGGGTTTGGCTATTCATCGCGACCGTGGAATCCGTGTTTTATACTGGCTCGTATTGAAAACACGGACGTCCTAGTATATCTAATGTTTCATATGATTTTTCTGCTGCAATATCTGTGATGTGATCATTTGATGTTCTGTGATAGATACTGTATATAGTATATATGATATATTATATAGACGTTACTTATGTTTTACACCCGCGCTAGCCCTGCCCCGCTCTGCCGTTAGTTACCAACCTAACGGTGCACGAGAGGACATCGAGGCGAATGCGGATGGCATAAGTGTACGTCGTATTTATCTGTGATGTTTAGGTAACTTAAATGATGGGACTTCATTAATATGATTAATGAAAGAAAAAGAAGCCTAAAGATGTTGTGGAATCGAATTTCAAAAATAAAACAGGTAGCTACAGTTCTTGCTTTGCATCGCGGTGTTCCTTGTAGAACATCCTGCACCTTATTCGATAAGGAAACGACCGAGATCCCTTCACCGGGAGTGACTCCTTTAGCAATAACTGGCAGATGCTACAACTCTCGGTTTGTCTTTTGATTGCTTCTATAGTTTCTGCTTTGCATTGCGATATATATGATATATCATGCACCTTATTCGATGAGGAAAGGGCTGACGATCCCTTCACCGGGAGTGACCCCTTTAGCAAAACTAGAAAAGCCTCAAAAACACTCCATTTTAAAATCATTTGATTCTACAACGATATCAAGTTCATTACGCAATAGGTTTTCAGAAAAACCTTTCGTAGCCCTCCGTCATTTCAGATAAGTCCTACTTAGTATTCGTGCTACGTTTGTTGGCCTGCGTCAAGGCGTAGTGTGCGGTAGCTAACTAGTATTTATCTGTTTATGCATATGATGCAGATTGGATTAGGGTAGTCGTGCGACTTTGTTGGCCTGCGTCAAGGGTCGTGCGGGTGGGTTTAATTTAATCAAGAAATGACGGGTTGAACTTGACTAGCGGACTATGATTTGTTGGCCTGCGTCAAGGTCATAAGACGCTAGGGGCAAAATATTATCGGGAATTTCAAGTGTTGAAATTTGCAATGAGATTGCATACCTTCTATGAGATAGTTGGATCCCGATACCCGCTGCGAGTAAGAGTTACTCCTGGGAGAGTTTTGCACATTACAATTAGCCGATCAAGTAGGTGTCTAGAAAGGTGTCAACGGGGTTACGCCTCTGGGAAAACGAGGTTTACATTAATTAGGTTTGTGCGAAAGCACGGGGGATCTCCCTCAAAGTACCGACACTGGCCTGGCTGAAAGATTGGCGAACTTGTAGTGTGTAATTAATCCCGGCTAGTCTTTCCTTTTAGGGTTTGAAGGAAGATTTGATAAAAACAGTGGGAGCCATCCTGATTAGATAAAATAATAACCAATCTGATCTTGTAAGAGCATACGCTGAGTGTTTTCTTCTCTCTCTCTCTCCGAGTAGCGACCATATCACGCCTTAATCAAGATAATAATACAGATGTATTGACCGAACCCGCTTGTTTTACTGAGCTGGGGAACGTTGGTCCCGCTCCAACTTATAATTGTTATAAGACAGAGCAGGAAATAGGGGATTACCTGAATTCCCGTGCCGCCCAAACGAAGAAAGTGCATGTGATGCATCTCCTTTGGGTGTGTTCATTACAAAGAACTGTTTCTCTGTATTCTCTACGTCCTGGGTATTTGATACCGGATCAGGATCCCAGATATGTAATCTGTTACATAGGGCTACAGAAAGGTAGAGAACTGAGAACGGGTGATAAGTTTCATGAGACAGAAAACGGGGCAAGTGTTGCAGCCAAGTCTGTTGGTCACTGTCACCCTGTATTCCAAATACATTGATTCTGAACAAATGTTATTAGATACCGAACCTGATGTACAAAATCATATCAGTCTCTTTATTAGTAAAGAAATGATATAATTTTGTATTGTTGAATATTGTATTGAACATTTCAAAAGTTGATCGGTTCAGGCACGTTATCTAAAAGCATTGACATTCTAAATCAAACTACAGTTCCTAGTATACAGAACACACACAAGAGGAAGAGTTCAGAAATGAACGATTCCTTCTTGAGGTATTGTAGACTAGGTCATATCAATGTGACCCGACTAGCTTAAGTTACATTGTAGATGCATATTTAAATCAGTTTGAATTTACATCTTGTGAAACTTGCCAGTCATGTCACAAAGATTAGATGACCAAAGCTCTGGAAACAGAGAAAGAGTTAGTTAACTCTTGGGACTGATACATGATGTATGGTAGGTCCCCTGTCTACACATGCTAGGACCGGTTCTTTGCACTTCATTACATTCTCTGGTGATCTCTCAAGATTCAGTCATATATTCCTGTTGAAACACAAGTCTGAACCTTTTGAGATATTCACATAATATAAGTTAGAAGTAGAGAACCAATACGGGTATAAGTATTATGTCCTTTGATGTGATCAAGGAGTAGAATACTTGAGCACGGAATTCTTGGATTTTTTTAAAGGAGAATGAGATTCTCTCTCAGCATTACTCCTCCGTATACACCATAGCACGATGGTATATCGGGGCGGAGCAATCACACCGTATATGATATGGTGCGCTTTATGATGAGTACTACTGAGTTTCCTATTTCCTTTTGGGAGTTATGCACTTGAGAAGCTGCATACCTATTGAATAGGGTTCAAATCAAATCAGTTGCCTACCACTTCATATATGATATGGAAAGGGAAGAGCCCATATCTTAAGTTAGTTAAGATTTGGGGTTGTCCGGCCTATGTCTAAAAGCAAAATCTGGACAAGCTCGAGGCAAGATCTGTTATGTAGAACTGAAAAGGTTCCAGCTATACAAACTACAGCAGATGATTTGGTAGAACTAAAGGATTCAGTAGATACCAACGAATCTCAGCCTCTCCGCCGATCTAGTAGGGTTTCTCACCCACCTGAGAGATATTTCTGTTTCTCTATGACAGTGGGAGCGAGGATTGCATCATGAGATGATGACCCAACTAGTTTCGAGCTGGCCATCAGGAGTGGGACTCTGTAAGAATGGCTGGATGCTTAGCAATCTGAGATGGAATCCATGTACATCAGCAAAGTATGGACTTTGGCTGCTATATCTGAAGGGTTAAATCCCCATCAGGAGCAAGTATATCTTGAGAAGATTACTTAGTGTACTTGGAAAAGTTGAGACTTTCAAAACTAGACTTGTTAAAGGTTTTCGTCATCGACCAGGCGTGGATAATGATGAAACCTTTTCCAGTGGATATGCTTAAGTCCATCCGGATCCTACTTGCCACAGCTACATACCATGACTACGATATCTGGCGGTTGGGTGTCATGACTGCTCTTCTAAATGATATTTTAGAAGAGGGCGTCTATAAGTACACAGCCAGAGGGCTTCGTAGACAGTGGGAGCAGCGGAAACGTGCACAAGTTGCTTTATAGGATAAAGCAGGCATCGCGGAGTTGGAACGTCTGTTTTGATGTGGTAGTCAAAGAGTTTGACTTCATCAAAATGGTAGATGAACCTTGTATATACAAAAAGGGTAGTAGGGAGTATGGTGGTGATCCTCGTAGAGTACGTGGATGACATACTCTTGATAGGGAAGGAGTTTCCTATGCTACGCTCAGTCAATCTCCGCTTATCACAAGGCTTCTCCATATAGGATCAAAGTGATACCTCCTAAATCCTGGGTTTTGGACCTATGAGATAGATCTAATTGGATGTTAGGATTCTCACTAGTTATAGTGAGATGGTATCAATCGATCCTGGGGAGAATCACTGGAAAAGTTCCAGGATGATAAGGACGACTGAATGTCAGTCACAGGCATTTTCTTTACCCTCAGTAAAGGGACGGTATGTTAGAAGAGTTCCAAGCTAGATACCGTGTCACACTAGACGATAAAGGCTGGATACATCGCTACTTAAGATGCTACCAAAGAGGAAGTCTGGGTGTATATAAGTTCATGAGATGAACTTCGTTCCTACCATTGTGAGACAATGGAGTTGTGGCTTATGCCTAGGAACGTCTGTCCTATCAGTGATCCAGACATATTCTGAGGCAGCATCACTTGATCATGGAGATAGTTGATCTCCAGGCTGATCGAGGTTAGGAGAGTAGACTCAGAGGACAACACGGCAGATCCACTCACAAAGGCCTTTTCCCAGAGAGAGACTTTTATGGGATGGTTGAGTATGAGATACTACAACCACTGCTATAGATGGCCCTAGTGCAAGTGGGAGATTGTTAGTTATATGTATGCCCTAGAGGCCATTACTGTACATAGGATGTATATTGTAGTGGATGCTGGGACATATATAGGGAGGACTTTCTTGCTCGACATGATAATATGCTATATGGTTGCTCTTTACCTTAACGTGTACACTGATTGTCTCTCTGTTACATGTTGGTAAAGCCCTTAGGATGTGTACTTGACTACCTGGACTATGATGCGGATCATACAAGTGGGGACATGGTAGTCCATAAGTACATCCTTCAAGGTCCCTAGTCGTGGGTGTATCAAGACGGGGCATCGATATACCAGAGTAGACTAGCGTATACCTTCTCGACCCATACAGATGGGCGATGGATGATCCCATATCCATTGGTGTTTGACATCAGAGATGATATACGGGTGCTCAGTGGAGACTGGGTACACTGGACGGACTCGCCGAGAACTCCCAGATGGTATTATACCTTACGTCAGATGGCAGTTCTTTGGTGACACTGGTACAGGTTAGTCTGTAGACCCGAGATCGTCATAGAGTCTTGTGTGATTCCCACTGTGCTTTAATTTCCACCTTACCACGTCCAAGAGGGCATGCAAAACGGTGGTTTTTGGGTACAGTCCCGAATCACATGAAGGCAATGAGCCATAGGAGGGGATTCGTCTCTCCCGGTATAGGGAGTTGATGTTGCACTGTGTTCGATTGGCTATAACCGGAAATCCCTGGCCAGGGTTGCTGAGATTTACTGGTAAGTATTACCAGTAGTTTCTCGAACTGTTATAGACCTCATATCGACACGACTTATCGAGCTATTGGGGTCTGACGTTTACCACCCCTAGGCGAGATATGCGACATATCAGACGACGAGACCGGACTGTACGGTAAGTGTTACTGGTTGGATTCACAGGAGTGTGAGCGGGCTTGCTCGTCGATCTTCTGATCGCTCAATACCCAGGTGGCCGTTACGTTTAGCAGACCGCTTGCGGCTTGTGGGTGGTTGATATGATCATCATCTGCTGCCGGCGTATTGACGAGTCTTTAGAGTCCTACACAGAGGTTTCCTGGCTCAAGCGAAACGAAATAGGAGCGCATATGAGATATGTGCGGGACCGAGAATAATACCAGTATGTGATACTGTATTCTATTCTCGCGATTTGTATCATTGGACGGTTATATGAGATATAGCCGGGTTACCGAATCAAGTGTTGATTCGATACATTGATACACTAAATATTAGTCGGTTATATGCAGTATGACCGGATCATTAAATCAAGCGTTGATTTAATGATTTAATGCATAATTATATATTTGATATATTACTTTGCATTAACTAGTATTGGTTCACTTAAGATGGATTTTCTCACTTGATGTGCACATTATATATATATGATATAGTTTTGTGCACTAGTTTGTATCATGTTTGATGATACATGCAAACTTGGTTGTGTGTATGCTTTAAACTATGATTAGGTTAATGGTTAGGGTTTCATTTACTTATTCATTTATTTATTTATTCTTTTTTTTGGCAAGAAATGAAATGGTAGCTTTCTTTGAATTTATCTTGAAGCTTTTTGAAGCTTTGAAAAGTTTTGACCATTTTTTGTTTCTTTCCTTAACCCTAACCATTTGCTTTAACCATAGTTTATTCTCTACACTCAACCATGGTTGCATTATGATAACTTCACTTGATTTATCATTTGATTTTATTATTCTTATCATATTCTTTTTCTTCTTCTTCTTCTTCTTCAAGAAGGAGAAACTTTACTAGCTTTAATGGTGCTATGAGGAAAAGAGTGAGAAATCCAAATCCAAAGTGAACCCACTTCCTATTTCTTCATCCTCTACCACTTGCCAAGTAGTATAGGGTGTTTTCTTCACAAGTTTCATGACTTGGTGAAGTTGGAGCTTGATCTTGTGTTGCCTCGACGTAGATCATCTTTGGCAACGAAGTCGACGACCTAGCCCGTTCATTTCTTCGACGAAACCATCGCTAGAGTACGGGATCCGATCATCGCAGCGAAGAGACATCATCACGGAGCTAAGGAAGTGGAGGACCGGATCTACAAAGGTTGTAGTCTCTTTCACTTAGCAGTAAAGTCGTTTACTAGCTTGTAGTTTCGCCTATTCTCTAGTTAACGATCTAGTTTAGGGTTTCTCGGCACCGGAAAATTTTGAATTTGGCATGGTTGATGCCTTGTGAGACCTCTTGAGTGTGCCTAGGAACCCTACAATGCCGGCAGGTCGGGGTACAGGGGTGGCCTGGTCGGCCTCTGTGGGCCCTTTCTTCTCAGTTCTGGGACGTGCTATCCGCCACGTGTCCTGAACTTAGGAGTCCCCAATATTGAGCATCATCAATCCGATTATCCAAGACTTTTGTGTGGATTTTCAATTTTTATTTCAATTTTCAGCTGTAATGTGTTGCAAAAAAATGAAGAATATTGGAATTGGAATGGTTTGCATATAATCTAATTAATTGATTTCTTCGTATTTTAGCCAATAAAAACTCATATTACCTTATTAAACAATAAGACTATATATGAACATATTAGTCACATATAGCCATTCATTTTAAATGGATGGTGGGATATCATCCAATAGACTCTCTATTAACTAGTGCTAATGAAGTTGATCTAAATCCCAGTTTGACACCTCTAGGTTAAAGGGTGTTTTTTTTGGAATAACAACCGGATTTAACGGGGGAAATATAAAAATTCTAAAATTTGAGATAAAAAAATGGAATTTAGGATGCCTTACACAGAAAACCCAAAAAAAGAAAAAAGAAATTAGTTATGGCCAGCTCAAGCAATACGAAGATATAGGTATTGCCATATCCGTATCAGTCGATGGCCAAGTCGAATATGGATACATTTAGTGTCATACCCCGCTTCCCAAGATACAAGAGCAGAGACGCGACGAAACCCACAATATAACTATACCAAATACATATTCTATCCGATATAGTTACGCGAAGCGTATAGTATGCAAGAATATACAAGAGTAAGTAACATAAATAAACTTTTATTCATTAATCAACATTTATTACAAGCTAAGTTCAACATCAAAATTTTATTATATCAAGTGAAAGCAAGAATTAAAGCACCCTAAACACGTGGGCGAAGTAGATAATGAAGAAGACTAAAATACTAATAGTGGGTCAAAAGGTGGGCATAATCTTCCATTGTAGCTTCAACTTCGGTCATCCCGTCCTGCTCTTCTCCTAGCTTTGACGGACATTTCGGGGGAAAAGTGAGAGAGATATACGTCAGCGAGTTATACTCGGATATGATTCTCAAGAGGGATTGTGTGCAATAAGAGGAATAAGGTGTAGGTGAAGTGGCATTACAGTGTGCAAGTAAAAAGGTAGGTAACATAGTGTCTCAAGGTGTATGAGTCAATATGTAGGTAAAGTGTCGTCTAATAACTACTTTTCGTATTTTAGATTGTTTTAGTTTGGTTTCGTAAGGGTACGGTGTTCTCGATAGTATTCTGATAATACCACGGAACAACAACAGAAATGAGGATTAGCATTCCGTTTACGACTCGGAATCACAGCAAATATGATATGTAAGCTAACATTTCCTTTACGGCTCGGAACCACAACAAATATGATATATGAGCTAGTATTCCGTTTACGGATCGGAGTCACGTCAAATATAATATGTGAGCTAGCATTCCGTTTACAGCTTGAAACTACAACAAATACAATAAGTGTAAGAGGACTCCCGAGACACATCGTACGGCCTCACTATCCAAACCATCCATCCCCGTATTTTAGTGTTACAACTTATGTGATTCAGTTACGGGTTGGCATATGGAATCGACAAAACATAGAAAAAACGTTTGTTTTCCAAATCGGGTCATTCCATTTCCATCCTATGCCCAGTGTCTATACATTCATGCATAAACGTTCAGGTTAATTAAGTAAGGCGAATTCATATCATGACTAGTTATGGTATTTACACTAGGGTATAAGAAGTTTAGATACCAATGCCAGCTATAAAAGAGTACTGTCATAACTCGGAAAAAAGATATTCATGGTTATGACATGATATTAGAACAATAGGAGTATTCCCTGTTATAGAACAATGGAGAGTTGCGAATTCCATTCCGAAAAAGGGCATGGTCAGAACATAATGGAACAATACCACTACTATAACACAGAGGTATCTTTTGGATGAACCGGAACTCCGAAGTTTGAAGAACTCCGGAGTAAAGCATGCTTGAGCTAGGGAAATTCTGGGACGGGTGACCTCTTAGGAAGTGACTCCTTCTCGAGTCCCTTTCATTCTAGCATCATATTTAAAGACATAAAAGCTCCAATTAATACATGCTATAACTAGAAAATGTAAAATTATTCATTGCCAATTAAATAGTAAATAAATTGATATTGTTAAATAAGTTTACTGGTATATGTCATGATAAATAGAAAATTTCCAAATAATTATTTCCTTTTTTGCAATAATTTTTCTTTAAAAATAATTCCTTTTTAAAGAATTCCTATGGCTTCCGAAAAATCTTTAAAAATCCAAATAAACACTCTAAAATAATTAAAAATTATTTTCTCTCCAAAAATATATATTAAATATTTCTAGAAACAAATAAACCTTTAACTAATATATTCTTTCAATATGAATTTAAATTAACTTTAAAATACTATAAAGGAAATATTTAGTTCCAAAAATGAAATAGACGTTTATTTACTATATGAAAATTATGGTCATTATATTTAGTTATCGGAAATGAAAATTACTATCTATATTTGGCAAAAGATATACAGATACAAATGAAGTAAAAAATTGCAACATTTTATTCTGGATATAGATATAAATATGAATGGTCATATGCGTAACAATATCCATATCCAACGGCTATTGTCAAATGCAAATAGGATACGGATAATCATTAAAAATAAAAAATATTCTCCATATTTGATAATAATCAGATACGGCTTCGAAGTCAACTTAGATTATTCATGGATTTTTGACATCCCTACTCTCTACATAATCGTCCTAAACAACCTGATGGAGGCCTGGATCTCCTTTAGATGTTATCTTCCGTTGATCTCTTCGCGTAATGACGGATGGCTGAGAATTGATCTTGGAGTTGATTCCTTTATCGTGTGGATCTCAATGGGCTTGGATTTGAGGTTGAGCCGAGCTACCTGCAAGGAAGTCTCGGGGTGGTTGTACCACCGATGACCCTCCGACGATCAAGTTAGTGGTGCAAATCGGACAGAGTAGCGGCTTAGTGGAAAGAATTGCATACCTCGATCGTCTGAGAGAAGGGTTTATATAGCGGCGGCAATGGGCAGACAGGCGCGAGAATCATGCTGGCCGTTACGCCCCTGACGTCATACCCATGTGGTAGGCGGGATCCCGCATTAATGACGAGACATGCTCGTTAATGGGGGATTATAGTGGCATGGAATGCGGGATCGTGGGCGGCGGATATCTCGCGCATGGCGAGATTCGCAGAGCCGTGGCGGAGGCGCTAGTGATCAGTGCCGCGGGTCGGTCTGGTTGAGACCGAAGAAGATGAGCTCGGCGGTAGGCTAGGGTACGAGCGGGAGACCGAGGTGTCTTGGTTCTGTGACAGCTCGGAGGCGAGCCGAAGGTTGGTCTGGGAGGCCACCGGAGGTCGGGAGATACCTTGGGCCGGAGTCCCGAGGTGCGATTCCAACCGAAATTCTTATCCTTTCTTATAGGTTCTAGGGCACGTCATCTGCAATGTGTCTACATCTGGAGAGTCACGATATCGAGCCTCATCAATAGCCCCCCACTCTCGTCTTGACCCGCTCCTAGGTCGGGTTGAGAGTGGTCTGACCGATCACCCGGGGTGAGCTCTCGTTCAAAGATATCATCGGTCGTGCATTCCCGGACAAAGAGTAGTATTTCCTTGATGGCGTCGGTAGATCAGGGGAGAGATCTCGCATTAAAGAGGAAGCGCCGGATCGCGTGTATGCTTGTCGAAGTGACGACCTATGTGTCTGGCATTGGTTGGCTGGCGAAACATGTCGCAGACGTCCCTGCGCCCGAAGGGACGCGTCCAATGTGAGTGCGAAAGGTGGAACGTTGTCGACCGTTGGTTGCGAAACGTTGTTTTGGCGGGAGTCGATCGGAGCCGTAGGATGCGTGCGCCGACAGCTATAAATAGAAGTGGGATCCCCATCAGGGCCCATACCTCAATATAATTTCCTCGTCCCTAGTCGTGTTAGCTCGGCGCTATTCTCCTCAGTTCAGATTTCTTGCGTTTGATCTCCCGAGGACACCGCCCTTTGATCAGTTAGATGTCTTCTTCCGAGGAGTCTGTAGATATAGTGTAGGTAGAGTCTAGGGGGTCTTCTGAAGCTTTCTTTTCCACTTCTTCCTCTTCTACTTCTTCCTCTTCCCCTTCTGAGTTGGAATTCACCCGAGAAGATAGGGTGGTCCCTAGAGCACAGGCCGTAGGTGTTCTTGGTGCGCGATCCTTGCAGAGGCATGCGGAGGAGCTCATTACCATCAAGACCCGTTTCTTCATTCCTCCCGGCTATTCGCTTCATCTGGCCGAGGAGGGGGAGAGAGCAAACCAGATACAGGGCAAGGAGATAGCCTTGTACCTGGAGGCCTTTTGGGCCGGGGTGCGTCTGCCCTTCTCCCATGAAGTTATCACGTCGTTGAACTATTTTAGGTTACCCCCGGGCCAGATAGTGCCGAACTCTTAGAGGATCCTCCTCGGGTTCCTGGTCTGGTTGAAATTGAGTCAGATCCCTTTCAGTTTAAACCTTCTCCTCTCTTCTCTTTGCTATAAAAACCACCCTGGCGCTCGTAGGGGGGAGCTGAGCTGGGTATACCTCTCCTTTAGCAGACGGCGGGAGGATGCCCCCGGGTTGGAGGTCGTCATAGTACCTTTTTCCATTCACGAATGGAAGAAGAAATTTTTCTTTATCGCTCCGCCCGAGGGTGAGGACTGGCCTGTGCCCACCCAGTGGCAAAGGGACAGCTGTCCACTGGTGAGTCGGTCCAATGATCCCGATGCGGTGGCAGTGTCGATGTGGGAGCCCCTCCTTCGGGCCGATGTGCTTCTATCTGAGCGGGCCCTCAGTTAGGCCGCCGAGTACGCGAGTAAGTTAGGAGCTTTCAGGCGACCCGTTTAGACTTGTGCATTCTTTAAGTTTTCTGGCATTGCTGACTACTTATAATTTTGTCTTATGTAGGACCCATGGATATGAGCAAGTTCCGAGCAGCAGTGATTGACGTGAAGAAGGGGAAGAAGGCCGGAGGCGCTGGCCCTTCCCGCCCGTCGTTGGCTCCGGCTCCACCGATGGCCGCTTCATCCAAGCGCCCAAATGCACCCCGGTCCCTGGAGTCCAGTCGAGCTCCGGTCTAAAAGCGTGCTCAGGAGCAAGAGCCTCGGGCTACCGAGGTGGGGGTCGAGACTGGCTCTCCCGCGTCGCTCCTCAAGAGATTTCACAGGACGTCGCCCTACTCCCCAGCCTTCCCGATCCTCGTGGACGATGGGGATCTCCGCTTCGAGGTGACCTTGGGGATTTCCATCGCCGATAGCCTGCTTTCGGAGATGGAGAGGTCAGCTGGGGGCAGGATACCTCGGGGGACTCTCCGGGCCCAAATGGCGGCCATAACTCAAGAGGCTGTGCAGGTTAGTGTTCGCACCCCACCCAGTTCTTCATTCAGCATTTTTGGTTATGTGATCGGGTGTTTCCCTTCCCCTTTTAACCCTCTTTCTTTCCTTCAGGTCCTTCAGCATGTCGCCCTCGTCGTCAACATGGAGGACAAGGAAATTGCCCCGGCGATGAGGGCCGCGGGCGAGCTCTCCTCTCGGGAGGAGAGCTCAAGGTAGGAGCTGGAGGTGGCGAGGGAGATGATTGTCGCCCTTGAAGACTAGGTGGCGGCCGCGGTTCGGGAGACCGCCAGGTACCGAGATGCCGCCCGAGCCACCGAGTCCCAATTGGAGGATTCAAAGATGCTCGTCGCCACCATGAAGAAGATAGCGAGCACCCTCCGGAAGGAGACCGAGGCGACGAAGGACCGGGCGTTGAAGGCGGTGGAGAACTATAAGAAGTCGGACCTGTTCTACGCCGACCTTGCTGCTGCCGTCGGCGTTATCTGGCACGATGCCCTCGACGCTGTCAAGGCTCAGATGCCGGAGTTCCCCAACGCCGAGCTCCGGGCTACGTACCCCCTCGAGGATGACGCGCAGGGGAACGCCCCTGGAGTCGACGCAGGGGAAGTGGTCCCCGGTGGGAGCGTGAGGGGCAAGTCGGTCGGCTGCCGACACCGAGGATCCCACCGCGGGTGTCGACCTTAAAGATGCCGGCCCGGCGGTTGCAGTGGACGTGCGGCTCGTCAAGGTTCTCCCCGGCCCTGAGGCCTGAGGCCCCTCGCATTCTTATTTTCTTATGCTGCTCCAAAATTTGTAAGCCTCTGGGCATTTTGTAAAGCTGGGGAGCCAATAATACCCTTGTAAAGACTTTTTGCTTTATGAATAGAAAATCCATTTTGCAGTTTCTTCGTGCGCATTTTCCTTTTGTTTGTGGTAAACATTTGTACTTGCACAGTACTGCTTTCATCTTTGGGTCGGTATTTCGTCTAGCGATTGCACGCCGGGTTGAATTCAATCATTTGCCAAGTGTGTAAAGACCGGTGAAAGGACGGTATCTCCATGGCCTGAAGTCAAGGTGGAGATCGCTTAGACGTGAACAGAACGAGCGAGGTCGCCTCCTGATGCCTCTTGGCGAGGGCCTTAGCGCGGGAGGGGCTGTAAGAGGCCTTCTAAGGACGGACCGAGCAATGAAGCTGCTCAGATGCCTCTTGGCGAGGGCTTAGATCCCTGGCATCGTAGGGTAGGGAGCTACCAGCTAGGGATTACCGAGCAGGGAGGGCTCGGTAGCCTCTTGGCGAGGTCTTAGATCCCTGGCGTCGTGGGGTAGGGAACTCCCAGCCAGGGATAACCGAGCAAGGGCGTGCTTGGTTGCCTCTTTCGAGGGCTTTGATCCTTAAGGACGGGCCGAGCAGGGTTGCTGCCCGGTGCCTTTTGGCGAGGGCTTTGATCCTTAGCGCGGGAGGGACCATAAGAGGCCTATTAAGGACGGGCCGAGCAATGAAGCTGCTCAGATGCCTCTTGGCGAGGGCTTAGATCCCTGGCGTCATGGGGTAGGGAGCAACCAGCCAGGGATTACCGAGCATGGGCGGGCCCGGTTGCCTCTTGGTGAGGGCTTAGATCCCTGGCGTTGTGGGGTAGGGAACTACCAGCCAGGGATACTGAGCAAGGGCGAGTCTGGTTGCCTCTTTCGAGGGCTTTGATCCTTAAGGACGGGCCGAGCAGGGTTGCTGCCCGGTGCCTCTTGGCGAGGGCCTTGATCTTTAGCGCGGGAGGGGCCATAAGAGGCCTTCTAAGGATGGGCCGAGCAAGGTTATGCCTGGTGCCTCTTGGCGAGGGCTTGGATCCTTAGCGTGGGAGGGGCCGTAAGAGGCCGGTTAAGGACGGGCCGAGCAAGGTTGTGCCTGGTGCCTCTTGGCGAGGGCTTTGATCCTTAGCGCGGGAGGGGTCGTAAGAGGCCTACTAAGGACGGGCCAAGCATGGTTGCTGCCCAGTGCCTTTTGGCAAGGGCTTAGATCCCTGGCGTCGTGGAGGTAGGGGACCACCATCCAGGGATAACCGAGCAGGGTAGCTGCCCGGTTGCCTCTTGGCGAAGGCTTCGATCCTTAGCGCGGGAGGGGCCGGAAGTGGCCTGCTAAGGATGGGCCGAGCAGGGTTGCTTCTCGGTGCCTCTTAGTGAGGGCTTAGATCCTTAAGAACGGGCTGAACAGGGTTGCTGCCCGGTGCCTCTTGGCAAGGGCTTTGATCCTTAGCGCGGGAGGGGCCGTAAGTGGCCTGCTAAGGACGGGCCAAGCAGGGTTGCTGCCTGGTGCCTCTTGGCGAGGGCTTAGATCCCTGGCGTCGTAGAGGTAGGGGAATACCAGCCATGGATAACCGAGCAGGGTAGCTTCCCGATTGCCTCTTGGCGAGGGCTTCGATCCTTAGCGTGGGAGGGGCCGGAAGTGGCCTGCTAAGGATGGACCGAGTAGTGAAGCTGCTCTGTTGAGTAATGAGGTTCTGTCCGATCTTCCACGGTGTTCAAACATTGGGAAGAGTGACCGTCGTGGTCGACACGTGTCATTAACGCATGGGGGGAGGCGGAGCATAAGAGCCGTGTTGTTTCGATTTCGCCGAGAAAGGCGGGATGCCCGCCGCGTGGCGGTACAGTTGTGGAAGGCACAAGAGACTGTTGGACTCTTGAGGGCGCAGTGGGGCTATAAAGCGGAGGGCTTGTTGAGCACTCCTTTCTCCGTCTTCAAAACATAAGAATGGACACTTTCCCTTTCACCATCCCCGATATCATAACTTTCCTGGACGTGTACTTGTACGACCATAACAGCACCGAGGATACGTATAGCTAGTTATAGGCCGCATCGTGGATCACTCTGGCCGACTGCTTTCCTGGCGCTCACCCCTCCTCCAGTTGTTGATGTACTCAATCCGGAGGGCGTCGCTGGGGCTGCACAACGCCCTGTCCGAGCAGTTGAAGGACGAGGCGGTCGGTAAGCTGAGGTCTTTGTGCCGCTTCGGCCTGATCTCGGCGGGTTGGCGGGATCGCTCGGTGGCACTCATCCTTGAGTGCTACCAACTGAGGCACCACGCAGACGTTCGCGGGCGGCATCAGATGCAAAGGTCCGAGGTGGCGAGGGCTCGGCTGGCCTTCTATCGGCTCGGACTCTCTGGCCTTCTTTCTCGGACGACCGTTAGCCTCTACGGCCGGTGTGGGGTGCTGAGCCTCATAGGTACCCGACGTACCCCTGCTGACATGACTAAGATTTGGCCGATTGTCAACTCACCGGGAGGGGGACATTGCTCTCGCTCACAGTCCGTCTGCTGCTTGTTTCGCAAGTATGTCGCCAGGTGCCCCGAACGGATGAGCTCCTCGATGTAGTCTCGAAGCTGTTTACAGTTCTCCGTGGAGTGGCCTTGCGACCTGTGGAAGCTGCAGTAGGGTTCCCGGGTGCGCTTCGCCCCATGCGCGAGACCGGGGAAGTTTGAAGAACCTCTCGCCCTTAGCCTCCTCTAACAGCACCGTCTGGGAGACGTTGAGCGGGGTGTACTCCTGAAACTTCGGGAAGTAGGGCTTTGGCCGCTCAAGCCTCTTTTTCTCTTCTTTCGCCCTTTTCCTCTGGTCAGTTTGCTCTGCCCGGGGAAGGTTGGCGTTTACCTCGGACTCGAGCTGGATCTCTCGCTCGGTCTAGGCCTTTACCTCGGCCATGGTCTTAGGTTGCGCTAATGCAAAGGAGCGTAACCACTCCTTGTGCCTAAGACCTGACCTGAGGGACGTAATGACCGTCTTGTCCCGGTGTTCTGGGACCTCGAGGAGGGCGTTGTAGAAGCGGGTTATGTACCCTGTAACAAATCTAATTTTGGTGTACAAAAATTTGTTTAAAAATTAATGTATACTTGGGGTATTTGCATTTGCTGTGATTGCTATAAGTAATTAATTTGCTTTTTAATAGCAAGAAGGAGCTTGTAGCTCATTGGAAATACCTTGCACTGCTGAACCAAGCCACCGGAGTTCAAATCCCATACCCCACATTATTTTTAAAATTATTTTCTTTTTAAACTTTTAGAAGTCCAAGGGTTTGCACGTGCATAACTCGTAAAAACCAAAACTCACACTAAAAACAAACTGGACTAGGGTGAAGACCAACTGACGACGGCTAACTTGGACCTCCGACCCGGCCTGACTCGGGCGATCGGGCCGGCGGCGGTGGCCGAGTCAGCCCCGATGAGGAATCGGCCAACATGAAAGTTGTGTCTTTTCACCTCCCCATCACTCCTGCACACTTTAATTCTCTGGATCGGTTCCAGAAACCTTTTAAAACCCTAATTACTCCATTATTAATACATTTTAATACAATTTTCATTTCACCCTTTCACCTACCTTAAACCCAAGTCTTACCCTATAAATATAACCCCTAAACACACCCCCTCACTCCAAAATTCTGATCAAAACTCTCAAGAAATCCATAGAAGTTTAGTGTACTTTTGGAGTTAGCAAAAGGGGTGAAACTCCGACGATCTTCCGATGAAGTTTCAAGGAGCAACCGGCGACGAAATGAAGCACCGACGATTCCTCTCTCACCTTCTATCTCCTCTCCTTCTTTTTAGAGAGTAAGTCCCAATTCCTTCTTCACTCTACTATTCTCAAAATCCGTATTTTTAAAACCTGACGGAAATCGGAGTTATCCGCTCTCCGATTCGGTTTTTTCCTAAAAACTAACTTTTTCTTAAACAACAACCATACCAAACTCTATCATGTTGACTAGTAATTATTAACAAACAACTTGAACAAGTTTCATAACAAATTATTTCATTTTGTAATTTTTATAGCTTTTTTTTAGTAAAATACTATGTAGTATAGTTTCGACTTTAAAACAACCTTAATCTTGCTATACCTTTAAGTAGATCACGAGTTAATGACCTACCTCCTCACACACTCATATGCAACATAGCACATTACATTTCGGGAACATAGAATATGGGAAAACGAAACCTTACATATAAATACCATTAACTATTAAAACCGTTTTCTATAAGAATTCGTATTTTTATAAATCTTTGCAAAGCGCCGCTACAACCCATTTTGGGGAACCCGACTGGGATGGTGTGGATTATCGCATATCTATGGGCTTAGTAGTGCGAGATGCAGACCTCCGCAAGGAGCATTCGGTCTCGAAAAATTTAAAATACAAATATCTTAAGAAAATGAGATTTCTAGAAATATAATATATATTAAAATTATTTTTATATAAATATGTATATATGTATCATTGAAATATCTATTTTGTGATAATATGAATATTCTAACTTTTTCCTAAAATCACAAGAATCACTTTACATTAAAATACCATGAAATCCATACAAGTTCAATATTACAATTAAATATCATGTATTCTGAAAAATAGGTTTATTCGCTAGAAATGTCACAAATATAAAATGTACAACTATGAAAACTCTAAAGACGATAAATAAATACTTGGGGTGTATTTTGAAAATTATACAAAAGTATTTTTACATAAAACCCCCTCAAGTTTTATAAATTACCCTAAGGACCCTAGTAAATATAGGTTTAAGCGGGACCAATCTCTTGAGTCTCAGGGAGCCGGAGAAGTGGGTGCTTGTCTATTTAAGGTAGACAACTTAATACCGGTGTTATCAACACGGTAATTTTCTTTGAAAAGGACACAAATCCTGCCGCCCATGTGCAGCGGTTACCGATAACATCAAAACAATCAGGACTTCAATTTATTTTCTAATTGTCTGACTCAGACTGAGTCTCATTAATAATCCGACTTGAATATATTTCAAGTACAATCTACACTCTACAATCCAACATGAATCCTTGAATACTTATATTCAATCTATTTAATCTGTATTGACTGAACCGAACTATGGATATACTTCCATTTACAAGATTCTCCAGTTACATCCATTTACTGATATCATGGTTTCGGCAAGTCATACATCTGTACAATCTATAATACAAAGCAAAACAATATAATACAATACAAACAATACAAATAAGACATCACGGGGTTTAAGGGGTAGATTGGTACAGAAGGTGTTAGAAGTGGCACGAGACTGTAAGATTTAATACACCTAACCTATATTCCGTTGCTGTTGTACCGTGGTATAAACGGTTCCTTGTACTACACGTGCCTCTAGTCTCTGGCATATAGAGACTCCTCTCGTATACACTGGCATTCTTCTGTACCAAGCTACAAACAATAGCGTTAACACTAAATACAATATTATAACAATATAATACAACTTTAAAAAAAAACTACACTCTCTCTATTTTTGTCTATTCTATTTCTCCCTTATGTTTGGGACTTACCGACCGATTGTTCGCTGACGACATTTCTTCTCTTTCTTCTTTGGAATGTTGTCAGGTGATCTGGACACTCAGGAGATCGGGCCTACTAGTGAGGACTTGGACCGGCTTTCCTATGACCCAGAGCTCTAGCTTCATTGTACACATTTTTATTTCAGTACTTTTCATTTCTGTTATGCCACTGTTTAGGCATTGCTTTCATTCAGTTGTATTTACTTTTCCATGTATTGTAAAAAGAATGTGAATAAATAAAGTTGTTGTTTTATTATATCTTGTCTCTTGTGCATTTACATTTATATTGCTTAGATACGCTTAGCGTATTTACTTCAGAGTAAATACGTAGCGGCCTCGTCGCGTCCCCTTCGCCGTACACCGGGAAGCGGGGCGTGACATACCCTTTGAAGGTTTCCTTGTCCCCGCTTTTTATCGTGAAGAGGTGGTCAACGGTCCGCTTCTGCAGTCTGTTCCTGACAAAGTGGCTGAGGAATTGGGTGGCCAGCTCATCGAAGGTTGAGATCGAGCACGGTGCGAGTCCTTGAAACCAGTATCGCCCGGAGCGGATGAAAGTAGCCGGGAAAGTGCGGCATTGGGCGGCGTCAGAATAGTCTTGGAAACTGATCCCGGCCGTGAATGCGTCCAAATGGTCCTTTGGGTCGGACTTACCGTCGAAGAGCGAGACCTTCGGAGGTTTGTTTCGGGAAGAGACGTGAACGACGAGTAGCTCCTCGGTGAAGGGCCCCGTGAGCGAGTCGGCGGCGTATTTAGCCCCGTCGCTCGAATGACAACCTTCCCGATGCATGCTCTCTATTTTCTTTTCGAGGGCGTCGATTCGGCCGTGGTATCCCGATGACTCGGCACATTCTAATCTTTGGCCTCTGCTGTCGGAGACCTGTGTCGGGCCGCGGCCCCGGTTCCTTTCGATGAGGTTCCTTAGGTCCCCCGGTGAGGTACTCTTTGAGCTGCCATGACGAGTCCCATCCGCGCGACCACATTGAGGGAGGGGGTGTCGATCATGCCTGGGTGCAGGTGAGCTGACCGACTCCTCCTCGGGAGGGACAGGGGCGCGATGGGGCTTGGGGCGAGGCGCTCTGGCGATGGACCTCTGTGTTGAACTGTGGGACGCCCAGCGGGTCATAGAATATGTTGGCCCATGGGATCTGCGGCCGCCGGAAGTAGCGAGACGGTGGTCAGTAGTGCCGACACGAGCAGAGTCTTCTGTCCCTCTGTAGGGGTCCCGGTCCCGAGGTGGGGGAGCAGTGACCTGGGAAGCTTGCCCTGCCATTTGGACACGGACGAACGCATCCACGACGGACGCGAGTCGATTTATCCGAGCGGCTAGGGAGTTAATGGCGTTCGGGGGAGGAGATTCGTCCGCGTCTCCGTTGTGGGGGAGACGGCAGCTAGCGCTTGGATCATCGCGGTGATCGCTCGCCATGGAGTTGGGATCGGAAGATGTACTTTCGTTGAGTAGAATAAGAATGTTTCCCACAGACGGCGCCAACTGATGGAGTCTTGGATCTCCTTCAGATGTTATCTTCCGTTGATCTCTTCGCGTAATGACGGACGACTGAGAATTGATCTGGGGGTTGATTCCTTTATCGTGTGGATCTCAATGGGCTTGGATTTGAGGTTGAGCCAAGCTACCTACAAGGAAGTCCTGGGGTGGTTGTACCACCGAGGACCCTACGACGATCAAGTTAGTGGTGCAAATCGGGCAGAGTAGCGGCTTAGTGGAAAGAATTGCGTACCTCGATCGTCTGAGAGAGGGGTTTATATAGCGGCAACAATGGGTAGGCAGGCGCGAGAATCATGCTGGCCGTTACGCCCCTGACGTCATACCCGCGTGGTAGGCAGGATCCTGCATTAATGACGAGACAGGCTCGTTAATGGGGCATTATGGTGGCGTGGAACGCGGGATCATGGGCGGCGGATATCTCGCGCATGGCGAGATTCGCGGAACCGTGGCAGAGGCGCCAGTGATCAGTGCCGCGGGTCGGTCTGGTTGAGGCCGAGGAAGATGAGCTCGGCGGTAGGCTCAAGTATGAGCGGGAGACCGAGGTGTCTTGGTTCTGTGACAGCTCAGAGGCGAGCCGAAGGTTGGTCTGGGAGGCCACCGGAGGTCGGGAGATACCTCGGGCCGGAGTCCCGAGGTGAGATCCCAACCAAAATTCTTGGTCATTTCTTGTAGGTTCTGGGGCACGTCATCTGTAACGTGTCTGCATCTGGAGAGTCACGATATCGAACCTCATCACTACCAGAAGGTTATAAAAGGAAGAAATTATTCGGTGTACCAGGAGTAACATAACCGGGCAAGTGAAAGAAAGAGAGAGAATTTCGATATATTTGGACAGATTGGTGGGGTCCATGTGCTTATATCTTTCTCTTTTATGACCGGGAATATACGGCAGACACACCCTGGAATTTTTCGTAAGAAAGGAGGAAGAAAACCAGAAGAAAATTTTCAATTAACTAATTTCGATTTTTATATATACGAGAAGTCAGTCTCCTATATTCTAGTGATTCTATGTATATTTTCTCCTTTTTAAGTAATCTTTTTTCCCACACTTTCTTAGCAATTTACTCCTCTCTCCCTCCCCCTCTTTTTATGTGGGTTAAGATTAAGGTTTCATTTTTCTCCCTTTCTTTTTCAAATTTCTGATAATTAATCGATTCAAGAGGGAAAATATCCATGATTGTTTCTTTTGAGGGGGAATTTATCTTTAATTTTAGCAATTCTAGATAATTTAAGCATATTCACAATGGCTGCGCCATTCGCTCACTTATCTAATTGGTTATGTGCGAAAAGATAATGAAAACCCTAAAACAAAGCGGAATTAAACTAATTTCTGATAATTGAAGTTTCTGTCGACGAATCGGCCGAAAATCGGATCCCCAACTAGGAGAATTTGGAGTAGATAGTGAAGTAGTGAGGAGAGGAAGACGGTTGATAAGGATTTGGTTTTGTTTTGGCGCCCTCAGATGGCGCGTGCTCGTCCTGTTCGGGTTCAGATTGGTCCATTGGGCTTTTGGAGCCTCACACGTCGGGTTTTAAGAGTGATGGAGGTTGGAATCTCTCTCAGATGTTATCCTCTGTCGATCTTGTGGCGAGTGGTTGAAATTTGTGGTAAAGGTTGGGTGTGGAACTTAATGGGTTGTTGGTTTTTGACGCCGAGCAGCCTGCAAAGGAATTCCCGGGGTGAGAAACCATCGAAGGACCCTCCGAAGATCAAGTAAGTACCGAGGAATAATTGGGCAGAGCAGCGGCGTATTGGATTTAATTCGAGTTACCTGAATCGTCTTGAATAACGGTTTATATAGATGTCGCATTGGAGCGAGCTTGTGCGAGATTCTCGCCGTCCGTTTCTCCCCTGCATCACGTTTATGTTGATGGCGAGATACGCTCATTAATAGAGAGACACGCTTGTTAATGGCAAGATACGCTAGCGTGGGATGTGGGACATGGAGTGGTAGAGATCTCGTCGTGGCAAGATACACGGAGTCTCTACGGGAGTGCTCGTGCTCCATGCTTCCGGCCAAACAGAGACGCTGAGGAATCTTAATTATAGGATAGCTTGGAGACGGGCAAGGAAGCTTGGTAAAGGGAAGTTGAAGAAGCTCAATTCGAGAAAGCTCGGACTTTGTGCTGCTGCAACGACCCAAATATTACCATACATTCATATTTTCTTTCTTTAGTAAAATATTATATTTATTTATTCTTAGCATTTTACGTATATTTTGTTTTCTATTAAATATATTATTTTATTATTCCATCTATTTTTCCCAAACACATTTCTTTAAAACTAAATTTTAATCTTTTTCAAATTAAACACAAGCCCTAACCCAGCCCATAACCCAAATCCAATCCCATTTCATTTTCTTTTATAAAACTATAAGCTTAAAAGCCCACTTTCTTTTCAAGCAACAACATATATTTAATTCTTGTTAAAATTTTGCATGAACAGCCTTGTAGCTAATTGGTTAAGTCCTTACATTATTATTCCATATGCCACAAGTTTGAATTCTGGGTATTGCAATAATTTTTATCTATTTTTTTACTCTCTCATAATCTACAAATGAGACCTTTCATTTTCTTTAACTTCCAAATGAATGAGCACCCTTTCAATTTCTCTTTAACTTCCATTATAAATTCATATTAATTTGAATTAATGTGATATAATTCTTTTATATACTCATCTTATATTTTTATTCTTTTTTCTCTTAAAAAAATTAGAAAGAAGAACAACTTCTCTTCTTTCTTTTTTCCTCACAAAATATTATTCATCTCCTTCTTCTTCTTCATCTAAAGTTCGAAGAAAAACATGAAGAAACTTTCAAAAAGTTTCGCTAGTAACTGTTGGGGTCAAAAATTACACCCCAGTTGACCAAGTCAAAGTCAAAATCAACTCCAAGTCAAGTGGGCCCAAACCAAACCATGTGGGCCCATGTCCAAGTCGAGCCTAAACACGAAGAGGCCGGCCACCCCCATGCTAAGAAGAAAATCATGTAATAAATAATTTTAACGTAATTTTGATGAATAAATTTAACGAAAATAGGTATAAAGCCAAATTTTTATGAAGCCCAAAAAGCTATGTGTAAATTTGTAAGCCTATTTAAGGCAATATTATGATGAAATGAAAGATGATTGATTCCCCTCAAAAAAATTTAGGGTTCTGTGCCTGCTTCTCTTTTCTCAGAGTTCTAAACTTGTTTCCTTTTTTTTGAATTAAACCAAGCGTTTAACTCTTCTTTTCCCAAAAAAGAATAGTTTTCACCATAAAACTCTCGAAGGGGAGTTCAAATCTACCATCAAATATCTAAAAGAGAGATTTAAAATCTCACCCCCCTTTTTCTTCAAGATCCAACCAATAAAGAGGAGGAAAAAGGGTATCCATCTTCAAAAATCTCACTTTGGGAGGATCTAAAGCTTAAGAGAGGATTCAGAGTTTAAGGGAGAAGAAAGGTGTCCCCTTTCATCATCTCTAAAAATCTTCTAGGAGTTTAATTCCAAAACAAGAATCTCTTCTTTAGGAGTTTAACTCCGAACCAATATTTGAGAAGTTCAACTCCAAAATCCAAATTCTCAAAGGAGTTTAACCCCAAAATCAGGACCTTTTAGGAGTTTAACTTCAAATAAAAATCCTTTTTCATTTAGGAGTTTAATTCCAAATAAAAATCCTTTTTATTTTAGGAGTTTAACTCCAAAATCTCTCGGGAGTTCAACTTCCAATTCAGGGGCTAAGCCCTTTTTCCCGCTGGCGTCCAGCGGCCGCGTGCCGAGCACGTGACCCACTGGCGCCCGGCACCCATGTGTAGGGCGTGTGACCCGCAGGCGCCCAGCGCCATCTCACGCGTCCTTAGGGCACTCCTCACCCTTTTTTTCCCACTCTCTCAACACTCAAAATACACCCCCTGTTAGAAAAAATTTCTAATGGGGTGCTACCCCATACCCCATAAGGGGATTGCTAACCCCTTTAACTCCCAGCCAGCTATTTGGGTAGCGGGACTCCCGTAAACTCTGCGAGGCCCCCGATACGTCCAAGTCCCCTACAAAACACAACACACATACTGCACATTGAGTTCGTATGACCTGTTTGGCTCGTCAATCGGAGGTTCCTTACCTCCAAAAGCAAGGGGTAATTAACGACAGTTTAGTGCGCGGCTGCCGGAGATTCGGATCCCCACAATCAATAAATCCCAGTTTACCTTAGACAGGGGGAATCTGTATACGCCTGACAAGCGCGCGCATTCCCATCTCAATGGGGTGGCGAAAAACACCGTATAGTAATGCGAGGCTATCGTTGGATAGACAAGTCCGGTGACGATACCGGCTTGTGTATGTAACTTCCCTCCATCTCCCCCCTCTTTCTCTTTCCTTTCTCACTCTATTTATTTTGTTTTCTCTCTTCGTCTAGACTTGCATAATTATTTGTAATCTTTGTTTGATTTTTAGTAAAAAAATTAGCTATAAAAAATATGTGCATGAATAATTATTTATGTATTCTACATGTTATGTATAGATACTTGTTGTATTTATGCATAGTCTATAGTAATTGTCTCATGCTAATATCATTCCTTTAAATGAAAGTAATGTTCTAAGTAGTATCTTATTTGAATTTAAAAATGATATATGTGAAAGGATTTTATGGTAGTTTCATAAAAAGTCGTATATATTTCTTTTGTAACCCGATCACGTGATTGAAATATCGATAATATCCTACAATTTGTGACATGATTTTTATAGAATCATTGGTGTATTTTCTCATGTATATTCTCACTTAGAATGTTAGTAAGTGTAAAGAAAACGAAGTTGCAAATTAATACCATAGTTTTATTGTTTTTAAATATGATCCCAAATACCTTTATCTTTAAAATAATTTCTTAAAATTAATTTCCACTTCTGTAAATTCTTAGAACATTAGGATAAAATAATAAATATAATTCTAAATGTATAGTAAAAATTTCATATTAATCCGAATAACGGCTTAGGAATTACATAGTTTTTTTATTCACTGTTTTTAAAACCAGAAAACTACCATTAAGAGTATTCTTCGAGAGACCATAACTCTATAATCATTGATCCAAATTAAGTGTTTTCAGATGTTTTGAATATATACATTGAATGATATAGATTTTCTTAGTTTTAAGTTTTTACTGAAAACCGACGTAAAGTATAGAAAAATGCGTTATAATATTAAGCGACAAATCTGGACAGAATCTGTCCTGATTCACACACTGTTTTTAAATAAGACATAACTCGAACTCCTGATATCCGTTCGTGACAAAATTTAGATGTTTAGATGCATAATTGATAGAGATATAATTTTATGTATATTAGATTATTTAGAAATTCATGAAACAGCCCGATATAGGTTTTGTAATATAATATATAGTCGCGGTCGAGAAATCTGAATTTCTGTTTTAAACACTGATATTAAAATGATCATAACTAGAGCTTCAGAAATCCAAATCGCGCGAATCTTAGTATTTTGGATAAGTAAATCGAAAGACCTACAATTTTCTAATAACCTTCATAACTTTAAACCTGATGGAAATTGACCTAAACTATATTTTAAAATATGCGATGGTGCTAGACAAATTTTGATTTGTTCTGCGCAATGAAATGAAAATGTGTATATCTCCCAAACCGGTAGTCGTATTTAGGTGTGACTGGAACTCACGTGTGCAAAACACTTAGATCTATATTTTTGTTTATATTTTTAATTTGATTGACTTGATTAATTAGTCGTACCCAACAGTTCTTTACAACATTGTTTATGTTTGTTATTTGAATAATATACTTGACTCATTTTATGCTATTCGAATATATTTATCTTGTTTTTCTCGATCTTTAAATTGTTGCATATATATGAAGACATAATTAGATATTATATTTTTGACATATTCCAATTACATACTAGACTTGACTTGACCGAACCATAAATATAACTTAACATGAGCTTGACATGAATACCTGAATACAACTTGAATCTAAACTTGTACTCTTTATATTCATGGATTCGGCCAAGACCTGTAATTTGAACTATACACTACAATACGCGGAGATAAGGGGTAGATTGGTACGGAACATATATCGTGGTACGAGATGCCACTTTAAAAGACACCTACATGAATTCACATGCCGTTGTTCCGTGAGTTATAACAGGACCTTGTACTACATGTTACTATAGTCCACGGGATAAGATGGACTCCTATCGTATACATGAATAATTTATTTATCAAATTACAAAAACCACTTTTGAATAATAATCTTATACATGTAAATGATCATGCTTAGCTACTCGTTTATACAATCTTATATGTTCACATTACTTGGTTTCTATTCACTTTATATATCATTCAGTCATCTTCTTTTAATTTTTTGGGGACTTACCAAGCGCTAGTTCGCTGACGACATTCCTCTCTGTTTCTTTTCTTTGGAACGTTCGTCGAGAAGACCGGACTCTGAGAAGATAGAGCCGAGCCAGGAGGACTTGGATCAGTTCTCTACGCAGCCAGACTACTAGCTTCTTCCTGATTTTACTTCTGTATGCCATTGTTTAGACATTTATTTAAATTAAAGTTACTATTTAATTTTATTACTCCTGTCATTCATACACATCGTTATATTGTTTACACACGCTTAACGTATTCTCATAGTAAATACATTGTGGGCTTAACACGACACCGTTTCCGTCTATTGGGAAGCGAGGCATGACAGCTACCCCTCCTAAGCTGGTCGGGGCGGCAAAGGGGGTTAAGGAAACTCAGCCCTAGGATAGCTTGGAGACGAGCTATTGACCGGTGGTTGGTCGAAGAAGGAATGCACCTAGGGGGAGCCCTCGTGAGGTCGAAGTCCATTCCTCGGATGGAGTCTCGAAGGCGAGGCATCGAGGAATGTCTCCTTATTCCAGTTTGGTAGCCCTCCAAAAATCTAGACGGCATGCACGGAGGGTACTTCATCTACTACGTGTCAAGATCCAAGGAATACCCAACTGTGAGTATCATCATTAGCCCCCCACTCTCATTCCGACATATTTATGGGTTGGGTCAAGAGTAGTCTACTCGGTTTTCTCTGTTCAGCTTGGTGCCAAGGATTCTTTGTGGTGGATTATTTGGGAACAACATGGCGTTTGGCAGTTGTGTCTCATCGATCTCCGAGTCCACATGGCGTTTTACCACGCGTCTTAATTTTCGCGCATATCCTCGATGACGTCAGCGAATTACTAAAAGGGTGGCGCCATCATGGCGATGTCGTTTCGTTTGCTCGGGTCGTCATGGCGACAGGCCGACCGTCGATCTCGTGTCACGCGATGGCATTTGGAGCGGGGATGTGAGATGTCGCTTCGGCTGTTTGGATCCGCGTGAGTGTAAAGCAGCCAATGATCGGCTATGACGTGGCGTCACCTAGACCGTGAGTGGGTGTGGCGAGCAGGAAGCTGTTGTTTACTGCCGAAAACAGAGACGAACTGGGATAGATCGTCTTTCCTGAATTTGGGGGCAGATGTTATTTGGATTTATCCTTCCACCTCTCTGAAGATACCAAGTTGATTTATGACACCATATATCGGACGTTTGGACAGACGCGACCGTTGTAGCAGATTTTATTAGATTCCCCCTCATTTTATGAGGGTTTTTTGATTGTAGGGACACTCTTCCCTGCAGGCGCAAGCCCCTGCAGTTAATTACGTTACCGCATTGCGATAACCACTTCCTCCTGCTCCGAAAGTTCGCTTCGTGTCGTGTGCGTTTTTGTTTGTTTTGGTTGCCCGTGGATTGTATATGGAGACTGGTTTATGTCATCGCCCGTAGTACGCGGATTAGTCCAAAGCCGTATATTTTAGATTTGGGCTTAGGTTTATTTAAGGACCGTTAATCTGGTTTGAGATTAAGATCAACTTAAATGTATGAGCATTTGGAATCAATTTGTTCTTGCTAAGGATGCGTCAGTCTAGTTTGAGACTAAGATCAACTTAGCAAAATTTTAAGAATCATTTTTATTTAAGATCCAGCAAAAGAGCATTTAGGCTCAGCTGCAAGAAAATTTCAGAGATTTAGCCAATTTGGGCTAAGTCTACTTAGCCATTTGTTTTATTCAAAAGTGCTAAGCATTTATTTGGGCTCTGTTTGTTCAACCATTTTCTTTTCATGTAAAAGTGCTAAGAACTTATTTTAGTTCTGATGCTCACATGTATGTCACGTGAAGAAATTTGTCATGGGCGCTGCCCAATAAATGTTGAGCGCTTTTAGTCATTTTTACTAAATGTGAAGTGCTAAGCACTTTTTATGGCGTCCACGTGAGGTGCACGTGCGGCGCTGCCCAATCAGTGCTAAGCACTAAGCCGTTTTGGCTGCATATGAAGTGCTAAGCATTTTTATTCAGCGCCCACGTATGTTTTGTAGGGTTTCTAGGCACGCGCACAAGGGTCTACGAGGCATCAACCATGCCCGATTAAAATTTTAGCCGTGCCGAACAACCCAAAGCCAGATCTTTAAACTAGGGTTTAGGCGAAAACAAGCATGTTAAACACTTTAACACTAAGTGAGAGGGATTACAACCTTTGTTGATCCAGTCCTTCACTTCAATAGCTCCGTGTAGATGTCCCCTTCGCTGCGATCGTGAACTCCGGACTTTAGAGAAGCTCCACAAGAAGAACGAACGTGCTTGCTTCGATGACTTCGAGGCCGAAGATGATCTACGTCGGGGATACACTAACTCAAGCTATTCCTTCACTAGGTCATGAACTTTGTGAAGAGAACACACTCTACTACATGACAAGTGATAGAGGATGAAGAAGTAGGAAGTGGGCTCACTTTAGAATTGATTTTCTCACATTTTTCCTCATAGCACCATTAGAGCTTGAAAGCTTTTTCAAGGAGCTTGATGAAGAAGAAGAAGTGAATAATTCATCCAAATGAAAACTTATCCTATGAATTATTGCACCATGGTTGAGTTAAGCCCTCATGCTTAACCCATGTAGAGAATTAACCATAGTATGAGGTTAAGGGTTGGGTTAACTAATATCCTAAGGAATGACAAAAGAGTTGACTTTGTCAATGTTGCATACAAGCTTCTACAAGCTTGATAACATTGACTAAAGTTTCCTCTCTTTTGTTATTCTTAAGGAAATAAGTAAACCCTAATTTAACCTAAACTTGATATAAGTCTCATACACCCATCTTGTATGTATCATCAAGCATGATACAAATATATACACTTGCATATATCACATATAAACAATGCGCACAATCTAGTGAGAAAATAAATCATAAGTGAGCTAATACTAGTTAATGTAATGTAATATATCAAATATATAATTATACATTAAATTATTAAATCAACTCTTGATTTAATAACCCGGCTATAACCGACTAATATCATGTGTAACAACTTATCGAATCAACACTTGATTCGATAACCCGGCTATATCGCATACAACCGATCAATGTCACGAATCGCGAGAATAGAATACGGTATCTCATATCGTATTAATCTCGGTCCCGCACATATCACATATGTGCTCCTACTCCGTTTCGCTTGAGCCAGGAAACCCCTATGTAGGACTCTAAAGACTCGTCAATACACCGGCAGTAGGTGATGATCATATCAAACACCCACAAGCCGCAAGCGGTCTGCTAAACGTAACGGCCACCCGGGTATTGAGCGATCAGAAGATCAACAAGCAAGCCTGTACATTCTCCTGTGAATCCAATCAGTAACACTCCCGTACAGTCCGGTCTCGTTGTCTGATATATCGCATATCTCGCCTAGGGGTGGTAAACGTCAGACCCCAGTAGCTTGATAAGTCGTGTCGATACGAGGTCTATAACAGTTCGAGAAACTACTGATAATACTTACCCGTAAATCTCTGCAACCCTGGCCAGGGATTTCTAGTTATAGCCAATCGAACACTGCACAACATCAACTCCCTATACTGGGAGAGACGAATCCCCTCCTATCGCTCATTGCCTCCATATGATTCGGGACTGTACCCAAAAGCCACCTTTTTGCACGCCCTCTTGGACGTGGTATGATGGAAATCAAAGCACAGTGGGAATCACACAAGACTCTATGACGATCTCGGGTCAACAGACTACTCTGTACCAGTGTCACCGGAGAACTGCCATCTGACATGAGGTATAATACCATCTGGGAGTTCTCGGCGAGTCCGTCCAGTGTACCCAGTCTCCACTGAGCACCCGTACACCATCCTTGATGTCAAACACCGATGGATATGGGATCATCCATCGCCCATCATATGGGTCAAGATGCGTATACGCTAGTCTACTCTGGTGTATCGATGCCCTGTCTCAATACACCCTCGACTAGGAACAGTTATAGGATGTACTCGTCGACTACCGTGGCCCCACTAGTATGATCTCATCATAGTCCCAGTAGTCGAGTACATATCCTAAGGGCTTTATCAACATGTAACATAGAGACAATCAGAGTACATGTTAAGATAAAGTACAACCAGATAGCATACTATCATGTCGAGCAAGAAAGTCCTCCCTATATATGTCCAAGCATCCATTACAATATACATCGTATGTACAGTAATGGCCTCTAGGGCATACATATAACTAACAATCTCCCACTTGCACTAGGGCCATCTATTGTGGTATCGCATACCCAACAATTAACTGCGGTTGAAGTATCTCATACTCAACCATTCCATAAAAGTCTCTACTGGGAAAAAATGCCTTTGTGAGTGGATCCGCGCTGTTGTCCTCTGTGTCTGCTCTCCTAACCTCGATCTCCCTGGAGATCAACCATCTCCATGATCAGGTGATACTGCCTAAGAATTATATCTGGATTTCTGATGGGACGGGGGGTTCCTTAGCAAAAGCCACAACTCCATTGTCACACAATGGTAGGAACGAAGTTCATCTCATGAACTTATATATATCCAGACCGCCTCTTTGGTAGTATCCTTGGTAACGATGTATCTTGCCTTTAATCGTCTAGTTTGTCACGGTATCTAGCTTGGAACTCTTCCAACATACCGTCCCTCCACTGAAGGTATAGACAATGCCTGCGACTGACATTCAGTCGTCCTTATCACCCTGGAACCTTTCCAGTGATTCTCCCCAAGATCGATTGATACTATCTCACTACTACTAGTGAGAATCCTAACTTCCAATTAGATCTATCTCATAGATCCAAAACCCAGGATTTAGGAGGTATCACTTTGATCCTATATGGAGAATCCTTGTGATAAGCGGAGATTAACCGAGCGTAGCATAGGAAACTCCTTCCCTATCAAGAGTATGTCATCCACGTACTCTACGAAAATCACCACCATACTCCCTACTACCTTTTTGTATATACAAGGTCCATCTACCATTTTGATGAAGTCAAACTCTTTGACTACCACATCAAAACAGATGTTCCAACTCCGCGATACCTGTTTTATCACATAAAACATCTTGCACACGTTTTCGCTGCTCCCACTGTCTACGAAGCCCTCTGGCTGTGTACTTATAGACGCTCTCTTCTAAAACATCATTTAGAAAAGCTGTCATGACACCCAACCACCAGATATCGTAGTCATGGTATGTAGCCGTGGTAAGTCGGATCTGGATGGACTTAAGCATAGCTTTGAAAGTCTCAACTTTTCCATGTACACCAAGTAATCTTCTCAAGATATACTTGCTCCTGATGGGGATTTTACCCTTCAGATAAAGCAACCAAAGTCCATACTTTGTTGGTGTATAAGGATTCCATCTCATATCGATAAGCATCCAGCCATTCTTACAGAGTCCCACTCCTGATGGCCAGCTCGAAACTAGTTAGGTCATCATCTCATGATGCAATCCTCGCTCCCACTGTCATAGAGAAACCGAAGTATCTCTCAGGTGGGTGAGGAAACCTACTAGATCGGCGGAGAGGCTGAGGTTCGTTGGAAACTATTGAATCCTTTGGTTCTACCAAATCATCTGTTGTAGTTTGTATAGCTGGAACTGTTTCCAGTTCTACCTCATGACCAATAAGTTTTCCACAAGAAATTCCCTTTCACAAAGGTGGCATGCTGAGAAACAAAACATCTTTTGTTCCTCGGTTTGGTAGAAGATATTCCCTTGCGAATGCTTGGGATATCCAACAAACTTCTATAGATCTGACTTTGCCTCGAGCTTGTCCGGATTATGCTTTTAGACATATACTGGACAACTCCAAATCTTAACAAACTTAAGATATGGGCTCTTCCCTTTCCATATCACATATGAGGTGGTAGGCAACTGATTTGATTTGAACCTTATTCAATAGGTATGCAGCTTCTCAAGTGCATAACTCCCAAAAGGAAATAGGAAACTCAATAGTACTCATCATAGAGCACACCATATCACATAGGGTGCTATTGCTCTGCCCCGATATACCATCGTGCTATGGTGTATACGGAGGAGTAATGCCGAGAGAGAATCTCATTCTCCTTTAGAATAGTCCAGGAATTCCGTGCTCAAGTATTCTCCTCCTTGATCTCATCAAAGGACATAATACTTATATCCGTATTTTGGTTCTCTACTTCTAACTTACATTCTGTGAATATCTCAAAAGGTTCGGACTTGTGTTTCAACAGGAACATATGTCTGAATCTTGAGAGATCATCAGAGAATGTAATGAAGTACAAAGAACCGGTATTGGCATGTGTAGACAGGAGACTTTCATACATCAGCATGTATCAATCCCAAGAGTTCACTAACTCTTTCTCTGTTTCCAATAAACGGAGCTGTGGTCGTCTTATCTCTGTGACATGATCGGCAAGTTTCACAAGATGTAAATTCAAACTAATTTAAATATGCATCTTTATGTAACTTCAGCTAGTCGGGTCGCATTGATATGACCTAGTCTACAATGCCTCAAGAAGGATTCGATCATTTCTGAACTCTTCCTCTTGTGTGTGTTCTGTATACTAAGAACTGTGGTTTGATTTAGAACGTCAATGCTTTTAGATAACGTGCCTGAACCGATCAACTCTTGATATAGGAAATGTTCAAAACATTATCCAACAATACAAAATTATATCATTTCTTTACTAATAAAGAGACTGATATGATGTTGTATATCAGGTTCGGTATCTAATAACATTCGTTCAGAATCAATGTATTCTGGTAATACAGGGTGATAGTGACCAACAGACTTGGCTGCAACACTTGCACCATTTTCTGTCTCATGAAACTTATCACCCGTTCTCACCTTTCTGTAGCCCATGTAACATATTATATATGCGGGATCCTGATCCGGTATCTCATACCCAGGACGTAAAGGATACTGAGAAACCGTTCTATGTAATGAACACAGCCGAAGATGATGCATCAGCATGCACTTTCTTCGTTTGGGCGGCACGGGAAATCTGGTATTCCCCAATTTCCTGCTCTGTCTTATAACAATTATAAGTTGGAGCGGAACCAACTTTCCCAGCTCAGTATAACAAGCGGGTTCGGTCAATTCATCCGTATTATTATCTTGATTAAGGCGTGATATGGTCGCTACCTGGAGAGAGAGAAGAAAACACTCAGCGTATGCTCTTGCAAGATTAGATTGGTTATCTAATATATCTAATCAGGATGTCTCCCACTGTTTTAATCAAATCTTCCTTCAAACCCTAAAAGGAAAGACTAGCCGAGATTAATTACACGCTACAAGTTCGCCAATCTTTCAGCCAGGCCAGTGTCGGTACTTTGAGGGAGGTTCCCCGTTCTTTCGCACGGACCTAATTAAAGTAAGCATCGTTTTCCCAGGGGCGTAACCCCGTTAACACCTTTCTAGACACCTACTTGATCGGCTAATTGTAATGTGTAAAACTCTCCCAGGAGTAACTCTTACTCGCAGCGGGTATCGGGATCCAACTATCTCATAGAAGGTATGCAATCTCATTGCAAATTTCAACACTTGAAATTCCCAATAATATTTTGCCCCTAGCGTCCTATGGCCTTGACGCAGGCCAACAAACCATAGTGCGCTAGTCAAGTTCAACCCGTCATTTCTTGATTGAATTAAACCCACCCGCACGACCCTTGACGCAGGCCAACAAAGTCGCACGACTACCCTAATCCAATCTGTATCATATGCATAAACAGATAAATACTAGTTAGCTACCGCACACTACGCCTTGACGCAGGCCAACAAACGTAGCACGAATACTAAGTAGGACTTATCTGAAATGACGGAGGGCTACGACAGGTTTTTATGAAAACCCTTTGCGTAATGAACTTGATATCGTTGTAGAATCGAGTGATTTTAAATGGAGTGTTTTTGAGGCTTTTCTAGTTTTGCTAAAGGGGTCACTCCCGGTGAAGGGATCGTCGGCCCTTTCCTCATCGAATAAGGTGCAGGGTATATCATATATACCGCTGTGCAAAGCAAGAACTATAGAAGCAATCAAAAGACAAACCGAGTTTGTAGCATCTGCTAGTTTCACTAAAGAGGTCACTCCCGGTGAAGGGATCTCGGCTCTTTCCTTATCGAATAAGGTGCTGGATGTTTTACAAGGAACATCGCTATGCAAAGCAAGAACTAGAGCTACCAGTTTTTTTAAACAAGTTTCTACAATATCTTAGGTTTCTTTTATTTCATTAATCTCATTAATGAAGTCCCATTTTGTTATGCTTCATAAGCATCTCTTTTGAAGCGAAATCTGCAATATAAAATATATCTCATATATATAATATAAACATTCGTCTCAGGCAGTAATATGATCTCATCACAGAACATTGCAGCAGAAGAACATATATGAAATATTGGATATACTAGGACGTCCGTGTTTTCAATACGAGCCTGTATAAAACACGGATTCCACGGCCGCGATGAATAGCCAAACCCACATCTCTAGACCCCTACGAGAGCGGCAAGCAACACTGCCAATTCTAGGGTTAGGAGACTCGGTCTCGACTCCTCGAGATGGTCTCCCACTGGACCCTAGAACCCGGTTACTTGTGCTCCCCGCCTTGGGTCTACCTAATGCGGAAAAGTAAATAATATACAATGGTGACATCATCCTCAGCCCAGAAGTGCCCCAATAAAAGAATATTACATACAAATGAATTTTACATGAATGAAAAAGAAAAAACTCTCATCTCACATAAAACCCCCGGCTATTCAGAACGTGACGATCCAATATAACATATCACAGCAACACATAATATCACATATCATCAACGTAAGCAAGTATGCGTATCCCGATTGTCGTTGATGTATAGCAACGAAGCCGGCGATACACCACATACTACGCTTACGGTCACAGAAAAGAAAGTGTAAAACTACAACAGTTGGAATCCGTAACCTCTTTAGACATCGCATGCCTAACAATTATAAACCCCGCATTTTAGTCTCTTTATCGAAAACTCTTTTCAATATCAAGTCGGCAATTCAACAAGATTCCCAATATCCTGATCGAATGCTCGTCGCAAACTTTACTAGACGGCCGCACCCCCGGATGCCGTCAACGAAGTGCACTAAGGCGGAACACCGCTGCCGCGAGCACCCAAACGGATGCTTTTGGTGACGGTGTTCTCCTACAGTCACTTAGTCGGGGCTATGGGGCGTGGCTGTCTATTTAGTTTACCCGGCGAGTATCCGCGTACGCTACGTGATTGCGACGGACTTTTGATCACATCAAAATCCTGTGGCAACCGATCATCCGAGACTAAACTGCTATGTTTATAATATTCAAATTAGTTATCTCATAACTATATGTGGATTCCAAATATTGTATCACATTCCAGATAAATAGACAATGTTAAACTTTCCGATCGAATAATCAAACACCCAAATTTCCCAAATAGTTCTCAACACTTGAAATTAGTTTAAAAACATCCATCACATGCATCAGTACCAATGGTCCAGCCGTAGAAGGGTCAAGCCAACGCCTCACATGTGGCACGCCGTACTGCCATAAACCCTAAGGTTTAGAGGCAGTTCAAGACGGTCACATAATCGAGTTAAGGTTTGTTGTCTTCTAGAGGGTCCACCGCGTTACTTGCATGACTTAGAACGTTCTTAAACTACGGAAAAATCCAACACTTGAAAATTTTCCGGGTCGGGAAAAAGTGAGTTATTGATATCCGGTCAAACTTTTTAACAGTTTCTAAAAATTAACCAGAAAAAATTAAACGAGGTTAAATTATCCGATCGAATCAACGAGTCCCCAATACAACCCTAGAAAACTCAACATTTGAGTGGAATTAAAATATTCCCAGAAAACAATGACAAGAAAGGACCTAAGAATAAATATATGAAGTTAAAGGGACAAATTCACAATTTTGGCCGTGTAACCTCGGCAAAACCCTTGGTTTGGTCGCGGTTCCGCGGTCATATAATTGAGTTAATGGATCGTACTTCACAGTAATTCTTAGTTTTCCCTGCTTAATTTTCTGAGAATTTTTAATTCATAAAAAATCACATTTTTGAAAATTATCCAGAGAAGGGTTCGTGTCGGGGTTTCCGGGTTCGATCGGACTTTAAACTTCGCCTAGACTTCACCTAAACCTCTAGCTTGGCTCTGATACCACTATAGGGTTGCTAAGCAGGCGCAAAAGGGTCTACGAGGCATCAACCATGCCCGATTAAAATTTTAGCCGTTCCGAACAACCCAAAGCCGGATCTTTAAACTAGGGTTTAGGCGAAAACAAGCATGTTAAACATTTTAACACTAAGTGAGAGGGATTACAACCTTTGTAAATCCTGTCCTTCACTTCAATAGCTCCGTGTAGATGTCCCCTTCGCTGCGATCGTGAACTCCGGACTTTAGAGAAGCTCCACAAGAAGAACGAACGTGCTTGCTTCGATGACTTCGAGGCCGAAAATGATCTACGTCGGGGAGACACTAACTCAAGCTATTCCTTCACTAGGTCATGAACTTTGTGAAGAGAACGCACTCTACTACATGGCAAGTGATAGAGGATGAAGAAGTAGGAGGTGGGCACACTTTAGAATTGATTTTCTCACATTTTTCCTCATAGCACCATTAGAGCTTGAAAGCTTTTTCAAGGAGCTTGATGAAGAAGAAGAAGTGAATAATTCATCCAAATGAAAACTTATCCTATGAATTATTGCACCATGGTTGAGTTAAGCCCTCGTGCTTAACTCATGTAGAGAATTAACCATAGTATGAGATTAAGGGTTGGGTTAACTAATATCCTAAGGAATGACAAAAGAGTTGACTTTGTCAATGTTGCATACAAGCTTCTACAAGCTTGATAACATTGACTAAAGTTTCCTCTCTTTTGTTATTCTTAAGGAAATAAGTAAACCCTAATTTAACCTAAACTTGATATAAGTCTCATACACCCATCTTGTATGTATCATCAAGCATGATACAAACATATACACTTGCATATATCACATATAAACAATGTGCACAATCTAGTGAGAAAATAAATCATAAGTGAGCTAATACTAGTTAATGTAATGTAATATATCAAATATATAATTATACATTAAATTATTAAATTAACTCTTGATTTAATAACCCGGCTATAACCGACTAATATCATGTGTAACAACTTATCGAATCAACACTTGATCCGATAACCCGGCTATATCGCATACAACCGATCAATGTCACGAATCGCGAGAATAGAATACGGTATCTCATATCGTATTAATCTCGGTCCCGCACATATCACATATGTGCTCCTACTCCGTTTCGCTTGAGCCAGGAAACCCCTGTGTAGGACTCTAAAGACTCGTCAATACGCCGGCAGTAGGTGATGATCATATCAAACACCCACAAGCCGCAAACGGTCTGCTAAACGTAACGGCCACCCGGGTATTGAGCGATCAGAAGATCAACAAGCAAGCCTATACATTCTCCTGTAAATCCAATCAGTAACACTCCCGTACAGTCCGGTCTCGTCATCCGATATGTCGCATATCTCGCCTAGGGGTGGTAAACGTCAGACCTTGGTAGCTTGATAAGTCGTGTCGATATGAGGTCTATAACAGTTCGAGAAACTACTGATAACACTTACCAGTAAATCTCTGCAACCCTGACCAGGGATTTCCAGTTATAGCCAATCGAACACTGCACAACATCAACTCCCTATACTAGGAGAGACGAATCCCTTCCTATCGCTCATTGCCTCCATATGATTCGGGACTGTACCCAAAAGCCACCTTTTTGCACGCCCTCTTAGACGTGGTATGATGGAAATCAAAGCACAGTGGGAATCACACAAGACTCTATGACGATCTCGGGTCAACAGACTACTCTGTACCAGTGTCACCGGAGAACTGCAATCTGACGTGAGGTATAATACCATCTGGGAGTTCTCGGCGAGTCCGTCCAGTGTACCCAGTCTCCACTGAGCACCCGTACACCATCCTTGATGTCAAACACCGATGGATATGGGATCATCCATCGCCCGTCAAGATGCGTATACGCTAGTCTACTCTGGTGTATCGATGCCCTGTCTCGATACACTCTCGACTAGGAACAGTTATAGGATGTACTCGTCGACTACCGTGGCCCCACTAGTATGATCTCATCATAGTCCCAGTAGTCGAGTACATATCCTAAGGGCTTTATCAACATGTAACATAGAGACAATCAGAGTACATGTTAAGATAAAATACAACCAGATAGCATACTATCATGTCGAGCAAGAAAGTCCTCCCTATATATGTCCAAGCATCCATTACAATATACATCGTATATACAGTAATGGCCTCTAGGGCATACATATATCTAACATGTTTCACGTGAAGCGCTGGCCTTCTGTTTTGGACGCCTGCGTGTTTTTTTCGTGAAGCGCTAGGCGCTGTTAAAAGGGGGCGCCCCACGTGAGGAGCACGTGAGGCGCTAGTCTTTTTTCCTTTTTTTAGAGATTAAATCTCTGTTAATGGCATTTTGACCATTAATGATCACCAAGATCTTCGCTTTTTGAAGATCTGGGATCGGTTTTTTCTTTAAGAACTAAGTTCTTTTATAGGTTCCTTTCTCCTTTTTTTTTTTTTTTTTTGGACCTAGTTCTTTTCTGAATCTTTGATTCTTAAGAACAAGATCTTCCCGATGAGGATTAAATTCTCAACTTGTCTTATAGATCTCAGATTCAGAGAAAGAACTAAATTCTTTAAAAATGGTTAAACCCTTAGATGTGATAGAGATATTTTGATTTCTTTTCTTTACCTAGGGTTTTAAGAAGGAAGGTCTTCTTCTTTGAGAATTGAATTCTCTGTTCTTTTTAGAGCTCCCTATATTTTTTCTGTCCCCCCCGAGACTTGGAGTCTCGGGGCCTTTATATAGTAGAGGCAAATTGTTAACTAGTTTTTGAGAAAATCTCTCATTGAGAGATTCCAATTGATTTAATTGGACTCAAAATTAATTTGGAGAATTTTACACACTGTTGGATCTCTGATCCAAGAATTTCTGTTTTAAAGAATATGATTGGGGAAATATTTTACCCTATACAAAATTTATTTTGTAAAACGGTGATTTTTTAATTACCATTGGATTCTTAATCCAAGGGTTCTCTATTTTACAGAGAGCAATTTTACTTGTTTAGAAAGATTGAGAGAATATATTTCAAAATATTTATTCTATAATTGGATTTTTGATCCAACCGAGAGTATCTTTCTTATTTTAGAAAGATTTGGGAAATGTTTTCTCCCAACAGAATTTAATTCAGTATTTTGATAATTTATCATCTCCGTTAGATTTTTGATCCAACGGCTCTGTTTAACAGGGAGTATTGTAGAATTTTAATTCTATCTAGGAGCCGGCGCTCACGTATTATGCACGTGGGTGCAACTTAAGAATTTAATTCTTATAATTTGTATTTATGTGCTTTGCACATTGGCGCCCGCGTGAGGAGCACGTACGGCGCCATCTTATAGTTTAACTCTTATGAACTCTTCTGTGCTTTGCACATTGGCGTCCGCGTGAGGAGCACGTGAGGCGTTACCATATGATTTAATCCTATATGATTGGCTCTGGCGCTGGCGCCCTCGTGGAGAGCACATGAGGCAATGCCTCATTAGATTCAACAGAGCTTTACTTTTTTATTAGGTTAAATATTGGGGAAACAAATGCCCCCCACCGTTGCTCTCACGTGGCTTACACATCGGTGCAACGGTGTCACTGTTTTCCACGGTTAGATCTTCTAGGAAGTTGAACCGTCCCTTCACATCCTATAAATATGGCATTTGACCCTTGAGATGACTGTTGTTTCGTCATCCTCATTCTTCCTTGAGAATTTAATTCTCTTCTCAGAGTTTAGATCTTTGTCCAAAGAAACTCTTAGAGTTTAAACTCTGTTTAAGAAAATTGGTAAGGATTATGACCATTTTTCTCTTAAAAGAGACTATTTTTATTTTGAATTTTTAACCCATTAACAGAGCTTGGCTCTTTTGCTTGAAATGATCTCTTAGAGATCTTAAAAACTTTATTTAGGTAGACCGTTGGTCTCAGAGATTTTAGGATTTTACCCTGTTAGTGACTTTGATCTTTGAGGGTTGTTTGGAATTTAATTCCATTTCCCGTGAGGATTTCTGGGATTTAATCCTATTAGAGGAATTTAATTTTGGGTTGTTCTACAGAGCTTAGCTCTGAGAAAATTTATTTTTAAGAAATTCTTTTGGGAATTTTATTCCCCTTTTCTTATTTTCTTTTTAGGGTTCTTCTTGCAGATTTGAATCTGCTGTAGAACTCGTTTTGAGAATCTTGGGAGTCTAACTCCACAATTCAATGAGATTTTTCATTAAATGTGAAACCTTTTGGATTCTTACAATGAGTGCCTGCCTCATCATTGATGGCGGCATTACCATGATTTTATGAGGGCCACTGTTTTTTTTCTAGATCGTAATGATTTTGGTATTTTGATTGCTAACCCTTTACTGGTTTTTCTTTTCAGATATTATGGCTTCTTATCTATATGATCTTGAAGAGATTATCTTTTATGAGGAGATTCACATCCAAGACCGCTGCCAGGGCCAAGGGTTTACTGACACCCAGTGCGCTGAGGTGATGCGTTGCTTCGATGATTACAACGGTCGATTGCTCTCCCGCCATTCTGCTCTTTTGAAGATTGTCGTTGGGTCGATTTGGGAAGCACTTCCTGAGCTAGATGAGACTATGCCGCTCGAGGCACTTGATGATGCTGATGACAAGGTGCATTCAGTATATCTGATGGGCCTGATCTCAAAGAAGCGGAGAGATGATCTTGTCGCTGTTTTCCATCGCGTCTTCCAACAGAAAGCGATAATATCTACGTACCAGAGGATGGACGATATCAGCGGAGATCTCGACGTTTGCATCCATGAGAAAATGTGTCATGCCCCACCCCTAATACAGAGAGTATTGTCCGCTCTGGCCAAAACTGCACGGTTTTGTCCTTCGGAACAAACCGGACCCGACCTGGGGCCACTTCCCAGGAGGTCACCCATCCCAGGACTTCCCTGGCCCGAGCATGCTTAATTACGGAGTTCTCAAGCTCCTGTAAAGCCAGTTCACTTAAAAGGCGCCTTTGTATTGAAGAGTGGTATCATTCCATTCATAGTACAGATCTGCCCTCTTTCGGAATGTATTCCGAAGATTCCCCATTGTTTTACAGTGGGTCCCCATGCTTATCTGGTATATATGGGTATACCGGATAATACCTGGGGTATTACATTCTCCCCCACTTAGAACAATGGTTCGTCCTCGAACTACAGACCTATTATTGAGGAACCGGTTTTGGAATGATTGCTAACCCTTTACTGGTTTTTCTTTTCAGATATTATGGCTTCTTATCTATATGATCTTGAAGAGATTATCTCTTATGAGGAGATTCGCATCCAAGACCGTTGCCAGGGCCAAGAGTTTACTGACGCCCAGTGCGCTGAGGTGATGCGTTGCTTCGACGATTATAACGGTCGATTGCTCCCTTGCTGTTATGCTCTTTTGAAGATTGTCGTTGGGTCGATTTGGGAAGCACTTCCTAAGCTAGATGAGGCTATGCCGTTCGAGACACTTGATGATGCTGAAGACAAGGTGCATTCAGTATATTTGATGGGCCTGATCTCAAAGAAGCGGAGAGATGATCCTGTCGCTGTTTTGCATCGCGTCTTCCAACAGAAAGCGATAATATCCACGTACCAGAGGATGGACGATATCAGCGGAGATCCCGACGCTTGCATTCATGAGAAAATATGTCATGCTCTACCCCCAATACAAAGAGTCAGTAGGTCCCTATGCTTATCTGGTATATATGGGTATACCGGATAATACCTGGGGTATTACATTCTCCCCCACTTAGAACAATGGTTCGTCCTCGAACCACAAACTTACTATTGAGGAACCGGTTTCAGAATGATTGCTAACCCTTTACAAATTTTTCTTTTCAGATATTATGGCTTCTTATCTGTATGATCTTGAAGAGATTATCTCTTATGAGGAGATTCACATCCAAGACCGCTGCCAGGGCCAAGAGTTTACTGACGCCCAGTGCGCTGAGGTGATGCGTTACTTCGACGATTACAACGGTCGATTGCTCTCCCGCGGTTCTGCTCTTTTGAAGATTGTCGTTGGGTCGATTTGGGAAGCACTTCCTGAGCTAGATGAGGCTATGCCGCTTGAGGCACTTGATGATGCTGAAGATAAGGTGCATTCAGTATAGCTGATGAGCCTGATATCAAAGAAGCGGAGAGATGATCTTGTCGCTGTTTTGCATCGCGTCTTCCAACAGAAAGCGATAATATCCGCGTACCAGAGGATGGACGATATCAGCGGGGATTCCGATGATTGCATTCGTGAGAAAATGTGTCATGCCCCACCCCCAATACAGAGAGTATTGTAAGCTCTGGCCGAAGCTGCACGGTTTTGTCCTCCGGAACGAACCGGACCCGACCAGGGGCCACTTCCCAGGAGGTTACCCATCCCAGGACTTCCCTGGCCCGAGCACGCTTAACTACGGAGTTCTCAAGCTCCTGTAGTGCCAGTTCACTTAAAAGGCGCCTCTGTATTGAAGAGTGGCATCATTCCATTCATAGTACAGATCTGTCCTCTTTCAGAATGTATTCCGAAGATTTTCCATTGTTTTACAGTGGGTCCCTATACTTATCTGGTATATATGGGTATACTGGATAATACCTAGGATATTACATTCTCCCCCACTTAGAACAATGGTTCGTCCTCGAACCACATACCTACTATTGAGAAACCGGCTCTGATACCATTCTGTCACGCCCCACCCCCAATACAGAGAGTATTGTCTGCTCTGGCTGAAACCGCACGATTTTGTTCTTCGGAGCGAACCGGACCCGACCATGGGCCACTTCCCAGGAGGTCACCCATCCCAGGACTTCCCTGGCCCGAGCACGCTTAACTACGGAGTTCTCAAGCTCCTGTAGTGCCGGTTCACTGAAAAGGGTCCTCTGTATTAGAGAGTGGTATCATTCTATTTATAGTACAGATCTGCCCTCTTTCGGAATGTATTCCGAAGATTCCCCATTGTTTTACAGTGGGTCCCCATGCTTATCTGGTATATATGGGTATACCGGATAATACCTGAGGTATTACAAAATGCATAAAAAGATGGTCAACAAAACTAGAAGTATTTTACTCAAAATTGTCTCTAAATTCATGAATCTGTGTCCGGAATTTAGCGTCCTGCCGTTGTAGACATTTTTTTCTTTTCTCACCAATGTATAAATTTCTTTGTAGTTTGAATGACAAAGCTCTCCCTTTTCTTTATGTCAATGCTCATATGTGCCTACCGTGAAGTGTTATTATATACATATAAAAACTAGTGCTGGCGCTCACGTGCGCATGAGGCGCCGCTACAGGTTCTAATCCTGTAAATAATCGGCGCCGGCACTCACGTATCATGCACATGAGGCACTACTGAGGGAATCGTTTCACCTTCTTTCTCTGATTCCCATGAGTCAACTTTTTTTTTCCATGCTCTTTTTGTCAGGACTTGGAAATAACTCCACCATGCACAACATTTTCTATGCCTAGACTTGAATGCTCATCTTTATAATCTGAAACTATGTTTTCCTTCTTCTTCGCAAGGAGAGAACCATTTTTAACAAACCAAGAGTTATGGCTTGCAATCGTCCGCATACTCGTCAGCAACCGTGGGAGGTACCCATCGAGAGAATTGTTTCTCGTTTTGTTGTGCGATTAGTGGATCTCATTTTCACAGATGACCAATGTGACACAGTGATGTTTGAGCTCCTGACTCATAGGGGCTCTCCTCTTCCTATCGGCTCCATTTGGCTCCGGAGGATCTTCTCGTCTGTGCTTGCTGACATGCCCCTCATCCAGCGGAGATGACTCCGGCGATGCTCGACGCGGTGGAGGACAAAATCGAGTGCTTTCATGAGACACATTTGATTACCCAGCCTCTAAGGGATCGTTCTGTTTAGTTGTTAAGCCAGATACTGGCTCAGCGGGCCATCATGTCTGCCTTCACTGATGGGCACGACGCTAACCGATGGGGAGCAACTCCTCGTGAAAATCGCCGCTTCGACATGGTGGAGAAGGCAGAGAGGGCTTTAGACAATTTTATTCTTAGTTTTGTAAACCCTTGTACTTTTGATCCAGTATTCGGTGATTTTTTTCCCGTAGAATAAAGTACTTATTTAAATGTGCTTCTTTATTGTTGACTGATGAATGTTTTATCCCCAGCACATATCCATGTGGGCATCTTGCCTCTGCACATATACTTTGCACTTTAATCTTAGAAGTTTCTGATGGATGCATCTCGCTATAGGTGAACACTGGACTGCTGTGAACAAATGCTTCCCCTTACCATGTTGCTCACGGCCGTGAATGAAGTAATGCATAGCATATAGCTGGTTTCGAATTTATTAGAATTTTGATCTGAGAAGATAGCGAGCGGACACAAGCGTCATCATCTATCGTTAACTCAGATCTCGATTCTTAAGAAATGTAGTTCTAAACCTTGAGGCCTATGAGTTACGCCTTTCTGTTTCTTCATGTCTTAATTTAGCACATATTAGTTTATGTACTCGTTTCGGAGTTTGTACTTTATTCACTCGTTTCGGAGTTTCTTTAGTTTACCTCCCTTGGGTTTACAAGCAAACTTGTCATAACGTTATATGCAGATAACCTCCATTCTTTATGACAAAGGTCTGTTAGGTTTGTGGTACTAGGGTTTTAGTCCATGGAACCGTCATGTTGGCTAATGTCTTTCTCGATATGCGGTCTTTACACCGTTGTTCGAGTAGCCCCGCGACCATCGTGTCTCTAATCCCTTCAGGGGCTGGACAAGACGACTTCAAGTAATCTCCTTAGGTCATATTATCGACGGAAGAGCAAACGATAGGAATTTTCCATAACGTTTTTTACTTGAGGTTAGGCTCAGTTTAGCGCCGCGATGAGTCATAACAACTCCGCTCTGGTATGGGACGGTCTCCGATAGTCTTTTAGGCTTTATATGAGTTGCCTTCAAGACCCGAAGCTGGGAATATGCCGTTGCTTCATTTTTTCTTGTTTTGACGATGGCGCGCCGATTCTTTACTGAAGTAGGGTAGATATCTGTAAGACTTCTATGCTGTATGTATTGCAGTTGAAGTTCGAAGTTAGGAATATGCCATTGCTCCATTTCCATTTGATAGCCGCATTCGCATCTTGCTTAAATGAGGAGGAAACGCCGGGATAGTCTCTAGGTTTTATATGTACCGTCAAGACTTGGAGTTTAGGATTTTGCCGTTACTCTATTTTTGGTTTCGACCCTTGGGTCTTTTGTTGACGTTGCTTCTGCACTGAGAAGGAACGTCGAGCTAGAGTTAAGGTTTTGCCATTACTCCATTTTGTTCGACCCTTGGGTCTTTGTTGAAGTTGCGTTTGCATCCTGCTGGAATGAGAAGGAACGCTGGAATGGTCTCTAGGTTATACATGTACCATCAAGACTTGGAGCTAGGATTTTGCCATGGTTCCATTTTTGTTTTGACCCTTAGGTTTTTTGCTGACGTTGCGTCTGCATCCTACTGGAATAAGAAGGAACGCCGAGTTGGAGTTAGGATTTTTCCATTACTCCGTTTTGATTTGGCTCCTTGGAGGTTTGTTGACATCACGTCTGCACCCTGTTGGAATGAGAAGAATATCGAGCTGATCTCTAGGCTGTAGATATTGCCGTCAAGATCTGGCTTTCCCTTTGACGAAGCCTGGTGGGAAAGTAAGGTTCCCTTTCTTTCATTTGTGCCCATGGATTGTATACAAAAGTCAATATGGACATAATTGCAAGGCAAAAAGGTTTCATTTCCATTTTTTTATTTCTTTCCGCGATGCTTTATCTTTTAAGCTTTTATATCGCGAAAGTCGCGATTGCCCAATCATTTCGGGTATTTATCGCGGTGCCCAATCATTTCGGCTATTTTTCTTATATTTTTACTCGCTGTTTTTTTATTGCGAGTTGCCCAATCATTTCGGCTGTTTTATATGCATATTTTTGCTCACTGATTTTTATTACGAGTTGCCCCATCATTTCGGCTATTTCATATCCATTTTTCTTTGCTACTCGATGCTGTTTTTTTTACGAGTTGGGACCTGAGATCTGATGCCAATTGGCATCGGTATCGCTACAACTGGAATATTTCCAGGAGTGAATCATCATTTGACGTAAGACGACTTGGAGTTTGACACCTATTTAGGCATCAATATCGCTACAACTGGAATGTTGTCAGGAGCGAATCATCATTTGCCGTAAGAGAACTTAGAGTTTGACACCTGTTTAGGCATCAGCATTGCTACGACTGGAATATTGCCAGGAGCGACGCATCATTTGCCTTTGCTGATTTGAACAAAGGTAGCTTAGCAAACAGGGTTAGGATCCTGTCGACTAAGGTTTTTTGACTTTAAGAGCCGTAAGGATCTCATAAAGGTATTTCTTCCTACAAGTCGTGAGGAGCTCGTAGGTGTACTTTCTCCTTAGGAATTGTGGGGATTCCTAAGTGTATTTTCTCTTGTAAGTCGTAAGGAACATGCAAGAGTGTTTTCTACTTATAAGTCGAGAGGACTTACAAGTGTCGTTCACCATACGGGGACATTTCTCGTCGTTGGTGGAACTTGGTGGAGGAATGTTTATTCGTGCCCGTAGATTGAATACAAAGGTCAATATTGGACCGCCTGTAGGGCAACTTGGGGGATACGACAGCTTAAGAACAGGTTTAGATCCCTGTTGCTTAATCCTTTTGAATCTTATGAGCCGTGAGGGTCTCATAAGGGGAATTCTCCTTACGAGTCGTGAGGACCCCATAAGTGTAATTTCTTCTTAGGAATCATGAGGACTCCTAAGTGTGTTTCTCCTTTGTGAGTCATAAGGATCTCACGCAGGTATTTTCTCCCCATAAGGTCGATAGGACCTTGCAAGTGCACAGGAATTATTTTATTTTACGAGTTTGCACCCTATTCGGCTTTTCACAAACTCGCCGGAAGTCCTGCTGCTTTTACTCATGGTGCCCTTTCGGGTTTTTATCTGTACTTATTTTTCTTATGAACATACCGTCTTTTTTTTAACAACGAAACTCTCGAAAATTGTTTCGTCATAAGTGACCCATCTGTTTGCTGGTAGGATTTGAGAGTGACTTCATTGCTGGAGTAGCTGTGTAGCCGGTAGGACTTGAGTTGCAACCCTCGCCGTCGAGAATTCGATTGCAATATAGATCTCAAGGGAGGATATCGCCGTATTTGGGGCGATGCGCCATGTTTGAGGCGCCACACTATTTTAGGGACGTTTCGGTCCATTATCGCTATGTTTGAGGCGAATTTCTAGTGTAAGGACTTTTCGGTCCATTATTAGTTTAGGGACATCTCGGTCCGTTGCCGCAATATTTGAGGCGAATTTATAGTTTAAGGACATCTCGGTCCTTTGTCACCATGTTTAAGGCAAATTTCTAGTTTAAGGATATCTTGGTCCTTTGTCGCCATGTTTGAGGCGACGGAGCTTTTTTGCATACTACTCTCAGAGTTCTGACTCAGGAAGATAGCGAGCGGACACGGGCATCGTCATCTATCATAGACCTAAGTCGTGACTCGTCAAGCGTAGTATTTTTTGAGGAATCGGCTGTTTATTGGTTGGAAGGGTCTTTCACCATGCATATCCATGAGCAGGTAGGCTCCACCTTGGTAGACCTTGTCTAAGATGTATGGGCCTTCATAGTTCGGCTCGAATTTCCCCCATTTTGCATGATTGGGGATCATTGGTCTTTTGACAACCAGTATGAGTTCGCCTTGGTGGAATGTTCTCGGCCTGGTCGGTCTTTTATATGACAGTGTCATTCTTTCCTTATAAGCCTCCAGGTTTTGCTGTGCTATAAAGCGAGTTTCGTCGAGAGCATCGAGATCCTCGAGCCGAAGATGAGCATTTTCTTCATCTATCAGCTCGTATCGAACCGCTACTCATAGAGAAGGGAGTTCTATTTCCAGGGGAAGCACTGCTTCCGTGCCGAATACCAACGCGTATGGTGTTGTATTCGTCGCTATTTTGAATGTTGTTCGGTACGCCCAAAGTGCTTCATGGAACCTTTCGTGCTAGTCTCTCTTGTTTCTAGACACCGTTTTCTTTATAATCTTCGTAAAGGTCTTGCTGAAAGCTTCAGCTAGACCGTTGGCCCAATGATTATAGACTAAAGAGTATCTCCAATCTATTTTATGCTGTTGTGTGCTGATTTTATGGTTTCTATAAGCTGGACCATTATCGGAGATAATTCGTCGCGGAGTGCCGAACCGATAAATGACATGTGTCCTGAAGAAATGAAGGATATTCTCCGTCTTCACCTCCCATAGTGGTATTGCTTCTGTTCACTTAGAAAAGTAGTCGGTCATTGCCAGTATGAACCGATATCCTTTGGACGATGCTGGATCAATGGGGCCAATTACATCGGTTCCCCAATTTCGAATGGCCAGCTAGCTACTGTAGAGTGTAGCGGATTTCAATGTTGGTGGATGAAGTCCGTGTGAATTTGGCACGAGTGACACTGCTTCGCATATTCGAGACAGTCCTGAATCATTGTGGGCTAATAGTAACCCATTCTTTTGATTTTCAGCTTCATCTTTGGCCCAGCTTGGTGAGAACCGCAGAGTCCATCGTGAATTTCTTGAACAACTTTCTTTACTTCTTTCGGACCCAGGCATCTTAGCCATAGACGGTCGAATGATCTCTTATACGAAGGCAAAGGACAGAGCTCGTTTCATGAGCTGATGTCGAGACGACGCGTTTTTGGGCGTTCGTTGGAATTTGAAATAGTCTATGAAAACTTCCCTCCAATCGTCGACCTTTTCTTTGTCCCTTATTTGAAGGGTTACTTGTTCGGTCGTTTCTTTTCCTTTGGATGGCTCTGTTAAGTCTCCCAAAGATATTTTTGTTGGTGCGAGGATCCTGCGGCTTTTCACGATGATCTTTACATCATCGAGGTCTTCATCGGCTTGTTCCTTAGCCAATTTGGCCAATGCATCTGCTTTACTTTTTTCTACATGCGGTATACTTTCCAGGATGTAGGAGGGGATTTGTGTCAACAGTTGTTGTACTCTTTCGCCATACTTTATCAACTTTAGCTTACACGTCTGATAGTCGCTATTTACTTGGCTAACGATCGGCTGGGAGTTTCAATATATGAGGAGGTCTTTGATTCCCATGTTGACAGCGATCTCGAGGCCCGCTATCAAATATTCATATTCATCTTTGTTATTAGTCATTGGCTCCGTTAAGAAGAGGGCGTAACGCAATAGCCCTCCTTGTAGAGTCACGAAGATAAAGCCCACCTCGGCTTTGATTATGGGGGTATTTTTCTTTCGCCGCTTCATAGAAGATTCTCCATCGAAGTAGAGTTCCCATTTGAAATCATTTTCTTTGTTCTCTCCTTCGATTATGTCGAACGCATGTTCATCCGGTAGCTCACAATTTAAGGGGGAGTCGGCTGGTATCGGATGCTCTGCGAGAAAGTCGGCAATGGCCCGGCCTTTCACTGCTTTGAGAGGTCGATACGTTATCGAGAACTCCATCAGGAGGAGGGCCCATTTGGCAAGCCTTCCTATTAGTATGGCTCTTGACATCAGATATTTGAGAGGATCCATCTTTGATATGAGATGGACCTCATGTGCCAAGGTGTTATGTCTCAACTTCGTTATCGCGAAAATCAGTGCCAGGCAATACTTTTCAATAGGGGTGTAGTTGTTTTCTGCCCCCAGGAGAACTCGATTCAAATAGTACAGAACTCTTTCCTTTCCTCGATCGTTCTCTTATGCCCATAGCGCGTCTAGATAACCCTCAAGGGATGTTGTATATAGGATAAGGGGTTTTCCCTTAACCGGAGCGGCCAATACCGGCGAATTTTGCAGGTATTGCTTGATTTCATTTAGTGCATTTTGGCACTTTTGATCCCAGACAAATGAGGTTCCCTTCTTCATTATAGGGACGGCATTTTTCGGAGAGGTTGGCTATGAACCGCCGGATATATGTGAACTTTCCTTAAAGAGATCGCAATTGTTTGAGAGTTCTTGGCGTGGGTATTTCCATAATCGCCTTGATCTTTGAGTGATCGATTTCTATATCCCAGTGCCGTATGATGAATCCTAAGAATTTGCCTGAGGAGATTCCAAACGCGCATTTTAGAGGATTCATCTTCAGATTATACCTCCGAAGACGTCGGAACACTATTTTTAGATGTTCCTAATGTACATCATGAGATTAGCTTTTAACCACAAGGTCGTCGATATAGTATTCGACGATCTCATAGATGATCGCATCGAAGATCTTTGTCATGGCCCTCTGTGTAACGTTTTAAAAATAATTAAATAAATAATTAAATAAATAAAATCGTTTAAGTGAATTTTAGGATTTTCGATAAAGTAAAACGTATTTTTCGTAAAACTAAACCGTAATTATTTTTCACTATAAATTTAAAAATACCTATTTTAATTATGTAATTACTAGTAAATAGAGTTTATTTAGCCACCTATAAATTTTTAGTTTAATTAAATATTTTTCCTAAATTAATTATTTTAAATATTAACATAAGCTTTATTTATACGCTAAATTAGTGTAAATTACAAATTTGAATGGGTTTAATTTGAAAAAATGAACCATTTCATATTAGAATTTAGTGTGTATCATGCAAAATTTATTTGCAAATTTTTTCATGATTCTAGAATTTTCTTGTGTTGTTTTAGAAAAGAAATAAAAGGAAATTTAATAAAAGGTTGAAAAGACATTAAAAGGTGATATTTTGTGGGAAACTTCTACATCATTCTTCACTCTTTTCTTTCTCTCCCTCACTTCCCTAATGTGGCCGGCCTCCTTCCCATGGCAGCCCCTCCATTTCCCCACTTGGTTTTTATTACAAAAAACATCAAAAATTCATCAAAAAATTCAATAAAAATCCACAAAATCCTAATAAATTCCTACCCTCTATTCTTTGCTCATCTTTACATGGATTTTGGAGATGGAAAGCATTCATTTTGGAGGCTTATTTTCATGTTTGGATTTCATATTGTGGAGGTATAAATCTTCTTCTTTTGATTTATTGTTAATTAATGTTTCATTCTAGCATAATTAGAATTAATAAATTAATTCTATCTTCAAGTTTTAAAAATTCAAGTTAGGGTTATAAAATTAGGTTATGGTTTTTATTAATTAAGTAGGGTTATAATAATTAGTTTAACACTTTTAGAATTGGAAAATCTTGCATGGTTGTTGAATTATAATTTGTTCATTTAAAATTGTTTAAATTAAATATTTTTGCTAACTAAATTTCTATAAAACATATATATTGGTGTTAATAAATTATAATTTATATTTTATCACTATATTGTGGTTTTAATGAGAGTATTAACTTGTTGGTGGAATGCAAAACTCAATTTGGTTACTAGTTTTTATTGATAATTGATAAATTGTAAGAAAAATGCTATTTTTGCTAACTAGAATTTGGAAATTCTTAAATAAATGAGATTTAAAATCTAATTTATGGTTTCATTATATCACCATCATTATAAATTATAGTTTGATAAGTTAATTCATGCAAAATCAAGTTTTGTTGTGGAATTGTGGAATTTTGCTTGTAAGATGTGGAAAATTGATAAAAGTTGCAAACTAGGAATTTTGTTTTAATACAAATTAGTGTGAGAAAAATATGGTAATGGTTTCTATAATCTAGTTAGGTTATTTAATAAATAATATGACCATTAGTTTCATTTAAACCTCAAGTTTTGAAGTAAAACGGTAAATTGGCATTTTCGGGTTTTACGAAATCGGACGATTTGATTGATTTTAGGGTTTCGATGGATCAAATCATGTTTTATATTATAAGTAATGAGTTTTTAAACTACAAGTTGTTTGTTGATGTTTATCTCGATCAATCGGCGTTTGTACGCCGATATCGAGCGATATTTGGTTCTTTTGCGTGAACGGGACATAGGTTTTAACCTATGCGCGTTCCGTGCGTCGTTTTGACTTTTGTCCGTGATTCAGTTTACGATACTATATATGTTTGCGTATAGGTACCCCTCACGTGGACTGCGGGCGATAAAGAGGAGGATGGCGACATCATTTTCGGCAGAAAAGGACCAGGTGAGTAGATGTATATCTACGGGGGGAAGTCGGGTGGATGGCGTTTAGCACCCCCGCAAACGTAGAATAGGGATAGTACTTATTGCCATTAGGAAGCCAGACGTGACCTTAGAATTTCGGTGAGTAGAACCCTAGTAGTGACCCTAGGTTGGACTTGACTGATTTAGAAAGACCATAGCAGAGGATGTATACCTTGGAAGAGATTCGTAGGTTTTAGGTCGATACACACACACGCACACACTGAGACTAGACGTGGTGTATACGTGTATGTGTATATATATATATAGGACTAGGGTAGGTATATATATATATATACAATACGTATATGTGATACAAAGATGTGATATGATACACGGGAACGAAACAATATAACTGGGCTTGATACCGTGATTCTTGGCTATACAGTCGTGTTATGGTATTAGCGGATAATTAGGAAATGAGATAATGGATTTGTATACATGAACAATAATAAAGGATGGTGATGATATTGAAGTATATAGGACTCTAAATAGAACCCAGACCGTAACCTATGCCTGAAAGTCTGATATGAGATATGTGTAACTTGATTATGATATGATAAATACCTATATGTGACTTAATCACGACTTGACATATGTGACTTGATCAAGATATGATATATGTGACATGACATTTCTGAGGATAATTGACGATGTATATTTATGCTGGCAATGATATATGATTGATGTATGCGATTACAGTATAGCACCTTGATCTTGACATGTGTTGATGATGATGTTATACGAATGATGAGACACGTAGGTGATACTTGACCCGTACCCCGATATTGGGATGCCGTACGATGGATTTTACCGTACGAGGCATAGATATGATGATTGATTCACACTCTTGATTCGAGGATGCCGTACTACGTACGTGACGCTATTGAGGCTGGATCTCCGACTATTAGAGATATGGATTCAGACCTTAGGTGGACTCTTGTTTCTTATTGACTAGTTTCTTAGGTTTAGTTCCTTAGGAGGTTAGATGGACACTAGTTTAGGTTCGAGTCATTAAGTGGTAGTTGTACTTGTATATCGCAGATGAGTGGTTATTACACATTCGTCTTTACATTCATACCGTAATCATAATGTGCATGTTCATACATATGTTTCTATAATCAGCATAAAACTTTGCCTGTTAGGACACCAGCACCATTACCGATGATGCGCATATTCCACACACACTTATTTGCCGGCTCACACACATCATTATCTGTAATTGCTATGTCACTTACACTTTAGATCATATTATTTTTTATTGATAGAATCAGCAAACAGCTAGAACGATATAATATTGTGATTACTCTCTGATGTTAGTCTAGACATGGCATTTATTACTTAGACATTCATGCATTCATATTTTCATGTTATCATGCAGTATTATGGGGCATATGCCGACACTTATCATATACTTACTCATGATTTTTGGGATTTTGGATTTATATGAGATTTCTGGATTTCTGGGGAAAACCGCAAGAATACATAAAAACTTCTCTCTCTCTCTCCCCCCCTCTCTTTTTAAAACATAAGATGCGGTTTTCTCGTGATGTATGTGTCGTCCACCATGAGATTTCATGTTTTCTGTTGGATTTCGAGACCCGATTCGAGGAGTGGATGAACCGTCTCGGGTACATGGTAGGCCCGGTATGGTACCCTGAGGCAAGAAGATCGAGTTGTAGACGATGAGCCTGGCAGGGGAATGCTACCTATCGGTGATGTCTGGCGCGACGGATATCCGGAGGATACCGACCGTGGTCGTGAGATTTGATGATATGGGCCGATCCGGACTGACGGAGCCCGAGATATTGAGACTATGAGACATTGAGATTATGAGGTATTGAGACTTGAGATTTACATGTTTTGTGTCGATGCTTGATATGGATTTCCATGGATTTCATCGTTGATATTTCAGATTTCTATACACATTTTACCATGATAAAGGCTAAAAATTTCTTATACAGATATATCTAGATTTCAGGATTGGTTATTTTACATTCATGGTGCACGCATACTCATTCACATGACATAGTACTATATGAGGCACTGACACGAGCACGGAGCTTTGCACTTACACGTAGCTTATTATCCTGTCTTACTAGATGATTAGTATTATATTAGTATATTATTATGACCTAAGACAGCGTCGTGCATTCGATTTCTTTTCGCAGATATCTTCTACTCACGAGTTGGCAACTCACCCCCGTTGTGCCAAATTTTTTTACAGGTTGATGTACAGGGTTCTTTGGCAGTTTGTTGGCACATCGTTTCATTCCGGATGATTTGCATGGTAGGTTGGTTCATTTGTATCTGGACCGCCGTTGTATTTTTATTATTTCATTTGTATCTAGTAAGCTCCATCAACCAAACTTGTATTACTTGATAGTTTACTGGACCATTTATTTATTTCGACCTTAGAGTCGCGCATGTATTATTCTGGTTTGGTGGATTTGTTTTCTTTTGAGTTTTGAGCCTCGCCCTTTGGCGTTGTATATTATTGTGCTTGTTGTGGTTGTTTCCGCCTATTGGCGTTGAGCTAGCTCCCGTTGGGGATGCTTTTTATTGGTTATATGTATTCATTCTTGTTTGTACCCGTTTGGGGCCAGTTTTTACATAGGAGACTCTGCCGAAATTTTTGAGAAATTGGATGTTGCTTTTAAACTTGTTTATTTCATGTTTTCCTTTACTTCTTCTTCTTTTATGGTTTAGATTTCTGGGCTTCGGCTTACTTAGATTACGTTGCGCCTCTAGACGCTTCGTAATCTAAGTGCCGGTCACGTTCCGTACTTTCGGGTCGTGACAAAGTTGGTATCAGAGCGCTAGGTTTAACCTTGTATAAGTCTAGGTGACCCTTGGTTGATGGAGTAGGCAACTTAGGTTGAGTGACGTACCGTGGGTATGGTCCGCGGCATACTTACGATACGCTACTCTGCTTAAGGAGCCTTAGGATGTACATTTCTTTGCACCGTATTTCATTCATTCCTTTGATCTATCTTCGTCGATATCGGAGGGTGGTTTCTGTTACCACGGGCGCACGGGCAGAAGGAGCTGCGGCTCGAATGCGATAACCATTAGGGTATCGGTTATTTTTGAAGATTGAAGCATTGTTTAGCGTGCGGGAGAAGGGTATTCACATGGTGTCCAGGTGAAGTTAAAGGGTTCGAACGATTATCAGAAAAACCATTTTCCCAAGTTTAAGGTATTCGGAAGAACATGCAGGTATTTCGATGGACCCTCTAGAAGAATGAAACCCTAACTCGACATAATGACCACGAGAACGCCCTTGAACTTTAGGGTTTATGGCAGTTCCGCGGTGCCATTAGTGAGGCTTAGGTTTGCCCTTCTATGGCTGGACCATCGATGCTGGGGTATGTACCGGATATTTTTAAACTGTACTTGAGTGTTGAGCTCTCGGGGAATTATGGGATTTTGATGGATCGATCGAAAAGTTTAATGTAGTCCGGATATCAGGTGAAGGGATCGACTACGTGGGAGACTCTAGATATGAGATTGCCGTTGGTAGCGCAGTCAGCACACCTATGAAGAGACAAGTTCGAAGCAGTCGACACTAGAGGAAAGGGGGAAAGAGGCGCACATTGACGATAGTGTTTACGATTGTGATTTGGTGATTTGAATTTCATATTTTCGTTGATTGGATTTTGGTATTTTGAGGACTTTGTTCTACGATTGGTATTTCTTATGTGTACCTTCATTACATTCTATATGTGTTTCATATATCAGTTGTATTGATGTTGTTTAGTACACACCCAGTACACTCGATTTGGTTTTATACATTTTGATATTTTTGATTTGATTTCGTGCATATGGGTTACACATGCTTTTGATATATGCTTCGACCAAGTTTTCATGCATTTTCGTACTGTGATTTCGATTTTGATATTCGGTGTATGTTTTCGTGCACCATGTGCACCTGATTGAGATTCTTACGCACACTTGGCGCACTTGATGCGATTTTGTGCATACCAGATGCACTAAATCGGGGTTTTGTGCAGATTAGATGCACCTGATCGTGAGTCGTGCACGCCCGTTGCACTTGACAGATGTTTTGGTGCACACCTGTTGCACTTAGTTTGTTTTTTTGTGTGTATTCATGGTATCTGTATTTGGTTTCGATTTCAGTGCGCACCGGATGCACATGATATTTTATTGATGTGATTGGGATTGATTTCAGTTTGAGCAGTATGTTTTTATAATCATTACTATTTGATTTAGTAACCAGGCGGGACGTGTATGTCAAATAAAAGATATATATATATATATATATATATATATAGCTATTTTTAAAAAAAATAAACGTCCGCTACTTATGCCGTGACACGTGCATCGCACGACGATTTTCAAGAGGGGTTTTTGTATACTTCTTTATTAAGATGTTTAGGCGATTTTACTACGATGCGCACTATATATATAAGTTATAGTTTTGATATATATTATGTTGGTTTTCGTATTGGGTTTTGATATTTTATCTTTACCATAACTCCGATGATTGCGTTATGCTTGACGGAGTTGATTTTAGTTATGTATTGATGATTTCGGAGCCCCGACGATTTGAGTGTTTTGCTAAATGTTTTAGTATTTGGAGGGGGAGTTTTAATTTAAATTCGGGGACCGAATTTCTTTAAGGGGGGAAGATTGTAACGTTTTAAAAATAATTAAATAAATAAAATCGTTTAAGTGAATTTTAGGATTTTCGATAAAGTAAAACGTATTTTTCGTAAAACTAAACCGTAATTATTTTTCACTATAAATTTAAAAATACCTATTTTAATTATGTAATTACTAGTAAATAGTGTTTATTTAGCCAATTATAAAATTTTAGTTTAATTAAATATTTTTCTTAAATTAATTATTTTAAATATTAACATAAGCTTTATTTATACGCTAAATTAGTGTAAATTACAAATTTGAATGGGTTTAATTTGTAAAAATGAACCATTTCATATTAGAATTTAGTGTGTATCATGAAAAATTTATTTGCAAATTTTTCCATGATTCTAGAATTTTCTTGAGTTGTTTTAGAAAAGAAATAAAAGGAAATTTAATAAAAGGTTGAAAAGACATTAAAAGGTGATATTTTGGGGGAAACTTCTACATCATTCTTCACTCTTTTCTTTCTCTCCCTCACTTCCCTAATGTGGCCGGCCTCCTTCCCATGGCAGCCCCTCCATTTCCCCACTTGGTTTTTATTACAAAAAACATCAAAAATTCATCAAAAAATTCAATAAAAATCCACAAAATCCGAATAAATTCCTACCCTCTATTCTTTGCTCATCTTTACATGGATTTTGGAGATGGAAAGCATTCATTTTGGAGGTTTATTTTCATGTTTGGATTTCATATTGTGGAGGTATAAATCTTCTTCTTTTGATTTATTGTTAATTAATGTTTCATTCTAGCATAATTAGAATTAATAAATTAATTCTATCTTCAAGTTTTAAAAATTCAAGTTAGGGTTATAAAATTAGGTTATGGTTTTTATTAATTAAGTAGGGTTATAATAATTAGTTTAACACTTTTAGAATTGGAAAATCTTGCATGGTTGTTGAATTATAATTTGTTCATTTAAAATTGTTTAAATTAAATATTTTTGCTAACTAAATTTCTATAAAACATATATATTAGTGTTAATAAATTATAATTTATATTTTTATCACTATATTGTGGTTTTAATGAGATTATTAACTTGTTGGTGGAATGCAAAACTCAATTTGGTTACTAGTTTTTATTGATAATTGATAAATTGTAAGAAAAATGCTATTTTTGCTAATTAGAATTTGGAAATTCTTAAATAAATGAGATTTAAAATCTAATTTATGGTTTCATTATATCACCGTTATTATAAATTGTAGTTTGATAAGTTAATTCATGCAAAATCAAGTTTTGTTGTGGAATTGTGGAATTTTGCTTGTAAGATGTGGAAAATTGATAAAAGTTGCAAACTAGGAATTTTGTTTTAATACAAATTAGTGTGAGAAAAATATGGTAATGGTTTCTATAATCTAGTTAGGTTATTTAATAAATAATATGACCATTAGTTTCAATTAAACCTCAAGTTTTGAAGTAAAACGGTAAATTGGCATTTTCGGGTTTTACGAAATCAGACGATTTGATTGATTTTAGGGTTTCGATGGATCAAATCATGTTTTATATTATAAGTAATGAGTTTTTAAACTACAAGTTGTTTGTTGATGTTTATCTCGATCAATCGGCGTTTGTACGCCGATATCGAGCGATATTTGGTTCTATTGCGTGAACGGGACATAGGTTTTAACCTATGCGCGTTCCGTGCGTCGTTTTGACTTTTGTTCGTGATTCAGTTTACGATACTATATATGTTTGCGTATAGGTACCCCTTACGTGGACTGCGGGCGATAAAGAGGAGGATGGCGACATCATTTTCGGCAGAAAAGGACCAGGTGAGTAGATGTATATCTACGGGGGGAAGTCGGGTGGATGGCGTTTAGCACCCCCGCAAACGTAGAATAGGGATAGTACTTATTGCCATTAGGAAGCCAGACGTGACCTTAGAATTTTGATGAGTAGGACCCTAGTAGTGACCCTAGGTTGGACTTGACTGATTTAGAAAGACCATAGCAGAGGATGTATACCTTGGAAGAGATTCGTAGGTTTTAGGTCGATACACACACACGCACATACTGAGACTAGACGTGGTGTATACATGTATGTGTATATATATATATATATATATATATATATATATATATAGGACTAGGGTAGGTATATATATATACACACAATACGTATATGTGATACAAGGATGTGATATGATACACGGGAACGAAACAATATAACTGGACTTAATGCCGTGATTCTTGGCTATACAGTCGTGTTATGATATTAGCGGATCATTAGGAAATGAGATAATGGATTTGTATACATGAACAATAATAAAGGATGGTGATGATATTGAAGTATATGGGACTCTAAATAGAACCCGGACCGTAACCTATGCCTGAAAGTCTGATATGAGATATGTGTAACTTGATTACGATATGATAAATACATATATGTGACTTAATCACGACTTGACATATGTGACTTGATCAAGATATGATATATGTGACATGACATTTCTGAGGATAATTAACGATGTATATTTATGCTGGCAATGATATATGATTGATGTATGCGATTACAGTATAGCACCTTGATCTTGACATGTGTTGATGATGATGTTATACGAATGATGAGACACGTAGGTGATACTTGATCCGTACCCCGATATTGGGATGCCGTACGATGGATTTTACCGTACGAGGCATAGATATGATGATTGATCTGCACTCTTGATTCGAGGACGCCGTACTACGTACGTGACGCTATTGAGGCTGGATCGCCGACTATTAGAGATTTGGATTCAGACCTTAGGTCGACTCTTATTTCTTATTGACTAGTTTCTTAGGTTTAGTTCCTTAGGAGGTTAGATGGACACTAGTTTAGGTTCGAGTCATTAAGTGGTAGTTGTACTTGTATATCGCAGATGAGTGGTTATTACACATTCGTCTTTACATTCATACCGTAATCATAATGTGCATGTTCATACATATGTTTCTATAATCAGCATAAAACTTTGCCTGTTAGGACACCAACACCATTACCGATGATGCGCATATTCCATGCACACTTATTTGCCGGCTCACACACATCATTATCGGTAATTGCTATGCCACGTACACTTTAGATCATATTATCTTTTATTGATAGAATCAGCAAACAGCTAGAACGATATAATATTGTGATTACTCTCTGATGTTAGTCTAGACATGGCATTTATTACTTAGACATTCATGCATTCATATTTTCATGTTATCATGCAGTATTATGGGGCATATGCCGACACTTATCATATACTTACTCATGATTTTTGGGATTTTGGATTTATATGAGATTTCTGGATTTCTGGGGAAAACCGCAAGAATACATAAAAACTTCTCTCTCTCTCCCCCCTCTCTTTTTCAAACATAAGATGCGGTTTTCTCGTGATGTATGTGTCGTCCACCATGAGATTTCATGTTTTCTGTTGGATTTCGAGACCCGATTCGAGGAGTGGATGAACCGTCTCGGGTACATGGTGGGCCCGGTATGGTATCCCGGGGCAAGAAGATCGAGTTGTAGACGATGATCCTGGCAGGGGAAGGCTACCTACCGGTGATGTCTGGCGCGGCGGATATCCGGAGGATACCGACTGTTGTCGTGAGATTTGATGATATGGGCCGATCCGGACTGACGGAGCCCGAGATATTGAGACTATGAGACATTGAGATTATGAGGTATTGAGACTTGAGATTTACATGTTTTGTGTCGATGCTTGACACGGATTTCCATGGATTTCATCGTTGATATTTCAGATTTCTATACACATTTTACCATGATAAAGGCTAAAAATTTCTTATACAGATATATCTAGATTTCAGGATTGATTATTTTACATTCATGGTGCACGCATACTCATTCACATGACATAGTACTATATGAGGCACTGACACGAGCACAGAGCTTTGCACTTACACGTAGCTTATTATCCTGTCTTACTAGATGATTAGTATTATATTAGTATATTATTATGATCTAGGACAGTGTCGTGCATTCAATTTCTTTTCGCAGATATCTTCTACTCACGAGTTGGCAACTCACCCCCGTTGTGCCAAATTTTTTTACAGGTTGATGTACAGGGTTCTTTGGCAGTTTGCTGGCACATCGTTTCATTCCGGGTGATTTGCACGGTAGGTTAGTTCATTTGTATCTGGACCGCCGTTGTATTTTTATTATTTCATTTGTATCTAGTAAGCTCCATCAACCAAACTTGTATTACTTGATAGTTTACTGGACCATTTATTTATTTCGACCTTAGAGTAGCGCATGTATTATTCTGGTTTGGTGGATTTGTTTTCTTTTGAGTTTTGAGCCTCGCCCTTTGGCGTTGTATATTATTGTGCTTGTTGTGGTTGTTTCCGCCTATTGGCGTTGAGCTAGCTCCCATTGGGGATGCTTTTTATTGGTTATATGTATTCATTCTTGTTTATACCCGTTTGGGGCCAGTTTTTACAAAGGAGACTCTGCCGAAATTTTTGAGAAATTGGATGTTGCTTTTAAACTTGTTTATTTCATGTTTTTCTTTACTTCTTCTTCTTTTATAGTTTAGATTTCTGGGTTTTGGCTTACTTAGATTACGTTGCGCCTCTAGACGCTTCGTAATCTAAGTGCCGGTTACGTTCTGTACTTTCGGGTCGTGACACTCTGGTAGGTAGCACCAGCGTTCTTCATACCGAAATGCATCACCTTATAGCCAAATATGCCCAGCGGAGTCCAGAAGGCAGTATGCTTTTGATCTTCAGGATGCATTTTTATTTGATTGTATCCTGAAGATCCATCCATGAATGAGAAGTCCTCATGGGTAGACGTGTTATTGATCATCAGCTTAGTAACAGGTACTGGGAAGTCATCCTTCGGGCAAGCTTTGTTGAGGTCCCGAAAGTCCACGCAGATGCGCACCGTCCTATTTTTCTTCATCACCGGAACGATGTTGGCGATCCAGTCAGGATATTGAAATTCTTGGATAAAGCCGGAGTCGATTAGTTTCTTGACCTTGACATTTATACTCATCTCAAGTTCGAGTCGCATTATTCTTGGCGCCTGTTTGACTGGATTTACGTCCGGCGATATGGCCAGTTTATGTACTGCCACCTTTGGATCTAGACCCGGCATCTCAAAATAGTTCCATGCGAAGCAGTCTTTATATTGCATGAGCACGTCTTTTAACGTGGCGAGTTGTTTTTCATATAGTAGCTTCCTGACGAATGTCGGCCTCGGATCATTTTCTATCCCTAACTCAATTTTCCTTAGGTTGTCCGCCATAGTATATATCCCATTTTCCAGCTCTTTTGGTGCCGGTGGAAACTCAGAGTCACATCATCCTCATCTTCATTTGCGAAGCACATGCGGAGGTCATCCATAGTCTCATGCCCTCTCTCTTTTGAGAGTGTTATCGTGTGGCAAGTACGAGTTCGCTTCCATTTTTTGTGTTCCTCATGGTATAGGTCCTCTTTGGCTCATGCTTTTGCGGCGGGGTTTCCTTCCAGTTGTAGAATAAAGCGAACCTGCCTTGTTAATACTGGTTTTCTATCCAGTCTTTGAAGGTGAAGAAATCTTCAAGGGGATGACCTATTGCTCGGTGGTAGGAGCAATAATCCGGATGACGGACCTCGTTTATTTGTTCGGGGTGCCGAGACTCTGGGAGTGTCATCATTTGATACTTCATGACAAAATTGAATATTTTCCTCGTCTTGTCTTGGGGGAAAGAGTATTCCCGACCCATCTTCTTTATAAAGGATGGGTTCCAACCGAGTTTTTCTTGATAGCACGGTTTCTTAGATCCGCCTTGTTGTTTGCGAATGGTGTTTGCGCTCTTTGTCCCGTTTTTGCCTCTATTTTAGGATTTTCCCCTTTTGCGAGGACATACAGCGGGCTAGGGATAAAGGGTGTTGTAGCACTGCGTCCTGGCCATTTCATAAATGGTCATTTCATGGCTATGATTGTCTCGGCTCTTTTGACAGGCTTCTTTTATTAGCTTGTCTATTTGTTCTTTGAGTGGCGAACTTAACGTTCTCAGAGCGGGATTTCGCTCTGTTTCAACATCACGACCATTTAGAAGAGCATTTTCCTCTTCTCTGGAGCTGTTTATGACACAGCAGCTGTAGAACTGTTCCCGTTTCTTGGACCGAATGTATCCGAGCCTGGTTTTCTCCATCTTCCCATTGGACATCTTTCACTGGGTTCCAGGGATATCCCGAATATTTTTTTAGAATTGGGCTTGCCGAACAGTTTGTTCGAAGGGTACACCTTGGCACTTTCATAACCTTTTCAATCCCTCCACATAGTATCTTCACAGATGGATTGGTTAAAGCCTTTCGAGAGCAAAATTGGCACCGTGCCAGACTTCTTTCTCTACTCTGGTCTCCGTAGATTGGTAGAAGATGATCTCCTTTTCACCTTTTCGTCTGGGAGGGATGTAGAAAGTCTGTAGTTCTTGGACGCTGTATGTATCGAGCGCATCAAGTTCCTTATAATGTAGAGGTAGAGCCATTGTGATTTGCAAACTTTGATCAGATCTGGCGAGGGTTTGCACTGACGGGCGGATGGAGAACACTGTGTTGGCCTCGTCCACAGAATCGCTGCCAAAAACCAGAATAGGGGTAGATGGTCCGGGCCTGTCGTTTTCTTTCTAGGGTTGCCTCGAGTAGACTATTTCTTCATTTTCCTCGGACTCGCTCCCAAAGATCGGGATAGTGGCGGCTGATTTTTGTTTATCCTCCGGCTTATGACACCTTTCTGTATCTTCGAAGTCTGGTAGGAAGTACTTTGTGTCTTCATATCTCCGGACCTCATTTACGGAGAACAGATTTAGCTTCCCTGTGATGGTGTATTCCAAGCCATCCTTGAAATACTTCATACACTGATGTTGTGTAGAAGGGATGATGTTGTACTCATGCAACCAGGGCCTGCTGAGCAAAACGTTATAGCAACTCTTGGCGTCAATGACGTGAAATTTGATGTCAGTGATGAGCAACCTGAAGCGCAACGTCAGTATTACGGACCCAGGCGTCCGTAACGACTGTGAGTCAAACCCGGAGATTGTAATTTTGTCTCGGGTCAAGTGCCGAACATTCATGCAAATCTCCTTCAGCACTCTCATATTAAGAAGGTTGACAGAAGATCCGTTGTCGACAAGGATTTTCCCAATCTTGATGTTGTGGCAGTACCCGGTGACGTGTAATGGACGGTTATGTTCGCACGTACCAAGGAGGAGATCTTTATCGCTGGATGTAATATCAGCTGTGTGAACTTCTGCTAGCTCATCCTTCATCTTCTCCTCTGCGAGGAATGCCTGGAACTGATCGGGCTCTTGTAATGCCTTTATCAGAAACTCTCGTGCCTCTTTGGACAAGAGGAGAGCATCCAATATGATCAACTGTGTGAGTATTTTCTTCAGATGTGCTAAGACATTATAATACACCTTGTTTTTCTTAGGCGGGTCTCTTGCTATGAGCTCTTTGACAACTCTATCGTCGAGGGCAATTTCCTTAGATATTTTTTCTTTCCCTTTGTATTTTTTGCTCGAACCTTTGTTTGTAGGTGCGAAGTTCTTCTCAGGCAGCGTGCGGTTACGCAGCTGAATGTTCTCACAGCTCTTCTCCTCCTTGTTTACCGTCGAAAACAGAGACGAACCGGGATGGATCGTCTTGCCTGAATTTAGGGGCAGATGCTATTTGGATTTATCCGTCCACCTCTCCGAAAATGCCAAGTTGATTTATAGCACTGTATATTGAAGGTTTGGACAGATGCGGCCGTTGTAGCAGATTTCGTCCGATTCCCCCTCGTTTGCAAGGTTTTTTTTATTGTGGGGACGCTCTTCCCTGCAGGCGCAAGCCCCTGCAGTTAATTACGTTACCGCATCGTGATAACCATTTTCTCCTACTCCGGAAGTTCACTTCGTGTCATGTGTGTTTTTATTTGTTTAGATTGCCCGTGGATTGTATACGGAGACTAATTTATGTTATCGCCGTAGAGCGTAGATTAGTCCAAATCCGCATATCTTAGATTTGGGTTTGGGTTGATTTAAGGATCGTTGATCTGCTTTGAGATCAAGATCGACTTAAATGTATGTGAGCATTTGGGGGCTCGGTTGGTTTTTTGTTAAGGATACGTTAGTCCAATTTGAGACTAAGATCTACTTAACAGGGTGTTAGGGTCATTTTTGTTTCAGATCCAATAAGAGAGCATTTGGGCTCTGTTGTTTTAGTATAAGGACGTTTCGGTCCCTTATCGCCATTTTGGAGGCGAAGTTGTAGTTTGAGGATATTTCGGTCTGTAGATCACCATTTTTTAGGTGATCTTTTAATTTAAGAACGTCACGGTCCGTTGTTAGTTTAAGAACGTTTTGGTCCATTGTCACCATTTTGGAGGTAATGGTTAGTTTAAGGACATTTCGGTCAATTGTAGTTTAAGAACGATTCGGTTCGTTGATCATCTTGCACGTACATGTATTTGTTACATGACGGGATGAGCAACGATGATATGGGATGCACCCTGTTTGGGGTGTGGTTTGATTTGGGATGTGCACGTCAGTTTGGGAAGTGCACCAAAAAGCAGTTGGTTGTCGGGACCCGCCACCTCTCTGAAGACGTTGATGAATTACAACGACATGTATCAGAGGTGTAGAGAGATGTACCCTTGAACCAATTACCGTATTTAAGGGAAAAAGGGATCAGTGGTAAACCCGGAAATCATTTGTCATATTTTGAGACTAAGACTTCCTCAGGGGAATATGGGACGAATATCGATTTGGGATATCATCAGTTGGAAGATCGATAGTCGTATTTGGGACTAAAATCAGTTTGGGAAGTAGTGAACCTATGGGCTCGGTCGATTTGAGTTAGGGACCTATCCAACTTGGGCTTGGTCCACTCAGTTTTCTTTTTATTTGAAAAAGAGTGCTAAGCACTTGTTTGGGCTCGGTCCTCTTTTTTATGTAAAAAGTGCTGAGCACCTATGTAAGTTCTGACGCTCACACATAACCATGTGGGGTTTTCAGTCATGGGCATTTTCCTAATAAGTGTTAAACACTTACTCTTATTTGTCTCTATATAGAGTGCTGAGCAATTTTTATAGCGCCCATGTGCGAAGCACGTGATGCGCTAGGTGCTGTCTAGCGAGTGCCAAGCACTTTTATGTTTTGTGGCGCCCACGTGAGAGTCATGTGGGACGCTGGACGCTGGGCGCTGGGTGCTAGGCGTCGCTCACTGAATGCTAAGCACTCCTTTATTTTATAGCGCCCACGTGAGAGGCACGTGGGGCGCTGGGTGCAAATCACTGAGTGCTAAGCACTCCTTATGTTTTGTAGTGCCCACATAAAAGGCATGTGGGGCGCTGGGCGTTGAGTGCCAGTCACTGAGTGCTAAGCACTCCTTATTGAGTAGCACCCACGTGAGGGGCACGTAAGGCGCTGGGCAGTGATTTTTCCTTATATATTTTGTGTCGAGGAGTTTAATTTCCTGGTTCTTTTCTGAATCTTTGATTTCCAAGAGCAAGTTCGTCCATGTAGGATGTTTTTCGTCACCCTATTGAGATGAGAATACGAGCGCGCTTGTCAGGCGCATTACAGATTCCCCCTGCCTAGGGTAGGCTGGGGTTTATTGATTGTGGGGATCCGAATCTCCGGCAGCCGCGGACTAAGCTGCCGTTAATTACCCCTCGCATTTGGAGCGAAAGAACCTCCAATTGACGGGTTGAACTGATCATGCGAACTCAATGTGCAGTGTTGTGTTTTGAAAGGGTTTTTGATATATCGAAGGCCCCGCAGAGATTTTTTACGGGGGTCCCGCTACCCAGATAGCGGGCTAGGGGCCAAGGGGACTAGCAGCCCCCTTGCGGGGTGCGGGGTAGCGCCCGGTTAGAAATTTTTTTCTAACAGGGACAGTGTCGTGGAGTATGTGTATGTGTTTGTATATGTGTGTGTGTGTATATGTATACACACACACACACACACACATAAGGGAAAAGGGCATCCAAACGATGCATGGGAGAAAGCGCTCGGGCGCTAGCGCTCGGGCGCTAGCGCCTCACGTGCCAGGCACGTGGGCGCTCGGGCGCTAGCGCTTTGGGCGCTAGCGCGCTACATGCCAGTACGTGGGTGCTCGGGCGCTAGCTAGCGCTTCGAGCGCAAGGGCGCTGGCGCTCGGGGCGCTCGGGAGGCAAAAGGGACTTGGTCCCTGCAACGGGAGTTGTACTCCCAGAAAGGAACACTTATTATTATTATTATTTTTGTGTGTGTGTGTGTGTGTATGAGGAGTTAAACTCCTAGGATATTTTGAAGCTGATGAAGGGGCTTCTCCCCTTGAGCCCTGGATCTTCCCCAAAGTGGGGTTTCTAGAGATGGGTCTCCTTCTTCTTCCTGTCGTTTGGCCGGATCTTGGAGAAAGGGGGTGAGATTTAAAAATCTCCTCCTTTTGAGATCTAATGGAAGATCCAAGCTCCCCTTTATGGGTTTTGTGGTGAAAAACTATTTAGTTTTGGAAAAGGAAGAGTAAAACTCTTGATTTAATTCAAAAGAAAGAAGAAGGTTTTAGAACCTTGAGGAAGGAGAAGACCACAAATCTGGATTCATTTTTGGAGAGAAAAAAAGTTGTTGAGATATTTTTATTATCTTTGCCTTTATAGGCTATACACTTTACATATAGCCCCTTAGGCTTTACAAAAATGGCATTTGCCCATCCCATGCCTCACGTGCTATTTCTTTTTGCACATAAGCCATGGACTTTACAACAATTTGGCTTTATGCCTATTTTCTTACATTTATTCAAAAAAATAAAAAAAGGAAATACACCAAAATTATTTATTACAAATTTTTTATTTTAGCATGGCGGAAGGCCGGACGCTTCGTGTTCGGGCTCGACCCGGGCATTGGCCCACTTGACCTGGGCTTGGGCCCACTTGGTTTGGGGTTGACTTTGATTTTGACTTGGTCAACTGGGGTGTAAATTTTGACCCCAACAAAATGCCCCCCATCAATAAATGCACATAGCATATGTGGGTCGTGTGCATGAAATTGATGGATCTTCTTTCACGTGGAGGCGACTTGATTTGGTTCCCGCTTTTTGGGAAGCTGGCTCTGCCCTTTTTACAACATGGACGGTCGATGCTTGACGTGTCTCCAAGATGGAGTGTTTGGTTGACTTGATTCCAAGGCGGAGCATAATCCGACGAGGAGGTCGTTGCTGCCCTTTTAGCGACGTGGACGGTCGGTGCTGCCATTTTAGCGACGTGGATGGTTGATTCTGCTATTTTAGCGACTTGGTCGGTAGGTGCTGCCCTTTTTGCTACTTGAACAGTCGGTTCTGCCATTTTAGCGACTTGGACGGTCGGTGTTGTCCTTTTTGCGACGTGGACGGTCGATCCTGCCCTTTTAGCGACTTGGACGGTCGGTGCTGCCTTTTTAGTGACTTGGACGGTCGGTGCTGCCCTTTTAGCGACTTGGACTGTCGGTTCTGCCCTTTTTGCGACTTGGGCGGTCGGTGCTGCCCTTTTAGCGACTTGGGCGGTCGGTGCTGCCCTTTTAGCGACGTGGACGGTCGGTTCTGCCCTTTTAGAGATTTGGACGGTCGGTGCTGCCCTTTTAGCGACGTGGACAGTCGAGATTGATTTGACTTTCTCTGCTTCTTGCAGTGTCAGGGATGAACTTGACTTGCCCCGCCTCTTGCGGTGTCGAGATTGGATTTTGACTCGCTCCGCTTTCTGCGGTGTCGGGGTTGAAGTTGACTTGTTGATTGCGATTTGGGTTGACATCAGCATCGCTACACTGGAATATGGTACCAGAAGCGAATCATTATCTGCCATGAGAGAATTTGGGGATTTTGGTTTTGGTTTGGCATCAGCACTGCTGCACTGGAATATGGTACCAGGAGCGAATCATCATCTGGTATGAGGAGATTTCCCTCGTTCCCAGTTTAACGACTTAGGGGTCATCTGGATTGGAGTTTGGAATTTTAGGGTTAGGGTAGGCATCAGCGTTGCTAACACTGAAGCACATGTGCCTGGAGCAATTCATAATTTGCCTTTTCCTGTTGGGGAGCGATGTCTTAGGAGACAGGTTTTAGGTCCCTATCACCTAAGGCTTTTCAATTTTATGAGCCGTAAGGGTCCCAGCATTTTCTCCCTACGAGTCGAAAGGATCTCGTAGGTGTACTTTCTCCTTAGGAGTTGTGGGGATTCCCAAGTGTGTTTTTCCTTTGTGAGTCGTAAGGATCCCACGAAGGTGTTTTCTTATGAGTCATAAGAATCCCGTAAGTTTGTTCTCCTCATGTATCGTGAGGACACATGAGTGGGTCTTCCTAAATGGAGCAGAATTCCAAAGACGGAGGCCAGCCGCGTAACTGGTGGTTGCGGTGGGACATGGGTATGATGAGAATTATTTGAGCCCGTGGATTGTATACGGTAGCCAGTTTGGGGACTAACCGTAGGGCTGGGAGAATTTTGAGAAATTGGATTTTGGTTGGCGTCTGCATCGCTGCACTGGAATATGGTACCAGGAGCGACTCATCATTCACCGTTTGGGGACTTGGAATTTGGATCTTGTTTGGCATCAGCATTGCTGCACTGGAATAATACCAGGAGCAACTCATCATTTGCCCCGGGAGGACTTGGGATTTGGTTTTTGGGTCGGCATCAGCACCGCTAACACTGAAGCGAAATGCCAGGAGCGACTCATCATTTGCCGTCGCCCGTTGGGGAGCGATGGCTCAGGGGACAGGTTTAGACCCCTATCACCTAAGGCTTTTCAATTTTATGAGTCGTAAGGGTCTCATAAAAGCGTTTTCTCCCTACGAGTCGAGAGGATCTCGCAGTTGTATGTTCTCCTCAGGAATCGTAGGGATCCCTAAGTGTGTTGCTCCTTTGTGAGTCGTAAAGATCTCATGCAGGGATTTTCTCCTCACAAGGTTGAGAGGACTTTGCGAGTGTGTTTTATCTCTTTTCATGAGTTTGCGGCCTTTCGGGTTTTCACAAACTCGTCGGCAGTCCTGCTGTTTTTACTCACGGAGCCCTTTCAGGTTTTCATCCGTGCCCGTTTCACTTGTGGACGTACCGTTTTTTTTTGTTCCTTTTTTTGCCGCTGGTGGGACTTTAAAAGTAGTCTCACCGGCAGGACTTGGGAGAGATAGGGGTCGTTTACGCCCGTGGATTGTATACGGTTTTACAGGATGTATGATCTAGACCGTAGGGCTGGTGTGCTCAATTCTCCCGTGACTTGGACCATTCACGCGTAGTATTTCTTGAGATATCGACCATTGATGGGTGGCATTGGCCTTTCTCCCTCAGCATTTATTAGTTGGTAGGATCCTCCGTTAAACACTTTCTCGATAACGTATGGTCCTTCTTAGTTTGGCTCGAATTTTCCCTTGGCATGTCGATTGGGTATGATCGGTCTTTTGAGGACCAACACCAATTCACCTTTCTTGAAAGCGCGGAGACGGGTTATCTTGTCATAGGCCCGTGACATTTGGGCTCAGTATAACTTCAGATTTTGCTGCACCGCGAGCCTCTTTTCTTCGAGGGCGTCGAGCTCTTCAAACCGAAGGAGCACATTTTCCTCCTCCGTCAACTCGTGTTGGACGACCATTCTTAAGCTTAGAACTTCGACTTCGAGGGGGAGGACCGCCTCCACTCCGAAGAGCAATGAGTATGGAGTGGACTGAGTTGGAGTACGGTGCGTGGTATGATATGCCCACAACGCCTCGTGAAGTTTGAGATTTCAGTCTCTCTTGTTGGCTGAAGCATTTTTCCTCAGGAACTTGCACAGAGTTTTATTGAAGGCTTCGGCCAGCCCATTGGCCCTTGGATTATAGATGGAGGAATATCTCCAGTCTATCTTGTGTTGAGTAGCGAACCTTGTGACTTTGAAGCTCTTGAAAGAAGGCCCGTTGTCAGATATGATTCTTCTTGGTGTACCGAAGCGGTATAGAATATTATGCTGGAAGAACGTCAGAATATTTTCTGTCTTGACTTCTTTTAGCGGGACAGCTTCAGCCCATCTGGAGAAATAGTCAGTTGCGGCCAATATGAACGGTGGCCTTTGGATGATGGAGGATCAATTGGGCCAACAATGTCGGTGCCCCAGACTTCGAAGGGCCACGACGACACCATAGGATGCAACGGATTGGGATGCTTATGAATGAAATTACGTTGAATTTGGCAGATATGACATTTCTTTGCATGCTCTCCACAATCCTGTATCATGGTGGGCCCGTAATACCCAAGCCGTTTAATTTGAAGTCGCATCTTGGGGCCAGATTGGTGAGCACCGCAAACGCCCAAGTGAACTTCTTTCATGACTTTCTGGGCTTCGGTCGATGACAGACATCTGAGCCAGAGTTGGTCATATGACCTGCGGTATAGCGTGTCATTTATAAACACATATCGGAGAGCTCTCTTCTTCAGTTGAATTCTTGCAGATTTTCCTTCGGGCAGCTTGTCGTATCGGAGGTACGCTATGAAGGGTTCTCTCCAATCGGGCTCGTCTTGAATGATCGAAGCTTTTTTGGCAGGACTGCTTTTCTGTTCCGCGCTTTCCTCTTCTCGTAGAGAGACTGGGGGTAGAATTTGCCGGCTCCTGACGGTGATCAGAATTTCGTCCATGTCAGGATCAGCCAGCTCCTTGGCTAAGCGAGCGAGTACGTCAGCCTTTCTATTCAACGCTCTAGGGACTCTCATTAGTTCAATATGAGTGAACTGTCTCATGAATTCCACCACTCGGCCTCTATACTGAGCTAACTTGGGTTTGTATATCTTATAGTCGCCGCTTACTTGGTTGACGACAAGCTGGGAATCACTGTAGACTCGTAGCCGGAGGATTTCCATTTCTATGGCGAGCTCCAAACCAGCTATCAGAGCTTCATACTCGGCCTCATTGTTTGTGCGAGGCTCGGTGAGAGCAAAAGAATGCCGTAGGGTTCCCATTGATGGTGTGATGAACACCAATCTTATCCCTACTTTTATCTCCAAGACACTTGATTTACTGGAGGTCCTCATCGATGAGACCCTATCGAAGTAGAGCTCCCAACATGGCTCGTCATTCTCAAGGTGCAACACTTGTTCGTCGGGTAACTCGCAATTGAGTGGTGACCCTTCTGGTATGGGATGAGAAGCGAGAAAGTCAGCAAGAGCTTGCCCTTTTACTGCTTTCTGAGGAGTATAAACTATGTCAAACTCAAGTAGCATGACAACCCATCTTTCCATTCTGCCGGCTAGGCTTGCTTTGGTCATCAATTGTTTGAGCGGGTCAACCTTGGAGATCTGCATAACCCGATGAGCGAGCAGATAGTGCCTCAGTTTCTTCACAGCAAATATTAGAGCCAGGCATTGCTTTTCGATTGGGGAATAGTTGTGTTCCGCCCCGACTAGAGTTCGACTGAGGTAGTAGAGGGCATTTTCTTTTCCCTCCTTGTTGTTCTGGGTAAGGAGCGCACCGAGTGACTCATCTAGCGCGGCAGCATAGAGAATCAACGGTTTGTCTGGAATAAGAGCAGCAAGCACTGGAGGGTGAAACAGGTACTGTTTGATGCTTTCGAATGCTTCTTGACATTCAGCATCCTGGACAAAAGGAGCTCCTTTCTTCATGAGCTTTGAGAAGGGCCTACATCTCCCTGATAAATTTGAGATAAACCTTCGTATATAAGCAAGCTTGCCTTGAAAAGATCTTAGCTGCGTCAGATTCTTTGGAGGGATTATCTCCATGATGGCCTTTATCTTGGATAGGTCAACTTCAATCCCTCGTTGTCGGACTATGAAGCCCAGGAATTTTCCCGATGACACGCCAAAAGCGCACTTCAGGGGATTCATTTTCAGATCGTACTCCCTCAGTCTGGTGAGAACGGTCCTAAGATCTTGGATGTGATCGGCCTTGGCTTTAGTCTTGACTACCAGATCATCAACATAACATTCGACGACCTTATGAATTAGGTCATCAAAGATATTGGTCATTGCCCTTTGATATGTAGCACCTGCTTTCTTCAGTTCGAATGACATCACTTTGTAGCAGTATTTTCCGATCGGGGTTCGAAATGCTGTGTGCTTCTCATCCTCAGGCGACATCTTGATCTGATTATACCCAGACAAGCCATCCATAAAGGTGAACAGCTCGTAATTTGAGGTGTCATCGACCATCATTTCCATGACCGGTAGCGGGAAGTCATCTTTAGGACATGCCTTGTTGAGGTCCCTGAAATCGACACAAACTCGGATCTGCCCATTTTTCTTCTTCACTAGGACTATGCATGCAATCCAGTCCACATATTTCTCTTCCCTGATGATGCCGGCAACGATGAGCTTCTTGGTATCCTCGATGACCTTTTCTTCTAGTTCCCTTCTCATTTTTCGAGGAGCTTTTTTGACTGGCTTAGTATCAGGAGATATAGCCAGTTTATGCACGGCCACCTCAGGGGAAAGGCCAGGCATTTCTTTATATGTCCACGCGAAGCAGTCGACGAACTCATGCAGTCATTTTCTCTGACAAAAGTGAGCTGATATAGGTCAGCCTTGGATTATCGGGCGTTCCTAAGTCAATCTCGGTTAGCTCGTCAAAGGTTGCTTGTCCGCCATCTTCGAGCTCTTGAGGAGCTTCTTCTGGCTCGGCTATCTCGTCATCATCATTTGATCTTTCGCTGGCTTCACCAACATGGATCATGTAGCATGCTTTGGAATTAGGTTGAATGAATCCTATGCCCTGTCTATCTGGAATTCGTCCATCGATGAGTGCTCGGACCTGAGGCGGTTGCCATAGCCTTTCATAAAACTTTGCTTCGGACTCCGTTTAATATAACCGGCATCCACACCTTTTGAAATATTCCCGCATCTCGGACGCATAGTATCTGGGATTGAGGACGGCCCTTATGCCTCTCTCATAGGGAAGGCACGCGACAGACAAATCGTCCGGGTGCACAACAGGATTTGACCCATAAAACAGGATGCCCTTTTGTCCACTTTTCCTCCCGGGAACGTAGAAAGTTTTCAGCAGGTCCACGGTAGAGACTGACAATGCATCGAGCTCTTTGCACATCTGCTCCGGCACCCTTGTGACGGCTAGGGGCCCTTCTGTAATTTCGAAGTTCTCTCGTAGTTTTGCTTGTTGCATGGGGGTCCAATCTGCACAGCTATTGCACAGCGGGTCCTCTTCCTCCTACTTTTCATTGTCGCTGCCAAGATGAGGGCGGACTTTTCTGCTAGATGGGACTTCAGTATCAGATTCGTCTGTGTCGCTACCGAAACGAGGACGAGTTTTATGGAAGGATGGACTTCCAGCGTCGGACTCATCAGTGTGACTACCAAAACGCGGGCGCACTTGGGCGTTTTTGCTTCTGAAAGTGACAGCCGGCTCAGATTTGCTTTTGGGTCTTAGGGTCGCGCTGTCCTCAGTCAGTTGTGGCTTAGCATTTTGGTGGTTCATGAAGTACCGAGAATCTTCATATCGGACTTCATGCACACCGAACGGCTGGATGTCTCCATTAATACGTCTTTCTTTGCGATTTTTAGTATACTTCATGCATTGATGGAGAGTTGACGGAATGATGCCGTAATCGTGGAGCCACGGCCGTCCCAAGAGAATTTTATAAGACGTGTCAGCGTCGATCACGTATATCTTAGCTTTGTTTTGCAGATCCCCAAATTTGATTGGCAAAACTATAGACCCCAGAACTTGCTGGCAGTTTTGATTGAAGCCTTGAATGACAATCCTTTCCTTTGATAGGTGTCGGACGTCCATTGACAAACTCTTTAGAGTCCGCAAGTTCATGATGTTCACTAAGGATCCCAGATCAATCGATATGCGATTAATCCGATCTTCATCGCTGTATCCGGTCACGTAAAACGGCCGATTATGCTCGGTTGTTCCCAGTAGCAAGTCTTCGTCCTTAAACGTGACTGCGGCGGCATGCAGAGCGTACTGGGCTTCTTTCATATTAATTTCCGCAAAGCGAGCCTGATACCGCTCAGGGTTTTGTAGAGCGTGAATGAGAACATCTCTAAGCTCTTTAGATACAACCAAGGCATCATAGATGCTAAGGAGAGACGGAAGCTTTCGGAGATGAGCCAAGACATTGTAGTCCACTGAGGAAGGACTTGAGTTTTCATTAGCCGGTTCTCTGCCATCTTCCTCATTAGCCACCTGTTTTTCCTTTTCTTTTGGGGCGTTTTCCTGATTTGGCGGTAAAACCCTGCCGCTTCTAAGCTGGATTTGGTTGGCCTTTGTGGCGAGCTCCTCATCCTCTTCGGGAAAACAGAGCTCCTCCTCAGAGTCGCTGCCAAGATGGATGGGTAGCAAGTCACTACTGGGCTCTCTTCATTGGAGTCTTCTTCTAACTCCTCCAGAATTTCAGCCGCTTGTACATGGAGGAACTCCTTCAATTGAATCAGAGTTCTTTCCTTCTGTTTATAGTCTTCGAGGGAATCGATATATTTTTGAATGGTCAATCTCCCTGCAGACTCCTTTTCGCGCCGAGCTGCACTTTTCTTCTTCTTGAGCTTTTTGGATTTTGAGCCTGACGGAGCCGCATTGGCAGCTGGGAAGGTAGGCTTCTTCTGCCCTTCCCATTCCGTCCTGGGCTCTTTCCGAAGTAGCTTTATCATCTTTTTCGTCTTATTAGATATGTGCGTACTCTACGGAGGCTGCGGTGAGTCAGTTTCGCTTTTTAGGGCAGAGGGTTCAGCTGTCTGCTCCCAGAAGGCTTCAGCTTCTGTCTGTATAAAGTTGGTGGTTGCAACTTGATTTTTCACCAACACATTTTTGGACAGCTCGATCTCTCCAGCCTTGTACTGCTTCTCGATCCAGTCTTTGAAGATATAGCAATCCTCGATCGCATTGCTCACTACTCGGTGGTACGGGCAATACAGGGGATGTCGGTCATTTTTGCTTCTTGAGGTCTTTTCGACTCTGGCAACTGTAGACCGTTGTTCAAGACATCTTTAAATATCTTGCGGACCTTGTCCTTTCTGAAAGAGTAAACCTTGTTCTTTTTCTCCTCTAGGGAATGCCCATCTCCTCCCAGCACTGGCCTTCGAGACCGGTTGGTTTTGGATTCGCCCGCCCTTTGCTTTTCTTCATTGTCGGACGCATTGAAGACATTGGTACTACTGGAACTCCCGCTTCTACGGTTGTCATCCCGCTTGCTTTTCCAAGTCTTGTTTCTCTGAGAGTCCGGGGTAGACTCTTGCTTCGAGCGTTCTAGCATTTGTACTTTCTTAGTTAGCTCTTGAAACGTCTTGAGGCCTGCTGTACACAAGAATGGGACCATCCAATTGCTGAAGTTCCCAATGAGAAGGCTGACGGACTGGTCCTGCTCCAGCGGCAGTTCGCACTTGACTGTGAGATTACGCCATCGGGCGATAAAGTCGGTGTTGCTTTCATTCTTCCCCATCTTGGTCCTCATAAGGTCGGCAATGGAGATTTTATCACTGACACTCATGAACCTTTGCCGAAACAGAGACTCCATTTGGGCAGAGGTAATGATGGACCCGTCTGGTATACTCGCGTACCAGTCAAAAGCGACACCAGTCAGGCAGTTGACAAACTGACGAAGAAGGAGCGCATCATTGCCCCATGTATTTTCGCACGATACTTTAAAGTGGGCGACGTGCTGATTTGCATTTCCCGTCCCGTCAAATCTTTCGAACTTAGGAATGACATAGCCCCTCGGGAACTCGATCAGATCGTACTGTGCGGGATATGGCCGCCCACTACTGTCGATTTCTTTCTGAGCTTCAGCTTCGGACACCAATGTTTTAACCTTGCTGGTGACTAAATCCATTATCCGATCTTGTGTTAGCGGGATGGTGTTATCTGGGGCCAAGGCGTCCCCAGAAGCAGAATGTGGCCGGCTTTCGTACGGCTCGACGAATCTTGGACCCAAAGGGAGAGGCATCGGCCGCTTCGAATTGTCATCATCCGGCTCATGAGTAGCGACTTTTACTTATTGGGAGGCGCTCGAGCAATTTGAGCCGTAAGCTGCATCATAACGTTCGTTAGGTCGTCAATTTTCGAATAGAGCTTGGCTATCTCTTTATCTTTACTCTTGAGCTATTTTCGAAGCTCTTGAAGCAGCTCTTGCTCCGCGGTCCTGGGGTGGAAAGTCGGCTCTTCCTTGCTGTCCGAGCTTGACTCTGCCTGGACCGAAGGGTCCTTCTGCCTATCGTCCTCATCGAGAGGGTTTTCATCATCCAGCGGAGGCAGCTGTTCTTGGGAAGCGGCAACCACATTCAAGCCAGTTTGGGCTTGGTATGTGGTGGCCCTATCCTTGCTTTTGCTGCGAAGGTTGTCGCTGGGGCGCCCGCCTACCATATAGACCGTATGGATAACATATCCAGCCGTCTTTTTATTATCGGCTACTGATTTCTCGAATCGCTGTCTTGACCCTTCTGTTTTGGTAACGGGCAGTCGACTGAAGGCGGCTGGCCTGGCCGGATTCTTGAATGGTGCTGACGCTTCCTTTTTTATTTTGCCTCGCCATTTTCGTGCGGCACAGAGCGTGTGATAGACTCTGGAAGAGACAATGTCATATTTTTTCCGTTGGGGCCGGGACACGTCTCTTTGTAGCAACATTCGGACCGCTGTCTCCTTGATTTTGGTGGTCATGGAATTTTTCTGAACCCACTTCAGAGGTTCGAAAGAATTGCTGACCTTTACGGCGGACTCAGCCGTCGTCACAGAGTAACCCTGCTTTTGGAACCTCATAAGATTCCACCTGTCCAAAGTCCTGGCCCTCTTGTTGGCTCGATACCTGAGCCGCTTCTGTCTTAGCCTTTCTGTTTTCAGCACTTGGCTGATTACGGCTCTTTGGGAAGTCGCCGTAGACCGGGCGATGGAAGACTTTAGAGATATGCCTGATTGTGCACTTGTTGGAGTCATCGCCTGAGCTTGTCCGCAACATTTGATGTTGCCTTTTGTACCGGAAGTCTTGCCCCCAGCTGGAGCACCAGAGGGTCGTTCAGACACCGTCTCAAGTTTCGATCGCGGTGCCTTAGCGATCACAACATTCGGCCTCTTGCCTCTCGAGACCGGCTTGGCCATCTGCTTTGCCGGGATTTCTGCCAGATGAGCGCTTCCGGCAGGGTAGATGACGATGGAACCGAATTGGCAGGGCAGTTCCTCCCACTGTCGACTGAGGCTTGCGGGGAGAACCACACGAGCATTGATCTTGACCACGTACGAGATCGGGGTCGCGTTGGAAGCTGAACTTGTCTTGGAAGACATTGTTGTTGAAAGTTGATTGCTGCACGAAAAGAAAACATCATTTCAGTATAGGCAATCGATATGTATATTGATTGAGTTCGCATGAACGTTTAACCCGAAATATGGGAAGAGAGAAAGGTCCCACCGGGCGTGCCAGAATCTGTAGGGTGTTTTTCGTCACCCTATTGAGATGGGAATACGCACGAGCTTGTCAGGCGCATTACAGATTCCCCCTGCCTAGGGTAGGCTGGGGTTTATTGATTGTGAGGATCCGAATCTCCGGCAGCTGCGGACTAAGATGCCGTGAATTACCCCTCGTATTTGGAGCGAGAGAACCTCCGATTGACGGGTTGAACTGGTCATGCGAACTCAATGTGCAGTGTTGTGTTTTGAAACGGTTTTGGATATATCGAGGGCCCCGCAGAGTTTTTTACGGGGGTCCCGCTACCCGGATAGCGGACTGGGGGTCAAGGGGGCTAGCAGCCCTCTTGCAAGGTGTGGCGCAGCGCCCCGTTAGAATTTTTTTCTAACAGGGACAATGTCGTGGAGTATGTGTGTGTTTGTATATGTATATATACATGTGTATACACACACACACACATAAGGGAAAAGGGCATCCAAAGGATGCATGGGAGAAAGCGCTCGGGCGCTAGCGCCTTTGGACGCTAGGGTGCTAGCGCTTTGGGCGCTAGCGCCACACGTTCCAGGCACGTGGACGCTCGGGCGCTAGCACCACACGTGCCAGGCATGTGGACGCTCGGGCGCTAGCGCTCTAGGCGCTAGCACCTCACGTACCGGCACGTGGGCGCTCGGGCGCCAGCGCTTCGAGCGCAAGGGCGCTGGCGCTCGGGGCGTTCGGGAGGCAAAAGGGACTTGGTCGTTGCAACGGGAGTTGCACTCCCAGAAAGGAACACTTATTATTATTATTATTTTTGTGTGTGTGTGTGTGCGTGTGTGTATGAGGAGTTAAACTCCTAGGATATTTTGAAGCTGATGAAGGGGCTTCTCCCCTTGAGCCCTGGATCTTCCCCAAAGTGGGGTTTCTGGAGTTGGATCTCCTTCTTCTTCCTGTCGTTTGGCCGGATCTTGGAGAAAGGGGGTGAGATTTAAAAATCTCCACTTTTTGAGATTTAATAGAAGATCCAAGCTCCCCTTTGTGGGTTTTATGGTGAAAAACTATTTAGTTTTGGAAAAGGAAGAGTAAAACTCTTGATTTAATTCAAAAGAAAGAAGAAGGTTTTAGAACCTTGAGGAAGGAGAAGATCACAGATCTGGATTCGTTTTTGGAGAGAGAAAAAGTTGCTGAGATATTTTCATTATCTTTGCTTTTATAGGCTATACACTTTACATATAGCCTCTTGGGCTTTACAAAAATGGCATTTGCCCATCCCATACCTCATGTGCTATTTTTTTTTTGCACATAAGCCATGGGCTTTACAAAAATTTGGCTTTATGCCCATTTTCTTACATTTATTCAAAAAAAATAAAAAAAAGAAATACACCAAAATTATTTATTACAAAATTTTTATTTTAGCATGGCGGAAGGCCGGACGCTTCGTGTTCGGGCTCGACCTGGGCATTGGCCCACTTGACCTGGGCTTAGGCTCACTTGGCTTGGGGTTGACTTTGATTTTGACTTGGTCAACATGGGTGTAAATTTCGACCCCAACAGTCCCGATGAGAATTAAATTCTCAACGTATGGGAGACTTGTCTTGTGGATCTTAGATCCAGAGAAAGAACTAAGTTCTTTTTTAAAAGGGTTAAACCCTTCAATAGGTAAACGAGACACTTTGATCTCTTTTTTATTTATTTACCTAGAGCTTTTTTTCTGAGAAGGGAGGTCTTCTTCTTTCTTCCTTTTTGAAGCTTTCTGCTTTGTTTTTTTCGAAGCTTATGGGGGGTTCCTCCTCTTTTAGACTTGAAATCTTGGGTCCTTTATATAGTAGAGGCAAGTCTGTTGATTAGTTGAAGAAATCTCTCATTAAGAGATCCTAATTGATTTTAGGGATTTTACCCACCGTTGGATCTTTGATCCAAGGACTTCTGTTTTACAGAAAGTATTTTCTTTTTTTAACAAGATTAGGAAAATATTTTTCCATACAGAATTTATTCTGCAGATCGGTGAATTTTTAATCACCATTGGATTTTTAATATAACGGTACTCTGTTTTACAGAAAACAATCTTTCTTGTTTAGAAATATTTAAAGAATATTTCCTCTCAACAGAATTTAATTCTGCATCCTGATGATTTATCATCTCCGTTGGATCTTTAATCCAACGGCTCTGTTTAACAGAGAGTAGAATTTAATTCTACAAGGCGCCGGCGCTCACATACTGTGCACGTGGACGCTGCTTAAGATTTTTGTGTGCTTTGCACACGGGCGTTACTCATATATGAGTTTTTAACTCTGGCGCGGGCGCCCTCGTAGATGGCACGTGGGCCGCTACTTAAGATTTTTGTGTGCTTTGCACACGGGCACTACTCATATAAGAGTTTTTAACTCTGGCGCTGGCGCCCTCGTGGAAGGCGCGTGAGGCGCTGCCTCTTGAGTTTTGAACAGAGCTTTGCTTTTTTTATTGGGGAAACAAATGCCCCCCATCGTTGCGCTCACGTGGCTTACACGTGAGTGCAGCGGTGGCACCTTCCACCGTTTGATCTTCGGAAGTTAAACCGTCTTCCTGTGCCTATAAGTAGGGTCTTTGGCCCTTGAGATGACTACTGTTCATCTTTCCTAATCTTCTTCTTTCTCTAAGAATTTAATTCTCTTTTCAGAGCTTAGATCTCTATCCAAGGAAACTCTTTTAGAGTCAGAACTCTGTCAAAAAATTTGGTAAGGATTATGATCAAACTCTTGAAGGAATCTCCTCATGTTCTAGGGTTTTAACCCATTAACAGAGCTTTGATATTCTTTTTTAGTGATTAGATCGTAGATCTTAAAAAAGTTTTAGGGTGTCTTAACCCGTTAATCAGAGCTTTGCTCTTCTTTCATAAAGATCTCTTAGTGTTCTAAGATTTTTTTCTTGCAGATCTTGAAGATCTCTAGGGTTTTACCCTGTTAGAAAGCTTTGTTTTTGAAGGTTCTGGGATGTTATCCTATTGTTCTACAGAGCATGGCTCTAAAAAATTTGGTGAATTTTATTCCCCTTCTTAATTTTCTTGACAGATTTGAAATCTGTTTGCAGAGCACAGTTCTCGAGGGAGTTTAACTCCCGGTCTAATGATGTTTTCTCATTAAATGAGAATCCTTTTGGATTCTATTCATTGATGGGACGTTAGCTTAATTTTGTGGGCACCCCTGTCTCTTTCTTTTGAATTTGCAGTGCAGTAGAATTTTTAAGTACTAAAGAGCTTTAGCATCCTGAACATAGTGTCGATAGCTAATCCTTCTCCTTTTGTGCAGGTACTATGTCTTTCGATTCATCCTTTTCTTTCATACGTTCAAAGAGCGCTTTTGCCGACGCGCCCGTGGATCAGGAAGTCTTTGCGCTTATTAAGGATCATGACCCAGAGCAAAAATCTTTTCACTTGTGGGTGTCATGGTATAGTCAGATTATCCGGGTTCGGCGCAGTTTTTCTTATGCAGCGCCTTCGAAGCCAATCCAAGCTATTCATTATGCTGATCCACCTCAAGTGACTTATGCCATAGAAGAGTTTAACTGGACTTCGGAAGGTTGTCTTCAACCTTCCATGGTGTCGATACCCGTACAACCACCGATGGCCTTGGACATTTTGGGACGATGCATATGCCAAGGAGAGTCGCGCCCTTAGGGGCAAGTTTATATGATAGGATTGACGCCTCATCATTCGGCCGGCTATCTACAGTGGGCCCGGTATATCCTGTCAGCCAAGAAGTCGCTACTGTTGAAGACCGGGTTATACCCCGCAATCTATGCGTCTCTCTTTTATTACCACACTCTCCATGTGTGGTGGATCATGTCTTTTTTGGAACAATGGAACATCCCAACTAACACTTTTCTCTTATCAGATCGGGAAGTTTCGGTTTCATTGGAAGAGTTCACGGAGATCTCTGGCTTATCCGTCAGAGGGGAGCACTATGAGGAGATACTTCCCCCCGATGAGTACATCTTTGCCACTAAGTCAGTGGTAACGGGCCTTACCTCGGAGAATGCCGTTCAACATCAGTTCCCCAGCTTGATCAAGGTGTTGAATATGTACGAGAATTTATTCTTGGAGTCTGGCGGGCATGGGGTTAGCTTCGGAGATTTTATCGCCCGCTTTCTTCGTCCGGAAGTTCTGTCTAAGCAGGCCGCGAAATTCGTTAAACTTGACGACCCGTTTGGGTTTGGTTTAGATAACTTGTCGACGGCGGAAGCAGATCTAAAGAATTTTTTTATTCCGGACACTCCAGTTGTCCCTTTTGCGGAGATCGCTGCCCCGGGTGTTGACGGAGAGTCGTTCTTTTTGGGGTTCATTGGCCTGTGGATAAGCTGGTTCGCGCTTCCTACGCACCCCCGCTATATGAGGTTGTCTGTCTTTTATTCGGCCCATCGCATTGTCGTGGGGATGCGCGTGGCCGTTGGGATCTCGGGGTTAGCTCATCTATACCACGGCCTGAGTTTAGCGGCTGACACTACTCAGCCGGGGGTAAAGCCCGTGTATCTCCCATTACATTACTTCACATCATGGATTGAGATGCATGTGCTTGGTGCCTTTGGCCCCAGTTCTACTAAAGCTATAACTTCCCCCGGGTCATATACCTAGTTGACGCTTCCGTTTTAGACCCGTCACAGCGAGAGGCTCGGAGATTGCTCCTTCGGCCATGCATGGTTGGGGACAGTATGACCTTTGTCGATAAAGTCTTGACCATCGGCAAAGAATCCACCAAAGTGGTCCAACCGTTGCGTGATACTTTTAAGGATGGGGCTTCTGCATTGAGGGCCCGGGAGGTTATGCACCTGTACTTTATCAAGACGAGCTTCCTAGTGTTTAGACAGAACGCCTCGGTGTTGTTCATGAGGTGAAACCCACACCGCTTCGCTCAACAGCTGAGTTATAATCAAGGTGTTCCTCTCGAGGCATTCTTAGTCGAGCTGGCTGCTACAGAGGAGGGTATTCACAGTGCGTTGCACCATTTTATGCGATTAAATACGGGGTCCTATTTTCTCGTCAGCGAGCCGACCTATGTGCCAAAAGCTTCGAACGCTTACGTGGCGTGGTACCAGCATGCGACGGGTGCTGTCATCAGGGGGAAAGGCGGCTGTTACTCGATCACAAGGATGCCGTCCCAGCTAGTAATCCAGTGGTCCCTTTGAAGCGACGGACCACCGTTCGTCCTTCTTTAAGAGATATCGCTATGGATGTGGTCCCATGAGCTTTCCCTGAGAAGATTCAACCGGATGTTCCCGCAACTGCGGTAGCTGTGGCGTCTCCAGACTCGGGCATCGGTTCAGAGATCGAAACCTGCCGTCCGAAGTGGCCTGTCAAGCGAAAGCTTTTACCGTCGGCTGTTGGTGTCCGTTCGCAGAAGAAGTCTCTATTCTCTGCTGATGTGGTATTCGGTCAGGAGCCCCATGCTCTATATAGTGAGGGCTTGTGCAAATATGGCACCAATGAGGGCTTGTTTGACATGCCTGCAACTGATACTGATCTTCTGGCTGCCATTGCAGCATCCAAGCGACTGGCTCACGAGGAAGCAGCGTTGGTCACTATTGCGGAGTCGGGTATACTTCATTTACATTCTTCTGCACCTATCTTTGCTCCCCTTATTACGCTTTTATTAACGCTCTCTTCTTTAATAGGTATTTCTGCCGAAGAGGCTCTTGCGGTTTCCCTCAGGACGTTCAAAGAGGAAGAGAGGCTCCGCGCTTCTTTGGGTCTTGGTATAATTCGTTTCATTACACTTTATTCTTGTTATTCATGATCTGACCCTTTTCTTCACCTTATTGCAGGAACTACCACAACCCAAGTTGTTTCAAGTGTAGTGCCAATCCCAAGCGGTGATGCAGCAAGCTTCCAGAGCAACCGATCACGGCAGCGGCCCTCCCAAGGCCATCACAGGAGGCATTGCTGAAGCAGCCGATGATGGATGCCATAGAGAATCTGGAGGCTGAACTCGACTTGGACGACGACGTCCCCCTGTTGGAAGTGTTAAGGAGGTCGGTTCATACGGTCCAGATCGATAGGAAGCGTAGAAAGCGCGCCGCGAGGGAACGCGAAGTTATCTAAGCTGCGGGTGCAGGTTCGAGCAATGTCCCATCTTTTAACATCCCCCTAATGGACGCTCCTTCCGCTCTGTCTACCGCTCATAGACAGCTTGCGGGCGTAGCTCGGGAGGAAGCTGAAAAGCTACTTCAAGAAGCAAGGCCAAGTTCTGACGGTGGCATGGCAGGTGAAACGCCGATAATTACAGAGCCCGAAGTGGCCACTCTTTTTCGGGAATCTGGGACTGTCCAGACTGCTGCTCTTTCTCTTTGTGGCTCCTTGGTATCAACGGGTGTCGCAAGCATTACGACGGCCCTTGTCAAGTCAGGGGGTGAAGCTATGGGTGCGGAATCTACTCCCCCGAGGGAGAATGAGGAAGCCATTCCACTTGGTGACGCTTTCGGCTCGGTTTCGGTCTCTGACCTATCAGGTACTCCTTGGGTTATTATCTTTGAGTTTTTAATCCTGTTAAGCCCTCTAATGATATTTCATTTGTCTTGAGCGTAGGCACGGTAAATCCTGAAGCTGTGCCGGCTGAAGAATTATCGTTGGCCGCCACTTTGACGATCGCGGTTGTTTCACTCTCTTCTGTACCTCCTCAAATTTTGGAAAGTATAGGTTTCTCACTTAGTTGCTTCACTGCGGATACAATCCTCTTTATATTGACTATATATTGTCGCGACTCTGCAGGAGTACTTTTCGACCACTTATACCAGGTGCTAAACCCGCATTTTTCCTTTCAATCGGAAGTCGTTCCACCTCCCGGTATTGGTCAGTATATTCTTCACCTAGTGTTTCTCCTTTTTATGTGTAGACTTCTTGTTGCTAAGCCTTCCATATATTGACCATAGTATCACGGCTCGGAGGAGGAAGTGAAAGAATAGCCACGCCTCCGGTGCTCCCAGTTTTGCCACCTTCAACAGCCGGTACAGTAGATTCCGTCTCTCGGGTGTTTTCTTTATCTTTCGAGTTGAAATCTGACCGTGATTTATTTTGCAGCGATTACACCGGGTTTAGCTCCTTTTGAGTCCTGCATTCCTACGCCCACGGGGCCCTTCGCTAAACGTCCATCTTCCAGGACCGCAGTGAATAGCCGGCGAATGTTAAGAGAGTTTATTGAAGATCTCGACGCCGAGGCCCTCATCTTTGCTATGGATTTTGCTGACAAAGTCAATCCAATTCCGGCGACGCTCATGAATTTACATAATGAAAATCTCGTTGGTTCTTGGGTTGATTATTGCAGGAAGATCGAGGCTTGCCTGCTTGAGATTGAGCTTAAACGTCTCGCTCCCGATGTATTGACTTTGAACTCTCAGCGGGATGCATGGGTCGAGCAAAGTGTCTCTTTCATTTGATATTTTGAATAGGAGGCGGCCCTGAGGCCAAAGGAGCATGAGGCGGCTTCTGGTGAATCCGTTCAATTGCGTGCCCAGGTTGAAGCGAATGATGCGCAGTTGAAAACTATTTTTGAAAACCTCCAACGATGTATTTCGGACGGGCTGGCGCTAAGGCAGAAGCTTGACTTCACCGAGTGGGTCACACAGGATTGCGAAACTGCCAAGCAGGAAATCGATGAGAAGCTTTCATTCTGCTTGCAACAACAGGCTCAAATCGAAGCGGAGTTGGCCGCTGTAGCTGAACGCGAGAAGGAGTTGAGGGGAGCGAGCGAGCGGTTCATCAGTTTGTTGAAAACGCCTCCTCCTTAATAAGTGTCATTGTACCCCCCTCATTGTACTGATTGTATTCCTTAAAAATCTGATTCATGAATAACATGTATTCATTTTGATTCCTGAATGAAATGTATCTTGTATTCACTTAAATTCATGAATAAAAAACATAATTTATTTCGTACTGGCATTTCTCTTATCTTCGATGTCTTGATTTGGTGTGAAGTTGTTTATATATTCATTTCAGAGTTTGTAGTTTATTCGCTCATCCCAGAGTTCCTAGTTTATGAACTCATTTCGGAGCTTGTAGTTTATTCACTCATCCCGGAGTCTCTATTTTATGAACTCATTTTGGAGCTTGTAGTTTACCTCACTTGGGCTTGTAGGCAAACTTGCCCTAACGCATGGATAACCCCTGCTCTTTGCGACAGAGGTCCGTTAAGTTTTGTGGAACTAGGGTTTTTATCCATCGTACCGTCGCGTTGGCTGATGCATTCCCCGATATGCAGTCTTTACGCTGCTGTTCGAGTAGCCCCATGACTTTCGTGTCTCTGATCCCTTCGGGGGCTGGACAAGACGTCTTCAAGTAATCTTCTTAGGCAATTTGACCGTCGGAAGAGCAAGCGTTAGGAATTTTGCCATGCCGCTTTTTACTTGAGCTTAGGCTCGGTTTGGGAGCCCCGATGAGTCATAACTACTCCGCATTGGTGTGGGATGATCTCTGATAGTCTTTCGGGTTTTATTTGAGTTGCCGTCAAGACCCTGAAGCTAGGAATTTAGCCTACGGTTCCTTTGTCGACACTGCGTCTGCTGTAATGAGGCGAATGTCGAGTGATCTCTAGGTTGTTTTGTGAACCGTCGAGACTTGGAACTAGGGACTTTTCCTTGGCTCCGTTTTGTTTTGAACCTGGGGTCGCTTATTGACGTCGCGTCTGCATCCTGCTAGAGTGAGAAGAAACGCCGTTGTTGACACTATGTCTGCTGTAACGAGATGAGTGTCGAGGTGGTCTCTAGGTTGTTTATGAACCGTCAAGACTAGGAACTAGGGACTTTGCCATGGCTCCGCTTTGTTTCGACCCTGGGGTCGTTTGTTGACATTGCGTCTGCTGTCTGCATCCTGCTGGAGTGAGAAGAAACTCCGTTGTTGACACTGCGTCTGTTGTACCGAGACGAGTGTCGAGGATAGTCTTTAGGTTATTTTGTGAACCGTCAAGACTTGGAACTAGGGACTTTGCCATGGCTCCGCTTTGTTTTGACCCTGGGGTCGTTTGTTGATGTCGCGTTTGCATCCTGCTAGAATGAGAAGAAACGCCGTTGTTGACACTATGTTTGCTGTAACGAGATGAGTGTCGAGAATAGTCTTTAGGTTGTCTTGTGAATCGTCAAGACTTGGCTCTCCCTTTGACGGAGCCTGATGGGAAAATATGGTTCCCTTTGCGTTTATGCCCATGGATTGTATACAGGGGTTGATGTGGACTCACATGCAGGGCAAAAGTTTCATTTTTTTTAATTTCCGCGATGCTCTATCATTTCAGCTTTTTATATCACGAAAGTCGCGACTGCTCAATCATTTCGGCTTTTTATCGCGGTGCCCAATTATTTCGGCTATTCTTTTCTTTTTACTCGCTGCTTTTTATTGCGAGTTGCCCAAACATTTCGGCTGTTTTTATATGCATAATTTTGCTCGCTGATTTTTATTGCGAGTTGCTCTATCATTTCGGTTATTTCATATGCATTTGTTTTTGCTCGCGGATTTTTGTTGCGAGTATGGAACTTGAGATCTGATACCAATCTTGGCATCAGCACCGCTGCGACTAGAATATTGCTAGGAGCGAATCATCATTTGCCGTGAAAGGACTTGGAATTTGATATCGACTTAGGCATCAACATCGCTACAACCGGGATATTGCTAGGAGCGAATCATCATTTGACTTTGTCGATTTTAACAAAGGTGGCTTAGCAAACAGGGTTAGGATCATGTCGACTAAGGCTTTTTGACTTTACGAGCCTTAAGGGTCTCATAAAGGTATTTCTCCCTATGAGTCGTGATGATCTCGTAGGTGTATGTTCTCCTTAGAAGTCGTGAGGACTTCTAAGCGGTGTTTTCTCTTATAAGTCGTAAGAATCTCATAAGAGTATTTTCTCCTTATAAGTCGAGAGGAGTTGCAAATGTCGTTCACTATATATGAACATTCCTCATGATTGGTGGAACTCGGTGGGGGAATCATTTATTTGTGCCCGTGGATTGTATACAAGGGCCAGTATTGTACCGCCTGTATGGCAACTTGGGGGATACGACAGCTTAAGAACAGGTCTAGGTCCCCGTAGCTTAAGGCTTTGAATCCTATGAGCCATGAGGGTCTCATAGGGGGAGTTCTCCTTACAAGTCGAGAGGATCTCGTAAGTGAAAAATTAACGAGATTGCGCCCTTTCGGGTTTTCACAAGCTCGCCGGTAGCCCTGCTGTTTTTACTCACGGTTCCCTTTCGAGTTTTCATTCATGCCCACTTCACTTGTGGACGTATCGTTTTTTAACAACGAGATTACGCCCTTTTAGGTTTTCACAAGCTCGTCGGTAGCCCTGCTATTTTTACTCACGGCGCCCTTTTGGATTTTCATTCGTGTCCATTTCGCTTGTGGACGTACCATTTTTTTACTTGGGTTGCAGTCTTTGCCGTTGGAGCTTTGATTGCAACATAGATCCTAAGAGAAGATATCGCCATATTTGGGGCGATGCGCCATGTTTGAAGCGGAGTACTAGTTTAGGGACATTTCGGTCCATTGCCAGTTTAAAGACGTAGTGGTCCATTGCCAGTTTAAGGACGTAGTGGTCCACTATCACCATTTTTGAGGTAAACTTTTAGTTTAAGGACATTACGGTCCATTGTTAGTTTAGGGACATCTCGGTCCATCATCACTGTGTTTGAGGCGAAATTTTAGTTTAAGGATATTACGGTCCGTTGTCACCATCTTGGAGGCAACGGTTAGTTTAAGGACATTTCGGTCCGTTGTCGTCATGTTTGGGGCGGAAATTTTGTTGGATACTACTTTTAGAGTTTTGACTCAGGAAGATAGCGAGCGGACACGAGCGTCGTCATCTATCATTAACCTGAGTCGTGACTTGTCAAGCCTAGTTTTTCTTAAGGAACCGGCCGTTTATTGGACGGAAGGGTCTTTCACCATGCATATTCATGAGCAAGTATGCCTCACCTTGGTAGACTTTATCTATGATATACGGGCCCTCATAGTTTGGCTCGAATTTCTCCCGTTTTGCACGGTTGGGGATCATAGGTCTTTTGACAACTAGCACGAGTTCACCTTGACGGAATGTTCTTGGCCTGGTTAGTCTTTCGTATGAGTGCGTCATCCTTGCTTTGTAAGTTTCCAGGTTTTTCTGCGCCATGAGACGAGTTTCATCGAGGGCATCGAGCTCCTCAAGCCGAAGATAGGTATTTTCTTCATCCGTCAGCTCATATCGAACTGCCACACGTAGAGAGGGTAGCTCTATCTCTAAGGGAAGTACCACTTCCGTGCCGAATACCACCGCGTATGGCGTTGTATTCATGGCCGTTTTGAACGTGGTTCGATATGCCCAGAAAGCTTCATGCAGTCTCTCATGCCAGTCCTTTTTATTCTTGGACACCGTTTTCTTTATGATCTTCGTCAAGGTTTTGTTGAAAGCCTCAGCTAGACTGTTAGCTTGGGGATTATAGACTGAAGAGTATCTCCAGTCTATATTATGCTGCTGTGCGAAACGGCTGATCTTATGGCTTCTGTAGGCCGGCCCATTATGCGAGATGATCCATCGCGGAGTGCCGAACCGGTAGATGACATGTGTCCTGAAGAAATGAAGGATGTTCTCCGTCTTCACTTCTTTTAGCGGTACCGCCTCTGCCAACTTAGAGAAGTAATCGGTTGTTGCCAATATGAACTGATGTGTTGGGGTCAAAAATTACACTCTGGTTGACCAAGTCAAAGTCAAAGTCAACCCCAAGCCAGATGGGCCTAAGCCCAGGTCAAGTGGGCCCATGCCCAAGTCGAGCCCCGTGGCCAGCCACCTCCATGCCAAAATGAAAATTATGTAATAAATAATTTTGATATAATTTTCATACATAAATATAAGAAAAATGGGTATAAAGCCAAATTTTTGTAAAGCTCATGGCTCATGTGCAAAAAAAATGAGCACATAAGGCATGGGATGGGCAAAATGCCATTTTGTAAAGCCCAAGGAACTATATGTAAATTAGTAAGCCTATATAAGGCAACATGATAATGAAATAAAAGACACAATTCATTCTCCCAAAAAATTAGGGTTTCTGTGCCTCATTTTCCTTGCTCAAGGTTCTAAACCTTCTTCCTTTTTTGAATTAAATCAAGAGTTTCACTCTTCCTTTTCCAAAAAGAAATAGTTTTTTATCACAAAATCTTTGAAGGGGAACGCGAATCTTCCATCAAATCTCCTAAAGGGGAGATTTTTAAAATCTCACCCTTTTTTCTCCAAGATCCAGCCAATAGAGAGGAGGTAGAAAAAGACCCACGTCTAGAAATCCCACTTTGGGGAAGATCCAAGACTCAAGAGAGAAGAAAGGGGTCCCCTTTCATCAGCTCCAAAAATATCCTAGGAGTTTAACTCCTCAAATATATATATATATTTATATATATATATAATAATAATAATAATAATAATAATAATAAATCTTTCTTTTGGGGAGTACAACTCCCAGTGCAGGGGAGAATCCCCTTTGTCCTCTTTGTCAGGAGTTTAACTCCAAAAGTCAATCGGGAGTACAACTCCCAGTGTAGGGGCTAAGCCCTTTTCCTGCTGATGCCTAGCGCCCGCGTGCCAGGCACGTGAGGCGCCGGTGCTCACGTGTCCTTTGGACGCTATTTTCCCCTTTTTTATATACTTCCACACTCAAAACACATTTCCCATTAGAAAAAAATTCTAACGGGGCGCTGCCTCGCACCTCGCAAGGGGGCTGCTAGCCCCCTTGACCCCCAGCTCGCTATCCGGGTAGCGGGACCCCCGTAAACTTTACGAGGCTCCTAATATATCCAAAACCCCTCAAGACATACATACGCACACTGCACATTGAGTTTGCATGACCAGTTTGACCCGTCAATCGGAGGTTCCATCGCTCCAAAGGCGATGGGTAATTAACTTCAGTTTAGTCCGCGGCTGCCGGAGATTCGGATCCCCACAATCAATAAATCTCTGCCTACACGAGACAGGGGGAATCTGTAATACGCCTGACAAGCGATGCGTATTCCCATCTCAATGGGGTGACGAAAAACACCCTATACGATGTCCTTTAGATGACGCAGGTTTGATGGGCCCAATTATATCGGTTCCCCACATTTCGAACGGACAGCTTGCTACTGTTGGGTGTAGCCGATTTGGATGCTGGTGGATGAAGTCCCCGTGAACCTGGCATGAGTGACACTGCTTCGCTCTGGTTGGAATACTTTGTGACTCTTTCTCGCCGCGTCTTCTTCATCCCGATGCCCGTACTTGGCCTTTTCGTATATGGTCGTTTCACGTTCTCGGTCTGCTCTACTCTTTTGAAAAGTTTCGTTTAGCAGTCTGTCAATTAGGCTTTTTGGCAGCTCCGGGGATTTTGGCACCGATCCTGCCCCCAGTTCCTCTGCGTTGCTTTTCGACGCCGAGAGAGTTTCTTCGTTATTTAACGACGAATGAGAAACCATGTGGCAACTTGCTATGTAATCTTTGGTTTCTTTCGACGAGCCATTTCCCTCATTATTGTAAATCCCCGTTCCCATCTTAATAAAAGTTTTCTATTTTTCTAAATCCCCGAGCTTTCCTTTTCTTTTCCCTCGTAAAATTTTGTAGGAAAGTGGTTGCTTAAATTCCAATATTTAAAATTTTCCAAACCCTAAAAGCCAAAACTAAAACCAAAATATTTTAATATATATACACCAAGACCAAACCTAAATTTAAAACCAAACCATATACACATTCCTTTTCCCAGCCCATTCCCAAATTCCCCATTTTTATTTTTCCCTGTCGGCCCACCCTAATTTCTCCCCTACAAAATAAATCAATTTCCCTCTTAAAAATTAAAACCCAACCCTTAGCCGCCAGCCCGTCACCCTCCTCAGCCCACGTTAAAAATAAAATAGGATTTAAATTTAAGTCTCGGCCCACCTTCCCAACTCCAAGCCCGCTCCCACACTCAAACCCGACCCGGCCCACACCCTAACTCTCCTTCTTCCCCAACGGCTATTTCCTTTCCCGCTCACTCGATCCACTATCTTCGCCGCACCTCGCGCCCACGCCCACGCCTTGCCGTTACCCCGACTCACGCACCCCACGACTCGATCCACTCAACCTCCTCCCCTCGTCTTCCCTTACTCTTCCCCTCATCACTCTTACTCTCAAACTCCTCACCTCTCTCTATCCACAGAAAACCCCCACCGAGCACCCAACTCCTCTCATCCTACCGACGACGACGACAACCTCCTCGTCGACCCCATCACTCCCTCTCACAAACCCAAGCCACCATCTTTCCTCTCACCGCTTCATCGAGAACCCCTACACACCCGAGCTCACCTGCATCCACCCGACCATCGGCACCCACGACACCGGCGAACTCCCCACCACATCGTTGACCACCCTACACCCTCCTCGTCATCAGCATCATCACCAACGCCCCCTAAGCCTATAAACCGAGCCCACTACCTCTCTCTCTCTCTCTCTCTCTCTCTTTCTCTCAAAACCCACAACACACCCACGCCCCCACTGTTGCTCTTCGCCGGAGCGCCGCCGCCGACCTTCGTCGATCCTAGCGCACTCGCGGCAAACCACTGAACACCCCCTCCGCTTCCATTGACCGTGAAACGTCTCCGGGCAGCTCCGACGTCAAACCCGTATCGCGAGCCAAGGTCGCGAAAATCGATTCACGCCGTTCGTCGCGCGTTCGTGACGTTACCGCCACCGTGCATCAACCAAAATGTTTCCAGGCAAGTATTTTTACTTGCTACATGCTAATCTATTCATGTTACAAACTCAAATCGTGTAAATTGCAATTTTACAATTCATGATAACTTATATGATAAACCTGTTCGATGTATGATCCCAATGAAAACATTCATCTAATTTGACAGAATTGGATTGCCTATGCTGGCCCATGTAGTGATGAATACTGTGTATAAATCTCACTGGAAAATACGACTGTTAGAGACTAAAATGAATACCCCCAAATATACCCGTAAAACTAGAAATTTCACGTATCTGAAAGTTGTTAAAATTCCCATAAATTATGTACATACTGGAATGATGCGTTCGAGGGCTTAAATCGAAGCCGACTCAACGAAATTTAACTCTATGCAAGTTTCTAATGGTTTCTGTACTGAAACTGTGACGATATTTGGATCGGAGTGCGACTCTGGACTGCAGTCCAGAGCGACTCTGGTTACTGTTTACTGTCCCGTAATGCGTTCCACCTTGTTTCCTGAACTCGTATGTTGCGGAACTCCACATTTTATTAAAGGTGAATCTGTTATCTAAATAACACAAGTGGTTTCATTCCGTTTCATTTCCGTTTTCTATTTAATTTGTAAATTAAGAGAGCAGGACGTATAACAGTCCAGAACAGATTCTGAAGTGACATACTAATGTTAAACAATGTATAACTTTCGATGTACAGACACGATTGAGGATCCGTCTATTGCGTTGAATACTATATTGAAAACCCTAGATTTTATTCAACTGTAGCGTTGCCAAATTCTGAACCCAACTGGGTGAAATTCGTGTCGCGAAACGGACGTTCAGTTCAGAAACTGAATTTCCAGCCGCGAGCACTTAAAATGAAACGGCTGTAACTTGAATACCGGAAATCTGATCGAACTGAAATTAATTTTGATGAACTTCTGACAGAGTGTGCTATTTATCGTATTTGTATCATTTCGTTGAATTCCGAACATATGAATTTATGCAAATTTTGTAAGTTGATGACGTGCATATTGGTTCATAACATACTTGGCTTGTTAATGGCATACATACACATATCTTACCTCATTTGCCATATACATAGTGTTAGTGCGTGTTAGTGTTCAGTGGACATTGCATTATCGTGCGTGATTGATGTTGGTTTAGGAGTGACGAGTGCACCAATGGAAAGTGAACATTCGTGACAGTGATTGATACAGTGAACAGTGATAAAACCGTGCCATTGGTATACTTATACACGACTAAATCAAAATCATAAATAGTGTAAACCTGGGGAAAAAGGGGAAATCGAAGTGGAAAGAGAATCGTATTTAGCGGGACCGTGTTTAGAGGATGATCATTCGAGCAGTGATATATATATTAGGTAGGATCTAGCGATCCGGCTGACAGGGTTATGTCCCGGGCATGTGGGCCGTTGTCTCGGGTATGTACGAGATTCCTGTTAAACATGATCCTTCTTTCCACTATACGATTTCAAACATGACCTAGAGACTGATAGGGACACAGATCATACTTTGCATCATATAGTAACATAGCGATTACACGCATTATACTTTCACTGTTATTACCTCATTTACATGTTTCACCTCATTATAATAATATTGCTATTGTGTCGCTCTGACGACCTGAGTATGCATGCTCAGATTCCGTGGAAGGACCAGCGCAGGAGACAGATTTATCTTTCGAGCTCACGGAGATCTAGTCTGGAGTACTATTATTTCTTTACTGCTTTCCATAAAAGTGATCGTGTAATTGAACTTGGTTAGTAACTCTTCATGTTTATTTGTAATTTGTGAACAATGAATTTTTATGTAATAATTCAGTGATGTAATTCCTTTACTACTGTGCTTTATTTACTGATTACCATGTAATGCTAGAAGCCGAAGTGTGACTACGGCGGGATTATTCCTTGACCGTAGAAGTATGGCTGGCCTAGTCATCCCTCGTTTTCCGTATTTTGGGAAGCGGGGTGTGACAATTATCATCACTATCTCCGTTTTCAAGTATATGGTTGAGAAACTCTTCGATGGTGACTGGGGTCTGCGCCTTATGGTTGTACTCCTCTAGCGCGTCGATGTACTTTTGCAGGTCCGTGCGCTTTTCGTCAGGCTGCACGGCCTTCTTGGTCTTCTTCTTTCCCTTCAAAGACTTTGAAAGCTTGACCTGGGTGTTTTGTCCATCGTTAGCAGTTTTCGGGGTGGGACGCGGTTTCATCATCCCTTCAGTGATCTCAGGCTCCAGCGGGCTTTTCCACCCAATCACCGGACATGCTTTAAGATCCTTCAGCATTCTTTTGGTTTTATCTGAAAGGACTACTTCCCATAGGGCTTCTTCCACAAACGAACATGATGCCCCCAACGTATCCACCTTTTTAGGAGCGTGCCTCTGTGGCGGGTTCACCCTCCAGTTCTCAGAAAGCACAAATTTCCCCCATTGATACCAATCCTCGATCCAATTTTTTAAGACGTATCAATTTTTGATTGGGTGGCTCACCATTCTATGATAGGAGCAGTAGTTGGGGTTGTTGACGTCACCGGGCTGCAGTGGACGTTTCGGATCCGACAGTGTGATAAGTTTGTTGCGCATTACCAGTTCGAACAATTTCCTCGTTTTATCACGGGGGAACGAGTAAGCACGTCCTAGCTTCTCTTCCAGGAATTGGCACGGGCGCGCGTTGTTTTAGCGAGCAACCAGTTTCGGGTCACTCGGTTGCTGTTGAGTGTTGGCAACAAAAGCCGCTTTCCCTTTACCCTTTGCATTCCGAGGGTCCATTTTTGAAAAGGAAGGTCCGTGGCCCATCTGGTCTATTTGGGCTAACTTGTCGATCAATGCCTGGAAGGTGGTTGGCTTAAAGAACGTCATGAACTGGGACACAGTCGCTTGAGGATCGAGAGTCCCTATGAACATGCCCACGGCAGGAACTTCTTCGATGCGTTGTTCGCATTTTGACCAGAGGTTTCGCCATCGGATTGCGTATTGAACCCAGTCTCTCCTGGCTTCACCCTGGAATTGATTAATGCCATGATCGGGATGCGCTCGCTTGCGCTGGCGAACCGCTGCGTGAACAGTTATTCCGTTTCCGTGAATGTTTTGACGGAGTCATTTAGGAGCTTCGAGTACCATTCAAACGCCGTTTCTGAGAGGCTGCCAACGAACTGGCGAAGCAGCAATTTGTCGTCGCTTCTAGTATTGTCGCACAAAGCTCATAATTGAGCAACGTGCTGATGAGGATTGCCTGTCCCTTTGTACACATAGAACTTAGGGATTGTATATCCTAGCGGGTACTTGATTTGATCGTACTAAGTCGGATACGGTCGCCCAGTTCCGACGACTTGGCCAGCCGTTTCACTCGCTTGATGAGCTCATATTTGTTGAGCTATGTAATGATCATGGGCAGCCTTGGAGATCGTTTCCCCCCGGCTGTCGATAAAGGCGGAAGAGGTTTTGATGTTTTCCCTCTGTCGTCCTCGATGATTATCGGTGGATCTTCGGCCGGAGGTTCTGGCTGGATCATCATTTCAACCATGTCTTGGAACATGAGCGCCATCTGTTTTATATTAGCAACCTATTCCGCGGCCTCCTTATCTTTTCTTTCCAGCACCCTTCGCAGGAACTCTGTATCGGTCTCTTGCTCCTGGCGCTGTTCTGATGCTGACTCCGGATTTTCTTTCTGTCCAGTGAGTGCTACCATTTTCTTCAGCATCTCCTGGAGCTTTTGTTGTTGCTCCTGAGCCTTTGTTAACGACCGAATTTGTGGTCGATGACCCACGGAAGCACGGCTTTCCTCTTTCCCGAAAGCCATATAAACCATGTGCACGATCATGCCCCCAGACTTAGGGTGTTTGGATCCATCACCTTTGGGATTTGCCGCCGGTGGTGGGAGATTCTCCGGCCTTCTCTTTTTGTGGGAGGTCGAAGTTGAAGGAGCCATTATAGTAGGCGTCTGTGTGAAAGAAGTCCCTCGCTGTATGCTGGGGGAATGATTTTCCTCTTGTCGAACCTTCATTTTCTCCGGTTGACGAGAGTAGTTCTTGTTGATCACAGAATCTTGGACTTTCCGCCAGACTCTGTAGATCTGGGAGGACATCCGTTGAGGGGGCTGCTCCGGCTTTACCTGCGTCATGTTTTCAGCAGGAAGTGGAGATTTCTTCAGCACCGCGGTTGGGGTGTTCTTCCGCTCCCTCCGTAGCGGTTCAAAGCTGTACCCAGTTGGAACAGCAGCGTCAACTTCCACCATTGGAGCTGGTGGAGTATGTCCAGAGGGGGAGTTACCCCAGCTCTTCTCACTCGGCGCCAGTGGTGACATCGAGTGTGCCTTGCAGACGGGACCACCTCATTCGTGGAAGCGGCTCTGTCGTGCCCCCTGCTTTGGCGAGGGGCTGCTGCCGGTGCCAGCCTGTCGAAAAATGACGTCCGTTGAGAGGGAATGATCAATCTTTCGAAGGTCGACTTCCTGGTAAGGGAAGCACTTTTGACGACTTCGCCTGTCGGAGGAGTTGGGAGGACCATCCATTTTGGGATAGCCCCATCAGGTATCGCGAGCCTCTTTGCGGGCCCACTTGAGCTTCGGCTCAGCCTGTTGAAGACTGAGGTGGCAGACTTGGACGACCCGTTGAGAGGGGCCGTGGTGGTTGCAATTCGATTGAAGACCGACTTCTTTGGAGCTTCCTGTGATGGCATTGGGGCGCTGAAATTCGCTGGTGGGAGCATGGTCCCGAAAAACAATCCATTGGTGGCCTGAGTCACCTGCCCTACCGGCATTGAAAAGATGGAAGCCGCATTGGGCCCGTAAGTCACTCTTCTAGTCAGGGCGGAGTGGGAATTGCTGTTGCAATTGGTGCAGCTAGAAGCCATTGATATTCACTTCTTCTTTCTAGACAGGAGCAAGACACCAAATCTTAGTACCTCGAATCCAAGGGCAACTATAGCAAACCGCAATTTTGTTCGCGAAACACGACACACAAACTGTGGAGTGGAAAGACGAAAAGGTCCTATCGGGCGTGCCAGAATTTGTTTACCGCCGAAAACAGAGACGAACCGGGATGGATCGTCCTGAATTTGGGGGCAGATGCTATTTGGATTTATCCGTCCACCTCTCCGAAGATACTAAGTTGATTTATGGCACCGTATATCGGAGGTTTGGACAGATGCGGCCGTTGTAGCAGACTTTGTCAGATTCCCCCTCATTTGCGAGGGTTTTTTGATTGCGGGGACGCTCTTCCCTGCAGGCGCAATCCCTTGCAGTTAATTATGTTACCGCATCGCGATAACCACTTTCTCCTGCTCCGAAAGTTCAATTCGTATCATGTGTGTTTTTATTTGTTTAGGTTGCCCGTGGATTGTATACGGAGACTAATTTATGTTGTCGCATGTAGGGCGTGGATTAGTCCAAATCCGCATATCTTAGATTTGGGTTTGGGTTGATTTAAGGATCGTTGATCTGCTTTGAGATCAATATCGACATCAATGTATGTGAGCATTTGGGGGCTCGGTTGGTTTTTTGTTAAGGAAACGTTAGTCCAATTTGAGACTAAGATCTACTTAACAGGGTGTTAGGATTATTTTTTTTTCCAGATCCAATAAAAGAGCATTTGGCCTCTGTTGTTTTAGTTTAAGGACGTTTCGGTCCCTTATCGCCATTTTGGAGTCGAGGTTGTAGTTTGAGGACATTTCGGTATGTAGATCACCATTTTTGAAGTGAGCTTTTAGTTTAAGGACGTCACGGTCCATTATTAGTTTAAGGACGTTTCGGTCCATTATCGCCATTTTGGAGGCAACGGTTAGCTTAAGAACATTTCGGTCCGTTGTAGTTTAAGGACGTTTCGGTCCGTTGATCATCTTCCGCGCATGTGTATTTGTTACGTGACGGGATGATCAACGATGATATGGGATGCACCCAGTTTGGGGTGTAGTTTGATTTGGGATGTGCACGTCAGTTTGGGAAGTGCACCAAAAAACAGTTGGTTGTCGGGACCCGCCACCTCTCTGAAGACGTTGAAGAATTACAACGACATGTATTAGAGGTGTAGAGAGATGTACCCTTGAACCAATTCCCGTATTTAAGGGAAAAAGGGATCAGTGGTAAACCCGGAAATCATTAGTCGTATTTTGAGACTAAGACTTTCTCAGGGGAACGTGGGACGAATATCGTTTTGGGATATCATCAGTTGGAAGATCGATAGTCGTATTTGGGACTAAGATCAGTTTGGGAAGTAGTGAACCTATGGGCTCGGTCGATCTGAGTTAGGGACCTAGCCAACTTGGGCTTGGTCCACTCAGTTTTCTTTTTATTTGAAAAAGAGTGCTAAGCACTTGTTTGGGCTCAGTCCCTTTTTTTATGCAAAAAGTGCTGAGCACTTATGTAAGTTCTGACGCTTACACATAACCATATGGGGTTTTTAGTCATGGGGATTTGTCCAATAAGTGTTAAACACTTTACTCTTATTTGTCTCTATATGGAGTGCTGAGCACTTTTTATGGCGCCCATGTGCGAAGCATGTGATGCGCTAGGTGCTGTCTAGTGAGTGCCAAGCACTTTTATGTTCTGTGGCGCCTACGTGGGAGTCACGTGGGACGCTGGACGCTAGGCATCGCTCACTGAATGCTTAAACACTCCGTTATTTTGTAGCGCCCACGTGAGAGGCACGTGGGGCGCTGAGCGCCAGTCACTGAGTGCTAAGCACTCCTTATGTTTTGTAGCGCCCATGTGAAAGGTACGTGGGGCGCTGGTCGCTGAGCGCCAGTTACTGAGTACTAAGCACTCCTTATTGAGTGGCGCCCACGTGAGGGGCACGTGAGGCGCTGGGCGGTGATTTTTCCTTGTATATTTTGTTCCGAGGAGTTCAATTTCCTGGTTCTTTTCTGAATCTTTGTTCTCCAAGAGCAAGTTCGTCCAGATGAGAATTAAATTCTCAACGTGTGGAATACTTGTCTTATGGATCTCAGATCCAGAGAAAGAACTAAGTTCTTCTTTTAAAAGGGTTAAACCCTTCAATAGATAAACGAGATGCTTTGATCTCTCCTCTTCTTTTTATATACCTAGAGCTTTTTTTTCCGTGAAGGGAGATCTTCTTCTTTCTTGCTTTTTGAAGATTTCTGCTTTGTTTTTTTTCGAAGCTTATGGGGGGGATTCTTCCTCTTTTAGACTTGAAGTCTTTGGTCCTTTATATAGTAGAGGCAAGTTTGTTGATTAGTTGAAAAAATCTATCATTAAGAGATCTTAATTGATTTTGGGGATTTTACCCACCGTTGGATTTTTTATCCAAGGACTTATGTTTTACAGATGTATTTTCTTATTTTTTTAAGCAAGATTAGGGAAATATTTTTCCATACAGAATTTATTCTGCAGATCGGTGATTTTTTAATCACCATAGGATTTTTAATCCAACGGCACCCTATTTTACAGAGGGCAATCTTTCTTGTTTAAAAAGATTTGAGGAATATTTCCTCTCAACAGAATTTAATTCTGCATCCTGATGATTTATCATCTCCGTTGGATTTTTGATCCAAAGATCCAACGGCTCTGTTTAACAGAGAGTAGAATTTAATTCTACAAGGCGCCGGCACTCACGTGCTGTAGAATTTGCACACGGAGCCGTTCTACAGCACACCAGCGCTCATATAAGTGTTTTAACTCTGGAGCCGGCGTTCTTGTGGAAGGCACGTGAGGCGCTGCTCAAGATTTTTGTGTAATTTGCACACGGGCGCTGCTCATATAAGAGTTTTTAACTTTGGCACTGGCACCCTCGTGGAAGGCACGTGAGGCGCCGCCTCTTGAGTTTTGAACAGAACTTTGCACTTTTTTGGGAGGGAAACACTCCTCTTCTTTTTCGAAGGTGGAGTCTTTGAAGAGAACGCTGAGGGGTATTTCGTGTTCAGAATCGCTCTCGAAAGTAAGAACTTAGGGCTTTTCCTTTTCTGAACTGGTACCAACCATATGATAGTTGCCAGTCGTTTTTTCACGCGCATCTGTCGCACTCTTTTGCTGTCGACGAGCTTCGCGCTTCTTCCTCTTGAAGTGTTTTTTTATGGGCAACATATCCTTGCCACCACTTCTGGAAAGCACTGCATTCCTCAGTGGGGTGGGTAACCCTCCGATGATATAAGCAGTAATTTGGATGTGAATACTCTCCGTCGAGGCATATGACCTCGGGGGTGTTTCCTACCAGAGGTGACAGTTTCATTCCCATTGATAGGGCTTTGGCGAACCGTTTCACCTTCTTGATCCTGCCCTTATTTGTCGCAGGTATGCCTTGGTTTGGTTAGAGTACTTTACAACTCCACCTTGCCACAGCTTCTTTATCCTGACGCTTAGCCTTTTCGTCTATGGCTGTTTCGCGTTCTCGGTCAGTTTTACTTTTTCGAAAGGTTTCGTTTAACAGCCTATCGATCGGGTCTTCTGGAAGTTCCGGGAATTTTAGCGCTGATCCTGCCCCCAGTCCCTCCGTGTTGTTTTCTGACGCCGAGGGAGTTTCTTCATCATTTAACAACGAATGGGAGACCATGTAGCAACTTGCTACACAGTCTTTGGTTTCTTCTGATGAGTTATTTCCTCATCGTTGTCACTATCTTTGTTCTCAAGAATATACTTGAGGAACTCTTCGAGCATGACCGGTTTCCGCGCCTGCTGGTTGTATTCCTCCATCGCATCGATGTACTTTTGTAGGTCCGTGCTCTTGTCGTCATACGTGGCAGGCTGCACATGCTTTTTGGTCTTCTTCTTTTTCTTTGAAGACTTTGAAGGCTTGACTTGGGGATTTTGCCTTTTGTCAACAATCTCCGGTACGGGACGCAGTTTCAACATCCCTTCGATGATTTCGGGTACAAATGGGCTTTTCCACCTGAGTGCCGGACATGCCTGTAGATCATTCAGCGTTTTTTTGGTTTTAGCTGAAAGAACGACTTCCCATGGAGTTTCTTCCACGAGCGAGCATGATGCCCCGGTGCATCCACTTTTTTGGGAGTGTGCTTCTGTGGTGGGTTCACCCTCCAGTTCTCAGACAGCGCAAACTTCCCCTATTGATACTGGTCCTCGACCCAGTTCTTAAAGATGTATCAATCCAAAATTGGATGGCTCGCCATTCTGTGATAGGAGCAGTAGTTGGGGTTGTTGATGTCGCCGAGTTGCGGTGGACGCCGTAGGTCTGGCAATATAATGAGTTTGTTATGCATTGCCAACTCAAATAGTCTCCTCGTATTATCACGGGAAAATAGTAAGCGCGTCTTAGCCTTTCTTCCAGGGATAGATGTGGACGTGCGTTGTTTTGGCGAGCAGCCGGTTTTGGGCCACTCGGTTGTTGTTGAGTGTTAGAAACGAAGGCCGCTTTCCCTATACCCTTGGCATTTTGAGGGTCCTTACTTGAGGAGGAAGGCCTGTGGCCCATCTAGTCCATTTGGGCCAGTTTATCGATCATAGCCTGGAAGGTTGTTGGTTTGAAGAACGTCATGAACTGGGATACAGTCGTTTGACGATCAAGGGTCCCGATGAACATGCCCACGGCGGGGGATTCTTCGATGCGTTGTTCGCACTTTGACCATAGGTTTCACCACCGGATCGCATATTGGACCCAGGTTTCTCCTGGCTTTATCCTGGCATTAATTAATGCCGTGATCGGGGTGCACTCGCTTGCGCTGGAGAACCGTTGTGTGAACAACAGTTCTATCTCTTTGAATGTTCTCATGGAGTCATTTGGGAGCTCCGAATACCATTCAAAGGCCGTCTCTGACAGGCTGCCAACGAACTGGCGAAGCAACAGTTTGTCATCGCCTCTAGTGTTGCCGCACAAAGCTCTGAACTATGTGACGTGCTGATGTGGGTTGCCTGTTCCCTTGTACACATAGAACTTAGGGATCGTATATCCTGGCGGGTATTTGATTTGGTCATACCAGCTTGGATACGGTCGCCCGGTTCTGACGATTTGGCCAGCATCTTCACTAGCTTGATGAGCTCTTATTTGTTGAGCTATGTAATCATCAAGAGCAGCCCTGGAGATTGTATCCTCCTTGGCTGCCGATAAGGCCGGAAGAGGGTTTGATGTTTCCCCTCTGTCATCCACGATAATTATCGGCGGATCCTCGGCCGGGGGTTCTGGCTGGATCATCATCCCAACCATGTCTTGGAATAAGAGAGCCATCTACTTTATGTTAGTAGCCTGCTCAGTAACTTCCTTGTCCTTTCTTTCAAGTATCCTTCGCAGGAACTCTGTATCGGTCTCCTGCTCCTAGCGTTGTTCGGCTATTGTGTCCGGACTTTCTTTCTGCCCAGTAAGTGCTGCTATTTTGGTCAGCATCTCCTGGAGCTTTTGTTGTTGCTCCTGAACTTTTGTCAGCGACCGAGTTTGAGGTCGATGACCTACGGAAGCACGACTTTCTTCTTTCCCGGAAGTCATGTAGACCGTATGTACGATCATGCCCCTAGACTTGGGGCGTTTGGGTCCATTGCCTTTAGAATTTGCCGCCGGCGGTGAGATTTTCTCTGGCCTCATCCTTTTGTGAGAGGTCGGAGTTGAAGGAGCCGTTATAACATGCACCTGTGCAGAAGAAGTCCCTCGCTGTATGACGGAGGGACAGTCTTTCTCTTGCCGATCCTTCGATTTCTTCGGTCGACGAGAGTAGTTTTGATCAATCACAGAGTCTTGGAATTTTTTCCAGACCCTGTGAATTTGCGAGGAGAGCCGTTGATGGGGCGCTCCGGCTTTGCCTGCACTGTGGTTTCTGCAGGCGGGGGCGATTTTTTTTAGCACCGCCGTTGGAGAGTTCTTGCGTACCCTCCCGAGTAGATCAAAGCTGTTTCCGGTTGGAATAGCAGCGTCAACTTCCACCATTGGAGCTGGTGGGGTAAGTCCAGAGGGGGAGTTGCTCCTAGCTTTCCTCACTCAGCGCCAGTGCCGACGTCGATCGTGTTTTGCAGATGAGGCCACTTCAGATTTGGAAGCGGCTTTTTCGTGCCCGTGGATTTGCTGAGGGGCTGATGTTGGCGCCAACCCGTTAAAGACTGACGTCCTGATTGATGTTTGGGGAGGGACGGCCAATCATTCGAAGAACGACTTTTTGGTAAGGGAAGCACCTTTGACGACTTCATCCGTAGCAGGAGTTGGGAGGGCTATCTGTTTTGGGGCAGCCTCTTCAGGTATCACGGGCCTCTTTGCGGGCCCGTTTGGGTTCTTGCCCATCCTGTTGAAGACTGAGATGTCAGCTTTGGATGACCCTTTGAGAGAGGCTGTTGTGGTCGCCAGTCGATCGAAGACCGACTTCTTGGGAGCTTCTTCCTGCGGCGCTGAGGCATCGACACCCACTGGTGGGAACATGGTCCTAAAGAATAGTCCAGTAGTGGCTTGCGTTACTTGCCCGCCGGCATTGAAAAGATGGAGGCCATGTTGGGCCCGTAGGTCACCCCTTCAGATGGGGTGGAGCGAGAGTTATTGTTGCAAGAAGTGCAGTTGGAAGCCATCGATTTTCTGCACAGGAGCAAAACACCAAATTTTAGTACCTCAAATCCAAGGGCAACCATAGCGAACCGTGGTTTCGTTCGCGAAACACGACACACGAAGTGTGGAGTGGAAAGAGGAAAAAGTCCCACCGGGCATGCCAGAATCTGTTCACTGCCGAAAACAGAGACGAACTGGGATAGACCGTCTTGCCTGAATTTAGGGGCAGATACTATTTGGATTTATCCGTCCACCTCTCCGAAAATACCAAGTTGATTTATGCAACCATATATCAGAGGTTTGGACAGATGCGACCGCTGTAGCAGAATTTATCAGATTCCCCCTCATTTTATGAGGGGTTTTTGATTGTGGGGATGCTCTTCCCTGCAGGCGTAAGCCCCTGCAGTTAATTACGTTACCGCATTGCGATAACCACTTTCTCCTGGTCCGGAAGTTCACTTCGTGTCGTGTGTGTTTTTGTTTGTTTTGGTTGCCCGTTGCTTGTATACGGAGACTGGTTTATGTCGTCGCCCATAGGGCGCGGATTAGTCTAAATCCGTATATTTTAGATTTAGGCTTAGATTTATTTAAGAACTGTTAATCTGGTTTGAGATTAAGATCAACTTAAATGTATGAGCATTTGGGCTCAATTTGTTCTTGCTAAGAATGCGTTAATCTAATTTAAGACTAAGATCAACTTAGCAAAATTTTAAGAATCATTTTTATTTAAGATCCAGCAAAAGAGTATTTAGGCTCAGCTGCAAGAAAATTTAAGAGACTTAACCACTTTGGGCTAAATCTACTTAGCCTTTTGTTTTATTTAAAAGTGCTAAGCACTTATTTAGACTCTATTTGTTCAGACCTTTTCTTTTCATGTAAAAGTGCTAAGCACTTATTTAAGCTCTGACATTCATATATATGTTATGTGAAGCATTCAGACATGGGCGCTGCCCAATAAATTTTGAGCGCTTTTAGTCATTTTGACTAAATGTGAAGTGCTAAGCACTTTTTATGGCGTCCACGTGAGGAGCACGTGCGGCACTGGGCGCTGCCCAATCAATACTAATCACTCAGCCGTTTTGGCTGCATATGAAGTGCTAAGCATTTTTATTCAGTGCCCACATGTGTTTCACATGAGGCACTGGCCTTCTGTTTTAGGCGTTCGCGTGTTTTTCACGTGAGGCGCTAAGCGCTGTTAAAATGGGGCATCCACGTGAGGAGCACGTGAGGCGCTAGTCTTTTTTCCTTTTTTTAGAGATTAAATCTCTGTTAATGGCATTTTGACCATTAATGATCACCAAGATCTTCGCTTTTTGAAGATCTGGATCGGTTTTTTTCTTTAAGAACTAAGTTCTTTTATAGGTTCCTTTCTCCTTTTTTTTGGACCTAGTTCTTTTCTGAATCTTTGATTCTCAAGAACAAGATCTTCCCGATGAGAATTAAATTCTCAACTTATGGGAGACTTGTTTTGTGGATCTCAGATCCAGAGAAAGAACTAAGTTCTTTAAAAAGGGTTAAACCCTTAGATGTGATAGAGATATTTTGATCTCTTTTCTTTACCTAGGGTCTTGAGAAGGAAGGTCTTCTTCTTTGAGAATTGAATTCTCTGTTCTTTTTTAGAGCCCCATGTATTTTTTCTGCCCCCCTGAGACTAGGAGTCTTGGGGCCTTTATATAGTGGAGGCATATTGTTAACTAGTTTTGAGAAAATCACTCATTGAGAGATTCCAATTGATTTAATTGGACTCAAAATTGATTTAGGGAATTTTACCCACCATTGGATTTTTGATCCAAGGACTTCTGATTTACAGAATATGATTGGGGAAATATTTTACCCTATACAGAATTTATTCTGTAAAATGGTGATTTTTTAATTACCATTGGATTCTTAATCCAATGGTTCTCTATTTTACAGAGAGCAATCTTTCTTGTTTAGAAAGATTGAAAGAATATATTCCAAAATAGAATTTTATTATATAATTGGATTTTTGATCCAACCAAGAGTATCTTTCTTATTTTAGAAAGATTTGGAAAATGTTTTCTCCCAACAGAATTTAATTCTGTATTTTGATGATTTATCATCTACATTGGATTTTTGATCCAACGACTCTGTTTAACAGGGAGTTGTTGGAGATAGTGCCCTCAGAGTCAATTATTGGATCACAGGCACGTGATTGCAATGATTGAGGGGGGACCTGTCTCAGTAGGACAGTCTTACTCAAGATGATAGTATGCTATCTGGTTTATCTTTATCATCGTGTACTGCTTTAGGTGACCTTACGAGTCGCTATTACACGTTGATAGAGCCCCTAGGATTTTTTCTTGACTACCAGCAGTACGAGGGCGATCATATACGTGAGAGCTGGAGTCTATAAGCACATCCTTAAAAGGTCCCTAGTCGTGGGAGTTTCGAGACAGGGCATCGATTCTCCAGAGTAGACTAGTGTATACAGTCGAGACCCCGATGAGGGGCGGTGGCTGGTCTCACAAGCCACTGGTGTCAGTTGGTTCACCTAAGATGTATACAGGTGCTCATTGGGTTATGAGTACACCGGACAGGACTCGCCGGGAACCTGCTAGTTGGGATTATACCAGACGTCAGATAGCAGTTCCCTGGTGACATGTGTACAGGTTAGTTCATCGACCTGAGATTGTCATTTGTCTCGTGTGAGTTCCCACTGTGCTTTGATTACTACCCTACCACGCTCAAAGGAGACGTGCAAACAGGTTTTAGTTGGGTACAGTCCCGAGCCACATGGAGGCAGTGAGCGGATCTGCAGGGGTTCGTCTCTCCCGGTATTGGGGGTGAGGTCGCGCTGTGTCTAGGAGAGCCAGAACATGAAAAGTCCTTGGCCAAGGCAGGAGATTTGCTGGTAGATATTCCAGTAGTATCTCAGGGTGTTCTGGGCTACACTCCGACACGACTTGTACCGCTATTGGGGGTCTGACTTTTACCAACCCCCTAGGCCCGCCATGCGATGCTCATAGACGAACGGACCGGACTGTACGGATAATGTCACCGACAGGCTCAGTAGGGTGTCAGGATGAGTTCGCTCATCGACGTCCCTTTTGGTCAATAGCTGGTGGCCCGTTATGTATTGGCTGATACCTCTGACGTGCTAGTGGTTAAATCCACAGCCATAGTATTGACGAGTCTTTAGAGTCCACCACACACAGTTACTCAGGTTTCGGGCGAAACTATATAGAGGCCGTATGGAGATATAGCAGGGTTCGATCAGATACGTGCGGTATTGCACGGATCGTGATCGGACGGTTTTTACTAGCCAGCTTTGGCTTAAGCCGGATCCTAGTATTAGATAGTGTAGATTTTGTCTCTTTACATTTGTGTTCAGTGGGAATACAAATACGGGCATGTATATGCAGTAGCGAGGTTTTCCTGTAATTTATTACGGGATCAGTTTTCTGAAGTTGCCAGTTTGCATTCCGTTCCGGCCGGTTTTCCTTTGTTCCTTCACGGCCGGACTTTATCGATGGAGGGGGTTATTTGCAGTTTACAAATAACTTATTTGTGGAGGGGTTTCTTGCAATTGTTCCTTCATAATCATGAGATTCTTTTCTAGTCCATTCCTATGCTTTTTGTGATGGTGCTTTGATTAGATGAGATAAGAAATTGGTGTGACCTTTTTCTTCACATATTCATTCCCTTTCTTCTCTTGGATTTATTATTCATTTTTTCTCCACCATGAGAATAAAGGGCCGACCACTTTTGAGGGGTGAGAAGAGAGAGGTTCATTTTGGTGTGGCATTTTTCCTTCATCACATTTTTTTCTAGCTTGCTACAAATTCCTCACCTCTCCAAAAGATCATTTCTCCACATACCATGGCAACTTCACTGAAACCCCAAAGAGACATGTTTTCTACACTTGCCTATAGCACTCCTTGGACGCGTCGGCTAACCAACTTCGCGCCCGAGTTGCCTCGGTCCAGAGGTGGGAGCCCGTAAAAGTATTTGGCTATGTGGTGCCCTTTCCGACGAGGATGTGACGGACGGAGATTCCGCGGGAGATCGGAGTGGAGACGAAGACCGAAGGACACGGATCGCTTGGTATAACTCTCTACCCGTATTTTAGTTTGCTAGTAGCTAGGTTAATGGCCCGATCCGGGTTAAAAGTGCTCGGTGGTGCCGGTTTGCTAGTTTGCAAAGTTTTTTTTTGTTTCCGCGTTTCCGGTGTCGGATCGACGGCCGGGGCGCCGCCGTGCACTTACATTGGTATTAGAGCCACGCCATTAACCTAGCCTAGCTTGCTCTAGTGTGTTTATATCCTCGATCGAACAAAAATCCCGAAAACCCGATTTCAAGTGTATTAGTTTCTGTCGAATTTTTTTTGGCTCCAAAAATTTTTCAGGTTGTTGCAGAATACTGTACATGGAAATCTAAGCACTCTGTGAAAATTTGGTTGCGAGATCTCATCATATCACCGCGGAACCGCGGCCAAACCCATGCTTGGGCCATGGTTCCGCCGCGGTTTTAACTGTTCAGCGTGCCAAATTTTTCCAGAGGACTTTAGACTTGGAAATAGGGGTTTTGGGATATTATTGTTTGGGCCCAGATTTTCTGTAAGTGCTACAGTAGTGCTTGGGGCCCACTTCGGTGAATTTGTTCGATCGGATATTTTAAACACATTAGTTCACAGTATTTACATTATATCTACGACCGTGAATGTCACTTGATCGGTAAATCCTGTCTAACTGCTATAGCCCGGTTAGACAGATTTGCGAACGTGACATTCACGTTGATGTTCCGTGTTGTGCTGTGATGTTGCGGATTGGTCGTGGGGATAGCCTGGTTGCAGTGGTAGTACAGTTTTGTTTTATATGTACATTTGATATTGCGGGGCGAGTGTCCGACCTGTGGACTGCCGTCACTGCCTGTTTGTATTATTCTTTTGGGGCACAACCAGGTTGCGGTCGATATACCCGTTGTATGTATATTTTACTTTCTGTACTAGGATTACCCCGCGGAGGGGTGCACGGATAGCCGGGTTCTAGAGGGCAACGAGCCCGCATCTCATAGCATTGAGACGGAGGGGGCTTTACTCTAGAATTGGCGGGCTATTCGCCGCACTCGTAGGGGGTATAGGTTGACCCAGGAGGGGTGCCCAAGTTACCGGATTCCGTGAAGTGCTAGGTGGTCCATTCACGTTGCTGAAGGGGGCTGCCTCACTTTGGGTTTTGGCGGGTAACTTGCCGCGCCCGTAGGGGTCTAGGATTTCATTGCACAGGCTATCCACACGACCAGGGGAACGTCGGGTTTCAGTAGCGACTCTATGAAACCCGGGGATCCCAGATATCTGTATTGTTTCTGTGATGTTGCATTTTTTTCACGCCTTGAGCGAAATATTATATATTATATATATACTAGTAGATGTTGTATATGTTTTGCATCCACGCTAGTCCATTCCCCGCTCTGTCGTTAGTTAAGTAACCTAACGGGTGATGACGGGACCCAGTGGCGAATGCGGATGGCATATACGTACATCATTATTTTCGTTCTTTTGTGGTGTGATCAATTGATGGGACTGCATTGATTCGGATCAATGCAAGTTAAACAAACCTATTCTGATGTTGTTGGAACACTTTTCAAAAAGCTATTATTGCAAGGGCGTTCTCTTTTGTTTTGCATCGTGGTATTCAGTTGGAATATCCTGCTCCTCAGTCGACGAGGCAAGGGCCGAGATCCCTTCACCGGGAGTGACCCCTTGGACAGAAGTTTGCGTCAGGGCAATAACTTCACTATAGCTGATTACTTTTGCTTTGCATCGTGGTATTCAGTTGGAATATCCTGCACCTCATTCTACGGGGAAAGAGCCGAGATCCCTTCACCGGGAGTGACCTCTTTAGCAAAGGTTTTCGTTACTATATTTTTCTAAAAAGCTATCCGTTCCTTCAACGATATCAAGTTCATTACGTTAAAGGTTTTCGCCAGAAACCATTCGTAGCCCTCCGTCGTTTCATATGGATAGTCAATAGTATTCAAGCTGTGTTTGTTGGCCAAAGTCAAGGTACAGTGTTTGGTAGCTGTTGGTTATTCATATGCAGCATAGATAGATGCGTTGGTTTGGGACAGTCGTATAGCCTTGTTGGCCAAAGTCAAGGGCTTGTGCGGGTGGGTTCAAATCAACCTGGAGAACGACGGGTAGAACTTGACATGTGACTTATGATTTGTTGGCCAAAGTCAAGGTCATAAGAGTATGGGGCAAAAATCCACATCGGGAGTTTCTAAAGAAACTGAAACTTGCCAGATATGCGCATACCTTCTGGAGTGTGATAACGTGAGCGGATTCCGTCACGTTATCATGCGATGATAGTTGGATCCCGATTCCCACTGATGAGTTGGTTTACTCCTCGGGTGATCCCGGCTAATTCTTCTTTCAGGTTTGGGGAAGAATTTGACGTTACAGTGGGAGGTTTCCAGATTAGATAAAGTGATAACCATTCTGATCTAGGCTAGAGTGCACGCTGAGTGTTTCTTTTCTCTCTCTCTTTGGCAGCGACCATTGACCCGACCCTAGACTATGACTCAGTGACCAAGTTGACCGAACCTTCTTAACACTGGCTTTTGGATTGTCAGAGTTGCAAACCTCATTGCCACTCCTACTTTTACCCTTTTCTCCAGGACACCCCGTATTACTACGAACGTCCACTTCCATTGGACAAAACCATCGTATGGTTATATACGAACTCGAAGGAATTTATTCGAGGATGGTTTCTGGTTCTGGAGAAAACGAATAGGACTATTCAATTGTCTTTTCCTTTTACCTTCTCTCAGGTTGCGAGTACTCCTTGGTTTAGGAGATAGTACACCTATTACGCAAATTGGATAGTCTTCTTCCAAACCTTAGGCTGGTGCCGAACGGTGGGGAATAAAGAAAACCAATTAGCATAATGATGGTGTACAGAAGGTATTAAGTTAAGACAAAGAAAGGGATTGTAAGAGGGCAAAGTAAATTGCGACTGCTATTCACGACCAAACCAAGTATTTCTTCGCCAATCCTAAATCACCTTTGTATTTCTCCAGGACACTCCGTATCACTACGAAGATCCCAAGTTTATTGGATAATCCATCGTATGGTTATATACGAACTCGAAAGGAACTTGTTCCAGTTCGGGGATGGATCCTGGTTCAGGAGAAATAGGAATAAGGTTTATTCGGTTGTCTTTTATCTTCACCTTCTCTCGCATTGCGGGTGCTCCTAGGATTAGGACAGTACACCCATTATGCTTATTGGATAGTCTTCTTCCAAACCATAGGCTGGTGCCGAACGGTAGGGAAGGAAGAAAACCATTTGGCCTAAAGGGGTGTACGGAAGGTAATGACTAAAGACATATAAAGGGATTTGGAGAGATGGCAAAGAGATATACAGTTACAGTTGTGAATCTGGATAATGGAAGAGGCATTACTAGGAATACCGGGATACCCCATCGAAACATTTCAATGTTTCAGTTTCACTGTGTACTGTTAAAAGAAAACTGATTTCCCAATTAGACACTTGCTCCAGGGTATGTATTTACCAGGTTTGATTCTCACATCTGTATGATTTTACAGATGATGAGTGGGAGTAAGTTATTGGGAATTAGGTGATCATCCACATTATATCGGAATTCGTTGTAATTGGTAATATTTGAGGAAGTCACCTGGGTTGTTTGCCGGACGGCAAATATTTGGTTTTGAATATCCGTTGTTATGCACCAATTTCAAATTGATATATCTGTACGTCTATTTTTATAGAGTGAGATATACCTTTTTGAAATTATGTCTATGATATTTACCTATACCAGTGGATGGTTAGGTAAGGAGTATTGAACAGCGGTGTAATTCTTCTTAACCATAAGTACAGTTTTCAACCTACGACATACAGTGAATGGGTTATAAGACTCAGGGGACTTATACAAAGTATTGTATATTGTCCAGTGTCCATCAGGACATAGGGGTTGGTCCTCGTACTATATTCTGTTTACTTATGACTTATCTGGTTCTTAGACAGGTGTTTCGTAGAAACACAGGGTCCAAGTTTTGAGAAGTTATAGGTATAAGAATAAAGTAGAGAACCAGGTATTGCAAGTATCGGGATTCTTCAAGGTGATCGAAGATGTAGATACTTGTGAATGGTATTCAGTTGATAGTAATGGTTAAGAGAAATTGCTTCTCTTTCAGGTTACTCATAATTGGAAATACTCCTAAGTTGAGTAACGCTGATCGGCCTCCTTCCATTTAGTTGACATGCACTGGTGACAGCTGCATGATTTGAATCTGGTTCAATTAAATCAGTGCCTCTGTTTCTATGTTGAATATAGAACAGTTCATATCTTGACATTGTTAAGATACGGGGAGTTGTCCGGCTTATGCTTAAAACCAGACTCCGGATAACTCAAGGCACGTTTCTGTAATGGCTGTTTGTGGGTTGACCCGGGCTATGACGAGGGTTGACTTTCTACCATCTAGAAGATCAATAGTGATATTGTTCTAGACTCGCCACAGTTTTAACAAAAATGGATTTTTTCAGAAAACAGTAGTGGGAGTGTGGTAGAACTGGAAGTGATTCCAGAACCGCAAACGATTACTGAAGATTTGATAAGAACCTAAAGATTCAATCTGGTTTGACATTCCATTGGCCACTCCGCAGATATGGTGGGTAACCTCAGGCACCCGAGAGGTATTTCGGTATGCTCAAGGACGGTGGCAGGGAGGTTCTTGTTTACCCATACTTGCCATTGCTGTTGTTCCAGACTGTGAGACCCGGCAGGAGGATGAGTATAGCGTCGTTCTAAACTAGCTTTAGAAGTGCACGTCTATATGACTCTGCCAGAGGGTTGTCGTGGTCAGTAGGAGCAGCGGAAGCATTGGTGGACATCAGGCTTATGTCTATTTATAGACTAAAGCAGATATAGCGGAGATAGATCATCTATTTCTGATATGACAGTCATAGGTTTGACTTCATCAGAATAAGAGATGGATCTGTTGAGAAGGTAGTAGGGTGTGATGTCCTGGTATTTGATGACATACACAGAGTAGGAAGTGATATTCCTATACTACGATCGGTTATACTTTGGTCGTCACACAGTGGTTTCTCCACAAAGGACTTGGATATTATATCAGACATTCTGGTCACTAGATCTATGGTTTTAGATCTAGATTTGGGTGGTTTCCCAATCAGGGTACTTAGACAGCATTCTAAGAGTATTTAGAATGGACGACTCCTGGCATGGTGGTGTACCTGTAGGTAATGGAGTCACCCTCTCTAAAGGTGTCTTACAGACTAAAGGGAAGAGGGATACTCATGATAGGCAGATCACTTGCTTAGGCAATTGAGTTGATCATGAGATGTCAAGTACCACACCAGATGTTGTTCTTGCAGTAGGTGCAATAAGTTGATATTGATCCAATCCTGGAGAAACGATCGGAAGCAGTTTTGGAACATAAGTGAATGTTCTAGGAATTTGATAACGGCATTCTCCTTCGGGAGATAGTTATCATTCCAGACTTCCAAGGTGACCTGGATGGCAGAGTGGCTGTCAGAGTTATAGTTTTCCCTCTGACGAGGGGCAGTATTTTGGACAGATGGTCCAGGTGGATACTGAGGGAAGGCATGGCGCAGGATACTGATTAAGTTCAGTTGACGATACAGTCTAAGAAGTTTGGATTTGGAGTTCATTTATGAGCTAGGTCCCATCAGATATCCAGACACATTCTAAGACAGGTATTGCTCATTTCGGGAGATGGCTTTCTCCGCGAACTTGAGATATAGAGAGACATAGAAAGAAACATCAGAGCGGATCCACTCACTGAGGCTATTCCTCGAACGCAATAGTTTCGCAAACGAGCTTTGTGAGACTGGCTAGTAGAGGAGTTGGGTGTTCGGTATCACACGGGCTGTGAGTATGCGACATCGCAATAATTAGCCTTGAGTGCAAGTGGGAGATTGTTGGAGATAGTGCCCTCAGAGTCAATTATTGGATCACAGGCACGTGATTGCAATGATTGAGGGAGGACCTGTCCCAGTAGGACAGTCTTACTCAAGATGATAGTATACTATCTGGTTTATCTTTATCATCGTGTACTGCTTTAGGTGACCTTACGAGTCGCTATTACACGTTGATAGAGCCCCTAGGATTCTTGCTTGACTACCAGCAGTATGAGGGTGATCATATACGTGAGAGCTGGAGTCGATAAGCACATCCTTAAAAGGTCCCTAGTCGTGGGAGTTTCGAGACAGGGCATCGATTCTCCAGAGTAGACTAGTGTATACAGTCGAGACCCCGACGAGGGGCGGTGGCCGGTCTCATAAGCCACTGGTGTCAGTTGGTTCACCTAAGATGTATACAGGTGCTCATTGGGTTATGAGTACACCGGACAGGACTCGCCGGGAACCTGCTAGTTGGGATTATACCAGACGTCAGATAGCAGTTCCCTGGTGACATGTGTACAGATTAGTTCATCGACCTGAGATCGTCATTTGTCTCTTGTGAGTTCCCACTGTGCTTTGATTACTACCCTACCACGCTCAAAAGAGACGTGCAAACAGGTTTTAGTTGGGTACAGTCCCGAGCCATATGGAGGCAGTGAGCGGATCTGCAGGGGTTCGTTTCTCTCGGTATTGAGGGTGAGGTCACGCTGTGTCTAGGAGAGCCAGAATATGGAAAGTCCTTGGCCAAGGCAGGAGATTTTCTGGTAGGTATTCCAGTAGTATCTCAGGGTGTTCTGGGCTACACTCCGACACGACTTGTACCGCTATTGGGGGTCTGACTTTTACCAACCCCCTAAGCCCGCCATGCGATGCTCATAGACGAACGGACCGGACTGTACAGATATTGTCACTGACAGGCTCAGTAGGGTGTCAGGATGAGTTCGCTCATCGACGTCCCTTTTGGTCAATAGCTGGTGGCCCGTTATGTATTGGCTGATACCTCTGACGTGCTAGTGGTTAAATCCACAGCCATAGTATTGACGAGTCTTTAGAGTCCACCACACACAGTTACTCAGGTTTCGGGCGAAACGCTGTAGAGGCCATATGGAGATATGGCAGGGTTCGATCAGATACGTGCGGTATTGCACGGATCGTGATCGGACGGTTTTTACTAGCCAGCTTTGGCTTAAGCCGGATCCTAGTATTAGATAGTGTAGATTTTGTCTCTTTGCATTTGTGTTCAGTGAGAATACAAATGCGGGCATGTATATGCAGTAGCGGGGTTTTCCTGTAATTTATTACGGGGTCAGTTTTCTGAAGTTGCCAGTTTGCATTCCGTTCCAGCCGGTTTTCCTTTGTTCCTTTACGGCCGGACTTTATCGATGGAGGGGGTTATTTGCAGTTTACAAATAACTTATTTGTGGAGGGGTTTCTTGCAATTGTTCCTTCATAATCATAAGATTCTTTTCTAGTCCATTCCTATGCTTTTTGTGATGGTGCTTTGATTAGATGAGATAAGAAATTGGTGTGACCTTTTTCTTCACATATTCATTCCCTTTCTTCTCTTGGATTTATTATTCATTTTTTCTCCACCATGAGAATAAAGGGCCGGCCACTTTTGAGGGGTGAGAAGAGAGAGGTTCATTTTGGTGTGGCATTTTTCCTTCATCACATTTTTTTCTAGCTTGCTACAAATTCCTCACCTCTCCAAAAGATCATTTCTCCACATACCATGGCAACTTCACTGAAACCCCAAAGAGACACGTTTTCTATACTTGCCTACAGCATTCCTTGGACGCGTCGGCTAGCCAACTTCGCGCCCGAGTTGCCTCGGTCCAGAGGTGGGAGCCCGTAAAAGTATTTGGCTACGTGGTGCCCTTTCCGACGAGGACATGACGGACAGAGATTCCGCGGGAGATCGGAGTGGAGACGAAGACCGAAGGACACGGATCGCTTGGTATAACTCTCTACCCGTATTTTAGTTTGCTAGTAGCTAGGTTAATGGCCCGATCCGGGTTAAAAGTGAGCGGTGGTGCCGGTTTGCTAGTTTGCAAAGTTTTTTTTGGTTTCCGCGTTTCCGGCGTCGGATCGACGGCTGGGGCGCCGCTGTGCACTTACAGGAGTATTGTAGAATTTTAATTCAATATGGGAGCCAGCGCTCACGTGTTATGTACGTGGGCGCTACTTAAGAATTTAATTCTTATAATGGGTATTTATATGCTTTGCATATTGGCGCCCGCGTAAGGAGCACGTGAGGCACCATCTTAGAGTTTAACTCTTATGAACTTTTCTGTGCTTTGCACATTGGTGCCCACGAGAAGAGCACATGAGGTACTACCATAGGATTTAATGCTATAAGATTGGCGCTGGCATTCTCGTGGAGAGCACGTGAGGCGCTGCCTCATTAGATTCAATAGAGCTTTGATTTTTTGTTAGTTTAAATAATGGGGAAACAAATGCCCCCCACCGTTGCTCTCACGTGGATTACACGTGGATGCAACAGTGTCACTGTTTTCCACCGTTGGATTTTCTAGAGAGTTGAACCGTCCCTTCACATCCTATAGATATGGTATTTGACCCTTGAGATGACTGCTATTTCGTCATCCTCCTTCTTCCTTGATAATTTAATTCTCTTCTCAGAGTTTAGATCTCTGTCCAAAGAAACTCTTAGAGTTTAAACTCTGTTTAAGAAAATTGGTAAGGATTATGTCCATTTTTCTCTTAAAAGAGACTATTTTTGTCTTGAATTTTTAACCCATTAACGGAGCTTGGCTCTTTTTCTTAAAATGATCTCTTAGAGATCTTAAAAACATTATTTAGGTAGACTGTTTGTCTTAGAGATCTTAGGGTTTTACCCTATTAGTGACTTTGATCTTTGAGAGTTGTTTGGAATTTAATTCCATTTCCCGTGGGGATTTCTGGGATTTAATCCCATTAAAGGAATTTAATTCTGGGTTGTTCTACAGAGTTTAGCTCTGAGAAAATTTCTTTCTGAGAAATTGTTTTGGGAATTTTATTCCCCTTTTCTTATTTTCATTTTAGGGTTCTTCTTGCAGATTTGAATCTGCTGTAGAACTCGTTTTGAGAATCTTGGGAATCTAGCTCCACAGTTCAATGGGATTTTTCATTAAATGAGAAACCTTTTGGATTCTTACAATGAGTGCCTGCCTCATCATTGATGGGGGCATTACCTTGATTTTGTGAGGGCCACTGTTTTTTTCTAGATCGCAATGATTTTGGTATTTTGATTACTAACCCTTTACTGGTTTTTCTTTTCAGATATTATGGTTTCTTATCTGTATGATCTTGAAGATATTATCTCTTATGAGGAGATTCGCATTCAAGCTCGCTGCCAGGGCCAAGAGTTTACTGACGCCCAGTGCGCTGAGGTGATGCGTTGCTTCGACGATTACAATGGTCGATTGCTTCTCCGCCGTTCTGCTCTTTTGAAGATTGTCGTTGGGTCGATTTGGGAAGCACTTCCTGAGCTAGATGAGGCTATGCCGCTTGAGGCACTTTATGATGCTAAAAACAAGGTGCATTCAGTATATCTGATGGGCTTGATCTCAAAAAAACGGAGAGATGATCTTGTCGCTGTATTGCATCGCGTCTTCCAACAGAAAGCGATAATATCCGTTGTACCAGACGATGGACGACATCGCGTCTTCTAACAGAAAGCGATAATACCCAGCGACCTTATGAGAGGGCTTCTGACTCGTAGTTCGGGTTGAGCAGGAATCTACTCGCTGCGAGTTGGCTGGGCAGAAAACGACCCGGCGGCCTCGTGAGAGGGCTTCAGATCCACAGTTTAGGCTGAGCAGGAATCTACTCGCTGCGAATTGGCCAGACAGGAATCTATCCAGCGGCCTCGTGAGAGGGCTTCTAGTCTACAGTTTTGGCCGAGTAGGAATCTACTCGCTGCGAATTGGCCGGGCAGGAAGATACCCGACGGTCTCGTGAGAGGGCTTCTGATCCACGGTTCGTACCGAGTAGGAATTTACTCACGGTGAATTTGCTGGGCAGGAAGCTACCCAGTGGTCTCGTGAGAAAGCTTAGGATTCACAATTTATGTTGGGCAGAAATCTACCACTATGAATGAGTGCGACGGGTAGGAAGCTATCCGCCGGCCTCGGAACCGAACAGGAATCTACTTGTGTGAGGACTTAGCTCGAAAACTATCACGTCTCGCTTTCCAAAATACGAAAAAACGGCACGCGACAGAGTCAACCATGCTACTTATGGCTAGGAATCATGCCTCTATAGTCGCATTACGACTGTCAATCGGATATCAAGAACAATAAAATAAAATCTAGCTAATACATGTCCATCTGTCACAGTAAATAAAATCAAGAAATGCATAAAGCGGAAACGAATCAAGATCCAATAAACAATAGTATCTGAATCACGTCCTAATATGGGCTCATATCAATAGAAATAAAACTGTTGAAATAAATAAACTAAGAGTTTCTAAACTAAATAGCTAGCACCTCATTGCTCGGCTTGATTGCTAAAATACTTCTGATCTGCCTGCGATAAAGGTAGAGGAACTGGGCCATGCAAAACCCAGACGTCAGTGCGTCATAAATACCAGAATAATAGCAATAACCAGGATATAATGATATGATTAAACAAGAATATGGATGATAAACACAAGTATAAATAGTGAGCTATATGTATGTGATGTGTATGCTAAAGTCTGTACTTCTAGATTATCTATTCTAGAAGTTTTTGAAATCAATTAATGTAATTTCTCATTGTAACTCAACAGTATATATCCCGTTCAAACCCCCACGGGACCACGACACAATGATTATTCCGTCACGCCCGGAATCATGGCAAACAATGATTATTCCGTCACATCCGGAATCATGGCAAACAATAAACAATGATTATTCCGTCATGCCCGGAATCATGGCAAACAATAATAATATCCTCTTGAGTTAAGTTTCTTGATTTCCTTTTTTCCTCCAAGGTTCTGTGTTCAAGTCAAGTATTGACGATATAAATCTAATGCCAATACAGGATCAAGCAGGTACAGGTCTTGTCTATGTAGACAAAAAGTTACGTCTATCAGGAAAACAATAAGAATTGTTGGCATTAGCAATAAGATCTAAGTAATAAGTCTGGTAATGTGTCGTGAACATGCCATGTACTGTATATTAACCAAAATAGATACCAATGTAAAACTGTAATCAATATCGAAACACAATTACTGCCCGGATGCATATGTGTCTATCTGTAATGACCGTTATACGTCCATTACCAAGTATGATGCAATCTAGATAATATATTGAACTATTATAGTAGTATGATAATATCGTGATGTTCCGGCATGCAACTAGATAAACTATTATCGGTACGGATACAGACGGATGCTATAAAACGGTAAATCGGTAATCTCTGGTGAGTAGTAAAACACATGCACTATAATTTATCGAATAAATATTGATATAATAAAATAGCAAGTTGCAATTTCTAACTTGCCTGATCGAATCTCACGTCGAGATACGGATATCACGTTCCGACGTTGAAATAAAGTCACGACGCAAAACCTACGCACGCAGGACTGGACCTGGCTAAGCAGCTACGTGACATGGTGACTGGGCTGGATAACGACGGTGACTAGGTCGTCTGGATCGTTGGTGACGTGCGCAACTCTACCGAGACGATCGGGGATTAAGAAAAGAGAAGAAAGAAGAAGAAGAACCGAAAAGTGGCTATTGCTGGGTTTGCTGGTGTTCTGTCAAGGACAGAGGAGATGGTGGCGATGAGACAAGGTCGTCTGAACGAGGATGTGGCCGTGAGCTTTGACGTGCTCGGGGATGTGCAGAGGCGGGAGAAGAGGTGTGGTAGTGGTCTGGGGTTACCGGAAGACGAGAGGAGGTGATGGGGTGGTCGGTGGTGATGGGTTCTCCGGCGATGAGGGGTTGCCGGCGATGGGGGATGTTGGGTTCTTGGATCGTTGGGGAGGAGGAAGGAGGAGGTCTCGGGGAAAGTGGAGGAGAGAGGGTGATGGAGGTGAGGATAAGGAGGCGAGGTGATGGGGACGACGACGGTGAAGGGGACGAGGGTTGGGGTTGTGGGAAGACGTGAAGAAATAAGGGAGAGAGAGTATGGTTTTATAATGAATTTTTATATTGTAATATATATAGTGAGGGAGAGAGAGAAGGGAGAGAGACAAAGTGAGAAATGAGAGAGAGGGAAATGAGAGAGGCGAGAAAAAGAGAGAGATTTTATTAATTAAATTTATATATATATAATATACATATACATATATATATATATATACATATATATATATATAATATACATATAATATATATATATATACACACATATAATATATATATATATACACATATAATATATATACACACATAAAATATTTATACATATAATATATATATATACATATAATATATATATATATACATATAATATATATATATATATATATACATATAATATATATATATATGAGAATAATGGAGAAAAGAGGCCATAGGAGGAAATTTCCTCCTATGGTGTGGAAAAAATACAAGCTCCACCAATTTTTTCGACGATCGCCCCCCATCATCTTCATCGTTATCATCTAAGATGTGGGTACACCAAATTTCATGTGATTCTACAACTTTTTCACCGTTGATTTAGCAATGTAAAAAGTTCTATTGTCGGTAAACCGTTAATTTTGAACCCACTAAATCAACGGTGAAAAAGTTGTGGAATCACATGAAATTTGGTGTACGCACATTTTAGATGATAACGATGATGATGATGGGTGCCGATCGTCGGAAAAAATGGTGGAGGTTGTATTTTTTCCACGCCATAGGAGGAAATCCCCTCCTATGGCCTCTTTCCTCCATTAATCTCTATATATATACACATATAATATATATATATATATATGGGATTTTATAGATAATATCGGATTTCTCTTAATATTACCCGTATCCATTCAAAAATCTAGTTTTTCAATATGGAGAATATATGTAAAAGTTTAAACCATAATGGGATATCCGGTAAATAAAAACTTATGCCCCCAAATAGGGATCTACGTAAATATACGTAGCAATCAAAATACTAGTCTGTGTAACAATAAGGGTATGAACATGATATATGAGTGCAACCACATGATATGAGGTATTATGACATACAAGACTAGATAAGAAATATATTATTTGGTTTTATACTGTATTTTAAAAAGATATTTAGATTCTAAAATATATTTATATGTTTATAAAATCTAGATTTACATGGATACTTTGTACTAGTAAATATATAATATAATCTTGAACCATGATGGGTTTCAACCATACGGGTAGGGTCAGATAATAACCACAGCTACTAATTGCACTATCCGCAACCCAAAACAACAATAATAAGGAATTTTGCTGTAAGATTTGAAATACCCAAATATATATAGTATAACCGTGCTAGGGTGTTACAGAAAAAAAAAACAAGTTCGAATGACAGAAAAGCAGGAATCTCATTATTTAAGAGAATACAAGTTCATGTATACAATTTAAGCTTTTCTGCATTGAATGGCTGCGGAAAGTTACGACCCAAGGAAACTTGGAGTCGGTAGATTCCTATGGGTAATACTTCGGTCACGAGAAATGGGTTGTCCCACTTTGGGGAGCATCCAGAGTCATGATTGGTCAGATATGGCGGGTGTCCTCATTGCTCGGACTCGAGCCAAAGGAGACGACCATCATCTGTCCGACTATTAGCTCTCCTGCAGGTTGTTGCTCGTCCTTCTCCCTATCTGCTTAATGTTTTTCTCGCATGTATTTCGCCAAGTGATCGGAGCAGACCAGCTCCTCGATATAATCGCGCAGCTATTTGGAGTTCTCGGTCGGGTGTCCTTATAATCGATGAAAGGCAGAATACAGGCCGCGGAGTCGCTTGCCCGACCTTTGTACCAAAGGTGGCAGCTCGAAGAATCTCTCGCTCTTCGCCTCTTCTAGCAGCTCGGGCTGCTAGACGTTAAGAGGCCTGTACTTATGAAACCTCGGAGAATGAGGTTCCGACTGATCAGCCTTCATCTTCTTTTCTCGGTCCCGTTTCTTTCGGTCATTAAGGTCTCCACAGGGAAGATTAGCATTCACCTCAGACTCGAGTTGGATTTCCCGTTCGGTCTAGACTTTTATCTTGATTATGGTCTTAGGTTACGCCAATACAAAAGAGCGGAGCCACTCTTTATGTTTAAGACCGGATCTCAAGATAGTGATGACCATCTCGTCCCGGTGCTTGGATACTTCCAAGAGAGCATTGTAAAACCGGATGATATAGCCCTTGAAAGATTCCATGTCCTCACTCTTGATGGTGAATAAGTAGTCGAACAACCTCTTCTATTGTTGGTTGCAGACGAAGTGGCCGAAGAACTGAGTAGCCAGCTCGTCAAAAGTTGAGATTGAGCACGGAGTCGGGCCTCGGAACCAGGCTCGTCCGGCCTACATGAAAGTGGTTAGGAAGGCTCGGCACTGAGCTGCATCCAAGTTATCTTGAAAGCTCATGCCTGCGGTGAACGCGTCCAAGTGGTCTTTTGGGTCAGACTTCCTATCAAAGAGAGCCACTTTAGACGGTTTGTTCTGAGATGAGACCCACTCCCTCAGTAGTTGCTCAGTGAAGGGCTTCATGAGAGAATCCGCGGAGTATTTTGCAGACGCGCCGAACGAGCGGGTGGCGAGCCGCATATCCTCGATTTTCTTCTCGAGGACCTTGATTCGCTGCTGGTTTCCCGATGATTCCCCGTAATCGGAGCACCTGCTGTCCCTGCTTCGGGCTTAGGTGATGTCACGGTTTTGGTTTTGCTCTATCACGTTCCTTAGATTTTGGGGTTGAATCCTTAGTGGCTCCCCCGACGTGCGTTCTTGGCATGGTCTCAATTATTATGGCGATGTCAGTCTTTCCTAGAATCAAGCGACCTGACCGACATCACCTCGGAAGGTTAGGGAACGCAGCGAGCTTTGAAGTGACCATTTGGTTGGTCCCGAGATCTCGGCGCTGGGCTGTCTGGCGCCTAACGAGTCATGGAATCATTCTCTGTATAGGGGACGTGACTGCCAAAATCGGCACGCCGGTATTTCGTGGTATCGTGGTATCATGGTTAGCGCGAGTGAGTCCGAGGACCTGAACACATCCCTCTATTGCCTCGTGCATACCGCCGTTCTGAGGAGCAGGGGTGGCGGTTTGCTGGGCATGGAAAACAGTTTGGACACGAGCGAGCGTGTTTACCATCGCTGTCAGTTGGTCGATCTGTGTCAATAAGGCTTCGACAATGTTGGGAGGAGGAATGGAACCGTCCCGCCTCCGTTGCGGAGGACGGGATGGCTCGTGCTAGGGTCTTCGTTGCGATAATCGCTGGCCATCGTATCGAAGGTGGAAGATCTACTTTTTGGATGGAAAATGGTGTTTCTTACCGACAGCGCTAGCTGATGGAGGTCAGAATCTTCCTCGGATGTTGTCCTCTGTCGATCTTGTGGCGAGCGGGGCTGAATGGTTGAGATTTGTGATGAAAATTGGGTGTGGATCTCAATGGGTTGTTAGTTGTTGTTGACGTTGAGTTACCTATAAAGGAAGTTCCGGGATGGGGAAACCACCGTAAGACCCTCCGATGATCAAGTAAGTACCGAGAAATAATTGGGCAGAGTAGCAGCGTATTGGATTTAATTCGAGTTACTTGAATTGTCTGGAGGATGGGTTTATATAAGGGTCGCATTGGAGCGAGCCGGTACGAGATTCTCGCCGTCAGTTTTATCCCTGCATCACGTCCGCGTCGATGGTGGGATACAGTCATTAATGGCGATACGTGCTAGCGTGGGATGCGGGACGTGGAGCAGCGGAGATCTCATCATGGTGAGATACACGGAGCCGCTACGGGAGCGTCGTGCTCTATGCTCCTGACCAAACATGGACGCTGAGGAATCTCAGTCATAGGATAGCTCGAAGACGAGCAAGAAAGCTTGGTAGAGGGAAGTTGAAGAAGCCCAGTCCAAGAAAGCTCGGACTTTATGCTACCGTTCCTGAGCTAGTCAGGGCGGTAAAGGGGCTGAGAACCGTGAGGTCGGAGCCCATTCCTTGGATGGAGTCTTGGAGGCGAGGCACCGAGGAATGTCCCCTTATTCCAGTTTGGCAACCCCAGGAATCTAGACGGCATGCACGGAGGGTACGTCATCCGCTACGTGTCAAGATCCAGAGAATATCCAACTGTGAGTATCATCAGAGAGTGATACAGAGAATTGGTTTAGTGGTTCCGTGCTATGGGAGGGGGAGGTGTGAGAATGTGGAGGGGGCGAAGAATGTTGCATTGGGCACCGTTCAAGAGAAGAGTAACTTCACTTCAGGTGAGGTTTCCTTATATTTTGGGGTTTTAGCTATTAATTCTATTTATCTTGTAAGTATAAGGTACATTGTATTTGAATAGAACTAATCGATAATGCAAAGTGACTACTATAAGGTCTTGTTCGGATATGGCGTAAGGATAGCTGCAATTTATTTTTAAGTGGAGGTAGGAGAGTTTGTAAGCTTCAAACTCCAAAAATGGAGCTTAGACAACTTAGATCAGATTGGAGTTGAGATACTGAATTATCTCAACTTTAAAGCCGAGATAACTGAATTATCTCAATTTTAGAGCCGAGATAACTACAATTATCTCAACTCTTAGATGATTGCCAAAGAGGGTGAAGTTAGCATTTTGGAGTTGAGTTTTTCTAACTTTATGAACATCCAGTTTAGAAAACTTAACTCCGTTCTCAAATAGGGCCTAATTGCTTATGTTGATTGCCACTCAACTTGATAGAATCACAAAGATGATTATTTATAGATTTTGATATCTATATGAAGATGCTATGCTTAAAACTTAGTTTTTGTTGTTTAAATGTACATTAGGGTGTGCCGATATTTTCTAGGTTGTTGGTAGAAGGACTTAGATTTGAAGGTATGGGTATTCATGTACTGAGAGAGAACCCATGATCGATCTTTGTATCAAAAATTTAAACTACATTAATACTAGTGTTTTGATTTGGGAAATGTGATGCTTATAGCGCATGGCCTTTTCTTCAGAGAAAGCTCAACATATTTCGTAATGATTATTTTAATTTAATTTACATTTTTGGAGATATGAATCCAAGTAAATGGAGGTTTAGGCATGAACCAAAATTTTATTATGCATTCCATTTCGTATGTCGGACTGTCGAGAGACTCATTTCTTGTTGTACTTAATTAGAAGACACACCGAAGGAATGACGTTGAACTATGTTGTCAATGTTTTTGGGTAAGACGGTAATAATGACGATGAATCGATAGACCTTGCAACTGAAGAAAGAGGAACCTGTGGACAAATGAAAATTAAAAAAAAACCCTTGGGATAATGACTTTGCTGCTGTGTTTTATAACATCATTCCTTTTTCAATCATCGGACGGTTGGTGCTGATATAAATTACAATGATTGACAATATGGATTTTATTGTAATTGATGATGTATTTAAATGTGAAAAGTTCAATGCTGCCATAACTGAGCATCTGATATATTTTGGTAAACAGAGCAGTTAGTATATGTTGATGATTTAATTGAATGCAAAATGTTCAAATCTCACATCGACACTTTATATTTTCTTTTCTTTCGTCTATACCTGGTCCTCTGCTGATAAAAATAATTAGATCACCAACATAGGTTTTCTTTTGTTGAGAGGAGAGCATGGCCATAAGAAGTTCTTAAAGCCTCGGTTATGATTATCTAGCTAATTTGAATCATGACTTAGCTTGATAACATGAGCGGTTTTACATTAGTACGGAGATTTAATAATTTTGAATATGTGACTGTCCATAACATAGTGCCGCTGTATTGAAAAGGGTCAGAGTAAAGCTACCTCTACCGATGCAATGTGGTCTAAATAATTCTTACTAACAGCATGCTGCTATGTATTTATTTCTGGACTTGTCGTGCTGATAATATTTCCTGTGATCCATGTCTTTTATAGTTGAATAATGACTATGCTACACTTTTGTTAAACTAAAACAACCATTACAGCGAATAGCGTGCCTCGTTATGTGGTAATCACTGCTATTTATATGTTTGGTTGTTTGCCCGGCCCAAACAATATTTTTGCTCATTTGTACTCGATACGAATGTTTAAACCTCTGTGCACCTGAAAACATCATAAGACAAAGTATGCTATGCCCCATTTTGACTGAAACTAAACGTTTTCTGTATCATTTGCTATTCTAGGCTCTTTCTTATAAGGATAAGACGGACCTGTATTCATACGAGATAGAGAGAAAAAAAGGTGCACGCATTCAGCTTTTCCTACAAAACATAGGTTGATACAACGCGTAAATGACATCTTTATAATTATTGGTAGATATTTGTGTCATATTATAACTTTCCACTTTTCTGTTTATAGGATAGATTGCTTTCTTTCGGAGTAGCCTCTTGTATTTCAGCTGCTAAACTTCTTGCCAGAGTTTTATCTGCCTTGTGCTCATTTTTCTGTGAATTGTATGGTACTGCTGCTCACCACCCCCTTCATTAAACATTTATAAGATTGATCTTCTCTTTGTTGATTACTTACGACCTCCTTGGCACTATTTGCATCCCCTACCAACTCTCCTCACCCTCGGTATTGTGTGCACATATTATGCTGATAAATGCAGCTAATCCTGTATGATTCTGCTTCTTTCAATCGGTTTGTTATGTACTTATGGTACCTTCATATTATGTAGATCAAACCATCCCGGATAATATTTTAGGAAGGAAGTATAAAGTGACGCGTTAGGAAATTTCTTATATTGGTAGCCGTAAAAGCCAATCATCTGTCGATTTTTTGGACGATCGCCACTGGTCATCTTGATCATCATGTCCTTAAATCTGTGCATGTCAATTTCCATGTGAATTGGATACGTCCATCCTTGCATCGAATGATTGCAAAATTAAGATGTTCATTTATGATGCTAAATGAATTGGCAAAGAGTATGATATGAAAATTGTCCTAATTAACCATGATGCAGGACTTGGAGAGATTGAAATGACCAGTGCGATTGTTCGAAAAGGCGGCAGATAGTTGATCTTTCAAGATGCCAATATAAAAAATTTCCTACCGTGCCGCTTTATACTCAGCATTCATAGTTTGACGATTTGTTTGATATATTCAGAGATCAACGGTGAAGCACAGACATGAACTGTTTAGAGGAAGAAGTATCGTAAGATGGCAGCATGAGCTTTGAATTGATTGCCATTGTTTTACTTTATTTGGAAACTCTCTCTTCTTCTTTCCCCCCTATTTTTTGGTGCTCATTTGGAAACTCTCTCTTCATCTTCCCCAGCTTCCTTTTTGGTGCTTTTTAATTTCTGCATTTATTTTGGGAATAAATAGAGGAAGTTCTTTTATCCAAATTACGTTTCGGAAGTTTTCAGCTATCAGATTAGCCCATCGGATAAGAGAGAAAGTTTACATTTGGAATGTTAGTCATTATCCTGGTGTAGGTGCAAAAGTTGTATATTAATGTTTATTTCTACATGAATTTTGTGTGTTTGGTTTGATCTAGCCCCACAACAACCAAAACAAACCCCAACCAAATTATCTCTATCGCAATGTTTGCACAAATTAATCAAAGGGTCTATGTCAATCATGCATGATTAATCCGTTTTTTTTTTAATTATATATAACTTGCTACAGATTTTATATCACGTACATGTTCATTTGAGAATTTACTATATATTAAACATCATGTTTGGATAACATAATCAACCTCTCTTGAAACCAAACAAATCATGAAAAACAATTAAATCAAATGTTATACAAGAACAAAAGAAGGTTCACGATTAAACTCATATCATGCATGTATGCAAACCCACATATATAACATACATAGAATTAATAATAATTCATAACCATAACTAATGCCTAATAAAGTTAATAACACACATCCTCTCCTCATTCCAAATAAAGATTCTGGGAGGATAAAATTAACAATCAAAAAAGAAAATTAAAGCAAAACATACGCCACTTATAAATTGTGGACATATATATATTATCAAATATATATATATATATATATATATATATATATATATATATATATATATATGCAGAAATGTCCCTCTCATGGCAAACATAATTCAGAGAGAGCTCTCAAGACTTGAACTTGAATCCTCAACTGGGAGATATAGAAGGCTGTCTTGGAGAAAAGCTGCTCGGCGCACAAATCTCGTCCGCCCGGTACGAGCCTCTGAAGCTCCCTCACTCGTCTGTAAACCGATCCATTCGACGTCCGTCCCCTCGTTCTTTGTAGGTTCATGGCGCCAGACATTTCGTTGTACCGGGTAACTCCTCGTACGCGAATCGGGAAGCTCCTTCTTCTCTTCATTGCCTCTATCAATCTGCTTTCCATGAAAGAAGAAGAAACTAAGAAGAAGAAGAAGAAGAAGAAGAAGAAGAAGAAGAAATGGTTTGTTGAGGTGGGGGAGAGAGGAGAATGAGGGGGTTTTCTTAAATAAGGGAGGGTAGTTATATAGAAGAAGAAGAAGAGAAAGAAAAGGGTTGGACGCATTGCGAGGCCATGTGTACCACCTAAGCTCAATTGGCCTAAATGACATTCTAAAAAATATTTGTAAACATTATTATTATTAAACTTTCCTCCGGCAAAAAAAATTCCCCTTCAAATTATAAGAAATTTCTTGTTACACGTCAATATTAGAATCAAATTGGCAAATTTAAATTTGAAACCCTCTCCTTTTGCATTGACGGTAACAAAAACAAGGCAATTATCTAGACAGTGTAAAATTGGTACTTGTTTTCCTCTTTTTAAATAAAAAGCCAAATATATAAAATGTACAATTTTATATTTGCAGTAAAATGTTACTTCTAATTGTAAATCCAACAGTACATGTGTTTGTGCCTTTAGTTTTTCTATTAGACGGATTTAGAGACTAGTTGATGGTTTCCGGGTGGGTCCATGCGATTATTTTGCCAGTGTTATTCCATACCATTAGATCAACAGTGAGTGAGAGAATAAAACAAGACGCGCATAGGTTTATGTTTTTTTGATGATGTTATAAGAGTAGTTACCAAAAGTTTTCCTCCAAAGAGGCTTAGTAAAAATATATTCTTTAACATAAAGACATAGTCATATAGTGAAAAATATTACTCATTGGTATATAGTTATGTACATATTATTTTCTTTATTGTTTTTGCTTGTATGATATAATATTTTTAGTTGAGGTAAAAAATATCTATAAAATCCAAATATATCATGTTAAGTATAAACATCACAGTAAAACTTTAGGAGTTTCAAAAGATTATAAATTTTCTTGTAAAAGTACCCTAACACACTACCTTCAAAAAGAAGATGTAATTAAATTGCCAATACTAATGTACCATAAACCAAAATATAATTTATTGCAATTATAGTAATTCTTAAAAGATTCAAAGTAAAAAGAAGTTGGCTATCTATATGGGTTCATTAGAGCCTTGGCCTTCCCTCCATAGAGTTCAACATATTATAAGACAGGGTTGCTAAACAAGCGAAATCGAGTGAGTCAGGATCAACTGGAGTTTGGCTCATTTAACTTTGACCTAACTCAAGTTTGACTCAAGCTGAAGAAACCGGCTTGAGTTCGTTATAACTAATAGCTCGTTAGCTCAATGAACTATCGAGGGTTGCTATTACGCTTGGTAGCCCGTTTGTGAGCTAGGCACATTTGGATATTTGGGTTATTATTGATTGTGCTACTGTGTTTGGACTTAAAACTTGTAATCTATTTATATTGGGTGATTTATTAGGAGGAAATAAGGATTAAAGTGTCCTTATATGCTCCAAATTACAGCGACAAGACTCATAGGAACATGAATTTTATGATAAGTCTCTAGCTGCTTTGCAAATAGCCCTTTGGCCCCTTATTTTGTGAGTCTTGTCGCTGTAGTTAGGAGCTGTGACACTCTAGGGTCCTTGTTCTATTTAATTAGTTGGTTTGGATATTAATCCGAAAATTTATATATTGTTGAACGGGCCGAACTCGAGCTAATAACGAATGGGTTGGGATATGCTCGAGTTCAGCCCGTCAGCTAAACGGGCTGAATTTTCAGTCAAAGTTTGGTATATTAATAAACGAACTGAACTTGGACGAGCCACTGCCGAGACGGACTCCATCTGCCTTGGTTGGTTTTTGGAGAGAGTAAACATGCAGATTCTGGAGGGCAAAAATGCAAAATCCCAGTGAGGCCCCGGGGCCCAGTGTGTTTTGTATCGTTGCTAAGGCACCATTGCAGGGATGCCACGATACGATATCCCTGTTCCCGTGACAGCTGCATGCACGTGTGTGACAACGAATTAATTATTTAAATTACATTTTCTTAGCGTCAGAGAGCTGTCCTTGTAGTTGTCGAACTTTATGCTTCTCACACGTGGCATCTCTGAACAGGCAGAACATGAAACCGGACCACCAACAAGGCCCTACAAAATTAAAATCAAAATGAAAATAAAAATAAAATTAAAAATCGACGATTGACAAAAATTTAGGGCTGCAAAAACTTTTTGAAGGTGATCGCAGAGAAATATAATGTTGTTTAAAAATCCACACGTGGTTGATAGCATTTTTATTTTTTTTGGAATCAATTCTCTTCGGGGATTGAACATGCAAGCTTTGATCATATAAAAGAGGAAATTGATATCAACTGAGATAAGACCCGTTGATTTGTTTCATGTTGACGGGTGCAGTTTTTTCAATCTTGGTAAATTGTCAAAAACCTTCTCGCAAAGTTTTCCGCTGTCAAAATATCTTTGGCCTAAAGAACCTCGTAAAAAAAACTCCAAGAAACGTTTTCGCTGTAAAATACCCCCTGAATGCAAAATCTCTATAGTTATTTGCAATATCTAGCTTCTGAAAATATGTTTACAGTTAACCGTGATATCCGTATAGTTAGCTACGATATGTATATATACGCCAAATTGATATTGCAGGCAACTATACAAATATTGCAGGCAAGAGGTTTTTAACAGTGGAAAACTTTTCGATGAAGGTTTTAGACGAGATTCTTCGAGCTAGTGGTTCCTTGACAGCGGAAAACTTTGCCGGGTTTTTCTTTTTAACAATTTAACCTTTAATCTTAATATGAACTTTGTATCATGCAATTATGCAAAGAATCAATAGAGGGTAAGTTTTACAAAAGCACCATTGAACTTTTAGTGTTTTGAGATATTGTAGGCTATCCAACTTTAAAAATTTCATGACCCGCAGTGAATTTGCTTCTCTTTGAAAATAGATAGTTTTATCAACCCATTTAAGACATGAAATACTTAAATAATCCTAAAATGACCTTGTTGGCCGACTAAGTCCCAAAATGAACTAAATATGTCATTTTTGACAGAAAAACCATGGAAAAAATTGTTGATGCCACAAGACCAATCGGCAACGCAGTGGAAAACCTTACGGATATATAAATCTAGATCTTATTATAGACGAATAACAAATAACTCCAGATGCAAACCACAATAATTAAATAACACAATATATTGGAGGAAAAATGGGAGAACTTTATTAGAATTTGAGAAAAAAACACCTTACAGAAGATTACAAAAAACCCTCTGCTTATGATCTCCAACGAGATCTCCTTATTCTACAAATTCTTCTTATGATCATTTTGATCCTTTATGAAGCCGTCGTTTCATCTCTCTTAAACTTTATGATCAAAACTATCTTAATGACCGTCTTGATCCCTTATTGAGTCGTTTCTCGCCTCCCATGAATTTTATGATCAAGTCGATATTTTTCCTTGATGAGAACACCTTTCTATTTATAGTATAGAATAAAACTTCTCCCACTTAGATTAGAATTAATATAAATCTCCTTTATCCTTATCTAATTGAATATTATCTCTTATTTAAATTTAAATCTAAATCTATACTTAAATAAGAGATTTATCTATAAGAATACTTTTTTTTTAAATCTAAATCTGTATTTAAATAAGAGATTTATCTTAATTCTACCTATAATAATTAACTATTTAAATTTAAACTAATCTCAACAATCTCCACCTTAGTTTAAATATAAATAAAATCTTAAAAATTTGTTGCCTTCACCTTGTATCCCTTAGGGTTGCTTTATTTGTTCTTCATGTTTCCCATGCTGGCACAATCTTCTTCAGAATTGCAAAACTGATACTGTCACAGTTTTTAACCAGAAATAAGAAACTGGTGCGATCCTCCTATCTAGGTCGCCATTCATCACACTAGAGTACTTGAATAGAATCCAAGGCAGACTTGAACTTTTCCACAGGAATGACCTTCGTCAGCATGTCCGCCGGATTCATCTTAGTATCGATCTTTACCAAATCGATCTCTTTCTCGGCCAACTCTCTTATCTTGTGATACTGCACGTCGATATACTTAGTTCAACTGTGCTATACTTTCTTCTTCGCCAAACAAATGTCGTTGTGACTATCGCAAAACAAAGGAACCGGCCCCTTATCGAACCCGAGCTCGCCAACTAGGCCCTTTGTAATGACCCTGAAATCCCTGTACAATTGTAGCTCACTCAATATATATAAAGGTGTATTTTTGCCCTGACCATGAGTTATAAATTAAGTTTGTTAGATAAAAGCAAGAGATAACTTGTAGCCCATTAGTCAAGCCCCTCCATTGCTGTTCTTTAGCCTGCATGTTCGAATCCCATCAGCCCCAATTATTTTAATATTTTCTTTTTAACTTTTCGAAAGCCTAAGAGTTAAACGAAAAGTTGCAACAAAATCAAACAGGATAAATGACGAGTTAAAGCCAATTAAAACACATGGCACGAACTTCGAGAAAAATGCCTAAAATTCCTGTTTGGCAGCCCAAAATCCCTGTTTGGCCGTTACCAGCGGCCCAGATTAATCCAATTCTCTCTGTGTTACGCCCGTGCATCTTTTCAACTCCCCTCTACTCCTTTTTACACTTTGATTTCCTTGCAATTAAATAGAGAGCTGCCAGTCCTTTAATCTATTCCATCAACACATTTTAATTCATTTTTTTAATTCACATACTTATATTTTTTCCTATAAATACCTAGCTATCCTATCATTCTCCTCATTTTTGAAAATCACTTTAAATCCTTCTTAAAACCCATGAAGAAATTCTCAAGTGAAGTTGCCCAAGCTTCTGATGTCGAAGCGACGTCGATCGAACCTTTTCGTACATCTTGGTCTCGTTTCTACCAACCAAGACGTTCTCTTCTCTCGTTCAAATGCGCAACCCGTAAGTCTCCCTCGATTCTACTCCTTTGAATCCAAAACCTAACTCATCTTTGATTATACTCTTATAACCCCAAATGTAACCTTTAACTATGATTTGGAAGGTAATTTCTCTTTTCTTCTTGGCTAGAACGATACCTACATGTTAATAACATATATTAGAAAAGATCTTCAAGTTGTATAAAATTCTTAATACGGAAAACTTCATGTTAACATAGTTTAAAATTATATTATACAAAAATATTATAAACTTTATATGTACCTTTTGATCGTTATCGTGATATATACCTCTAGAAAACTCATAGGGTAAAGACCTAACCCACTCACGTACACATGGAAAATATAGCACGATACTATAACTATAAGTTTTTCTAAAGAACATATTTCATTAAAATATCCTCACTTTCTAAAATATGGTTTTTAAATCATTATTTTAAATCCTTTGCAAATACATATCTACAATCCTCGTTAGGAGATATGTTTGTGGATAGTGAGGGTTATCATACATTCTTGAGATAGTAGAGTGAGATACAGAACACCTCACAGAGAATTCAGTCTCGAAAGGAATAAAATACGGTTTTAAAGAAAATACGACTTTGTAAAACAAGTTAAATAATTGGAAATCATGATTCGTATTTCTAATTTGTGAAAACTAGATTTTTAAATGAAAAGATTAAAGTTTAAGAAAATACCCTCAAGTTTCCAAAAGATAGTTTTTCATTAAAATACCATAAACTTTCAAAAGTTAGGTTTTGACACTAAAATATCACAAAATATAAAATACGTTCTTATGAAATATTTAGAGTTTAATTAACATATTTTTGTCAAAAATATATTCGAGGCCTTAGGATGGATTAAAACCCCTCGAGAATTTTTAAATGGAATCTTTCATATAAATACCTTAGAAATCAAAAGATTAGTCTAGGTTATATGTTTAGTTTGCAGATTGGTTTGAGTGGTATCTTCTCTTGTCAGTGTATCGGGGTTGCCGGAGACAATGATGCACTACTTTCCTCTCCTTAAATAGAGATCGTAACTTTAGTGTGGAATTATCACTGGCAACCGTCTTTAGAAATGACACAAATACCGCCGTCCATGTGCAGCGATTGTCGATATTTTCCAAACTTAAGAATTTCAAAAGTTAAATATAAGATATGCCTAGAACCTGAACTCATATTCGAACTTGACTTAAACTCGAGCCCAAACTCGAACTAAATCTTGAACTTGAAACTTGAACATTCGAACTTGACTTGACTTGACTGAACGATGAATATGACCTGACATGAACTTGACATGAATATAACTTGAATCTGAACTTGTACTCTTTATATTCATGGATTTATCCAAGACCTGTAAACTTAAATTATATAATAAAATACGTGGGATTATGGGGAGGTTGGTCAGGAACGTATGTTGTGGCACGAGAGATCATTTTAAAAAACACCTAACCTGAATATCGAGTACCGTTGTCCCATGGATTATGACGGGGCTTTGTATTTCCTGTTTCCTTTGGTCCACATGGTAAGCTGGACTATTCTCATATACATGCATATCTTCTTTATCAAACTGCGAACAACCACTTTAGAATAGTTAACCTTATACATATGAATGATATACATAAGATACTTTACATACAACATTACTTGTTCATTACTACTTGGTTTTCTTTTCATTTTATATACCTTCAGTCATCAATACTTTTCTTTTAGGGACTTACTGAGCGTTAGTCCGCCGACGACATTCTTTTCCGTTTCTTTTCTTGGGATATTTGTCAGGTGGACAGGATATCGAGGAGATAGATCCAAGTCAGGAGGAATTAGACTAGCTCATCGCCCAACTCGATTACTAGTTCCTTTCTGCAGTTATTTTTTGTATGCCATTATTTAAACACCTTTTCAGTTATTATATCTTTTATTGAAGACATATGTATTTTAAAGTTTGAATGGAAATAAAATTGCTGTTAATTTTAATTACTCCTATTAATTCTTGCATGTTATATTTCTTAAAAATACTTAACGTATTTATTAAGGGAGATGACCTTCTCGTAGTAAATACGTTGTGGGCCTCGTCACGTACCGTCACTATATTTTGGGAAGCGGGGCATGACAGGTTTTATTGGTGGCCCATACAGGTCAGTTCTGCATAAAGTCTTAAGCAATATATCATAAGAATTATAAAATTCAGCAATTATACATTCCTTGTATTTCAAATCTCTTGATATTCTAATATTTCTTTTCTATCAAGATGATGGATTCTCCCAACAACACCAGCATCAACATTAATGAAAACTCACCACCGTCCACCCTACGACCCCCACTGACCGTTATAGCTCCCATAAATGAACAGATGGTACTTATTGAAGCCATCAAGAGTCTTCTGGAGGCCCAGTAACAGCAGATTGCTATCCTTTTAGCACGTCCCGATACAGAAGCACCAGGTATGAAACAATTTTGGGCGTTGCACCCAAAGGAATTTTCTGGGAAAGAGAGTCTCCTGGAGGCTGAGGAGTGGGCTTAAGGAATCGAGGACGATCTTGCAGCAGCTCAAGTTCCAAAAATAGCTTGGGTTTGTGTTGCAAAACTCCAGCTTACGGATAACGCAAGAGTCTGGTGGAAGACTGAGGAGATCCATCTTGCATAGCCGATAGAGTGGAAGATGTTCCGCGATCTTTTCGATGCCAAGTATTTTCTAGAGATTTCCCGATTTGATATGAAACATCAATTCAACCACATGTAGTAAGGCTCTATGTGGGTAAAATCGGTAGATAAGTATGATGCTGAGTTTACTATGCTCAGCAGGTAAGGATTTTGTCTCAAGTTTTATTCCTTAAGCACATAACAGTTCTGACATCAACATCATATCAGGTTTGCGGCACACTTGATTCCTACCGATGAGATTCGGGCTAGGCGTTTCTAACAAGGCTTAGACCCAGAGATTCAGGCGGCATTAGCAACATGAGATTATCCGACCTATGAATTCGCTCTGAAGGCTGCCTGTTGCTATGAAGCTGTGGTCAAGAAGAAGGGTAAGTCACAATCGGCCAAAATCAAACGACCAGTGAAACGGATGACTGGAGGAGTCTCTTCAAGGCCAGCTTCACCCAAGAGGCCAGGAGGATCGTTTAACAAAGACAGTCTAGATTTCTGTTTCTAATGTAAGAGGACCGGGCATCTGGCGAAGGAATGCAGACGTGTCCATGGTCTGTGTTTAGTTTGTGGAGCATCTACTCACTTTGTTGGAGCATGCCCATATCGAAGTGGCACAACATCAGCACCGAGACCCGCTATACAAGCGCCATAAATGCCAGCTATTCAGGCACCTGCACCCCGCCTAGCTCTTCCTGCACCAGCTCAATGTGGACTACCAGCACAACCTCAGCGACAATATCAACAGGCACAGAAAAACGTGACATAAGTAAAGAGGAATGTGCCCTAGGAAAGGAAGAATGTGCTGAGGCGTCAGGCTTTACAATGTCGGTCGAAGAGGTCGAAGCCACAGGACAAGTCATCATCGGTAAAATTTTCACATCTTTTAGCCTTTCAATACTAGTACATTATTGTCTTTTCCTATACCTAAACATAACCTCACACAACTTAGGTACTATACTAGTAGCCACCCTTCCTGTACTCATACTTTTCAACACTAGAGCATCACATTGTTTCATATCACAACGGTTTGTAAGAAAGCATGCGATCCCTGTTAAGCCATTCGTGTCAAGCTGGAACGTTAGATCAGGGAACGACGTTTTGAAGGCAACTTTGGGGTATGATCAGTACCCAGTTGTAGTTTACGGCCAAGAATTCTATGCAAATTTCAAAATGCTAGACATACCAAATTTCGACGTTGTGTTGGGAATAGATTAGCCGGGAGTATTTTATGCTACCATTGACTACCGTCAAAGGAGAGTATTTTTTGAGATACCAGATCATCCAGTTTTCTATTTCAAAAATTAAGACAGAACCTTGAAGCCAGGTGTTGGGGTCAAAAATTATATCCCGGTTGACCAAGTCAAAATCAAAATCAATCCCAAACCAAATAGGCCCAAGTCCAGGCCAAGTGGGCCCATGCCCAAGTCAAACCCGAACATGAAGCGGCTGGCCTCCTCCATGCCAAGAAGAAAATTACGTAAGAAATAAGTTTGATGTAATTTTCATGCATGAATGTAAAATAAATGGGCAAAAAGTCAAATTTTTGTAAAGCCCATGGCTCATGTGCAAAAAAATAAGCACATGGGCATGAGATAGGCAAAATACCATTTTGTAAAGCCCAAGAGGCTATGTATAAACTTGTAAGCCTATATAAGGTAACATTATGATGAAATAAAAACAACTATTTTATTCCCTTAAAAAAAATTAGGGTTATGTATCTCCTTCTCTTTCCTCAAGGTTTTAATCCTTCTTCTTTTTTTTTGAACTAAATCAAGAGATTAATTCTTCTTTTCCCAAAAAGGAATAGTTTTTCACCATAAAACCGTTGAAGTGGAGCTCGGATCTCCCATCAAATCTCTAAAAGGGTAGATTTTTAGGTCTCACCCCTATTTTCTCCAAGATCCAACCAACAGAGAGGAGGAAAAAGGAGACCCATCTCAAAAAAATCCCACTTTGGGGAAGATCCGAGACTTAGGAGAGGATTCAGGGCTCAAGGAAGAAGAAAGGGGTCCTCTTTGATCATCTCCGAAGATTTTTGGGAGTTCAACTCTCTTTGCCAAAATCTTTTGGAGTTTAAATTCATAAATAAAATTCTATTGGGAGTTTAACTCCACCCAAATTTGTTTGGGAGTTTCCAAAGTCCTTCGGAAGTTTAACTCCTAATCCCGGGGCTATGCCCCCTTTTTCGGCAGGCGCCCAGCGCCCCTGTGCCGGGCGCATGTGGCGCCGGCGCCCAGCGTCCACGTGTCTCGCACGTGGCCTGCGGGCGCCCAGCGCCTACGCGCTACGCACAAGTCTTTACGATGCTCCTCGCCCTTCTTTTCCCATGCACTCCACTCTAAAAATTCTCCTCCGTTAAAAAAATTTCTAACGGGGCGCTGCTCAACACCCCACAAGGGGGCTGCTAGCCCCCTTGACTCCAGCCCGCTATCCGGGTAGCGGGACCCCCGATATATCCAGAACCCTTCAAAACACAACACATGCACATGATACAATGAGTTCGCATGACCAGTTTTACCTGTCAATCGGAGATTCTCTCGCTTCAAAAGCGAGGGGTAATTAACGGCAGCTTAGTTCGCGGTTGCCGGAGATTCGGATCCCCACAATCAATAAATCCTGGCCTACCCGACGCAGGGGGGATCTGTATATGCCTGACAAGCATGCACATTCCCATCTCAATAGGGTGACGAAAAATGCCCTACACCGGGAAGCTACCGAGACAGACCGAAGACCGCAGAAGTGCCCTCTCTACATGCTGAAGGAGACAAGCCTGAAGTAGCTTAAGAGTTCGAGGATGTTTGACCTGAAGATATATCAGGTTTGCCTCCCGATCGAGCACTTGAATTTAGTATTGATTTACAACCCGGTGCACAACCCGTAATAAAACCTCTATATCGATTAAGTCTGGAAGGATTGAAAGAACCCCTATCCAGTTAGACGAACTTCTAAAGAAAAGTTGGATCAGACCTAGTACCTCAACTTGAGGATCCTCGGTGTTTCTAGTGAAGAACAAGGATGGTACTTACCGGATGTGTGTTGACTATCGGGCGCTGAATGAGGTTACTATAAAGAACAAGTATTCGCTACCTCGCATCGATGACCTTTTCGATCAGCTGAGTGGATCTTATATCTTCTCCAAGTTAGATCTTCGTTCAGGCTATCATCAAGTGAAAGTCAAGGAGTTCGATATTCCGAAGACGGCGTTCAGGACCCGATATGGACATTATGAATATTTTGTAATGCCATTCGGAGTAACCAATGCACCAGCTATTTTTATGAACCCGATAAACCCAATCTTCCGCTAGTATTTAAACAAGTTTGTTGTCATCTTCATAGACGATATCTTGGTCTATTCGAAGAATCGGGAAGAACACGCCGATCACCTACGTATAGTTCTGGAGACGCTACGACTGCATCAACTCTATGCTAAGTATAGCAAGTGCGAGTTTTGGCTGGACAAAGTTGGTTTTTTCAGGCACATCGTATCAGGAGAAGGTATTTCGGTAGACCCTGTTAAGGTGTCAGCTATTAGAAAATGGCAGAAATTAAAGTCAGTCAAGGACATCAGAAGTTTCTTGGGCCTAGCTGGATACAACCAACATTTCATTGAAGGATTCTCAAAGATTGCAGCGTCCTTGACTAAGCTTACTCGTAAGGATGAAGCTTTCATGTGGTCTGAAGCATGTGAAAATGTTTTTGTGGAACTGAAGACAAGACTAACTTCTGCATCTGTTCTTACTATACCAGACAGATCTGGCGGTTTTGAAGTTCGCTATGATGCCTCAAGGAAAGGATTGAGATGTGTGCTACATCAACATGGTAGAGTTGCAGCTTTTGCGTCAAGGCAGCTAAAGATGCACAAGCGCAATTATCCCACCCATGATCTAGAATGGGCAGCGGTTGTCTTCGCTCTTAAGATTTGGCAGCATTATTTGTTGGGTGAGCGAGTTAATATCTACACTGACCACAAGAGTCTAAAGTATATATTTACTCAGAAGGAGTTTAATAAGCGACAAAGAAAATGGCTAGAACTCATGGCAAACTTCGACATCAACCTTCTGTACCATCCAGAGAAGGTAAACGTAGTTCCAGATGCCTTGAGTCGCCAGCCGTCCATGATGAATCTCACCTCACAGTGGAAATTATAGCTGGAGCTTCATGGATTGGAGATTGAAATATTTGATCCAGGTATTATATCATCCTTGATGAATCTACAGATTCAGTCAACTCTTGTAGATCAAATAAAAGCAGCTCAAGTAGGCGATGCCAAGTTGCAGAAGATTAGAAAACAAGTAGAGAGTGGACCGCGAACTGACTTCATCATTCATGAGGATGAATCCTTGCGGTATGGGACCTGTTTATGTGTGCCAGTCGGCCCTGTTCGAGAAGAGTTGATGAAAGAAGCTCACAGCTCTCCGTATTCTGTACACCCGGCGGCACGAAAATATACAAGGATCTAAAGCATCATTACTGGCGGCATGGAATGAAGCGAGAAGTAGCTTGGAGTGTGGCCTAGTGTTTGGTCTGTCAGCAAGTAAAGGCTGAAACCACAGGACAGCTAGTCTACTTCAACCATTACCTATCCCAGAATGGAAATGGCAGCACAATACCATGGACTTCTTAACTGCACTCCCTCACAACATGAAGAGTAACGACGCAGTTTGGGTTATTATGGATCGACTCACCAAGTCGTCTCACTTTATTCCATTCCGAGTTGGCCAGTCAACAGAAGTTTTGGTAAGGAAGTACATGAAGGTAAATAAAATCTAAAGAAAGATTTAAACCTTCAGATTGTAACCCACTTGTCTTGGTACTCATGAATCATGCAGGAGATCGTGAGACTTCATCTAGAACCAGATTGCATTGTCTCCGACCGGAACACCAGATTTCGATCCCGGTTTTGGCAGAGTCTTCAAGCCAGTCTGGGCATGAATCTGAGTTTCAGGATTGCATACCATCCCCAAATCGACGGACAGTCCGAGCGGACGATTTAGATCCTATAAGACATGCTCAGGTCTTGTATGCTCGACTTCGTAGGATCGTGGGAAGATCATCTGCACCTCGTGGAGTTTGCATACAACAACAGTTACCAAGGTAGCATTAAGATGACACCTTTTGCAATACTCTACAGTCGAAAGTGTCGTTCTCTTAAGAGTTGGGATGATGTTGGAGATCGAAAACTCCTTGAGCTAAAGATGATCATGGCAACAGTTGATATAGTTCACACGATCAGGAAAAAGATGTGCATAGCCCAGAACCGATAGAAACATTGAGCAGATGTGAAGCGCCGACACTTGGAGTTTCAACCTAGAGATGACATATTCCTCAAAATCTCTTTGAACAGAGGAGTCATTCGCTTTGACGACAAGGAAAGCTTAGCCCAAGGTACATCAATCCATTCGATATATTGGAACGGGTAGGAGAAGTGGTGTATCATTTGGCACTACCACCATCATTAGAAAGAGCGCACAACGTATTCCATATATCTCAGCTACGCTGTTATGTGCACGACTCTAGACACATACTTGATCACTCAGATCTCACTGTGCAGACCAATCTAACTTGCGAGCAATAACGGCTAGTCGAGATACTAGATCGGAAGGAGAAGACATTGCGGAACAAGGTGGTCAAGTTAGTCTGGGTGATGTGGAGAAGGGATTCACCAGGAGAATCAACCTGGGAACATGAAGATGATATGCGTACATGATACTCCCATCTGTTTGAAGTTTAGTCCTTGTGTAAATTTCGGGAACGAAATTTTTATAAGAAGGGTAGGATATAATGGCCCTGAAATCCCTATAAAATTGTAATTCATTCAATGTATATAAAGGTGTATTTCTGCCCTGACCATGAGTTATAAGTTAAGTTTGTTAAATAAAAGTAATAGATAACTTGTAGCTCATTGGTTAAGCCTCTCCACTGCTGTTCTTTAACCTTCGCATTCGAATCCTATCAGCCCTAATTATTTTAATATTTTCCTTTTTAACTTTTTTGAAGCCCAAGAGTTTGCACATGCATTACACAGAGAAGCGAAAAGTTGCAACAAAATCAAACAGGATAAATGACGAGTTAAAGCCAATTAAAACACATGGCATAAATTTCAAGACGAATGCTCAAATCCTGGCCACCCAAAATCCCTGTTTGGCTACTACCAGCGGCCCAGATGAATCCAATTCTCTCCATGCTCCACCTGTGCATCCTTTCAATTCCCCTCTACTTCTTTTTACACTATAATTTTCCTGCAATTAAACAGGGAGTTTCCAGTCCTTTCATCTACCCCATTAACACATTTTAATTCATTTTTTAAATTCGCACACTGTTATATTTTCCCCTATAAATACCTAGCTATCCTATCATCATCCTCATTTCTAAAAATCACTTTAAATCCTTCTCAAAACCCTTAAAGAAATTCTCAAGTGAAGTTGCCCAAGCTCCCGAAGTCGAAGCGCCGTTGATTGAACCTTTCAATACATCCCGATCTCGGTTCTACCAATCGAGAAATCCTCTTCTCTCGTTCAAACGCGCAACCTATAAGTCTCCCTCGATTTTAATCCCTTGAATCCAAAACCTAACTCCTTTTTTACCCTACTCCCATAACCCAACTTTAACTATCTTTTAAAAGGTAATTTCTCTTTTCTTCCTGGCTAAAACATACCTACATGCTAATAACATATATTAGAAAAGATCTTCAAATTGTATAAAATTCTTAATACGAAAAACTTCGTGTTAATATAGTTTAGAATGATATTACACAAAAATACCATAAACTTTACATGTACCTTTTGATCGTTATCGTGATATATACCTCTAGAAAACTCATGGGATAACGACCTACCACACTCATGTACACATGGAAAATATAGCACGATACTATAGCTATAAGTTTTTCTAAAGAACATATTTCATTAAAATATACTCACTTTCTAAAATACGGTTTTTAAATCATTATTTTAAATTCTTTGCAAATACGCCTCTACAAGCTTCGTTAGGGGATCTGTTTGTGTATAGTGCGGGTTATCGCACATCTTTAAAATAGTAGAGTGAGATGCAAAACTCCCCACGGAGAATTCGGTTTCGAAAGGAATAAAATACGGGTTTAATGAAAATACAACTTTTTAAAACAAGTTAAATAATTGGAAATCATATATTCGTATTTCTAATTTGTAAAAACTAGATTTTTAAATGAAAAGATTAAAGTTTAAGAAAACACCCTCAAGTTTTTAAGAGATAGATTTTTCATTAACATACCATAAACTTTCAAAAGCTGGGTTTTGACACTAAATACTATAAAATATAAAATACGTCTTTATGAAAAATCTTTAGACTTTAATTAACATATTTTTATCAAAAACATCTTTGAGGCTTTAGGATGAATTAAAAACCCTCTAGAATTTTTAAATGACATTTTTTAAATAAATACCTTAGAAATAAAAAAAATTGGTATTCCCTTATAAAAAGTTGAAGGATAGCCCCCACGTGTTAAACACGTGAGCACTCACATGCAAAACATGTGAGTACTGGCTTCAGATAGGATAAATCCTATAAAAGCCCCGACGTGTTAAACACGTGGGCACTCATGTGCAAAGCACATGAGCGCCGTTGCCATATATGTATATGGCAGCACTCACGTGAAAAGCTCATGAGCGCATCAGCTTGAAACATTGGTTTCTAATAGAATTAAATTCTATATGATAGAATTAAATTCTATTTGGAAAATATTGCCCCCGATCTTTCTAATATAGAAAATATTTTCTCTATTAAACAGAGAAGTCTTTGGATTTAAAATCTAGCGGTGATTATAATATCACCGATCAAAATCAGAAGATAGAATTAAATTCTATGTTAGGAAAATATTTTCCTAATTTTGTTAAAACTAAGATGGCCCATTTATTCTAAAGTATGATCAGGATGATGGCTCATTTCGAACCACCAGCAGATGAATCGCCGGTGGTCATCATTGAAGATAAAGAAGAGACCTCCAACCCCCTCCAAGTCTCATCAGCGCCAAAGAAGAAAGTAATCTGGACGAATATATCGCCCAGCAGTTCAAAGCTCACCTACCCAGTGAAGCTGCCGGTAAGTTGACAAAGACTAACCGACCTTACCCGGCGTGTTGCGACCAAATATAGACCCGCCAGGATATACAATTCCGACGTTCCCCATATATAAAGGGACCGAAAACCCGAAGCAACACATCACCCAGGTCTAAGTGCAGCAATACTGGGAGTAAAGATATATTGCTCTTTCGACAATTCATTAGCAGTCTAGCAGACGTGGCATTTGAATGGTACTCGGAAATTCCTAATGACTCGATCAAAACTTTTGATGAGATGGAGCTTCTCTTTTTTCAAAGACTCGCTAGTGCGAGCGAGCACACTATCGTGACTGTTTTGGTCAACAAAAGGCCCAGATCAAACGAGACATGGGTTCAATACACGATGAGATGGAGAAATATTTGGTCCATGTTTGAACAAAAAATCGCTGAAGCTCCAGCCATAAGTATGTTCGTGAGCACTCTCGATTAGAAGGTGCAAGTATTTCCTTATCTGGCCCTTTTCAGCCCAACAACTTTTGAAGAACTTATCGATAAGTTGGCCCAACTGGACGCGATGAACCAAGGTCCTCCCTCTTCTAATGGAGATTCGCGAAACTTCAAAGGTAAGGGTAAGGGTAAGGCAGCTTTTGTCGCTAATACGCAACAATAACTGAACGGTCTTAAAGACGCTGGTTGACAAAATAACAATCGCACGGGACCCACTTTTGAAGAAATGATGGGATGAGAATATTAATTCCCTCGTAATAAAACGAAGAAGTTATTCAACCTTGCAATAAAGAGCGACTTTTTGACTTTGCCCGAGCCACCGCGTCCGGCCCAAGCCAATGACGTCAACAATCCAACTTATTACACATTCATCAGGTGGTAAGTCATCCTATTGAAGACTGCTACGTCCACGTCTTCAAAAACTGGGTCGAGAAATAGTATAAACATGGCAAGTTCATACTCTCCGATAAATAGAAGGTGAACCCTCCTCAGAAGTATATCTCTAAAGGAACCAACGCGCAAGGGGCATCCTGCTCATTTGTCGAGGAAACCTCATGGGAGGTGATGTTGTCTCCTAAAACAAAGAGAATGTTAAAAGATCTCCAAGCATGTCCCACGATCAGGTGGAAGAGCCCGCTTGAACCAGAGATCATAGAAGAGGTGTGGAAGCCACGTCCCACTCTGAAGGCTATTGATAAAGGGAAAAGCCCCAAAGTCAACCAGTCTTTCAGGAAGAAAAATAAGAAGAAAGCAAAGAAGCCTGTACAGCCAGCCAAGCATATCGACAGCCATACAAATATCCAAAAGTACATTGACACACTAGAAGAGTACAATCAAAAAGCGCGTTCGCCCTTTACTCTTGAGGAGTTTATCAAACACATCCTTGAAAATAGCAGAGAGGATGTGGACAATGAATCAGAGGAGGAAACAGAAGACCGTGTGGAAAGCTTCCGCATGGTCTCTCACTCCTCCGTCTATGATGATGAGGTTCCGGCCGCGTCTGAAAGCGATTAGACAAACGTGGGGTAGAATCAATTCCTGAAGTTTCAAGTTCGCCACGAGAAGACCCAGTTGAGAAGCTCCTAAGGGAAGCCTTTCAAAGAAGCCGGGAAAATCAAAGGCATGAGCTGGCTATCTACGAGAAAGGCAGACAACAATGTCTAAAAAGGGAAGCCGTGGGAGTGGCAAGTTATATTGCTCCCCAAGCAAAGCCGAATCTGCAACTAAAGCAGAAGATACTGCTGAAGAAAGACAAGACCAAAAGACACTTCGCTAAGTCCCTATCCAAAGTGATGAAGCTGCGGGCTCTAAAGATGTATACCCATGGGGTTGTGGACTTCAAAGGTGGAAGAGCATCCAATGTATTGTCTTTACCATCGAAGGGTCTACCACCCCATAAATGAGTGTAAAGAATTCGAGATATAGTGGCGTAAGTACGTTCTCTATAACAGGCATCTAAAGAGAGAGAAGTAGATGGCCAAGACTCACTCGTCTCAACATGATGGTCTTAAGGAAAACGGCCAAGCAAGGACGATCACCGAAAGTTGTTATATGACCATGGCTCAGACTTCAGAAGGAGAAAGTTCGGTAGTGCCGACTTTCAGAAGTGATTTGAAAGATGAACCTCCCGTTAATCTTCCCCGTGTAAGCTTTTTACCGAGAGACGAAAAAAAGGCAAAGGACTACAGTAACATTCATCTGCGGAACTGCACTCTCCCCGAGAAGAACCTTGGGCCCGCAAATAAGGATCCCAAGAATCAAGATAAAGGTAAAGGGAAAATGCCCAAGGAGATCGTCTTTGATGAAGAGGTAGCCAAAGAATTCGCCGCCAAGGATTTCCTTAAGAAAAATAAGGTGGACTGCAATGTGTTAGCCCATCTGAAGAAGTCATCTTCATACTTAAGCATATACGATACTCCGCTCTTGTCAAAAGAACTGTGGGAATATTTAATTAAAGCCCTCGAAGAACCAGATCTTTTTTAAGTGCACTTTGCTGAAGAAGAGATGAAGGATAAAATGGCAGTGGTATACACGGCCGACATCACCTTCAGCTAAGAAGATCTTCTCCTGGGGACGTTCGAGCATAATCGACCGCTCTATATCGCCAGGTACTGCGATGATCAGAGAATAAATAAGATCCTTGTCGACAACGGTTCTTCGGTCAACCTGTTAAATGTTAAGGTACTTAAGCAGCTTTCCATGGACGTACGACACCTCGGCCGAGAGAAAATCATCATCTTCGGATTTGACTCCCAGTCTTCAAGAACGCTGGGGTCCATAGTGTTGACACTTCGCTTTGGACAGCTCGTCACAGATGTCAAATTACATGTTATCGAAGGCAAAACCTACAAAGCTTTACTAGGAAGACCTTGGTTACACCAGTATGCGTCATCCCTTCTACACAATATCAGTATATGAAGTATTTCAAGATGGCCAAGAGCACACCATTATATGAGAGCTCAACCCGTTCTTGGTAAACGAAGTACGGAAATACCAAGATGCGAAGTACATCTTATTGGACTACGAAGATACAGAGAAGTGCGACAAACCAAAAGATAAACAAGTGCAAGCGGCGATCATCCCGATCTTTGGAAGCGACTCTGAGTAGGAAGAAATAGTACTTATGGGACAACCTCTAAAGGAAACCGATAAACCAGGCTCATCAACTCCTATTCCGATCTTTGGCAGTGACTCGGAAGAAGAAACTAATACAGTTTTTTCTATCCATCCGCGAGTGAAGGTCCCCGATGAAGCCGATCGAGCACTACATATTACAATAGCCCTACCGTATCACTACAAAGAGCTCAATGCACTCAGCACCTATAGCGTGCAAGAGCTAGTCACCTTTCACTTGCCTCCTAGATCTAAAAGAGAGGGGATTCTCCTCTATAAATTAGAAGAGAAAAAAAGGTGGAGAAAGAGATTTGGCATGGATTCGAGCCGAATCTCGACAGGTTATAACCAATCCATATGCCAAGATACTATACAAAGAGCTTGAAAGAACTCTTTCATCAGTAGGGAATACCGTTCGAACATACTCTTCATCAGGCTCAGTATTACAAGAGGATCTGGGAAGCGCCGGGGTCCCGCCAACCAGCGTTCCATGAGAAGTTCGACACTACTTGTTTTGGATATGTCCGATCCAAGAAGAAGAAATGAGCTCATAGCTGCTATGCCTTAAGCGAAAGGGAAGATATTTGGATGGCAAACAACTCAACCGAGAAAGGTGAAGAAATCTCGTAAAGTACTCCAACCGGATCATCTGAAGTGCCGATAGAGTCGCTGATGAAAGAAGTGACTTAGGAATTTGATGAACTCGAAGAAGGCATAATGGCCCTATACAAAAAGGTCATGCAATTATGCTGAAGCGGGCGATATAATAAAGCAATGAGCTGTATTAATTCAGCTCCGTAAAATACTGCAACTTTGCTAGAGGACCTGACTGAGAAGCTATTAAGAGAAGCCTGTCGAATGGGTGAGACAGGTTTGTGTGAAGCAGCCAGAAGATTGCACCTAAGCATGCAATCTATGGGCGAGACGAGCCATAATCCTCATCCTCGACAACTGCCTCTACCTTCCTTTAAAAATGAAGAAATTCAGGGTGGCCACATTAAAGATAGGATGCTATCTGCATCCAAGCCATAAGGTCGCTCAGCCCCACCTCTTATAGAGAGGATGGGGCGGGGATATTCTTTTCCCCAGGATAAGACAAGGAAAATATTTAACCTCATCATGAAGCACCAGAAGTTAATGCTGCCCAAGTCTAAGCGGTTTCATGAAGCTAATGCTTTTGATCATCCCGACTACTGTCCCTACCATCCGGTCATTGGTCATCTAATCGAAGATTGTTTCATCTTTAAGGACTGGGTGGAAGAGTAATACAGGTAAGGCAAGTTCAAACCGAGTGACAACTGGAAAGTGGAACCTTCGCAAAGGCATGAGCCAATGTGAGACAACCCCACTAAATCAGAGCGTAACCAGCCCAAGAAGCGGAAGCTCACCCACACTTACCACATGATAAGACTCCTTAATGAAAAGGGGAATAAAGATACGCTTCAGTGCCCCAACTACTTCATAAATGAAGAAGAGGAGATTTCATAGCTCCCACCAGCGCCAAAAGAACTGAAAGACGGGATCCATTCTACCGCTGATTAATTGAAAAAGATAAACTTAGGAACCGAAGAAGATCCTCGACCCACGTTTGTCAGCGAGCTGCTTTCAGATGAACAAGTAACTGGTCTAAAAGTAGTACTCGTGGAGTACAAAGACTCCTTCATGTGGAATTACTCTGAGATTCCATGTATCGATCCAGATGTATCAGTTCATAAACTATCCATAATGCCGTAAATAAAACCTGTCAAATAATCTCCGAGGAGAATGCGTCTCGAACTAGAGATGAATGTCAGCGTTGAAGTTAAGAAGCTTATAGATTCCGGTTTCGTGCAGGAAGTCCAATACCCCGATTGGATCGCCAATATCGTCTCCGTGATGAAGAAGAACGGGAACGTTCGGATCTATGTGGACTTTCGAGACCTCAACAAGACATGTCTGAAAGATGACTTCCCCGTACCAGTCACCGAACTGATGATTGACAAAACTTCTAATCATGAAGTCTTCTTCTTCATGGATGGATTGTCCGGATACAATCATATAAAGATGGATCCGGAAGATCAGAAGCATACGGCCTTCCATACACCGTTGGGCGTATACTATTACAAAGTCATGCCTTTCGGACTAAAGAATGCCAGGGCGACATATTAAAGAGCAATAACCAAGATATTCGACGACATGATACATGACATCATTGAATGCTATATCGATGACGTAGTGGTCAAGGGCATGTCATATGAAGAGCACTTGGAGCATCTAAGGACAGTCTTCAAGCATCTTTGAAAATTCAATTTGAAGATGAATCTGCTGAAATACGCCTTTGGAGTCTCCTTAGGAAAGTTTCTGGGTTTTTTAATCCGCTATCGAGGGATCGAAATAGACCCCTTTAAGATCAGGGCAATTATGAAAATGCCCCTCTAAGGAATCTCAAACAACTGAGGTCCCTACAAAGAAAGCTCGCCTATATCCGACGGTTCATCGCCAACCTCTCTGGGAAATGTCATCCATCCAACTATCTAATGAAGAACGGGACCCTATTCATATGGGACCAGAAATGTCAACAGGCGTTGGAGGAGATCACGCAATATTTGCAGAATCCACCGGGCTTGGCCGCTCCAGTTAAGGGAACCCTTATCCTCTATACAACCACCCTTGACGGCTCCCTGGACGCTATATGGGCATAAGAGAATGACCGAGGAAAGGAGAGGGCTCTATACTATCAGAGCCGAGTATTGCTAGGAGAATAAAGCAATTACTCTCCTATCAAAAGTATTGCCTGGCGTTGATCTTTTCCGTCACAAAGCTCAGGCATTACACCTTGGCGCATGAAGTCCATCTTATATCGAAGGTTGACCCCTTCAAGTACCTTATGACGAAGGCTATATTGATTGGAAGGCTCGTCAAATGGGCCCTTATGTTGATAGAATTCATAATAGTTTATCGCCCCCTTAAAGCGTTAAAAGGACAAGCCATCGCCGATTTTCCCTCAAGACATCTGATTCCGGCTTACTCTCCATTAAATAGCGAGTTGCCGGATGAATATAAATTCACCATAAGTGAAGAAGTAGAAGAAATCGGAAAGTACCGTTGGGAACTATACTTCGACGGGGCATTTTCAATGGAGACACGGAAGAGAAACACCCCAATAATCAAAACCGGGGTAGGACTTATTTTTGTGACTCCACAAGGCGGGATACTTCGCTATGCCTTCTCGTTGACAGAACCAAGAACCAACAACGAAGCTTAATATGAAGCTCTCATTACCGGTCTCGAAATCGCAATCGATATGTGCATCAAGGATCTTGTCATATACGCGGACTCGCAGTTAGTCGTCAATTAAGTGAACGACGACTACAAAACATGCAAGCCGGAGCTAATAAGGTATAACAAAAGGGTACAATAACTACTGACACAAATTCTTTTTTGTGTATTAGAAAATGTGTCGTGAGCGGAATACTGCAAAGCAGATGCATTAGCAAAAGTTGCCAAAGAAATGGTTGATGAAAATATCGACGATGTGAGGGTCAGTGTCCGAAGCCGCAAGATCCTATCGCCAGCTGAATTTCCTTCAGAGCTTCCAGTAGAGACGCCTGAAGAAGAAAAAGAAATACTGGGAGAGATAGTTCTCCAAGCCGAAAAGGAAGAAGAAGATCAAGATTGGAGGCAAGTCTTTATAGATTACTTCAAATCCAAACAGATGCCTGAAGATGCATCGCAAAGGCACCGGCTCATCAAACGAGAGTTGTCTTTCGCCTTGATCGATAGAACTTTATATAAAAAGTCCTTTGATCATATAAGGCTGAGATGTTTAGGTCCACAGAAAGATAAAAGGGTCGTCCAAGAAAATCACGACGGTCTTTGTGGGTCCCATCAAGCCGGTCCTATGATGAAGTTGAAGGTCAAGAGAATGAGCTACTACTGGTCCACGATGATTCAATATTGCATTGAATATGCGAAGCGGTGTCACTCGTTCCAAATATACGAGGATTTCATTCATCAATATCCTAACTCACCATATTCTACCATGGTCAGCTGGCCATTCGAGATGTGGGGGATAGATATCATAGGCCCCATTGAACCGACGTCATCAAGAGGCCATCGATTCATCTTGGCGACAACCGATAACTTCTCCAAATGGGTAGAGGCGTTATCACTGAGAGAAGTAAAGACAGAGAATATTCTCCACTTCTTCAAAACTCATGTGATATATCGGTTCGGAGTTCCACGGCAGATAATCTCGGACAACGGACCAGCATATAGAAGCCACAAAATAAGCCGCTTCGCCAAGCAACATAAGATAGACTGGAGATATTCCTCTGTCTATAACCCTCAAGCTAATGGTATAGCAGAAGCCTTCAACAAGATGCTGAAAAAGCTCATAAAGAAGATGGTGTCCAAGAATAAAAAGGATTGGCATGAAAGGCAAGCTCTTTGAGTGAATCGAACGACGTTTAAGACGTACACAAAGATAACACCTTATGACTTAGTGTTTGGGGCTGAAGCAGTGTTCTTGTTCGAGATAGAACTTCCCTCGCTAAAGATGGCAGTTCATCACGAGCTTACGGATGAAGATACGGCTCAACTCCGACTCTAAGAACTTGATGTGCTCGATGAAACCGTCTCGCAGCACAGCAAAACCTCGAAGCCTATCGAGCAAGGATGACCCAAGAATATGAAAGATTGATCAAACCGAGGACATTCTTCCAAGGCGAACTCGTACTGGTTGTCAAAAGACCCATGATCCCTAACTGCGCAAAACGTGGGAAGTTCGAGCCAAATTATGAGGGCCTATATATTATAGAGGAAGTCTACTAAGGTGGAGCTTACCAACTCATGGATATGCACGGAGAAAGAATATATCGACCAATAAACGGTTGATTTCTCAAGAAGTATTATGATTAAAGGGCTGCGACTTAGGTCAATGATAAATGATGACGCTTATGTCCGCTCCTTATTTTCCTAAGCAAAAACTCTGAGAGCCAACCACTTCGTCCCAAACACGGGGATGATGGACTGCAACGTCCCTAAACTAATGTTGGACCGCAATGTTCCTAAACTAATGCGTCACCCCATGCATGATAATGTTGGACCGAAATGTCCCTAAACTAATATATCGCCCCTAAATCAGAATGTTCGACCGAAATATCCTTAAACTAATACATCTCCCCGAACTCGGAGATGTTGGACCGAAATGTCCCTGAACTAATATTTGCTGCCCTACGGACAATCTCCAAATTAACTGCCGTATACAATCTATGGGCACAAATAATCCATATCTTTACCAAGTTCCACTGGCAAGGTCATACACCGAGTCCCTACCAGCTATATAGCTACTCCAGCGATGAAGTCATCCCTAATCCCCACTGGCAAACAGCTGGGTCACCTATGGCAAAACTACTTCTGAGAATCCCGCCGAAAAGCGATGTTGAACCACCATCTACGGAGCTTCGTTAAAAAAAGGTCTATAAGCAAAACGAGCGCGGATGAAAACCCGAAAGGGATCCGTAAGTAAAAACAACAAGACTATCGGTGAGCTTGTGAAAACCCGAAAGGGCGCAAATTCATAAAAAAACTAAAAAAAGTTATGCCCATAAGCAAAATGGGCACGTATGAAAACCCAAAAGGACTCCGTGAGTAAAAACAACAGAACTGCTGGCGAGCTTGTGAAAACTTGAAAGTGCGCAAACTCGGGAATATACACTTGCAAAGTCCTCTCGACTTGCAAGGAGAGAACCTGAGAGAGATTCTCAGGACTCTCAAAGGTGAAAGACACTTGGGAATCCCCACGATTTCCAAGGAGAATATACACTTACGAGATCCTTTTGACTCGTAAGGAGAAAACGCCCCTCTATGAGACCGTCAGGGATTATAGAATTCAAAAGCCTTAGGATGCAGATCTGAACCTGTTTCTAAGCTATCATATACCCCTCTAAAATAGCCCTACAGGTAATTCGATCTCGATTCTTGTATAAAATCCACGAACACAAATAAACATAAACAAAGCCAAGTTACATATGGTGGACGACACTTGTAAGTCCTCTTGACTTGCAAGGAGAAAAGTACTCTTGTAAGATTCTTATGACTTAGAAGATTCATTTAGGAGTCCTCACAATTCCCAGGAAGAAAATGCACCTATGAGATCCTTTCGACTCATAAGTAGAAGATAACTTTACGAGACCCTCACGGCTCGTAAACATTGAAAAACCTTAGTCGACGGGATCCTAACCCCGTCTTCTAAGCCACTTTTGTCCAAATAAAAGACGACAAAGGATGAGTTGCTCCTGGCAATATTCCTGTTGTAGCGATACTGATGCCAAAACTGGTATCAGACATAAAAAATATATATAAAATAGCCGAAATGATAGGGCAGCTCACAATAAAGGGCAGCTCACAATATAAGGCAGCGAGTAAAACAAAAAAATAGCCGAAATGATAGGGCAACTCGCAATAAAAAGCAGCGAGTAAAACAAAAAATAGCCGAAATGATAGGGCAACTCGCAATAAAAAGCAGCGAGTAAAACAAAAAATAGCCGAAATGATAGGGCAACTCGCAATAAAAAGCAGCGAGTAAAACAAAAAATAGCCGAAATAATTAGACACCGCAAATAAATAGCCAAAATGATTGGGCAGTCACGACATTCGCGATAAGAAAAGTTGAAATGATAGAGTATCGCGGAGAATAAAAAATGAAAAAAGATAAAATAAAATTCTATTTGCCCTGCAGATGGTTCGAATTTCGACTTCTGTAGGCAGTTTATGGATGTAATGGAGCGATGTGTTCCCCATGCTCCTCCAGATGAATAACTGAGTCTTGATGGCACTTACATAGCACAGAGACTCCACGGACGTCCAACTCACTCCGGTGAAGTACGATTACGGCTGTTTTAAGAACCCGAGGGTCGAGATGAAGCCAAGTGATGGCATATTCCTAACTTCAGGTCTTGGTGACAATACATGCAAAGCCTAGAGGCCATTGGATGTTAAACCACCTCGGATGGATGCGGCTCTGACTTCTTTAGGACTCTTCAAAGAAGGGAGTCTAAGCTCAAGGTAAAACGCCACGGTATCGCCTAACGCTGAACCATCTGACGACAATACAGACACACTGGCCAAGGAAGGTTACTTGAGACGTTGTATCTTGTAGCAGTAAGTCTGGGTGATACAGCAAGTATGCGGCTACTCGAACCAGCAACCCGAGTGGACGTGGATCGAGAAGAAATCTGCTGATGTAATGGTGTGATGGACTAAACCCAGCACCATAAACATAACAGATGCCTATATCGATAGGGGTTATGTATGCCGCATTAGGACGAGTTTATCCATACACCTAAGGGAAGGATAAATTGAACGCACTGGAACGAGTAAATAAACCAAGCTAAGCCATTTTAGGATGATCAGAAAAAAGAGAAGATGAAAGAAAAATTATCTTTTCATTCATATATCAAAATTGAAGAAAAGATACAAAAATCTATGCAAGGAAAAAGAATACTTTCCATTTATACATCAAAATGTGGGGTACAAACTACGAACCAGAGACAAGCAAAAGAAAAATAAAAGCAAAACCTGTTACATCTTCTAAAAAGTTCAAAGCGACAGTAGATTGACTGACTTACAAGGATGAGTGAAATCATTAATGGACTCAGAAAAAGACATAAAAGCCTTATCGCGAAGGGAAGCGTAAAGGTCGTCGCTGAAATCTTCTCATCTATCATATGTGGACATGATTGCTCTCTATTTGAAGATTACGTATAAAAGGACGGATGTACGGTCTCTCAACCCTTTGAAGATAAGCCCTATCAGGAAAACCGAATGCACTTTATCCTTGTCTTGGTCAAGAGCATGTAGAGGCATTGCATCCGCATCCTCAGGAATGGTATTGTGGATGGCTTAAAATATCAACTGGATCAGAGTGGAGCATCGATGAAGGTTTCGCCCACAATGAGCCTCATAACGACAAAGCACGACTTCGCATTGAGCGTCGGTAAAAGCTGGTTCATAAAAGTGGATGTCAATATGGAAAACAATTTCCCTGATAGAATACAAACGACCGACCATGGTACCTGAAAAGGAATCAAGAAAAGATAAAAGAACACGTGCCAACAATTTTTTTTTTATACAAGACAAAGATTGTGAAGCCACCAACTCCAAAGCTAGTGGACCCCACAAAATCAAAATGACGACTCATTAATAATAGAGTATGTGCCCATTGAGAGAATCAAAAAGGATTCTTATTAAATGAGCATTTGGAGTTAAACTCCCAAGGTCCTAAAAAGTGGGTCCTTTAATAACAAAAATGTTAAATACGTGAAATATAGATTAAAACCCTAAAACCCCCCAAAAGGGAAAAATATATTCAAGAACAGCAAAAGAAAATTTAAAAGGAATAAAATTCCCAAAAATTCTAAAAACAGAAACTGTTTTAAAATCAAATCAGAGCCAAGTTCTGTAAACGAGAAGAAGATAATGAGATTAAATCTCAGAGTTTCCATTTGGGAAGGTTATGGGTTAAGCATCAAAACAATGGAATTAAATTCAAAAAATCCCTAAAAACAGGAAAATGTCAAGATTAACAACAGGGTTAAAACCCTTAGAAAAAAGAAAAAAAGGATAATCGGAGTTAAACTCCAAAAATGTCCATCGATTAAGATCTTGGATCAAAACATCAAGATCTGTAATCTAGATAAAAAAAAAAGTTTTTTTTAGTTCTCCAAGAAAAAGATGATTCTGTCCAACATCAAGAGCTAAGCTTTATTGAGTATGTTAATGTATTTAAAATTCGAAATCCCCAAAAGGGGATATTGTCCAAAATATGTTTAGAGCTAATCTCTGTCCACGATTCTTACCAAAAATTTGGCAGAGTTGACTTTGTTCGGAAGGATTTTGAAGGGCGGAGAACTAAGTTTTGAAGGAGAATTAAATTCTCAAAAGAAAGAAAAATAAACGAAGAGGATGAAGAAACAGTGGCCACTTCAGAGCTAAAGGTTTTATTTATAATGGGCTGTAAGGATGGCACCGTTGCATTTATGTGCAAGGCACGTGAGTGCAATAGTGGGGGCATTTGTTCCCTTATAAAAGGTTGAAGGGTAGCCCCCGCGTGTTAAACACATGAGCACTCACATGCAAAACACGTGAGTACTGGTTTCAGATAGGATTAAATCCTATAAGAGCCCCCACGTGTTAAACACGTGGGCACTTATGTGCAAAGCACGTGAGCGCCGCTGCCATATATGTATATGGCAGCACTCACGTGAAAAGTACGTGAGCGCGACAGGTTGAAGCACTAGCTTCTAGTAGAATTAAATTCTATATGATAGAATTAATTCTATTTTGGAAATATTGCTCCCGATCTTTCTAATATAGAAAAGATTTTCTCTGTTAAACAGAGAAGCATTTGAATTTAAAATCCAACGGTGATTATAGTATCACCGATCAAATCAGAAGATAGAATTAAATTCTAAGTTAGGAAAATATTTTCCTAATTTTGTTAAAACTAACAATAAATATCTTCTGTTAAACAGAAAGTCACTGGATCAAAGATCCAAAGATGGATAAAATTCCCCAGGTGATCTTTAATATCAATTAGATCAATTGATATCTCTCAATGAAAGATTTTCTCAAACTAATTTATAGTTTTTCCTCTCCTATATAAATGACTCGAGAATTCAAGTTTCATAGACAGAAAACCCCATATAAACTTCTGAGACACAATACACCCTCTAAAATTATGCGAGGGAGATAATTCCTTCCATAAGCTTTCACAAAAACAACTGAGAATTTAATTCTCTTTTTGAAGAAGATCATTCCTTTGTTCAAACCTTAGGTAAAAACAAAGATAAAAGTATCTCTAGTTTGCCTCTCTTGTGTATGATATAAGGGTTTAACCCTTTAAAAGAACTTAGTTCTTCCTCGGGATCTAAGATCCACAAGACAAATCTCCCATAAAAGAGAATTTAATTCTCATCGGGAAGATCTTATTCTTCAGACTCAAGATCTAAGGGAAGACTATGATGTTTTACCACCCTATATGAATAAAAGAAAAGAATATGGAAGAAAGAAAAAAAAATGGAATTTATATTCTAGGAACTTAGTTCCTTCGAGATACGATTAAGAACCTAGTTTTCATAAAAAAAGAAAGAACTTAGTTCTTATATAAAAAAGATCTGCAAAGAAAAATTAGAGTTTAACTCTATTAATCTCTGCATGAACATAGTAAGGCTCACGTGAAAGAAACATGAAAACCCTATGAAAACATATCTTATGAGAACAATGTCTCACGTGAATGGCACGTGAGTGCTCAAAAGAAAGTATGAAACAACGCCTCACGTGAAAGGCACGCGAGTGCTCAAGAGAAAACATGAAACAACGTCTCACGTGATATACACGTGAGTGTCTGAAGCTAAACAGAGAGTGTTTCACGTGATATCCACATGATCGCTCAAAAAAGAAGCCGTCTGAGGCTTAAAGTCTCACGTGATATCTATGTGAGCGCTGAGAAGAAAATCAAACAGAAACGAGTCACGTGATATCCATGTGAGCGTTGTACAAATGAGTTCTTAGCACTACTCATGTTAAAGACACGTGAGTGACCATGAAGTTAGCACGTCACGTGATATCCATATGAGTGCCTCAAGCTAAACAGAGAGTGCTTCACGTGATATCTACGTGAGCGTTGTATGAATGAGTGCTTAGCACTATTTATGTGAAATACACGTAAGCTACCATGAAGACAACGGTTTACGTGACATCCACGTGAGCGCTATATGAATGAGTGCTTAGCACTATTCACATGAAAGGAGCGTGAGCACCAAGAGACTAGCAACTCACGTGATATCTACGTGAACACTGAAGCTGGTAGGATATTATATCCTATGATGAAGCTTAAGCTTCTTGGTCCAGTGCTTTGTACTGTTGGGTTATGTAAAGCCAAAAATAGATTGTATGGACTGGTTCTTAACACTGTTGGGTAATACCAAACCCAATGTTTAGTCTAAGAATAGACTAAGCCCCCTGAAGTTTCAAACTTCTTTGATTTTAAAGAGAAAATAAAAAAAGCTCATATATTTCAAGTCGGTCTTAATTAAAACAAGATTAATGATCCTTAAATCCTTGAACTTGTCACGCCCCGCTTCCCGGTGTACGGTAAGGAGACGCGACGGGTCACGTGACGTATTTACTTAGAAGTAAACACGCTAAGCGTATATAAGCAATATAAAGTAAACTACACAAGAGACAGGAATGTAAATGAACAGCAACTTTATTTATTAAACATTCTTTTACAGGTACAACTGAAATGTAAATACATGAATAGAAAGAGATTCCTAAACAATGGCATAACTGAAATGAAAATATGTATAAGTGCCTACAGCTCTAGGTCAAATGCTAACTGCTCCAAATCTTCAGGGCTGGGCTTGATCTCTAATGAGTCCGAAACACCTGACAACATTCCAAAGAAAGAAGAAAAGGAATGTCGTCAGCGAACAATCGCTCGGTAAGTCCCAAAGGTGAGTAGAGTTAGAATAGACAGAAAAAGAATATAACTTATAATGTTTGATTATCATGTTAACGCTGTTGTTTGTAGCTTGGTACAGAAAATGCCAGTGTATACGAGAGGAGTCCCACTATTCCGGAGACTAAGGTATACGAAGCATAAGAAACCGTTCAGCAACGGTACAACGGCAATGAATATTCAGGTTAGGTGTATTATGGTTACAGTCTCGTGCCACTTCTAACACATTCCATACCAATTTACCCCTTATAAATCCCGCGATATCTTTTGTATTGATTGTATTTTTTTGTTATATAGATGGATGACTTGCCGAAACCATGATATCAGTAAATGGAATGGATATAAATGGAGAGTCAGGTAGACGGACGGAGTATATCCATGATTCGGTTCAGTCAATATAGATTGATATAGATTGAATAGACGGATTCATGGATTCATATTGTATTGTAGTTTATACTTGAATCACATTCAAGTCAGATTGATTAGATAGAGATTCAGTCTGAGTCGGGCACTTAAAAAGAAATTGAAGTCCTGAATTAGTTTTGATATTATCGGTAACTGCTGCACATGGACGGCAGGATTTGTGTCTTTTTCCAAGACAATTACCGTATTGATAACACCCTTTTTTAGATTGTCTATCTTAGATAGGCAAGCACCCACATTCTCCGTCTTCCTAAGGCTCAAGAGAATTGGTCCCGCTTAAACGTATATTTACTAGGGTCCTTATTGTAATTTAGCATAACTTGAGGGGGTTTTATGTAAAAATAGTTTTGATATATTTTCAAAATACATCTCAAGTATTTAATTATCTTCTTTAGGGTTTTCATAGATGTATATTTTATAAATGTGAAATTTCTAGTGTGTAGAACCTAGCTTTCATAATATATGGTATTTTATTGAAATATTGGAATTGTTTTGTAGTTGGATGGTATTTTCATGTAATGGTGATTTCTTTGATGTAGAAAACTTGGAATATTTATATAATATAATTAAAATAGATATTTTGATAATAGTTATATATTTAATAAAAATAATTTATTTATTCATGTAGAAATCTCATTTTCTAAAGAAAAATACATTAAAAATTCCATCGAGATCGAATGCTCCTTTCAGAGGTCTGCATTTTGCTCTATTAGGTCTGAGGATGTGCGATGATCCACACCATCCCGAATGGGTTCCCCAAAATTGGGTTGTAGAGGCGCAATTGTAAGGAATTGATTAATACGCTTTTTATAGAAATGGTTTTGCAAGTTTGATGGTATTTATTTGTAATGTTGTGTTATCCCATGAATATATTCGCAAATTCTCATCGTGCTATATCAAAAATGTGTGTTGTGATGAGATAGGTCATTATCTCATGAGTTATCTAAAGGTAATACAAGTATTATATTGATTTATGTCGAAACTAAAGTATGTGGTATTTTAGCATAAAAATACGATAAAAATTGCATAAAAGATTATTTTGAATTGAAACTTTTTTTAAGGTATTTGTTAATATTTGTTAAACAATATATAAGAGTATGGTATTTATTGTTTAAGAAAAATAACCTTTTTAAGGAAAAACCGAATCAGAAGTCGGATTAACTCCGCTTCCGTCGGATTTTAGAAATTAAAGTTTTTAGAGTAGAAGAAGAGAGGGGGAGATGGGAGTTACTAGCTAGGGAACAAGAGAAGAGGGAGAGGAAGCTAAGGAAGGCGTCAGGTCTTCATTTCGTCGCCGGAATCTCCTTGGAACGTCGCCGAAACTTCACCCTTTGCTAACTCCACTTGCACACTAAAAGGACTTGAGAGTTTTGATAGGGAATTTCTGAGTGAGGATGAGTGAAATGGAGTGTGGTATTTATAGGAAAAATTAGGATTTAGAGGGTTAAAGAATGTATTAAAATTTGCATTAAAAATTGGTTTAAAGGGCATTTTATTGTTCTCTGGATGAATTCAGAGTAAACAAACAATATGGGGATAGTGGGGTAGCAGAAGAGGTGCTCGGGTGAAAAGATGGAGGCCATTCCCTACGGTCGGCCCGACGGTACCGGTATTTAGGGGCATCTCGCCGGTCGTTCCCCGGTGGTGAGGCTTGGATCTTTGGCCACGTGTCCCTTATGCTTCATATACTCTCGTGCACATATTTATTTATTCTGTAACTTAACATATTACGTGTAGTGCACGTGCAAATCCTTGGGCTTTTAAAAGATTAAAAGAAAATTAAATAAAAAGATAATATGGCTGGGGGGGATTCGATCACAGAGGCTACGTCACAGCAGTGTAAGGCTTTACCAATGTGCTACAAGTACTTTCTTGCTGTTCTAAAGTAAAACAATACTTATAGTGTATACAGTATTGCAAATACCCTAATTCTACATGAACTTTTAAGCAATTATTTGTATATTGAAATTGGAGTTGTTACAGTCTTCCCTCCTTACAAAAATTTCGTCCTCGAAATTTACAATTTATTTTAAGAACTAGTTTACAAATAAATGAGGATATCTTGCACGCATCTCATCTTCCCTTCCCCATGTTGATTCTCCTGGTGTGTCTATTCTCTACATCACTCGAACCAAGCTGACTTTCTTGTTCCGAAGTGACTTCACCTTTCTATTTAGGATTTCAACAGGTTGCTGCTCACAAGATAAGTCTGGTTGTACAGTGAGCTCGGAATGATCAAGAATATGGCTGGGGCCACTCACATATTTTCTGAGTTGGGATATGTGGAACACATTGTACACTCCTTCTAATGAAGGTGGAAGTGCCAAGCGATAAACCACTTCACCGACTCGTTCGAGTATATCGAACGGTCCAATATACCTCGGACTGAGCTTACCCCGTCTTCTAAAACGAATCACTCCATGGTTCAGAGATATCTTCAGAAATACATGTTCTCCTAGTTGAAACTCCAAGTGACGGCGCTTTGCATCAGCCCAGTGCTTCTGTCGATCTTGGGTTATACGCATTATTTCTCTGATAGTACGAACCACGTCGACAGTTGCTATTATCATCTCGGGTCCAAGAAGTTCTCTATTTCCGATGTCATCCCAACTTAATGGCAATCGACACTTCCTTCCATATAGTGCTGCAAAAGATGTCATTCCTATACTTGCTTGGTAGCTGTTGTTGTATGAAAACTCCACAAGATGTAGGTGATCTTCCCATGATCCTCCAAAATCTAGCATACACGCTCTGAGCATATCTTCTAAGTTCTGAATAGTCTGCTCAGACTGACCATCTGTTTGTGGATGATAAGCCGTGCTGAAATTCAGACTTGTTCCCAAGCTCACTTGCAGACTTTGCCAAAATTGTGATCGGAACCTGGTGTCACGATCGGAGACAATGCAGACCGGTACTCCATGTAATCGCACGATTTCCTGCATGAGTTCATGGGTATCAGAGATAGTACATATTTGAAGAGTTTCAATCTTACTTAGATTCTTACCTTCATTTACTTCTTTGCTAGAGTCTCGGTAGATTGGACAACTCAAAATGGGATGAAATGAGACGACTTTGTGAGTCGATCCACAATAACCCATACCGCATCGTTATCCTTCGTGCTGCAAGGAAGTGCAGTCATGAAATCCATTGTGATGTGTTGCCACTTCCATTCTGGGATAGCTAACGATTGAAGTAAACCAGCTGTCTTGTGGTGTTCAGCCTTTACTTGCTGACACACCAAGCATTTAGCGACGCTTCTGGCTACTTCATGCTTCATTCTATGCCACCAGTAATTTTGACGCAGATCTTTATACATCTTTGTACCTCCAGGGTGTACTGAATAAGGAGAGCTATGAGCTTCTTTCATCAACTCTTCTCGTACAGAACCTTTTGGTACACACAATCTACTGCCGTATCTCAAAGATCCGTCTTCATGTATGATGAAGTCTGTTCGAAGTCCACTTTCCACTTGTTCTCTGATCTTTTGCAGCTTAGCATCACTTGCTTGAGCTGCTTTGATCTGATTGACAATGTTAGATTGAACTTGTAAGTTCATCAAACTTGAAGCGTTACTTGGCATGACTACTTCAATCTCCATTTGATGCAAGTCTTGTTGAAGCTTCCACTGTGCGGTGATATTAAATGCTAATGGTTAGCGACTAAGGGCATTAGGTACTACATTCACCTTCCCTGGATGATATTGTAGGTTGATGTCGAAGTCCGCCATGAGTTCTAACCATCTTCTCTGTCGCATATTCAACTCTTTCTGAGTAAACACATATTTCAGACTCTTTTGATCTGTGTATATGTCCACTCGTTTACAAAGAAGATAATGGCGCCAAATCTTGAGAGCAAAGATTACGGCCGCCAACTCTAAATCATGCGTTGGATAATTGCGCTCATGAATCTTTAGCTGTCTTGAAGCATAAGCTACAACTTTACCTTGCTGATGTAGAACACATTCTAATCCCTTACCGGATGCATCGCAATGCACTACAAAAGCTCCAGATTGGTCCGGTATGACGAGAATAGGTGCTAATGTCAATCTTGACTTGAGTTCTACGAAGTTTTGCCAGATACTACTTATAGAGCTTAGACTCAGGAAGACAGCGAACGGACATGACCGTAGTTATCTATCACTAACCTGAGCCGTGACTTGTCAAGCATAGTATTTCTTAAAGAAACGACCGCTTATTGGCCGGAAGGGTCTTTCGCCATGCATATCCATGAGCAAGTAGGCCCTAACTTAGTAGACTTTGTTTATGATGTACGGGACCTCATAGTTCGGCTTGAATTTCTTCCGTTTGGTACGATTGGGGATCATAGGTCTTTTGACAACTAGCACGAGTTCGCCTTGGCGGAATGTTCTCGGCCTAGTCAGTCTTTCGTATGAGCGCGTCATCCTTGCTTTGTAAGCTTCCAGGTTTTGCTGCGCCAAAGACGAATTTCATCGAGGGCATCGAGCTCCTCAAGCCGAAGATAGGCATTTTCTTCATCTGTCAACTCATATCAAACTGCTACTCATAGAGAGGGTAGCTCTATCTCCAAGGAGAGTACTGCTTCCGTGCTGAATGCCAATGCGTATAGCGTTGTATTCATGGCCGTTTTGAACATCGTTCGATAAGCCCAGAGAGCTTCATGCAGTCTCTCGTGCCAGTCCCTTTTATTTCTGGATACCGTTTTCTTTATGATCTTCGTCAAGGTTTTGTTGAAAGCCTCAGCCAGACCGTTCGCTCGGGGATTATAGACCGAAGAATATCTCCAATCTATTTTATGCTGCTGTGCGAAATGACTGATTTTATGGCTTCTTTAGGCTGGCCCGTTATCAGAGATAATCCGTCGCGGAGTGTCGAACCGATAAATGACGTGAGTTCTGAAGAAATAGAGGATGTTTTCCGTCTTCACCTCTCTTAGCGATACTGCTTCTGCCCACTTAAAGAAGTAATCAGTTATTGCCAGTATGAACCGATGTATCCTAGATGATGCTGGCTCGATGGGCCCGATTATATCGGTCCCCCACATTTCGAACGGCCAACCAGCCAATGTCGGATGTAGCATATTTGAATGCTGATGGATGAAGTCCCCGTGAATTTGGCACGAGTGACATTGCTTCGCATATTCGAGGTAGTCCTGAATCATCGTGGGCCAATAGTAACCCATTCTTTTGATCTTCAGCTTCATCTTTGACCCGGCTTGATGGGAACCGCAGAGCCCGTCGTGAGTTTCTTGGATGGCCTTTTTTGCTTCTTCCGGTCCTAGGCATCTCAGCCACAGACTGTCGAACGATCTCTTATATAGAGTATCATTGACAAAAGCGAAAGACAGGACTCGCCTCATGAGCTGATGTCTTGACGACGCGTCTTCGTGTGTTCGATGGGATTTGAAGTAGTTTATGAAGACTTCTCTCCAATCCTTATCCCGTTCTTCATCCTCCATTTGGAGGGCTTCTTGTTTGGTCTCTTCCTTTCCTCCAGATGGCTCTGGAGATATTTCTGCTGGCGCGATAATTTGGTGGCTTTGCACAATGATCCTCACGTCATCGAGGTTTTCGTCGGCCAGCTCCTTAGCAAGCTTGGCTAATGCATCTGCTTTGCTATTTTCCACACACGGTATGCTTTCCAGGATGTAGGAGGGGATTTGAATCAGAAGTTGCTGCACTCTTTCGCCATATTTTACCAACTCTGGCTTGTACGTCTGATAGTCGCCATTTACTTGGCTAACGACAAGCTGGGAGTTTTCATATATAAGGAGGTTTTCGATGCCCATATCAACAGCAATCTCAAGACCTGCTATCAAAGATTCATATTCCGCTTCGTTATTTGTTTTTAGCTCTGTTAAGGAAAGGGAAAAACGCATTATCCTTTCTTACAGCGTTACAAAGATAAGACTTACCCCGGGTTTGATTATGGGGGTGTTGTGCTTTCGCTTTTTCATAGAAGATGCTCCGTCGAAGTATAGTTCCCATCGGGCATTATTCCCTTCTTTCTCCCCGCCGATTGTGTCCAACGCGTGTTCATCTGGCAGTTCGCAATTTAAGGGAGAATCGGCTGGTATCGGATGCTCAGCAAGAAATTCGGCGATGGCCTGGACTTTCACTGCCTTAAGGGGCCGATACATTATTGAGAATTCCATCAAGATGAGTGCCTATTTAGCAAGACTTCCCGTTAGTATGGCTCTTAACATCAAATGTTTGAGAGGATCCACATTTGATATGAGATGGACCTCATGTGCCAGGGCATAGTGCCGAATCTTCGTTACCGCGAAGATCAGTGCCAGGAAATACTTTTCGATGGGGGAGTAGTTATTTTCTGCCCCCAGGAGAACTCGACTCAAATAGTAGAGAGCCCTCTCTTTTTCCTGATCGTTCTCCAATGCCCATAGCGCGCCTAAAGAACCTTCAAGGGATGTTATGTACAGGATGAGGGGATTCCCCTTGACCGGACCAATCAGTACTGACGGGTTCTGTAAGTATTTCTTGATTTCATCCAGTGTACTTTGGCATTTATAATCCCAAACGACCAAGGTTCCTTTCTTCATTAGATGGCTGTAAGGGCGACATTTTCCGGAGAGGTTAACTTGGAGTTTGACACCTGTTTAGACATCAATATCGCTACAACTGGGATAGTGCCAGGAGCGAATCATCATTTTCCCCTGTTGATTTGGACAAAGGTGGCTTAGTAGACAGGGTTAGGATCTTTTCGTCTAAGGCTTTTTGACTTTACGAGCCGTAAGGGTCTCATAAAGGTATTTCTCCCTACGAGTCGTGATGATCTCGTAGGTGTATGTTCTCCTTAGAAGTCGTGAGGACTTCTAAGTGGTGTTTTCTCTTATAAGTCGTAACGATCTCATAAGAGTGTTTTCTCCTTATAATTCGAAAGGACCTATAAGTGTTATTCACTATATGGGGAAATTTCTTGCCATTTGTAGAACTTGGCAAAGAAATATATATTCGTGCCCTATGGATTGTATACAAGGGTCAATATGGACCTCCTGTAGGGCAATTTAAGGATATGACGGCTTAAGAACAGGTCCAGATCCTTGTAACCTAAGGCTTTTGAATCCTATGAGCCGTGAGGGTCTCACAGGGGGATTCTCCTTACGGGTCGTGAGGATCTCATAAGTGTATTTATTTTAACGAGGTTGCGATGTTCCAGGTTTTCAAAATATCGCCGGTAGCCCTGCTGTTTTTACTTACGGCGCCCTTTCGGGTTTTCGTCCGTGCCCATTTTTCTTGTGGACATATCGTTTTTTTTGCGAACGATGAAACTCTCAAAAATGGTTTCGCCGCAGGCGACCCATCTGTTTGCCGGTGGGACTTGGGGGTGGCTTCATTGCTCGAGTAGCTGTGTAGCCGGTAGGACTTGAGTTGCAATCTTTGCTGTTGGGACTTCGATTGCAATACAGATCTCGAGAGAGGATATCGCCGTATTTGAGCGATGCGCCATGTTTGAGGCGACACACTAGTTTAGGAACGTTTCGGTCCATTATCGCTATATTTGAGGCGAATTTCTAGTTTAAGGACTTTTCGGCCCAACATTCTCATTCGGTCGCGAAGTTGCATAACTCACCCCTTCCAACTCTTGTTTGCTGAGACACTGCTGCTTGTCCTTTATTTGCATGGACACTTCATGCCAAGGACTATTTTTACCTTCTTGGACTTCTTCATCTATCATCGTGCCAATCGGGTTGTTTTGCAGGAAGTACTGGGCATTTTAAACAGCACCTGCCCCCTGCTTATCAATATCGCTTTCCGAAACTGATGGAGCGTCTTCTTTATATACAAAGAAGCGAGAAATCACGTCATTCCTTTTGCCGAGTCTTCCTCTTCCTTGGAAGAATGAATTTGACTAGGGTTTTTTCCTCATCGTCTGATTCGGAGTGGGACATGGGTTTCACATCCCTCCCATGGTTTTTTGGTTCAAGTGGGATGTTCCACTTGATTGCAGGACCCGCTTGTAAGTCCCTTGATATTCTACCTAATTCTTTGAGAAGAAAGGACCATCCCATGTAGAGATTATTCCGCCTGTGAGAAATATGCCCCCTGTGTATATCTCGAGGGGGGAGTGAGTACCCTCGCCGTCGCTATTTTGGCGACAGGTTGCTTCAAATTCGCTCATTTTTTGTTGAGTGTTGGCGGCAAATACCACATCACCTCCACTTTTCATTCATCTTCATCGGATGATGAAGGGTCTTGACCCCGCTGATCCAATCGAGTCATTTTATCCATAAGCTCTTGGAAGGTTGTTGGCTTGAAAATGGCCGTAAATGGGAACAGCTTTTGAATTTGGGTCAAGCGTGGCTATGAACATTCCCACAGCTGCAGCTTCGTCGATACATTGCTCGCATTTTGACCGGAGATTTCGCCATCGGGTAACATATTGAACCCAGGTCTCATTCGGTCTAACCCTTTCATTGACCAACGTCGTTACGGAAGTGCGTTTATTCACACTAGAGAATATCTGACAGAAGAGCATCTCCATCTCGTCGAAGGTATTCACGGAGTCATTCGGGAGTTTCGCATACCATTCGAAGGCAATGCCTGCCAGACAGTTGACGAACTGTCAGAAGAGAAGTATATCATTCTCTCCAGTATTACCGCACATGGATTTAAATCGCACGATGTGCTGGTGAGGATTCCCGGTTCCTTTGTAGGGTCGGAAGTATATATTCTGGCGGGTACTGTATTTGATCGTAGCACTCTGGATACGGTCGACCAGTCTTGATTGGCCTATTTGATGCTTCACTGGCATAGTGAGTTTTGACTTGCTCAGCGATATATATGTCCAGCTTTTTTTTAGGAATCATTTCCTCTTCAGCCGTTGATGAGGTTTGCAGAGAATTTGAAATGCCATCCTTATCTTTAAGACCGACTACCGGCGGTTCATCTGCCAGTGGTTCCGATTGAACCATCATTCCAGCCATATTCTAAATCAGAAGGGCCATCTGGTTCATTTTAGTGGACATTTCTGCCGCTTCTTCATCTCTTTTTTTTATAGCGCGCTTTAGGAAATCAATATCCTATTCCTTCTCTACTTTTTCTTCGGGTGCGTTCTCGGGATTTTCCTTAAGCGATGGATTAGCGTTTACTGCCATCTGAGCGAGTATCTCCTGCAGCTTTTCACGTTGCAGTTGAACTTTTGTCAAGGACCGAGTTTGAGGTCGGTGAATAGTATAAGCTCGAACTTCGTCTTTGGAATTCACCACATAGACTATGTGAACTACCATACTCTCAGGCTTGGGGTGTTTGGAGTTTTGGCCTTTGGAGTTTGCTTCGAGCACTTGAGCTTTATTAGGCCTCTTTTTTTTCTTAAAAGCCGCTTTGGTTTTGGGAGGACCGGTGTATCAGGATCCGTCTTGGGATGAATCCCCTTGTATTTGAAAGGGAATTTGTAAGAATTTGGCTGATGTTTGGAGGAAGTTCCGTAGACGACGATTGAGTCCTTCACCTGGTTCCACACCTTATGTATGGATGAGAAAAGTTGTTATAGGGAGAGAACTGGTTTCTGCTCTCGTGGCATCTCCATGGGCTGCGGAGATTTCTTCAATATTGCGGTGGGTTTTGCCTGACCCTTCACAACAGTTTGAAATTGTTCCCGGTTGGAACAACAACATTCACCAACGAGGTTGAAACAGGACCATATGGAAAACTGCCCCCAGCTCATTTTGTATGATGCCGATATCGACGTCGACCGTTTCTTACGGCCGGGATTTGATTAGCCTCAGGATTTTGCCGATCATGTTCTATGTTTTCTTTGAGAGCTTGAATATTCTGCTCCCTGTGTCGACCTTGGTCCTTGGCAGGTGCCAGTTGTTTAAGGACTGATTCCGTCTGCAAACCTGCAGCTTGGGAACCAGCCTGTGGAAGACAGACTTACTCTGGGTTTCCTCCATCGGCGTTGAGGCACCGAGGGTAGGAGTTAGGAGTATCGACCCAAAGAGAAGCCCGTTGATTTCTTGAAAAGCCGGATTGCAGAGATTTGAGGCTGCAAGTGGCCCAAACTTGACTCCACCAGATATGACAGAGCCTGAGTTGCTAGGGTGGAAGTAAATACCATTCTTCATAGAGACGAAACACCGGCTTCAGTATCCCATCACCTAAGGGCAACCACAAACATATATACCGCGATTATTTGTTCGCCGAAAAACACGACACACAAAGTGTTGAGTGGAAAAAGGAAAAGGTCCCACCGGGCGTGCCAGAATCCGTTTACCGCCGAAAACGGAAGATGGAACTGCGTAGGTTGTCTTACCTGAATTTGGGGGGCAGATGCTATTTGGGTTTATCCGTTCACCTCTCCAAATATGCCAAATTGATTTATGGCACCGTATATCGGATGTTTGAACGGATGCGGCCGTTGTAGCATATTTCGTCAGATTCCCCCTCGTTGGATAGGGTTTTTTTTTATTATGGTGACTGTTCAGTTGATTAAACTGCACATTTGTATTACATTTTTCCTACCATTTTCATATTAAAAAAGGACTTTATTATAATATATCATACATATGGGGGTTTATGTGTAAAAACACCATTTTTCCATGTGTTAATATATTATAATTATAATTTGGTAGGAAAATGTATGCAAATAATTTCATTGACCAAATCCTAGTAGAACTAGGTCTACTATATCTTATTTGAGTTGTTATGCAGAATATTTCCAAGTTGTGCAGAATTTTCTAAGGCTAGAATCAAGCAAATCAAGTTGTTGAAGAAGACTTTCCTAATTTAGAATCAAAACTTGGAGACCAAGTCTAGCAACAACCACGAGAATATTTCAAATATCTAAAGCTTCCAGAAATTGCCAAATGTCACAAGGATCTACCCACAAAAATATGATGAAGAGATCTCTACCTTTGGCCGCGGAACCGCGGCCAAACCCCCCTGTTGGCCGCGGATCCGCGGCGGTTAAGAAGAGTTGGAAGCCGAGATTTTTCAGGATGAATCTTTGATAAATTTTACTAAATATTGAAGCAAATGATTCTGGCTTTTCACTATAAAAGGGCACCGAGAGGCTCTTGGAAAATTCATCAAGCCGATGCGATCACGAAGTCCAAGACGGCTCACGCATCCAGGCTGATCATTAACTGTTCGTCTACCTCCTTGGAAGAGATCGAGAAGCAACTAGTTTGTAATCATTTTCTAAGGAATCAAAGTGTAGATTGTTCAAGTTGATTAATAAAGGTAGTTGTTTTATTTAATTCTTTTGCATTTTACATTATGTTTTCCCTCTCCATCTTTTCATCTTCTTTTCCCAACATGCGCGAGTAATTCTCCGCTTGTTAGGGTTCGTAGGATTATGGTAGGCTAATGGATGATGAACATCTCTGAACCCTTTTTAAGTCCTATAAAGTTTATAAACTTTATCAAAAGAATCATTAACATCCTAATCGGGCGCACTAGCAATTCTTTACTAGTTCCGACCGCGATTAGAGATTAGATTAATGATTGTTTTGGTAAAGGCTAGATATGAACGGAGTTCCGTATCGAGATAAGGGTTAAGAGTGGGATTTCTTTTCCCTCCAGAAACCCTAATCTACACGCATCACCGTCGTTCTAGTTTTAAATCTATTAATGGATAAAAGGGTAACTTTTAATTAATCGTCCATAACTACTAAATCCAAACGAACCCTACAAGCCCTTTTATTATATTAACTACATCTTTAAAATAATCTAGATCTATATTTTACATTCTTATTTAACGTAGATCTAGAAACCATTCTATAAAATTCTTTATCCCTCCTCTCTTTCTCAACACATCTAAAGTAAAAATAAAAGGTTCAACGTTTCCCTGAGGACGACCCGTACTCACCTCGGTCTAGCTACACGCGACACCGTTATTGATTGCGGTTAAACTACAAACAAACACTTTTTCGTATCAATCAAATGGCGCCGTTGCCGGGGATACGTGCGTAATTTTTTATTCTTACCATTTGTGTTGAATTCTTAGACGATTCATATCATTATTAAAACAAAACTGTAAATTGCATAATTAATGATTTGTGTGTTAATTTTGCGAGGGAATCTGGAGTCACGGACTTGAGGGAACAGGAGATCTAGGGTTTCACACTTCTCAGGTATCTTTCTCAACTCCTTCTCTCTCCTCTCAAATCCAATAAAATCTATTTTCTGCAGGATTCTTTGCAAAATAGCGCCGCTCAAAAATCTTTTTGCAAAAGTTTTATGATTGGTTTTGTTTTGCATATTTTAATACGGACTTTAAGGGGCAAAGACCAAATCAAGATTAGGTGGGGATTTCATCACCCTTCCTAAGCCCCACAAATCACAAACCGAGCATATAGATCAGCCCTTCATTAATTTAAAAAATATCTAGACCAGACTCTAAGGACTGTCGCGCTCAATAAGGACAGAGGAAGGTCGTGGGTAATCTATCGTTTATCCTCATTACTTTTGTAGTGCCTAGGCAAGTGTGACAAAGGCTAGTGGTTTTTAATTAGGCCCACTACTGTGGTTCCTTCCCACTTACCTGGCACTTACCTGGCTATAAGGGTAGTACGGAGGCGGTAGAGGAATGATCCTGCGGCTTGTCCTTTAGAAGTCTAGGAGCGGTCTAAAGGCTGGACCTAGGTGACCTTAGTTCTAGGGTTGTTTGTGCATTTTTGTGTGATTTGTCTAAATCCGTCATTTTTCAAAACAAACCAATTATTTTCTCCCCTTTTTACCCCTTCCCCCTTCTTCTCTTCTTATAATGGGTGACCTAAACAGAAGAACACTTGCCGAGCTTTGCTGTCCACAGCCAGATATATCTTGTTTTCGAAATCCCTTCGGTATACCGTCCGGCTCTTCCATGTCCTTAAGAGATCATATAGAACAAGCAGGAAGAAACAGTTGGCCACCTCAGTCTAGGTCTTATCAACCGTATCCTAATCCTACACCTGTTTCAGTTCATACCCAGAGTGAGGAAGCCCCAGACGAATGTTCATTGCTGAGCACATAGCTAGGTCTAGAGGCCAAAGTTTCAACCCGGACCAATATCAACCATCACCACCACTGTCCGGAGAAGAGTTTGATATGCGGTTTGTGCCATATAAGATGTCTGTTGAAAATAGCCAACCAACCAACCCATATCAATATTCTTCTTATCATCCTACTCCTACCCAAGTTCCGCAACCATTCTATTCCTATCAATCGAATCCGACTTTTCCACCTACTCTAGACAGTTCTTCTAATCAGTTATTTGGGAGTTTTAATTATCCACAGGAATTTCAATCTTATACTAAAACCCCTTATCAACCCAAGACTAGTCTGGAGCAGACATTAGAAAAATTTATGGTACCGTCGAACCAAATTATGAAGGATTTGGGTAGTAAGACAGAACTGTACACCCTTCCTAATCAAACCTCCCCATTCCAAACTGAAATCCACAACTCCAGTTTCATAGATTCATCAAGTACAATGTCTGATAAGTTGTGTGACTTTGTAGTGTTTGATTTACCCAACTGTGAAGGGTCCATTTCAAGTGAAACCATACCCAACCCTTGTGATCTCTACACCTCCACTCTTGAACCAAAACTGATTGAAAACCATACTTTTGATGAGGAGTTTGAGAATTTTAACCTTCACTTGAATGAGGTGATTGACGTTGGGGATATTTTGATTGATGAACCCGAAATTTTGGATGAATTTGTCCCACCAATTCATCAAATCCTTTCACTTCCTTGTGGTCATCATCTTGAGCCTTTAATTCTTTCCGAACCCCAAATATGTCTTGAAGTTGATAATAATGGTATACACGAAAATCAGTCCGAAATACAGCCTCCATCTTACACATCTGGTTCAGCAACACTCGACACACCAAATTGTTTACCCATTTCACCTTCTACTTTCTCCGGTTCTTCTTCTGTTCCTATAGTTTCAGTGAGTTTTGATGAATCACAATCAGTTAATTCAAGTTCAATTATACCAGAAATTCAACTTGATTTGGATATTTTTGAAAATGAGGTAGATGAGTTTTTCGAGTGCTCTACCTCAATAATTTTTGAATCAAGTAGGATAAATTCTGGCACAAAACTCTTTGACAGCAAAATGTTCAATCACACCATTGATAAAAGTTTTGAAGAACTTTTTGCTGACGAACTTGAATTTTTAAACAATACGGATTTTGTGATTGATCAATCTCCACCTATAGAGGTTGAACCGCCACCATTCCTTCTTCCTAATCATTCACATTCATCCTCATTCTTTCTTTTCTCTAATTTCAAACCCTTTCCAGACCACCTCTTATCTCTTTCCCACTTTTTCTTGACTCGATACAATACATTCTTCCACCAACCTATACGATATACTGATAAAATTTTTGAATGGTTGGTGTTAACTTTTGGTCTTTGTAAAGTATTACTTTGACCAAATGACTTACCCCCTCTTAAAATGCTTCGTATTGTCTAACTCATGTTTGAGGGGGGGTATATTTTTGGCTCTTGAACATAACTTTTGTTCTCAAATTTGTGAGCCAAAAATAGGTTTGGGGGAGGATTTTCACTTTCATATATTCTTGCCCCAATTAATAATGTCTTCCCAAGCTTACAGGTTTTTGTGATCCAGTAGATAGCAACAGTGAGGACACTGTTGAAAACAAGTTTGGGGGAGGTTTGTGCTTATTTACGCATACTTTGCATCACACTATATATATAAGCATAAAAAATTTTTTGATAACAAAAGAGTAGAAAGTGAAAAATTACATCCAAAAGATAAGAATAGTTTAAGAAAACCAAGAAAATTAGAAGTTTTCTTAAACGAACTGGTAATAAGTAGTTATGAGCTGTTGTCCCAAGGGTTAGTAAGATGAAGGAAGTCACTAATCTGAGGATAAAAATAAGTCTGAAAAATAATTTCTATTCTGAAAGCCAAACATTTGAATGTTGATACCCTACTATTTGCACTTACACATGTCTTGAAACTCGGGATAGTAGAGGATACCTTGAAATGCTCTTGTCTAAAAGCCAAAGTATGAAGAAAATATAAAAATGGTGAAAAGAAAAAAATGAACACTGGTTTTGTTATCGCCAAGGCAGCAATAAAAAAATATAGCGAGGGTGCCTCTTCACCTAGTGCCCTAAGGCCAACTGGTCTGGGAGTCACTGCTAAGCCTTAGGTGGTGCAAGACGAGGAAAATAATATCACCTAATCAGCAAGCACATGAGTAATCAATCGGTTAGTACCTTAAGAAGTATTAACGGTCGCATGAAAATGTGTGAGCAAATCTAAATATTCATCAAGTACTGAGATAGATGGACAAGAGTATGATAGCTTGAATTGAATTCTCCGAGTGTAGGGATGTCCATTACACACACGTAGGGTTATATGATCGATGTTTGGATGAAAGGTAGGAATGAAGAATAAAGACGATGTTTTATTGAGGGATGATGTGATTTCTAACATCTTTTCATGACTATTAAGATAGGGCTCATAACAACTGAAAAGCTAGTGTAGTTGAAAACTCTTATTTTCAAAGTCTTTCTTTTATGGTTCTTATCTTTATATGTAAATTTCACCATCTTTCTTTTGTTATTGGATTTTGTGGGTGTAATCCGCTGAAAACCCTCAGGAGACAACACTCCTCCTACTAGGGACACCTAGAGGTTTAACGGCTTGTTGCACGTGCTCAGTGCAATCGTGTCTGCCTACGAAAGTGTGCTTAGTTTTCTCCTTTCTTTTTTCTCCTATTAAATAAACTAGTTTTCTCGGGACGATCAAAGATAAGTTTGTGGGTATTTGTTCAGTTAATAAAACTGCACATTTGTATTACATTTTTCCTACCATTTTCATATTTAAAAAGGACTTTATTATAATATATCATACATATAGGGGTTTATGTGTAAAAACACCATTTTTCCAAGTGTTAATATATTATAATTATAATCTGGTAGGAAAATGTATGCAAATAATTTCATTGACCAAATCCTAGTAGAACTAGGTCTACTAAATCTTATTTGAGTTGTTATGCAGAATATTTCCAAGTTGTGCAGAATTTTCCAAGGCTAGAATCAAGCAAATCAAGTTGTTGAAGAAGACTTGCCTAATTAAGAATCAAAACTTGGAGACTAAGTCTGGCAACAACCACGAGAATATTTCAAATATCTAAAGCTTCCAGAAATTGCCAAATGTCACAAGGATCTACCCACAAAAATATGATGAAGAGATCTCTACCTTTGGCCGCGGAACCGTGGCCAAACCCCCTGTTGGCCGCGGATCCACGGCGGTTAAGAAGAGTTGGAAGCCGAGATTTTTCAGGGTGAATCTTTGATAAATTTTACTAAATATTGAAGCAAATGATTCTGGCTTTTCACTATAAAAGGGCACCGAGAGCCTCTTGGAAAATTCATCAAGCCGACGCTATCACGAAGTCCAAGACGGCTCACGCATCCAGGCTGATCATCAACTGTTCGTCTACCTCCTTGGAAGAGATCGAGAAGCAACTAGTTTGTAATCATTTTCTAAGGAATCAAAGTGTAGATTGTTCAAGTTGATTAATAAAGGTAGTTGTTTTATTTAATTCTTTTGCATTTTACATTATGTTTTCCCTCTCCATCTTTTCATCTTCTTTTCCCAACATGCGCGAGTAATTCTCCGCTTGTTAGGGTTCGTAGGATTAGGGTAGACTAATGGATGATGAACATCTCTAAACCCTTTTTAAGTCCTATAAAGTTTATAAACTTTATCAAAAGAATCATTAACATCCTAATCGGGCGCGCTAGCAATTCTTTGCTAGTTCCGACCGCGATTAGAGATTAGATTAATGATTGTTTTGGTAAAGGCCAGATATGAACAGAGTTCCGTGTCGAGATAAGGGTTAAGAGTGGGATTTCTTTTCCCTCCAGAAACCCTAATCTACACGCATCACCGTCGTTCTAGTTTTAAATCTATTAATGGATAAAAAGGGTAATTTTTAATTAATCGTCCATAACTACTAAATCCTAACGAACCCTACAAGCCCTCTTATTATATTAACTACATCTTTAAAATAATCTAGATCTATATTTTACATTCTTGTTTAACGTAGATCTAGAAACCATTCTATAAAATTCTTTATCCCTCCTCTCTTTCTCAACACATCTAAAGTAAAAATAAAAGGTTCAACGTTTCCCTCAGGACGACCCGTACTCACCTCGGTCTAGCTACACGCGACACCGTTATTGATTGCGGTTAAACTACAAACAAACACTTTTTCGTATCAATCAGTGATGCTCTTCCCTGCAGGCGCAAGCCCCTGCAATTAATTACATTACCGCATCGTGATAACCACTTCTCCTGCTCCAGAAGGTCACTTCGTGTCGTGTGTGTTTGTTTTATTTTTGGTTGCCCGTGGATTGTATACGGAGACTAATTTATGTTGTCGCCTGTAGGGCATGGATTAGTCCAAATCCGTATATTCTTAGATTTGGGTTTGGGTTGATTTAAGGATCGTTAATCTCGTTTGAGATTAATATCAACTTAAATGTTTGTTGATGATACGTTAGTCTAATTTTAGACTAAGATCTACTCAACAGGATTTTGGGATCATTCATACCCAACAAAAAAGCATTTGGGCTCCATTGTTTTAGTTTAAGGACATTACAGTCCGTTGTTAGTTTAAGGACGTTGCGGTCCGTTGATCACCATTTTTGGGGTGAGGGTTTAGTTTAAAGACGTTGCGGTCCACAGCTAGTTTAAGGACGTTCCGGTCCACTGTAGTTTAAGGACATTTTGGTCCGCAGCTAGTTTAAGGATATTGCGGTCCATTGTAGTTTAAGGACGTTGCGGTCCGTATTAGGGTGTACTCATCAGTCTAGGAATACACCAAAGAGTTGTTGGTTGTCGAGACCCTCCACCTCTCTGAAGACGTTGAAGAATTACAACGACATGTATCAGAGGTTTGGAGAGATGTACCCTTGAACCGAATTCCAGATTGAAGGGAGAGATCATGGTGGAATGAACATCATTTTAGATATCATATGTTAGGAGATCATTAGTCATCTTTGGAACTAAGATCGATTTAGGGAGACCTGAGCATAGGAGGCTCGGTTGACTGGTGATCAAAAGGGTTTTGGCCTCGGGAGACTTGGTTAATTTGGGCTGAGGTTGGCCTCTCATGGTGTTAAACACTAATATCTGCTCGGCGTTCACGTGCTTCCACGTGAAGCCCTAAAGCAGTGTTAAATACTGAAATTTGGAGCGCTCATGTATGGCACGTGAGGCACCTGAAAACTGGGCACTGTTTCTTTGGGTCTATTCTTTTGTTCTTTTATAAGTGCTAAGCACTATTGGGGGTCACGTGGGATCACGTGAGGCGCCCAAAAAATGGGAATTGTCTTTGATTTATTCCCTTTTTCTTTAATAAGTGCTAAGCACTATTAGGGGGTCACGTGAGATCACGTGACTCGATCTCAGCTGTTCTTTTATTTGTTCATCGGAGGTGCTCACGTAGGAACACGTGATCTGTCGTTATAACGTTGAACGCTAATATGCATGGAGATCTTGATCTGAATTGTGAGAATTTCAGGTCCCTTTTTATAAGAATTAAATTCTTTAATAGGGTTAAACCCTAGTTTTATCAGAGGAATTAAATTCCTATATTTTTTTGTAAGAATTAAATTCTTTTAACTTAGTTCTTTCCCCTCAGTTTTGAATCTGCATGACAGAATCTCCCCGATGAGAATTAAATTCTCAACTTGTGGGAAGATCTGCTTCTGCAGTCCTCAACCAGAGGAAGAACTAAGTTCTATTTAGAAGAGTTAAACTCTTTGAGTGGCGAAGAAGAGATAAAATAATCTCTATATATTTCTTCTTATCTAGGGTTTCTTTTTCTAAAAGAGAGTTCTTCTTCTTTTTTTTTGGAGAATTGAATTCTCTTTCTCTTTTTTTCTTTTTGTTTCTCAAATCTTATGGGGGGTCTCCTCTGTATCAGACTTGAATTCTGGGGTCCTTTATATTGTAGAGACTAGTCTGTTGATTTAGTTAAAGAAATCTCTTGTTGAAAGATCCTGATTGATTTAGGGATTTTATCCACTGTTGGATCTTTGATCCAAAGACTTCTGTTTTACAGAAGATATTTTTCTTGTTTTTAACAAGATTAGGGAAATATTTCCCCATACAATTTTTTTTTTCTGTAAATAGGTGAATTTTAATCACCATTGGATTTTTAATCCAACGGTACTCTGTTTTACAGAGCGTAATCTTTCTTGTTTAGAAAGATTTAAGGAAATATTTTCCAAATAGGGTTTTGATCCCTTTATTTAGAATTTAATTCTATCAGCTCAGAAGGTGTACAGGAACACTCACGTATAGCACGTGACCCCCACGGAGTTAAACTTGTTTGCTTATATGCAACAACCTAAAAAGGGTATCACGTGTTAACACATGAGCTTCTCTGGCCTGCTTTTTGTTTTAATATGGAGCCTATATACTTTGTATATAAATGCTCACGTGCTTACACGTGAGGCTCCATTTCAGCCTGTCAATTGTTTTAATTGCAATGCCTATATGCGTTGCATATAGGCACTCACGTGTTAAACACATGGGCTGTTTTTGTGAGGAACTTTCCCTCATTCCTTTTTTATAAGGGAACAATTCCATCACCTGATACAATATGTCCAAGAAAACTAACTTGATCTAGCCAAAACTCGCATTTGCTGTACTTGGTGTAGAATTGATGCTGTTGTAGATTTTAGAGGACAATTCATAGGTGCTCGGCATGTTCTTTCCGACTCTTAGAATACACCAGGATGTCGTCGATGAAGATGACAACAAACCTGTCTGGGTACTCTCGGAAAACTTGATTCATTAGGTTCATGAATATAGCCGGTGCGTTGGTCACTCCAAATAGCATCATAAGAAATTCGTAATGTCCATAGCGAGTTCTGAATGCCGTTTATGGATATCAAATTCTTTGACCTTCACCTAATGATAACCCGAACGAAGATCTAACTTGGAGAAAATGCAAGATCCACTTAGTTGATCGAACAGATCGACGATACGTGGGAGTGGATACTTGTTCTTTATAGTTACATTGTTCAGAGCTCTATAATCAATGCACATTCGATATGAATCTTCTTTCTTCTTTACAAGCAGAACTGGTGATCCCCAACTTGAAGTGCTGGGACGAATCCATCCTTTCGCCAATAATTCGTCCAACTGAGTTCGGACTTCCTTCAATCCTTCAGGACTTAACCGATACGGTGCTTTGATCACCGGTTGTGCTCCAGGTACTAAATCAATGCTGAATTCAAGAGCTCGATCGGGAGGCAAACCTGATATGTCTTCAGGAAATACATCGTCGAACTCTCGAACTATCTTTGGCTTTTATCCTTCCTCCGCTTGAAGTGCTCCAATCACTGTCTCTTTCGGTTTTGTCTTGTATGTGCTTGGCTCCAGGGTAAGGTCTCCACTTTTGAAATAGAAGATCGGATGCTCTGGAATCTCGAAGACTACTCTCTTTTGACGATTTTCAATAATAGCATAGAATGTTCCGAGCCAATCCATACCCAAAACGACATCGAAATTCGGTATGTCCAGCACCTTGAAGTCAGCATAGAATTCTCTGCTGCAGACGACCACTGGCCACAGGTCGTATCCCATTACCGTCTTTAGAACGTCGTTCCCTGAACTGACATTCCAGCTGGATACGAGAGATTTGACTGGAATCGCATAAGTTCGGACGAACCGTTGCGACATAAAGCAATGAGATACTCCAGTATCGAAGAGTTCTAGTGCAGGAAGTGAGGCTACTCAAATTTTACCTAAGTTATGTGGGATATGTTTTAGGCATAAGGAAAATGTATGGATATGTATATATAAATGGGAAAATAAAGCTTGAAGGGAAAATGTTACCAGTAATGACTTTGCCAGTGGCTTCAGCTTCTTCCACAGTCATTGTGAAAGCCTGTCGCCTCGGCACATTCCTCCTTGCTGGAGGAGCATTGCTATGCCCATTCCTTTGTACTTGAGGTACGTTCCTTTGGGCTTGATGGAACTGACGAGGAGGAGGTGCAGTCGGTCCACGAGGAGGTGGAGCAGGTAGTGCGAGTCGTGGAGCAGGTAGTGCGAGTCGTAGAGCAGGTGCCTGGATGGCTGGGCGCTGCTGATAAGTGATTGCTGTCGTGGATGCAGCGTGTGTCTACGAGGACAAGACCCGATGTCATGAGTAGCTGAGCCGCAGACTAAGCAAAGGCGATTTGCACGCCGGCAGTCTTTCTCCAAATGTACATCTCTCCTGCAGTAGGTGCAAAAGGCTGGGTTAGGCCGGTTGTTCAGTACTCCCGGTCTCCTGGGCATAAATGGTGGCCTTGAAGAGGCTCCTCCTGCCATCTGAGTGGCAGGGCGCTTCATCCCGGCAGAGTGGGGTCTGCCTTTCATCTTCACCACTGCCTCGTATCGGCGAGCAGCTTTCAGAGCCAATTCGTGGGTTGGGAATTCCCCTGTGTCTAAAGCAGCTTGGATTTCCGAATCTACCATTGCTGAAACCGTCTGGATCTGATCTCAGCGGTTGGTATCAAATGTGCCGCGAACCTGTTAAGGTCTTGTGTTAGCTGCGTAATATGTGATATTAGGAAATCGAATACTGAGACATATCTTACCAACTGAGTATGGTAAACTCAGCATCATACTCATCTAATGACTTGGTCCACATCGAATCCTGTTGTAGATGAATAAATTGCTACTCCATGTCGAATCGGGCAGTCTCTGGGAAGTATTTCGCGTCGAACATGTCGTGAAAAGTCCTCCATTCCATCGGTTGGTCAAGACTGCTTTCTTCCGCCTTCCACCAGACTCGTGCATTGTCAGTGAATTGCAGTTTCATAACTCGAACCCAAGCGATATCCGGCACTTGTGCTGCCGCCAGATCATCCTCAATGCTTTGAGTCCACTCCTCAGCTTCTAGAGGGCTCTCTTTTTCCAAGAATTGCTTGGGGTGCAAAGCCTGGAATTGCTTTACCTCCGGGGCTTCCGCTTCCGAGCGGTTCATCAAAATAGCAGTCTGCTGCTGCTGTCCTTCCAGGAGGCCGCGGATCGCCTCAAATAGTACCGTTTGCTCATTGATCGGAGCAGCGACGGTAGGTGTAAGCGGTAGAGGTGGCAGAGTGTAACATTTTGGAAAATTATAAATATTAATTTATAATTATAAATATGAATATAATAAGTTTAAAGAAATGATATCGCTTATGAAATTTGATGTCGGAATTATATCCGTAAAAATGTAATTATGTTGGTAAATATGAAAAAAAGTGTGTGATATCATAAAAATGATATTTTAATTATTTTAACATGATATGATATTTTACATTAAGATATTGATACTTAAGTGTTAAAATAAGTATTTCAATTCTTTTTAAACATGGATTAGATTTGTAATATGAAAGATTTTTAATTGTGGAAATTCTTTTAAGTGATGGTTGGTATATGATATCCTAGTTTAAACCCTCCCACCAATACACTCTCACCCATGCTCATATCCCTCCACCTCCTTCTTCTCACTTTACACATTATCCTTCCACCATGACACCTCCACCTCACAACCCCCCACATCATTCTTTCTCTACACATAACACTTAGTAATTCCTTTAGCTATCCCAATTGAAACAACAAATTTCTTCAGCTCCAAAAAAAAAATTCCCAAGTGTTCATCAATCCTAATAAAGAAAACCTTAATCCCTTCATCAACTTGTGCACGTCATCAAACTTGATCCACTATAAACCCTTGATGCTTGCACAAGCACTTCTTGAGCTGATGTTCCTTTGTGCATCATCCTAATAGGTATATCTTCTTCTCTTTTTACTTGATCAATTCTGTTTGTGATATGTTTTTAATGTGCAGTATTACAAAAACTGTTGTTTTGTGATATTTAGCATACTGAATTTGAATCTGGAACCAATAGGTGTAGTTATAAGGAAAACAAACAAGACCATAGTGTCATAAGACCACTAGGAGACTATATCTAAAGCCCGAGCCCCAACCTTCACACTTGACCTGGCGAAAACATCATTCTGACCGGCGCCGCCGGACTTCCTGAGGCATTTGGTGTTGATTTTTTTTCTATAGCTTTATTTTGGTATTTAATAAGTTACTGTATTGTTTGGTTTGTCCCAGTATTGATACCGAGAAATCTGGGAGTATTCTACTAAGGTTTTATTAAGTTTCCGATATTCCGATATGGGTTTTCGTATTTCGGTGTCGTAACTGACCTGTTGACATTTGTATGTTAACAACAGGGTTATCTTGTCGTTTTGTGAGTAAGTGAGCTGTAGGTTCTAACCTATGGATACTTAGCTCATTGTTTTGATTTCGATATGATATTTACGCCAATATTTCGTAATTACGATTATAGGTACGATTGCGAAGGTTTCCAAGATGGAGTTGACGGACATAGCAATCGTGGATTCGACGAGCTCGACAAGTTGGTGAGTAGATTTACATCTACGGGGGAAGTCGGGTGGATGGCGTATAGCATCCCCGAAACCTTATAGCTAAGATAATTATGATATTTAGTTAGTTCTTAGTGATTAATTCAAGTTATTGGCATTAATGTTATGTTGCATCTAGTATAGTATTCATGTGCATATAGCGTTATTCATGGTTTGGTGTAGTTGTATGAGGGATCATACTGTACTTGAGATGATTTGGATATTGTGATAATGTGGATATTGTACGAGGAATCATACTGTACTTGTGATGATGAGATTAGCATGCCGAATAACGGCCAGGTTTCCTTTAATCTTGTTAAGTCGTGTTTTATTTCGTATTAGAACGTAATACTTGAATGAGCTGTACTCTTTTAAAAACCAACAATCCGTTTCCCTTTTTAATGAAAAAGGACAAGGATGCGATGCCAATCTCCAAAACGAATATCTATTTTTAACCTAAGGCAGTTTTCTTATTTCAAAACCAACGTTTCGTTACATTTTCAAAGATAATGGTATAGCTCATAGTAAGTAGTTACAATTAATAATTACACTTAGATTTACTTTACATGTTGCGATATATTTATCGATGTCATACGTTTCCGTGATACGAACACTCTGATAGAACACTGCACAACTACCAATGAGTATTATGTTGCACAAGCACATACGCATATATTACACTACACCCCATTGGTATTGCCATGTCACTGTAGGACTGTTATACTATGTGATGCGTATGTAGATGTCGATACGAGTATGCTATATACACTTATAAAACACTTGCACAAATACTAATGATTACCATGCCGCATGAGCACAGACGCGTATGCTACACTACACATCATTAATATTTTCATGACACAGTAGAACTGTTACGTTTATTGATTGTATGACTTTATTTACGTACTTTACCTTTATTACCTGTTAAGCATTGCGAATACCAGTACCATGGGTATTCGTATTTGATTCTTATGAGTTTTCAGGATGCTTTACTTTTGATGATATATATCAGTGGTATGAGACGCTGTTATATATGTATATATATATATATATATATATATATATATATAATATCATCAGAATGATTTATGCAAGTATTCTTATTCTTTACTTGTTATCTTTGGATATGATGAGTTGATATCCACCATGAGTTGTTTTTATGTTTTGTTTTACTCCGAACCGTGTGGGGGTGGGGGGCTATACGGTTACGGATTTCTTCGATATCCAGACTGAGTAGGGGGGATATACAGTCGGATACATGGTGAACCCGGTCGAGACTAAAGGGCAGGATAGCCGCATTAGAGACGGGAAGCCTAGCGAGGATACTCGATACCGGAGATAGAGATGAGCACGGTAGATATCAAAGGATACTGATCGGGGCTAGATTTGAGCACGGCGGATATCCAGGGGATACTGACCGGGGCCAGGGATATCGGGTGGCGATCATCTGTTGAGATGGTGTCGACGATATCTGCATTTGTGTGTCGGTGATGGACACAGGAGATTTGAGGATTTGTGTGTCGGTGATGGACATGAGGGATTTCTGATTTCGGGTGTCGATGCTGGACATCCAGATGTTGATATATTGCTATCTTATGAGATATTCAGTAATGTTATGAGTTATTGTAGCCGATCAGGATTGATCCGGGGGACCGTACCTGCACATCTTTTTACGAGTCATTGCATATAGAAATGATTTCAAAATTGAGCTATAGCCTCATTATTTTGACGTGTCTGATATGACACTGGGATCTTTTAAATTGTAAATCTCTTAACATTTTTCACTAAAATAGTAAGACGTATATCTTAAATAAGATACCTATTATATTTCATACTATCATGTCTGCTTTTATACCGTGACATATGTATTCCGCGGCTATTTTAAAGAAGAGATTTTACATATATATTTTCGGATACTTATGGGCTTATACCTAGATACAGGTCATTTGCATATGGTATATTCTACTTTGGGATTCATATAATGGATAAAGTTGCATTTATGGTACATATGTATATTATATATTATATTAATGCAGAATATGATAGTATTATACTTATGACCTAGGTATCGTTGTGTATTTCGATTTCTACCTTGTGATGTACTTTTATTCACTGAGTTGGCAACTCACCTCCGTTGTGCCACAGTTTCTTGCAGGTTTTACTGCTTGGATTATCAGCGGCTTGGGGCACACATTCCTTTCGGCGATTTCTTTGTTAGGTGGGTTACTGTTGTATCGTACTCACGCTTGTATATTCATATATTCTTGTATCTAGTAAAACTCCATCGACTTAGAACTGGTATATTGTGGACTTAGAAGCGAGATTTAGAGTTTGTGTGTTGTGGGTATCGCACTCTTTGGAGTCGACCTTTTTATATTGTTAATTTCATTTCGCTTTTCTTTTCTTCGCCATTGTGCATCGTATATTGTTTGTTTGGTTGCTCCGCCGTTTGGGCGTGGAAGCTAGCTCCCGTTGGGATGCTATTTATATTGTTATGTTGTATTGGGTTTTATGCAAAATATACAAAGGAGGTGCTGTCGAATTTTAAAACGTTAGAGATGTTTTTCAAACATACTTAGTTAAACTTAAATGTTTATTCTAAACTGATCTCATCTGATGACTATTTCAAACTTCACCTCCAATGTTTTCAAAAAGGGTTTAGATTCCGGATTTCGGCTTACTTGAACCACATCGACGTCTTTAGATGTCACGTGATTTAAGTACCGGTCACGTGCCACATTCGGGTCGTGACATGGGGTGTTGTTGAAGTTGGTACTGGTGTTGTTTGGGGAATCCATAACCTTGAAAGAAAAATTTGGGTCAGGACAGATTCAAAATATATGAAATGGTAAGATTCAAGGAATATGTAAAGCATATTTTTAGTTGTTGATTCTTGTGTTATATTGCTTAGGACTTCATGCAGAATTAACCCGCATGTCCATGCAGAACTGACCTGCATGTCCATACAGAGCTGACCTGCATGGGCCGCCGACAAAACCCGTCACGCCCCGCTTCCCGGTGTACGGTAAGGAGACACGACGGGTCACGTGACGTATTTACTCAGAAGTAAATATGCTAAGCGTATCTAAGCAATATAAAGTAAAGTACACAGGAGACAGGAATGTAAATGAACAGCAACATTATTTATTAAACATTTGTTCGCCGCCGAAAGACGCGACCGGGACGTCGGGACGTCAGGCCTGAATTTCGAAGGCAGATGCTATTTGGTGCTATCCATCCACCTCTCCCAAGATGCCAAATTGATTTATGACATCATGTATCGAAGGTTTAAACGGATGCGGCCGATGTAGCAGACTTCGTCAGATTCCCCCTCGTTAAGAGGTTTTTGATTGTGGGGACGCTCTTCCCTGCAGGCGCAAGCCCCTGCAGTTAATTACTCTACCGCATCACGGTAACCACTTTCTCCTTCTCCAGATGGTCACCTCGTGTCGTGTGTGTTTGTTTTGTTTTTGGTTGCCCGTGGACTGTATACGGAGACTAATTTATGTTGTCGCCCGTAGGGCGTGGATTAGTCCAAATCCGTATCTTCTTAGATTTGGGTTTGGGGTTGGGTTTAAGGATATGTTAGTCTCATTAGAAACTAAGATTAACTTAAATGTTTGTTAAGGATACATTAGTCTAATTTTAGACTAAGATCAACTTAACGGGATCATTTAGATCCGACAAGAGAGCATTTGGACTCTATTGTTTAGTTTAGAGATATTGCGGTCGATTACCAGTTTAAGGACATGGTGGTCCAAGGTTAAAGACATCATAGTCCATGGGCCTAAGGACCCCACAGTCCGAGGTTAAGGACATCATAGTCCATGGGTTTAAGGACCCCACAGTCCATAGTTTAAAGACATCATTGTTCCCGCCAAAATTTTGGCTCACAACCTGTTCCCTTATAAAAAAAATAAAAATAAAATAATAATAAATAATAATAAAATAATAAAATAATAAAAAATGAAGGGGAAAACTCCACATGCAAAGAGTGTAACAAATGCCTCAAAGTCAAGAATTTAAAAGTTGAAGCAACGCTTCAGATCTAGCGCTTCGCGCTGCGCGCCACGTGTCAAGCACAGGTGCGCTAGCGCGGTTACGCTGCGCTCTGCGTTGCGCGCCACATGTTGAACGTAGGTGCGCTGGCGCAAGGTGCGCCAGCGCTGGAATTAAAAATTCCCCACCGTTAGATCAAAAGATTTAATAATAATAAATTATTAATTAATCAGAATTAAAATTCTGTTATGGAAAGATCTTTCCTATCTTATTAAAACAAGAAAATTATCTTCTGTAAAACAGAAGCTTTAGGATCAAAGATCCAACGGTGGGAAATATTCCCAAATCAATCAGAAAAAAATCTCTTAAAACTGATTCAACAAATCAATTGGCCCTATATAAAGGTCTCTAGACTTCAAGTCTAAAATATACAGAAAGAGAGAGAAAACCCTCTGCAAATTTTGAGAAAACTCAAAGAGAAAGAAAGGCAAGGCTTTAGAAAAAGAAAATCATTTCTTTATCTTCAAGATAAAGAACTAGTTCTTAAACCACAGAGATGAAATCATCTCGTAAAAAGAAGAACCATCTTCTAAAAAGATCATAGATCTATAAAAGACCAAGGTCTTTAATAAAAAGAAAAGGATCAAAAGATCTAATCATAAAAAATAAAAGAAGTATTTTACTTCATTCACAGATCTTTGATCTATAAAGGCAGAGCCCTTTTATAAAAACAAGAACTTTTGTTCTTCGATCTTGAGGCAAGGCCTCCTTTAAGAAGAACATAAATTTGTTCTTTGATCTTAAATCTGATCAAATGCGCTTTGAGCTATTAGAAAGTGCCTTGCACTCATGAATTGCGCTTTTGCGCTTCTTGGACCGGCGCTCAGCGCCAAAACCTGCCACGTGTCAACCAAAGACACAATCTGCGCTTTGTGCTTATGAAACAGTGCACTGCGCTCATGGGCTGGCGCTCAGCGCCAAGCGCGCCACGCGTCACTCACTGGCGCGCCAACAGACTAGCGCAAAGCGCTCATAAATTAAAACCGCAATGCGCTAATGAACTAGCGCTTAGCGCTAAACGCGACACGTGTCCTCTTTGTGTGCGCTACCTGATAGAAGCGCAATGCGCTCTTTAACTGGCGCAAAGCGCCTGGCGCGCCACGTGGCGCTTTGTCAGAACACAACTTGTTCTGATGAAGACAAAAGATGTCAGAACCCAATACTTAGCATTATTAAAAGGGCCGAGCCCAAATAAAGGCTTAATAGCCAGAACAAAAAAAATGTTAAACAATTTATTTGGACTCAGCCCAATTCTGTCCATAAGTCCTCAACTTATCTTGAATTGAGCACATCTGCTTTTTTAACCAACTCACCTTCGTTCAAGGGTACATCTCTTCACTCCTTTGATATTTGTCGTTGTAATTCCTCAACGTCTTCAAAGAGGTGACGGGTCCCGACGACCACACATTTCATAGAATATGACGTCTCTAAACATTGGACTGTGGGGTCCTTAAACTCATGGACTATGATGTCCTTAACCTCGACCGTGATGTCTTTAAACTAACATCGGACTATGGGGTCCTTAAACTCACGGACTATGTTGTCCTTAACCTCGACCGTGATGTCTTTAAACTAATATCGGACTGTGAGGTCCTTAAACTCATGGACTATGATGTCCTTAACCTCGACCGTGATGTCTTTAAACTAACAGGCGACTGTGAGGTCCTTAAACTCACGGACTATGATGTCCTTAACCTCGACCGTGATGTCTTTAAACTAACATTGGACCGAGATGTCCTTAAACTAACAATGGACCACCATGTCCTTAAACTGGCAATCGACCGCAATGTCCCTAAACTAAACAATAGAGCCCAAATGCTCTTTTGTTGGATCTAAATGATCCTGTTAAGTTGATCTTAGTCTAAAATTAGACTAACGTGTCCTTAACAAATGTTGAGTCGATCTTAGTCTAAAATTAGACTAATGTGTCCTTAACAAACGTTTAAGTTGATCTTAGTCTCAAATGAGACTAACGTATCCTTAAACCCAAACCCCAAAACCCAAATCTAAGAAGATACGGATTTGGACTAATCCACGCCCTACGGGCGACAGCACAAATTTGTCTCTGTATACAATCCACGGGCAACCACAAACAAAACAAACACACACGACACGAAGTGACCATCTGGAGAAGGAGAAAGTTGTTACCGCGATGCGGTAGCGTAATTAACTGCAGGGGCTTGCGCCTGCAGGGAAGAGCGTCCCCATATTCAAAACCCCCTCAAACGAGGGGGAATCTGACGAAGTCTGCTACATCGACCGCATCCGTTTAAACCTTTGATACATGGCGCCATAAATCAACTTGGCATCTTCGGAGAGGTGGACGGATAGCACCAAATAGCATCTCCCCCCAGATTCAGGCAAGACGTGCGTCTTCCCGGTTTCCGGCGGTAAACAGATTCTGGCACGCCCGGTGGGACCTTTTCCTCTTTCCAGTCCACACTTCGTTTGTCGTGTTCGCGAACGAATCGCGGTTTGCTATGGTTGCCCTTGGGTTCGAGGTACTAAGATTTGGTTTCTTGCTTGGCGCAGAAAGCGAAACATCAATGGCATCCACTTGCGAGAACTGTTCCAACTGCAATTGTAACTCGCGCTCCGCCTCATCTGGAGGCATAGCCTACGGGCCCCAAGCAGCCTCCTTGTTCACGATGCCGGTGGACCAGGTGACTCAGGGCACCACCGGATTTTTCTTTGGGACTATGCGCCCACCGATGAGCTTCAGCACCCCTGTACCAACACCAGAAGCTCCCAAGAAGTCGGTCTTTGATCGGCTTGCTACTACCGCGGCCCCTCTCAACAGGTCGTCCAGCTCCAGCGCCTCAGTCTTCGCCAGATTGGGCCAAAGTCCATGTGGGCCCATGATGAAGCTTGCAATCCCAGAAAAGGTTGTTCCGAAGAGGATAGCCATCCCTGCTCCTGAGGTCGTCAAGGCGGCTTCTCCTACCAAAGGGTCGGTCTTTGCAAGACTGACTGTTCCAGCTCCCACTCACGCTCCTGCTCCAAGGTCTGTCTTTGACAGATTAAATCCTGCTACTCAACGGACCTCAGTCTTCAAGAGGCTGACGCCAGCAACAGCCCTTATCCAAAGCAAGGGGCAAGACAAAGTCACCCCTCGAGCTGAAACCATCCCAACAGCTCGACGCGCTTGACGTCGCCACTGGCGCAGAGTAAGGAAGGCTGGGGGCAACTCCCCCTCTGGGCTAACTCCACCAGCCTCAACGGTGGAAGTCAATGCTGCTGTTCCTACCGGGAACAGTTTTGAACTGCTGAACAAGATATACAGGAACTCTCCTACCGCCGTACTAAAAAGATATCCTCCACCGGTGGAGAATGTTACAGAAATAAAGCCGGATCAGCCCCTTCAACGGCTGTCCTCCAAAGTTTACAAAGTCTGGTGACAAGTCCGAGAGTCGGTGGTCGATCAAGACTATTCTCGCCGGCAGAAGAAGCTGAAGGTCCGACAGGAAGAAAACCGTCCTGTTAAGCCACAGAAGGCGACGGCTACTTGGGTGCCCATTGCAACGGCCCCCTCAACATCAACTGCTCATAAGAGGAGAAGGCCGGAGAAAATCCCCATGTCTGCGACAAATGTCAAAGGCATTGAGCCTAAACACCCCAAGTCTGGGGGCATGGTGGTGCATACCGTCTATATGGTATCCGGAAAAGAGGATAGCCGTATCTCCATAGGTCATCGACCGCTTACACGATTAGTGACTAAGGCTCAGGACCAACAACAACAAAAGCTCCAAGAAATGTTAACAGCCATGGACGCACTCACAGGACCGAAAGCAAGCCCAGAGGCATCCTCGGAGCAACGCCGTGAGCAGGAAACTAATGCTGAATTCCTTCAGAGAATGCTTGAGAAGAAGGACAAAGAGGCCACGGAACAAGCGGCCAATATAAAACAAATAGCCCTTCTATTCTAAGATATGGTGGGCATGATGATCCAGCCGGACCCTCCAGCCGAAGATCCTCCAGTAATAATTGAAGATGACAGAGGAGAGACATCGAATCCACCTCCATCTCTTTCAGTAGCCAAGGAGGAAACTATTTCCAAGGCCGTCCTGGATGACTATATTGCTCAGCAAATACGAGTTCACCAGGCAAATGAAGCGGCCGGCCAAGTCGTCAAAACTGGACGACCGTATCCGGGCTGGTATGATCAGATAAAGTACCCGTCGGGCTACACGATCCCCAAATTCCATGTATACAAAGGGACAGGCAATCCCCATCAACATGTCGCTCAGTTCAGGGCCTTATGCGGCAACACTGGAGGCGACGACAAACTGCTGCTTCGCCAATTCGTTGGCAGCCTAGCGGAAACAGCCTTTGAATGGTATTCGGAGCTGCGTAACGACTCTGTCAAAACATTTGCAGAGATGGAGCTACTATTCACCCAGCGTTTCACGAGCGCTAGCGAGCGCACCCCAATAACCGCAATAATTAACGCCAGGGTAAAGTCGGGCGAGACATGGGTTCAATACGCAATACGATGGCAGAATCTGTGGTCGAAATGCGAACAGCGTATCGAAGAAGCGCCGGCGGTGGGCATGTTCGTGGGCACTCTTGATCCGCAGGCGACCATCTCCCAATTCATGATGTTCTTCAAGCCGACCACGTTCCAGGCCTTGATTGACAAGTTGGCCCAAATGGACCAGATGGGTCATAGACTATCTCCTTCAAAGACGGATCCTCGGAATGAAAAGAGGAAAGGAAAAGAAACTTTCATCGCCAATACCTAACAACAGCCGAGCAAATTAAAGCCGGTTGTTCGCCAAAACAATATGCGTCCACGCCCATCCCTCGAGGAGAGACTAGGACGTCCTTACTCGTTTTCCCAAGATAAAACGAGGAGACTGTTCGAATTGGTAGTGCGCAACAGACTCATCAATCTACCAGATCCAAAACGACTGTTGCAGCCAAACGACGTCAACGATCCCAATTACTGCCCCTACCACCGAGTATTGGGCCATCCGATCGAAGACTGCTATGTCTTCAAAAACTGGATTGAGGACCAATACCAACAGGGCAAATTCGAGTTGTCTGACAACTGGAAGGTGAACCCGCCACAACCACATGCTCAGAAAAGGATGGACACGCTGGAGGCATCATGCTCTTTTATAGGGGAAGCTCCATGAGAAATTGTTTTTTCGGCAAAAAACTAAAAGAGTGCTGAAAGATCTTCAAACATGTTCGACCTATGAACCAAAGACCGAAACGTCGTTAAACTAACAATGGACCGCTATGTCCTAGAACTGGATATTGACCGAGACGTCGATAAACTACTACAGACCGCAGCATCCCAAGGCTGATACAAAAAAGAGGCAATAAAAAGAGAGAGAGAGAGAGAGAAAAACGGTATGTCCACAAGCAAAATGGGCACGGATGAAAACCCGAAAGGGCTCTGTGAGTAAAAACAGCAGGGCTACCGGCGAGTTTTGTGAAAAACCCGAAAGGGCGCAAGCTCGTTAGAATAAAAAAAAAGAGAAAAAAAAAGAAAACGGTATGTCCATAAGCTAAAGGGCACGGATGAAAACCCGAAAGGGCTCCGTGAGTAAAAACAGCAGGGCTACCTGCGAGTTTTGTGAAAACCCAAAAGGGCGCAATCTCGTTAAAAGACACTTGAAAGGTCCTCTCGACCTTGTGAGGAGAAACCAGCTGCGTGAGATCCTTACGACTCACAAGGGAGCAACACACTTAGGGGTCCTCACGATTCCTAAGGAGAAATTACACTTGTGAGATCCTCACGACTCGTAAGGAGAACCCTCTTATGGGACCCTCACGGCTCATAAGATTTGAAAGTCTTAAGCTACAGGGATCTAAACCTGTTCTTAAGCGGCCACCACAATCTCCAACACTGCCCTACAAGCGGCTCAACGCCGACCCTTGTATACAATCCATGGGCACGAATAAACATTTCCCTACCAAAGTCACATCCGTGACTAGGGATATGTCTACACGGTGAACAACCCTTATAAGTCCTCTCGACTTATAAAGAGAAAACACTCTTGTAAGATCCTTACGACTTATAAGAGAACATACACTTAGGAATCCTCACGATTCCTAAGGAGAAAACGCACCTACGAGATCCTCATGACCCGTAGGGAGAAATACCTTTATGAGACCCTTACGGCTCATGAAGTCAAAAGCCTTAGTCGACAGGATCCTAACCCTGTTCGCTAAGCCACCTTTGTTCGACATCGACAGAGGCAAATGATGATTCGCTCCTGGCAATATTCCAGTTGTAGCGGCGCTGATGCCGAAATCGGTGTCTAATCCCAGGCTTGCAGCGAGAAGCTAGCGAGCTACACATGCATACGAAATAGCCAAAATGATTGGGCAACTCGCAATAAAAAAACAGCGAGTAAAAAATAAAACAAATAGCCGAAATGATTGGGCACCGCTAAAAATAGCCAAAATGATTGGGCAATCGCGACCTTCGCGATGTAAAAGCTGAAATGATAGAGTATCGCGGAAAGAAAAAAAAATGAATGAAACTTTTGCGCTACAGGTGATATCACATCAATCCCTGTATACAATCTAGGGGCACAAACAAAGAAGGAATCACACCTTCCCTCCTCAGGCTCCATCAGAAAAAGAAGCCAAATCCCGACGGTTTAGGGATAGCCTAGAGATCATCAACAACGTTCCTCCCCATTCCAGTAGGATTCAGACACTGTAATCAACCCTGGAGCTATAGCAAAGCCCCTACTCCAGATCTCGATGGTTCCCATACAACCTAGAGACCACCTTATCATTCATCTCGTTACAGCAGACGCAACGTCAACAAAGCGGAGTGATGGCAAAATCCCAACTCCACCTCAGCATTCGTCTCGTTACAGTAGATGCGATAATCAAAACAACGGAGCCACGACAAAGTACCTAGCTCCAAATCTCGACGGTTCACCAACAACCTAGAGACAACCTTGACATTCGTCTCGATACAGCAGACGATATGTCACTACAGCGTCCTTCCTCCAACAGGATTCAGACACGCCAAAGAAAACGAAGCGAAGGCCAAATTCCTAGCTTCAGGGTCTTGACGGCAACTCATATAAAACCTGAAAGACCATCAGAGATCACCCCACACCAGCGCGGAGTGGTCACCACCTTGATATTCGTCTCGACACAGCAGACGATATGTCACTACAGCGTCCTTCCTCCAACAGGATTCGGACACGCCAAAGCAAACGAAGCAAAGGCCAAATTTCTAGCTTCAGGGTCTTGACAGCAACTCATATAAAACCTGAAAGACCATCGGAGATCACCACACACCAGCGCGGAGTGGTCACCACCTTGACATTCGTCTTGATACAGCAGAAGATATGTCACTACAGCGTTCTTCCTCCAACAGGATTCGGACACACCAAAGAAAACGAAGCGAAGGCCAAATTCCTAGCTTCAGGGTCTTGACGGCAACTCATATAAAACCTGAAAGACTATCGGAGATCATCCCACGCCAGCGCGAAGTGGTCACCACCTCGACGTTCGTCTCGATACAGCAGAAGTGATGTCACTACAGTGTTCTTCCTCCAGCAGGATTCAGACGCGACAATCAAACAACGGAGCCACGGCAAAATCCCTAGTTCCAAAGCTCGACGGTTCACCAACAACCTAGAGACAACCGCGGCATTCGTCTCGATACAGCAGACGCAATGCCAGCAAAGGCCAAATTCCTAGCTTCAGGGTCTTGATGGCAACTCATATAAAACTTGAAAGACTATCGGAGATCATCCCACGCCAGCGCGAAGTGGTCACCACCTCGACGTTCGTCTCGATACAGTAGACGAGATGTCACCACAGCATTCTTCCTCCAGCAGGATTAAAACGCGACAATCAAACAACGGAGCCACGGCAAAATACCTAGTTCCAAACCTCGACGGTTCACCAGCAACCTAGAGGAAACCGCGACATTCGTCTCTATACAGCAGAAGCAATGCCAGCAAACGAAGCAAAGGCTAAATTCCTAGCTTCGGGGTCTTGACGGCAACTCAAATAAAACCTGAAAGACTATCGGAGATCATCCCACACCAGCGCGGAGTGGCTATGACTCATCGAGGCTCTCCAAAATGAGCCTAACCTCAAGTAAAAAGCGACATGGCAAAATCCCTAACGCTTGCTCTTTCGACGGTAATATCACTTGGAAGATTGCTTGAAGACGTCTTGTCCAGCCCCCGAAGGGTTCAGAGATACGACAGTCGCGACTACTCGAACAGCAAGATTATGCATCGAGGAATACATAAGCCAACGCGACGGTACGACGGACAAAACCCTAGTACCACAAACCCTAACGGACCTTTGTCGAAAAGAGCAGAGGTTAACTGTGACGTTAGGATATTCTTGCGAGAACTGCTCGATTCGTCTTGACTTGTACGGAAATTATTGTCTTTGCGAGAACTTCTCGATTCGTCTTGACTCTTAGGGAAAAGCCTTAGGCAATGGGGATAAGAACCGGTTTTCTAAGCACTGGGGCCCTGCAAGTCGGTCCAAAATGGACTCTTGCATACTATTCACGGGCCACACTCTCCAAAGTCGAATCTCGACAAGGAGGGAAATAACCTCTTACGAGTCCTCTCGACTTGTAGGAGGGAAAATTCTCTTGTGAGATCCTTACGACTCTCAAGAGAAAACGCGCTTAGGAATCTTCATGATTCCTAAGGAGAAAATACACCTGCAGGATCCTCTCGACTCGTAGGGAGAAAAGTCTTCATAAGACCCTCACGGCTCATGAAGTTGAAAAGCCATAGGTGGCAGATCTGAACATGTCTCCTAAACCATCGCTACCTTATATAGAGTTTAGGATGAAATGTCATCTACCATCCATGGGCCAGTGTTGCCAAAGCCACATTTGCCGCTGAAGTAAAGAAGCTACTTACGGGTCCTCATGATTCGTAAGGAAAAATACCTGAGCGAGATCCTTATGACTCACGGAGGTAATGAACACTTAGAAATCCTCACGATTTCTAGGAAGAATTTGCACCTACGAGATCCTCTCGACTCGTTGGGAGAAAAACCTTCTTGAGACCCTTACGGCTCATGAAGAACGAAGAATGTCTTAGGCTACAAAGACCCTAAACTTGTCTCCTAAGCCCTTAATTCTGTGGTCATGCATAACTCTGCACTACTTCACCCACGTACATACTTACGTGGGCAAAGTAGTGGGGGACATTTGTTCCCGCCAAAATTTTGGCTCACAACCTGTTCCCTTATAAAAAATAAATAAATAAAATAATAATAAATAATAATATAAAATAATAATAAAATAAAAAAATGAAAGGAAAAACTCCACATGCAAAGAATGTAACAAATTCCTCAAAGTCGAGAATTTAAAAGTTGAAGTAACGCTTCAGATCCAGCGCTCTGCGCTGCGCGCCATGTGTCGAACGCGGGTGCGCTAGCGCAGTTGCGCTGTGCTCTGCGCTGCGCCCCACGTGTCGAACGTAGGTGCGCCAGCGCTGAAATTAAAAATTCCCCACCGTTAGATCAAAAGATCTAATAATAATAAATTATTAATTAATCAGAATTAAAATTCTGTTATGAAAAGATCTTTCAATCTTATTAAAACAAGAAGATTATTTACTGTAAAACAGAAGCCTTAGGATCAAAGATCCAACAGTGGGAAATATTCCCAAATCAATCAGAGAAAGATCACTTAAAACTGATTCAACAAATCAATTGGCCCTATATAAAGGCCCCTAGACTTCAAGTCTAAAATATACAGAAAGAGAGAAAAAACCCTCTGCAAATTTTGAGAAAACTTAAAGAGAAAGAAAGGCAAGCCTTTAGAAAAAGAATATCATTTCTTCATCTTCAAGTTAAAGAACTAGTTCTTGAACCACAGAGATGAAATCATCTCGTAAAAAGAAGAACCATCTTCTAAAAAGATCATAGGTCTATAAAAGACCAAGGTCTTTAATAAAAAGAAAAAGATCAAAAGATCTAATCATAAAAAATAAAAGAAGTATTTTACTTCATTCACAGATCTTTGATCTATAAAGTCAGAGGCCTTTTATAAAAACAAGAACTTTTGTTTTTGGATCTTGAGGCAAGGCCTCCTTTAAGAAGAACATAAATTTGTTCTTCGATCTTAAATCTGATCAAATGCGCTTTGCGCTATTAGAAAGTGCCTTGCACTCATGAATTGCGCTTTTGCGCTTCTTGGACCGGCGCTCAGCGCCAAAACCGGCCACGTGTCAACCAAAGACACAATCTGCGCTTTGCGCTTCTGAAACAGCGCACTGCACTCATGGGCTGGCGCTCAGCGCCAAGCGCGCCACGCGTCACTCACTGGCGCGTCAACAGACTAGCGCAAAGCGCTCATAAATTAAAAGCGCAATGCGCTAATGAACTAGTGCTTAGCGCTAAACGCGACACGTGTCCTCTTCGTGTGTGCTACCTGATAGAAGCGCAATGCGCTCTTTAACTGGCGCAAAGCGCCTGACGCGCCACGTGGCGCAAAGCGCCTGGCGCGCCACGTGGCGCTTTGTTAGAACACAACTTGTTCTGATGAAGACAAAAGATGTCAGAACCCAATACTTAGCATTATTAAAAGGGTCGTGCCCAACTATAGGCTTAATAGCCAAAACAAAAAAAATGTTAAACATTTTATTTGGACTTAGCCCAATTCTGGCCATAAGTCTCAACTTATCTTGAACTGAGCACATCTACTCTTTCAACCAACTCACCTTGGTTCAAGGGTACATCTCTTCACTCCTTTGATATTTGTCGTTGTAATTCCTCAACGTCTTCAAAGAGGTGACGGTCCCGACGACCACACATTTCATAGACTATGACGTCTCTAAACATTGGACTGTGGGGTCCTTAAACTCATGGACTATGATGTCCTTAACCTCGACCGTGATGTCTTTAAACTAACATCGGACTGTGGGGTCCTTAAACTCACGGACTATGATGTCCTTAACCTCGACCGTGATGTCTTTAAACTAACATCGGACCGTGAGGTCCTTAAACTCATGGACTATGATGTCCTTAACCTCGACCGTGATGTCTTTAAACTAACAGGCGACTGTGAGGTCCTTAAACTCACGGACTATGATGTCCTTAACCTCGACCGTGATGTCTTTAAACTAACATTGGACTGAGATGTCCTTAAACTAACAATGGACCACCATGTCCTTAAACTGGCAATCGACCGCAATGTCCCTAAACTAAACAATAGAGCCCAAATACTCTTTTGTTGGATCTAAATGACCCTGTTAAATTGATCTTAGTCTAAAATTAGACTAACATGTCCTTATCAAATGTTGAGTCGATCTTAGTCTAAAATTAGACTAATGTGTCCTTAACAAACGTTTAAGTTGATCTTAGTTTCAAATGAGACTAACGTATCCTTAAACCCAAACCCCAAAACCCAAATCAAAGAAGATACGGATTTGGACTAATTCACGCCCTACGGGCGACAACACAAATTAGTCTCCGTATACAATCCACGGGCAACCACAAACAAAACAAACACACACGACACGAAGTGACCAACTGGAGAAGGAGAAAGTTGTTACCGCGATGCGGTAGCGTAATTAACTGCAGGGGCTTGCGCCTGCAGGGAAGAGCGTCCCCACAATCAAAAACCTCTCAAACGAGTGGGAATCTGATGAAATCTGCTACATTGGCCGCATCCGTTTAAACCTTCGATACATGGCGCCATAAATCAACTTGGCATCTTCGAAGAGGTGGACGGATAGCACCAAATAGCATATGCCCTCAGATTCAGGCAAGACGTGCATCTTCCTGGTTTCCGGCGGTAAACAATCATAGTCTATAAAGTTTAAGGATATCATAGTCCATGAGTTTAAGGACCCCATAGTCCATGGAATGTTTGGTTATCGGGACCCATCACCTCTCTGAAGACGTTGAAGGATTACAACGACATATATCAGAGGAGTGCAGAGATGTACCCTTGAACCAATTTTGGTTGGGAGATCTGTAGTCCAATTGGGACTAAGATCTGAGATTTATGAGCATATGGGCTCAATTAATCTGAATTGAAGACTTATGGCCAATCTTGGGTTAAGTCCAATCAAGTCAAAATGTTTTTAACATTTATTTTGGGCTGTTGAGCCTTTATTTGGGCTTAGCCCTGACAGTGTTTTTTTGTCTTTTACTGAATGCTGGGCATTCCTTATAGCCCCGGGCTTATTAAAGAACAATTTATGTTCTATCAGCACGACACGTTGCGCCTGTTAAAGAGCGCAGTGCACTTCTGCCTATTAGCACACACGTGAGGGACACGTGTCGCGCTTGGCGCTAAGCGCCAGATGATGGGCGCATTGCGCCAATTTATGAGCGCATTGCGCTATTAGTTCAATGGCGCACACGTGGTGCGCCTGGCGCTGAGCGCTAGCCCATGAGCGCAGTGCGCTATTTCAAGAGCGCAAAGCGCTAACTGTTAATTGGCACACATGAAAGGGACACGTGGCGCACTTGGCACTGAGCACCAGTCCAAGAGCGCAGAAGCGCGGTTCAAGGGCACAAAGAACATCTGATCAATTTTATGATCTGAGAAACAAATTCTTTTTTATAAGGGACTTTGTCTCAAATTTCTAAGAACAAAATTTCTTATTTTATAGGAGATATTTTAATCTCTTATTTTAGTAAAAGGCTTTGCCTTTATGGATCTTTGATCATGAGAGAATTGATTTATTCTCCCCTCTTATAATGAGATGATCTCTGAAAGACAATTTGTCTTATAGATCTATGATCTGTGAGAAGAATTGTGTTCTTATTTTTATGATGAGATCTTTTGATCTTTTTTTAAAAGACCTTGGTCTTGTAGATCTATGATCTTAGAAAAAGAAGTAAATTCTTCTTTTATATGAGATGATTTCATCTCTCTGTTCTTTTTTTCTTTTTCCCTTGAAGAAAGTTTTCTTCTTCTGAGAGCTTGCTCTTTGTCTTTGAGTTTCTCAAAGTTTATGGGGAGGTTTCTTCGTCTATTTCTATATATCTTCTCCCCTTGAGGCTTGAAGTCTAGGGGCCTTTTTATAGGGCAAGCTGATCAGTTCAATCAGTTAAGGAGATCCTTTCTCCAATTGATTTGGGGATGTTTCCCCCGCTGGATCTTTGATCCAAGGGCTTCTGATTTGCAGAAGGTAATCTTCTTGTTATTAACAAGATTTGGAAATCTTTTCCATACAGAATTTATTCTGTATTGTGGTGATTTTTAATCACCACTGGATCATTGATCCAACGGTGCTCTGATTTACAGAGTACAATCTTGTTGTTTGGAAAGATTTTGAGGAATCTTTCCTTAACAGAATTTAATTCTGATTAATTAATGAATCATCATTATTATTGGATCTTAGATCTGTTGGTGGGAAGCTTTTAGTTCCAGCGCTAGCGCACCCGTGCCTTGCACGTGGTGCGCTGCTCAGAGGGCAGCGCACTTAGCGCTAGCGCATCCTTGCTTTGCACGTGGTGTGCTACTTAGAACGTAGGGCACCTAGCGCTGGAACACATGTGCTTTGCACATGGTGCGCTACTTAGGACGCAACACACCTAGCGCTAGCGCATCTATGCTTTTCACGTGGTGCGCTACTTAGGACGCAGCGCACTTGGCGCTGCTTCTGAAGCGTTGCTTCATTTTCAAAATTTGAATTTTAAACAAAGATTTGCTCTGATTGGGGGAAACAAATGCCCCCCACCGTTGCGCTCACGTGGCCCACATGTGAGTGCAGCGGTGGCAACATCTGCGCCTTGGATCAACTCAAAAGTTGAAACGGCATCTCAGTGCCTATAAATAGGACCCTTGGCCCTTGAGATGATTTCTATTCATTTTCTTCCTTCTGAGAATTTTTATTCTCTTACAGAGCATAGCTCTTTGTCTTAAGAACTTTTTTTATGGACAGACTCTGTCAAAACTTAGGTAAAGATTAAATCTTTTAAAGGATTATTTAAGAATATAGGGTTTCACCGATTAACAGAGTTTTGCTCTTCATAGATCTTTGATCTAAAGAAAACCCTTTTAGGGTTTCATCAACGGAGCTTTGCTCTCTTGAACCATAGATCTAAAGAGATATTTTCTTGGGGTTTCTTAGCCCATGGACAGAGCTTTGCTCATAAAGAACTCTTGAAGTTTGTTCATAGATCTTGAAGATCTCAGAATTTTTCATTCATATATAAAAATTGATTTCAATTTTTTCTGATGGATTATTCCATCATTTTTTTTCCAGAGCAAGGCTCTTGAGGAATTTTTATTCCTTCATTATTAGAGTTTGACAGATGTCACTCTGTCACAGAGCACTGCTCTAATGGGGAGATTTACTCCTTAGCCCGAGGGGTTCTCATTAAATGAGAATCAATTGAGGATTTCCTTATTTAATTGACAGTCTCATCAAATGATAAAGCTGTTTTATTAATGATGAACTGTCATCTAGATTTTGTGGGTCCCCCTTTGTCCCTTTCTACTGCATTGCAGTGCGGTATGAATTTTTAAAGTACCGAGTGTCAGAGTTTAAATTATAGCACTGACGGTTGACTTTTGTTCTTTTTCGCGCAGGTGACATGTCTTTCGATAGTTCTTTCCCATTTGTTCGTTCAGAGGGAGGATTCCCTGGAGCGCCTGTGGACAGGGAAATCGTAGCATTGATCAGAGATCATGACCCGGAACATAAGAATCTTCATCTATGGGGAACATGATACAATCAAATCTTTAAGGGTCGGCAGAGCTTTTCATGCATGGTACCCTCAGAGCCCATCATGGCGATCCACTACGCCGATTCACCCCTGGTGAACTATACCGTGGAAGAAGTCAACTGGACTTCGGGAGGTCTTCTTCAGCCTGCTATGGCTTCGATACCCGTTCAACCTCCAATGGCTTTGGATATCCTGGGGCGACGTATTTGTCAAGGCGAGTCGCGCCTGTGGGGACAACCATATATGATCGGCCCAACTCCTCGTCATCTAGCCGGCTATCTGCAATGGGCCCGCTATATTCTGTCAGCGAAGAAGTCGCAGTTGCTGAGGCTTGGGTTGTATCCCACAATTTACGCTTCTCTTTTTTAGTATTCTACGCTTCCTTCCTGATGGGTTATGGTCTTTCTGGAGCAGTGGAATATTCCGACTCACACCTTCCTTTTGCTGGATCGAGAAGTATCAATCTCTTTAGAGGAATTTGCAGAAGTTTCTGGCTTACCGGTTATAGGGGAGCATTATGAGGAACTGCTTCCTACGGATGAATATGTTTTTGGTGCCAAGTCAGTGATGACAGGCCTTACCCCGGAGAACACCATTCAACACCAATTCCTAGTTTGATCAAAGTGTTGAATATTTATGAGGGCCTTTTTCTCGAATCTGGGAGCCGTGGGGTTAATTTCACGGATTTCATCGCTCGTTCTCTCCACCCGGAAGTCCTTTCGAAGGAGGCCGCTAAATTCGCCAAACTTGACGATCCTTTCGGCTTAGGTTTGGACAACCTGCCAACGGCGGAGGCAGATCAGAAGAATTTCTTCCTCCCCAACATCCCGGTCGTTTCTTTTGCAGAGGTTTCAGTTCCTGGGATCGAGGAGGAAACGTTCTTTTTGGGGTTTCTCGGGTTATGGCTGAGCTGGTTTGCGCTTCCAATGCACCTTCGCCGTATGAGGTCGTCTGTCTTCTACCCAGCTCACCGAATGGTTATCGGGGTGAAAGTGGCTGTCGGGGTCGCTGGGTTAGCTCATTTGTATTACGGCCTCAGCCAAGCGGTGGATACTACTAAACTAGGAGTGCAGCATGTGAACTTCTTGATGCATTACTTCATGTCATGGCTCGAGCTACATGTACTTGGTGTTTTCAGTATCCATAAAAAGCCTTCCTTCTACGACAGGTGTGGCTTCCCCCGGATTATGCGGCTAGTTGACGCATCCATTGTAAATCCGTCACCACGGGAAGCTAGGGGTTTGATCCTTCATCCTCGCACGGTTGGAGATGGCATGACCTTTACCGACAAGATTCTAACTATCGGCAAACAGTCCGCTGGTGCTGCCACTGCGGGACATTTTTAAAGACGGGGCCTCTGTGTTGAAAGCTTGGGAGATTCTTCATCTGTACTCCATTAGGCCGGGCTTTCTCGTATTTAGGCAAAATGATGCGGCGTTATTCATGAGATACAACCCACATTATTTCGCCCAGCAGCTGAGCTATAATCAGGGCATCCCACTTAAGGCTTTCTTGGCAGAACCTGCAGCTACCGAAGAGGGAATGCGAACCGTGCTGCATCATTTTATGCGCCTGAACACAGGGTCCAACTTCTTTATCAGCGAACCGAGCTGTGTTCCGAAGGCCTTGAATTTGTATATGGCGTGGTATCAACATTCGATGGGCGCCGTCATCAGGGAGGAGAAGCAATTGCTGCTTGATCACAAGGGCATCGCTCTGGCTGGTAATCCGAACGTCCCTCTGAAGCGACGGACCATTGTCCGTCCTCCCTTAAGAGAGGTTGCTACGGTTGAGGTCCCGCATGATAGGCCTGAGATACCGATATCCCGTGCCCCCTTGGAAACGGTGACTGTGGCATCTCCCGAGTCTGGCGTGGGTTCAGATATCGGGACTCGTCGTCCCAAGGTGCCCGCCAAGCGTAAGCTTGTGCTGGCGGTGACCGGTACTCGCTCCCAGAAGAAGAAGAAGAATTCGATCCTTTCTGCCGACGTTGTATTTGGTCAGGAGTTTCATGCTCCTTATAGCGAGGGCCTGAGCGAATATGGGACCAACAAGGGTCTATTTATGGCGCTGGACGATACCGACCTCGAGGCTGCCATTGTAGCTTCCGAGTGATTAGCAAGCCACAAAGCGGGACTGGCCATCCTCGCGCAATCAAGTAAACATCAGTCGTACTTTTTGTCATTGCATTACATTTTTATTATCATGTTTTGACTGACACTTTTCCTTCTTTAACAGGCATTTCCACTGAAGAGGCTATCGTGGCTTCCCTCAAGACTTTTGAGGAGGAGGAGAGGATTCGCGCTTCGCTGGGCGTTGGTATATTCGGCTCATTGTGCCTTCATTCGCCTTTCTTATGGATAATCTGACCCTTTTTTCATCTGATCGCAGGGATTACCTCGGCTCAGGTCCTTCCCAGTATAGTGCCAATCCTGCCGGGTGATGCGGAGATACTTCCAGGGCCAGCTATCGAAGTCCCGGCCTCCTTAGCATTGCCAAAAGAGTCTTTACTCAAGCAACTGATGACGGATGCCGTAACGGCTCCAGAGGTAGCTCCCGACATGGATGATGACGTCCCGTTGACGGTGGTCTTGAGAAGATCAGCTCTCACGGCCCGGGCGGAAAGGAAGCGCAGAATGCACGCAGTAAGGGAGCGTAACTCCACCTTGGCCGCGGGTGCAGGCTCAAGAGCTACTACCCCTGCCCTTGCTCCTTCAGAGGGTGCTTCAGCCGCTCTGTCTACCGCTCATAGACAGGCGATACGCGTGGCTCGGGAAGCAGCTGAAAGGCTGTCTCAAGGTAACATAACTTTGGGTCTCTTTTTTTTATTAAAGTTTGGTCCTCAGATTCTCATACGTCATTCCCTATAGGGCCGAGTCCAGATAAGGAAGTGTTAGGCGAGACGGCGGCAACCACTGAGCCTGAAGTGGCCACTCTTTCTCAAGAGTCTGGAACTGCCCTAATTGCAACTCTTTCCCCTTACGGTTCCTTACCGTTGCCGGGTGCTGCGAGTGTCACGACGGTACTCGTGGAGTCGGGGGATGAGGCTACAGGTGGCGAAACCATTCCGATGGAGGAGGGTGAAGCAGTTGCTGCATCTAGTGACGCCCTTATCGCGGTTTCAACCGGCGACTCACCAGGTAGATTTTGGGTCATTGCTTTCTTTTTCATTCTGCAATCCCTTTTCAATTTCTTCTGACAGTACTTCTCTTGTTTCGGATGCAGGTGTGGTGAGCGTTGAGGTTGTGCCACCCGAGGAAGCATCACCAGTTGCTGCTTTGACAGTGGCCGCCCCTTTGCCTCCTCTCGTATCCTCCCAAATGCTTGAAGGTACGGATTTGTGATCCATCAGTTTCATTGTAGGCAGTATACTTTATGTACTGACATTGCATTATTACATCCTTGCAGGAGTCATTTTTGATCACCTGTATCAGGTGCTGCACCCACATTTCTCCTTCCATTCAGAGATTGCCTCATCTAGTGGCGTTGGTGAGTACAACCTTTAGCTAATGTCTTCTCTTTTCTTTTACGGGCTGCCAAGTCGTTGCTAATTCTTCTTTGTTCTGTCTGCAGTGTCACAGATTGAAGAAGAAGATGAAAGAATAGTTACACCACCGATACTCCCGGCCTTGCCACCCGCCGCAGCCGGTATAGTATACTTCATCACTCATGTGATTTATTTATTTTGCGAGTTGGCTTATAATCGTAATTCATTTTTTAGCAGTCGCACCGGTTCCTACTCCCTTCGAATCTGGCATATTAATGCCAGCAGGACCATTTGCTAGACGTCCATCTTCTAAGGGCGCTGCGACCAGCCTTCGTATGTTGAGTGAATCCATTGAAGAGCTTGACGCGGAGATCTTGCACTCGCTGCAGATTTTGCTGCTGAGATTAATCCCATGCCGGCGACGCTCGTGCACTTACATAGAGAGTGCGTCGTTGAGTTTTTGGTCAATCACTGCAGGAAAATTGAGGCTTGCCTACATGAGCTAGAACTCGGACGTCCTGCTCCCGAAGTCTTGGCTGTAAACTCTCAACGGGCTGCGTGGGTCGAGCAGAGCACTCCCTACTTCCGCCATCTTGAACGAGAAGCGGCCTTAAAGTGTAAAGAGTGTGAAGAGACTTCAAGTGAATCTGCCCGACTGCATTCTCAGGTTGATGCAAATGCTGCACAGTTGAAAGCTATCTTTTAGGGCCTTCTACGATGCATTTCTGACGGGCTAACGCTGAGGCAGAAGCTCGACCTTATCGAGCGAGATGCGCAGAGTCGTGGGGAAGCTCAGCGGGTCATTAATGATCAACTTTCATCTTATTTGCAACAACGGCTTAGGTTGAAGCGGAGTTGGCCGCTGCAGCTGACCATGAAAAGGGACTAAAGGGAGTGCACGAGCAACTGGCTGGTTTATTGAAAACGCCTCCCTCCCAATAGTCGTTTTTGTATCAACCAACATTTGTAATTTTTGAATAAAATGTATCCATTTTTTATCCTTTCATATGATGTAACTTGTACTCAATTGAATTTATAAATAAAAGATACATTTCATTCGTACTATTTTGTGTTATCTCTTGCTTTCTTCTCTTTTCTTTGTTGCTGGCATGTTACCTTAGTAAGCGTAGCCTGTAGATGATAGAGAAATTTCGTCTTGAATTCTTCAAAAGGTAGTGATGGCTTAGAAAGCAGGTTCAGATCTGCTGCCTAAGGCTTTTCAGCTTTATGAGCCGTGAGGGTTTCATAAAGACTTTTCTCCCTACGAGTCGAGAGAATCTCGTAGGTGTATTTTTTTCTTTAGGAATCGTGAATATTCCTAAGTGTGCTTTTCTCTTGAGAGTCGTAAGGATCTATCAAGAGAATTTTCCCGCTCATAAGTCGAGAGGACTCATATGTGGTTGTTTCCCTCATTGTCGAGATTCGACTTCGGAGAGTGTGGCCCGTGAATAGTATGCAAGAGTCCATTTTGGACCAACTTGCAGGGCCCCAGTGCTTAGGAAACAGGTCCTTATCCCCATTGCCTAAGGCTTTTCCTTACGAGTCGAGACGAATCAAGAAGTTCTTGCAAAGACACTAATTTCCTCACGAGTCGAGACGAGTCGAGAAGTTCTTGCAAGAATGTCCTAACGTCACAGTTAACTTCTGCTCTTTATGACAAAGGTCCGTTAGGGTCTGGGGTACTAGGGTTTTGTCCATCGTACCGTCGCGTTGGCTGATGTATTCCTCGATAGGCAATCGTGCTGTTCGAGTAGCCTTATGACTGTCGTGTCTCTGATCCCTTCAGGGGCTGGACAAGACGTCTTCAAGAAATCTTCCAGGTAGTTTGACCGTCGAAAGAGAAAGCGTTAGGAATTTTGCCATGCCGCTTTTTACTTTAGGTTAGGCTCATTTTGGGGAGCCCCGATGAGTCATAACCACTCCGTGCTGGTGTGGGATGATCTCCGATAATCTTTCAGGTTTTATATGACTTATCGTCAAAACCCTGAAACTAGGAATTTGGCCTTTACTTCGTTTGCTGGCATTGCGTCTACTGTATCGAAACGAATGTCGTGGTTGTCTTTAGGTTGTTGATAAACCGTCGAGGTTTGGAACTAGGGATTTTGCCGTGGCTCCGTTGTTTGATTGTCGCGTCTGAATTCTGCTGGAGAAAGAACGCTGTGGTGACATCTCGTCTGCTGTATCGAGACGAACGTCAAGGTGCTGACCACTCCGCGCTGGTATGGGATGATCTCCGATAGTCTTTCAGGTTTTATATGAGTTGCCGTCAAGACCCTGAAGCTAGGAATTTGGCCTTCGCTTCGTTTGTTTTAGCGTGTCCGAATCCTGTTGGAGGAAGAACGCTGTAGCGATATCTCGTCTGTTGTATCGAGACGAATGTCGAGGTGGTGACCACTCCACGCTGGTATGGGATGATCTCCGATAGTCTTTCAGGTTTTATATGAGTTGCCGTCAAGACCCTGAAGCTAGGAATTTGGCCTTCGCTTCGTTTGCTTTGGCGTGTTCGAATCCTGTTAGAGGAAGGACGCTGTGGTGACATCTCGTCTGCTGTATTGAGACGAACGTCGAGGTGGTGACCACTTCGCGCTGGTGTGGGATGATCTCCGACAGTCTTTCAGGCTTTATATGAGTTGCCGTCAAGACCCTGAAGCTAGGAATTTGGCCTTCACTTCGTTTGCTTCGGCGTGTCCGAATCCTGTTTGAGGAAGGACGCTGTGGTGACATCTCGTCTGCTGTATCGAGATGAACGTCGAAATGGTGACCACTCCGCGCTGGTGTGGGATGATCTCCGACAGTCTTTCAGGCTTTATATGAGTTGCCGTCAAGACCCTGAAGCTAGGAATTTGGCCTTCGCTTCGTTTGCTTTGGCGTGTCCCAATCCTGTTGGAGGAAGAACGCGGTAGTGACATCTCGTATACTGTATCGAGACGAACGTCGAGGTGGTGACCACTCCGCGCTGGTGTGGGATGATCTCCGACAGTTTTTCAGGCTTTATATGAGTTGCCGTCAAGACCCTGAAGCTAGGAATTTGGCCTTCGCTTCGTTTGCTTTGGCGTGTCCAAATCCTGTTGGAGGAAGGACGCTGTAGTGACATCTCGTCTGCTGTATCGAGATGAACGTCAAGATTGTGACCACTCCGCGCTGGTGTAGGATGATCTCCGATAGTCTTTCAGGTTTTATATGAGTTGCCGTCAAGAACCTGAAGCTAGGAATTTGGCCTTTGCTTCGTTTGCTGGCATTGCATCTGCTGTATCGAGACGAATGTTGAGGTGGTGACCACTCCGCGCTGGTGTGGGATGATCTCCGATAGTCTTTCAGGTTTTATATAAGTTGCCGTCAAGACCCTGAAGCTAGGAATTTGTTTTTCGCTTCGTTTGCTTTGGCGTGTCCGAATCCTATTGGAGGAAGGACGCTATGGTGACATCTCGTCTGCTGTATCAAGACGAACGTCGAGGTGGTGACCATTCCACACTGGTTTGGGATGATCTCCGATAGTCTTTCAGGTTTTATATGAGTTGTCGTCAAGACCCTGAAGCTAGGAATTTGGCCTTCGCTTCGTTTGCTTACATTGCGTCTGCTGTATCGAGACGAATGTCGCGGTTGTCTCTAGGTCGTTGGTGAACCGTCGAGATTTGGAACTTGGGACTTTGCCATGGCTCTGTTGTTTTGACCCTGGGGTGATATTACGTCTGCTGTAACGAGACGAATGCTGAGGTGTAGCTGGAATTTTTCCATCACTCCGCTTTATTTCAATCGTGAGGTCTTTCGTTGACATTGCATCTGCATCCTGCTGGATTGCGAAGGAACGCCATTGTTGACAATGCGTCTGGTGTAACGAGACGAATGCTGAGGTGGAGTTATGATTTTACCGTCACTCCGTTTTGTTTCGACCGTGAAGTCTTTCGTTAACGTTGCATCTGCATCCTACTGGACTGCGAAGGAACGCCGTCATTGAAATTGCGTCTGGTGTAACGAGACGAATGCTAAGGTGGAGTTGGGATTTTGCCATCACTCCGCTTTGTTTCGACCATGAGGTCTTTTGTTGACGTTGTATCTGTATCCTGCGGGACTGCGAAGGAACGCCGTCGTTGACATTGCGTCTGGTGTAAAGAGACAAATGCTAAGGTGGAGTTAGGATTTTGCCATCACTCCTCTTTGTTTTGACCATGAGGTCTTTTGTTGACGTTGCATCTGCATCCTGCTGGACTGCGAAGGAGTTCCATCGTTGACATTGCATCTGGTGTAACGAGACGAATGCTGAGGTGGAGTTGGGATTTTGCCATCACTCCGCTTTGCTGACGTTGCATCTGCTGTAACGAGACGAATGTCGAGATGATCTCCAGGCTTTCTGTGAACCGTCGAGATTTGGCTCTCTTTCGGATGGAGCCTGGGGGGAAGGTGTGGTTCCCTTTTTGTTTGTGCCCCTGGATTGTATACAGGGATCGATGTGATCTTAGCTATAGGGCAAAAAGATTCATTTTATATATTTTTCTTTCCGTGATGCTCTATCATTTCAGCTTTTATATCGCGAAAGTCGCGATTGCCCAATCATTTCGGCTATTTTTTGCGGTGCCCAATCATTTCGGCTATTTGTTTTATTTACTCGGTGTTTTTTTATTGCGAGTTTTAGGATTTGATACCGATTTAGGCATCAGCATCGCTACAACTGGGATATTGCCAGGAGCGAATTATCATTTGCCTTTGTCGAGGTCGAACAAAGGTGGCTTAGTAAACAGGGTTAGGATCCTGTCGACTAAGGCTTTTAACTTTACGAGCCGTAAGGGTCTCATAAAGGTATTTCTCCCTATGAGTCGTGAGGATCTCGTAGGTGTGTTTTCTCCTTAGGGATCGTGAGGATTCCTAAGTGTGTGTTCTCTTATAAGTCGTAAGGATCTTACAAGAGTGTTTTCTCCTTATAAGTTTAGAGGACTTATAAGGGTTGTTCGCCGTGTACACACATCTCTAGTCGCGGGTGGGATTTTGTTAGAGAAATGTTTATTCGCGCTTGTGGATTGTATACAAGGGTCGATATCGAGATGCTTGTAGGGCAATGCTGGAGGTTGTGATGGCTTAAGAACAGGTTCAGATCCCTATAGCTTAAGGCTTTTGAATCTTATGAGCCTGAGGGTCTCATAAGAGGGTTCTCCTTACGATTCGTGAGGATCTCGCAAGTATAATTTCTCCTTAGGAATCGTGGGGATCCCTAAGTGTGTTTCTCCTTTGTGAGTCGTAAGGATCTCACGCAGGTGGTTTCTCCTTACAGGGTCGAGAGGACCTTGCAAGTGTCTTTTAACGAGATTATGCCCTCTTGGGTTTTCATAACACTCGCCGGTAGTCCTGCTGTTTTTACCCATGGGGCCCTCTCGGGTTTTCATCCATGCCCATTTCGCTTATGGACGTACCTTTTTTTTTTGTCAGCCTTGAGATGCTGCGGTCCATAGTAGTTTATAGACGTCTCGGTCAATAGCCAGTTTTAGGACATAGTGGTCCATTGTTAGTTTAAGGACGTTTCGGTCCGTTGTTAGTTTAGGGACATTTCGGTCCATTGTTGTCATATTTGAGGCAATTTCTAGTTTACAGACTTTTCGGTCCAAGGGGCTTTCTCTATGAATGAGCATGATGCCTCCGGCATGTCCACTTTTTTAGGGGCGTGAGGTTGTGGCGGTTTCACCTTCTAGTTTTCGGATAATGCGAACTTGCCTTGTTAGTATTGGTCCTCAATCCAGCCTTTGAAGATGAAGCAATCTTCAATTGGATGGCTTACTGCTTGGTGGTAAGGGCAGTAATTAGGATTGTTGACATCGCCTGGCTGCAACGGACGTTTTGGATCCGGCAGATTGATGAGTCTCTTGCTTACTGCCAACTCGAACAGTCTCCTCGTTTTATCCCGGGGAAACGAGTAAGGACGTCCCAGTCTCTCCTTGAGAGATGGGCGTGGACGCACGTTGTTTTGGCGAACAACCGGCTTTAAGTTGCTCGGCTGTTGTTGAGTATTGGTGACGAAGGTTGCTTTCCCCTTCCCTTTTCGTTTCGCGGCTCTGGCTTCGAAGAGGAAGGCATGTGGCCCATCTGGTCCATTTGAGCCAGCTTGTCAATCAAGGCCTAGAAAGTGATCGGTTTGAAAAACATCATGAAATGGGAGATGGTCGCCTGCGGATCAAGAGTACCCACGAACATGCCTATCGTGGGAGCTTCTTCGATGCGTTGCTCGCATTTCGACCATAAATTCTGCCACCGTATCGCGTATTGTACCCAAGTTTTGCTTGGCTTTACCCTGCCGTTGTTCAATGCGGTGATCGGGGTGCGCTCGCTAGCTCTTGCAAATCTCTGTGTAAACAGCAGCTCCATCTCTGCAAATGTTTTGACAGAGTCATTGGACAGCTCCGAATATCATTCAAAGGCTGTTTCCGCCAAGCTGCCGACGAACTGATGAAGTAACAATTTGTCATCACCTCCGGTATTGCCGCAAAGAGCTCTGAACTGAGCGACATGTTGATGGGGATTGCCCTTCCCCATGTATACATGAAACTTAGGAATCGTGTATCCTGGCGGATACTTGATCTGATCGTATCATCCTGGATATGGTCGCCCAGTTCTGACGACTTGGCCAGTTGCTTTATTTGCTTGATGAGCCCGTATTTGCTGAGCTATATAATCATCCAGGGCATCTTTTGAGATAGTTTCCTCTTTGGCTGCTGAACAAGCCGGAAGGGGATTTGACGTCTCCGCTCAGTCATTTTCGAGGATAATCGGAGGATCTTCAGCTGGAGGGTCTGGCTGGATCATCATGCCCACCATATCTTAGAATAGAAGGGCCATTTGCTTTATATTGGCCGCTTGTTCCGCGGCCTCCTTGTCCTTCTTTTCGAGCATTCTCCGAAGGAATTCAGCATCAGTTTCCTGCTCACGGCGCTGCTCCGAGGATGTCTCCGGGGTTACTTTCGGTCCCGTAAGTGTGGCCATAGCCGTTAGCATTTCTTGAAGTTTTTGCTGTTGTTGTTCCTGAGCCTTTGTTATCGACCGGGTAAGCGGTCGATGGCCTGTAGAAGCACGGATTTCCTCTTTTCCGGATGCCATGTAGACGGTAGGTTCCACCATGCCCCCAGACTTAGGACGTTTAGGTTCAGTGGTCTTGCGATTCGTCGCAGACTCAGGGATTTTCTCCGGCCTTCTCTTCTTATGAGCGGTCGAAGTTGAGGGGGTCGTTGCAGTAGGCACCCAAACAGCTGTCGCCTTTTGTGGCTTGGCAGGATGGTTCTCTTCTCGCTGAACTTTCACCTTTTTCTGTCGGCGAGAGTAATCTTGATCAATCACCGATTCCTGGACCTGTCGCCAAACTTTATAAATTTTAGAAGACAGCCATTGAGGGGGCTGCTCCAGCTTCGCCTTTGGGGTATTCTCCATAAGTGGAGGAGATCTCTTCAGCACGGCAGTCAGAGAGTTTTTGCGTACCCTCCTTAGCGGTTCAAAGTTGTTCCCAGTTAGAACAGCAGTATTGATTTCCACCGTTGGAGCCGGTGGAGTCAGTCCAGAAGGAGAGTTTCCCCCAGCCTTCCTTACTCGGCGCCAGTGGCGACGTCGAGCATGTCGAGCTGTTAGGATTGTCTCAGCTGTAGGGGTGACTTCCGCATACCCCATGTGTTGGTCAGAAGTTGTCGTTGTCAGCCTATTGAAGACTGATGTCCGCTGAGTGGGGATAGCCAATCTGTTGAAGGCAGACTTTCGATCGGGGGAAGTAGCCTTAGTGACTTCGCTTGGATAGGGAGTTGTAACGGCCAGTCTTGTGAAGACCGACCCTTTGGCAGGAGAAGCCGCTTTGACGACCTCAGAACCAGGAATAGCTATCCTTTTCGGGATAACCCCTCTGGTATTGCGGGCTTCTTCATCGGCCCGTTGGAGCTTTGGCCCAGTCTGTTGAAAACTGAGGCAGTGGAGTTGGGCAACCCGTTGAGAGGGGCCGCGGTAGTGGTAAGTCGATCAAAGAGCGACTTCTTTGGGGCTTCTTGCGACAGCAGCGGGGCATTGAAGCTCATCGGTGGGATCATAGTCCCAAAGAATAGCCCAGTGGTGGCTTGAGTTACTTGCTCCACTAGCATTATAAAAAGGGAGGCCACTTGGGGCCCGTAAGTCACTCCTCCGGACGGGACGGAGCGAGAGTTGCAGTTGCAGTTAGTGCAGTTTGAAGCCATTGATTTTCTGTTTTCTGTACGGAGCAAGACACCAAATCTTAGTACCTCAAATCCAGGGGAAACCATAGCAAACCATGACTCGTTCGCGAACACGACACACGAAGTGTGGAGTGGAAAGAGGAAAAGGTCCCACCGGGTGTGCTAGAATCTGTTCGCCGCCGAAAGACGCGACCGGGACGTCGGGACGTTAGGCCTGAATTTCGAGGGCAAATGATATTTGGTGCCATCTGTCCACCTCTCCGAAGATGCTAAATTGATTTATGACACCATGTATCGAAGATTTAAACGGATGCGGCCGATATAGCAGACTTCATCAGATTCCCCCTCGTTGAGGGTTTTTTGATTGTGGGGACGCTCTTCCCTGCAGGCGCAAGCCCCTGCAGTTAATTACGCTACCGCATCACGGTAACCACTTTCTCCTTCTCCAGATGTTCATTTCGTGTCGTGTGTGTTTGTTTTGTTTTTGGTTGCCCATGGATTGTATACGGAGACTAATTTATGTTGTCGCCCGCAGGGCGTGGATTAGTCCAAATCCGTATCTTCTTAGATTTGGGTTTGGGGTTGTGTTTAAGGATACGTTAGTCTCATTTGAAACTGAGATCAACTTAAACATTTGTCAAGGATACATTAGTCTAATTTTAGACTAAGATCAACTTAACGGGATTATTTAGATCCGACAAGAGAGCATTTGGACTCTATTGTTTAGTTTAGGGACATTACGGTCGATTACCAGTTTAAGGACATGGTGGTCCAAGGTTAAGGACATCATATTCCATGGGCTTAAGGACCCCACAGTTCGAGGTTAAGGACATCATAGTCCATGGGTTTAAGGACCCCACAGTCCGAGGTTAAGGACCCATAGTCCATGGGTCTAAGGACCCCACAGTCCATGGGTTTAAGGACCCCACAGTCCATAGTTTAAAGACATCATAGTTTATAAAGTTTAAGGACATCATAGTCCATGAGTTTAAAGACCCTACAGTCCATAGAATATTTGGTTATCGGGACCCGTCACCTCTCTGAAGACGTTGAAGGATTACAACGACATATATCAGAGGAGTGCAGAGATGTACCCTTGAATCAATTTTGGTTGGGAGATCTGTAGTCCAATTGGGACTAAGATCTGAGATTTATAAGCATATGGGCTCAATTAATCTGAATTGAGGACTTATGGCCAACCTTGGGCTAAGTCCAATCAAGTCAAAATGTTTTTAACATTTATTTTGGGCTGTTGAGCCTTTATTTGGGCTTAGCCCTGACAGTGTTTTTTTTTCTTTTACTGAATGCTGGGCATTCCTCATAGCTCCGGGCTTATTAAAGAACAATTTATGTTCTATCAGCACGACACGTGGCGTGCTTGGCGCCAGTCAAAGTGCACAGTGCGCTTCTGCTGATTAGCGCACACGTGAGGACACGTGTCGCGCTTGGCACTAAGCGCCAGATGATGGGCGCATTGCGCCAATTTATGAGCGCATTGCGCTATTAGTTCAATGGCACACATGTGAGTGACACGTGGTGTGCCTGGCGCTGAGAGCCAGCCCATGAGCGCGGTGCGCTATTTCAAGAGCGAAAAGCGCTAACTGTTAAGTGGCACACACGAAAGGGACACGTGGCGCACTTGGCACTGAGCGCCAGTCTAAGAGCGCAGAAGCGCAGTTCAAGGGCGCAAAGCATATCTGATCAATTTTATGATCTGAGAAACAAATTCTTGTTTATAAGGAATTTTGTCTCAAAATTCTAAGAACAAAAGTTCATATTTTGCAGGAGATGTTTTAATCTCTTATTTTAGTAAAAGGCTTTGCCTTTATGGATCTTTGATCCTGAGAGAATTGAATTATTCTCCCCTCTTATGATAAGATGATCTCTGAAAGACAATTTGTCTTATAGATCTATGATCTGTGAGAAGAATTATGTTCTTCTTTTTATGATGAGATCTTTTGATCTCTTTTTTTAAAAGACCTTGGTCTTGTAGATCTATGATCTTAGAAAAATAAGTAAATTCTTCTTTTATATGAGATGATTTCATCTCTCTGTTCTTTTTTTCTTTTTCCCTTGAAGAAAGTTTTCTTCTTCTGAGAGCTTGCTCTTTGTCTATGAGTTTCTCAAAGTTTATGGGGAGGTTTCTCCGTATATTTCTGTATATCTTCTCCTCATGAGGCTTGAAGTCTATGGGTATTTTTATAGGGCAAGCTGATCAGTTCAATCAGTTAAGGAGATCCCTTCTCCAATTGATTTGGGGATGTTTCCCCCGTTGGATCTTTGATCCAAGGGCTTCTGATTTACAGAAGGTAATTTTCTTGTTATTAACAAGATTGGGAAATCTTTTCCATACAGAATTTATTCTGTATTTTGGTGAATTTTAATCACTACTGGATCATTGATCCAACGATGCTCTGATTTACAGAGCACAATCTTGTTGTTTGGAAAGATTTTGAGGAATCTTTCCTTAACGGAATTTAGTTCTGATTAATTAATGATTCATCATTATTATTGGATATTAGATCTGTCGGTGGGGAGCTTTTAGTTCCAGCGCTAGCGCATCCGTGCCTTGCACGTGGTGCGCTGCTCAGAGGGCAGCGCATCTAGTGCTGGCGCATCCGTGCTTTGCACGTGGTGCGCTACTTAGAGCGCAGCGCACCTAGCACTGGCGCACATGTGCTTTGCACGTGGTGCGCTACTTAGGGCTCAGCGCACCTAGCGCTAGCGCATCCGTGCTTTGCACGTGGTGCGCTACTTAGGGCGCAGTGCACTTGGCGCTGCTTCTGAAGCGTTGCTTCTGTCGCGCCCCGCTTCCCAGTATACGGCGAAGGGGACGCGACCGGTACGCTACGTATATACTCAGAAGTACATACGCTAAGCGTATTTAAGCAATATAAAATAAATACACAAGAGACAAGATATAATAAAAACATCAACTTTTATTTATTAACATTCTTTTATACAATGCATGAAAAGGAAATACAACTGAAATAAAAACGATGCCTAAACAGTGGCATAACAGGAAATGAAAAGTACTGAATGAAAAAGTGTACAATGAAACTAGAGTGTTGGATCTTCGGCAAACTGCTCCAAGTCTTCTGCAGATGGCTCGATCTCTGCCGGGTCCAAACCACCTGACGACATTCAAAGAAGAAGGAATTAGAATGTCGTCAGCGAACAGGTCGCTCGGTAAGTCCCAAAGATAAGAAGAAAGTAGAATAGACAGAATAAGAATATATCTTTTAAAGTTGTATAATATTGTTGTAATTTTATGTTAACACAGTTGTTTGTAGCTTGGTACAGAAGGATGCCAGTGTATACGAGAGGGGTCTCTATATGCTAGAGACCAGGGCAAACGGAATGTACAAGGAACCGTTAAACCACGATACAACAGCAACGGAATATATGTTAGGTGTTTTAATTTTACCGCCTCGTGCCACTTTTAACACCTTCCGTAACAATCTACCCCTTAAACCCCGTAATGTTTTATTTGTATTGTTTGTACTGTAAATTGAATTGAGTGTATAATTGAAAGACTGACTGATACCATGATATCAGTAGACGGTTATAACCGTAGAATCATGTAAATGGAATAGCTGGAGAACCGTGTAAAAGGAATATATCCATAGTTCGGTTCAGTCAAGTTGTATAAATTGATAATTGGATTCATGGATTCATGTATTCATATTGAATTGGAATATTGTAGAATGTAGATTGACTTGAATCATATTCAAGTCAAATTAATCAGACTCAAACCCGAGTCAGACAATCAGAAGTGTAAATTAGAATCATGATTATTTCTTTAACTTATAATTGCTAAGGTCCTTAGAGTAATTTATAAAACTTAAGGTTTTTTTAATGTAAAAATACATTTTATATATTTTTCAAAATACGCCTCAAGTATTCCTTATTCGTCTTTAGAATTGTAATGAAGGTGGATTTTATATTGTGTTATTTCTAGTGAAAATATCCTAATTTCATAAATAAAGGTATTTATTTACATTATTGATTTATTTGGAATTCATGGTATTTTAGTGTAAAATTTATTCTTATGATTTTAGAAAAAGGGTGGAATATTTATATTATAACAAAATAGATATTTTAATGATAAATATACATATATTTATACAAAAATAATTTTAATAAATACTTGATATTCCAAAAATCTCATTTTCTTAAGATGTCGTATTTTAAATCTTTCGAGACTGAATGCTCCTTGCGGAGGTCTGAATCTTGCACTACTAAGCTCGAGGGTGTACGATAAACCACACAATCCCGAACGGGTTCCCCAAAATGGGTTGTAGCGGCGCTTTGCAAAGATTGTAAAATACTAAATCCTGTAGAAAACGGTTTTATAAAGTAAATGGTATTTATTTGTAAAAATGTCAATTTTCCGTATTTTAGGTTCTAGGGTTTCCTAAGTCAACTAGACTATTTCTAAATGGTCTAAACGACAAGTTGTTAGATGCCTCAAATCGCCCCTTCACCCCCAATTATGGCCAGGTAAGTACAAGTGAGGAAAGGAGGGATCCGCTCACGAATCACCGTGAGACGGGCCTTTTAAAGTTACCTTTCTCACTTGCCTAGCCTAGACACCACAAAGTCAGGTTTAGATAAACGACCGATGTCCACAACTTATCGTATTTTTCATATTCAGAGGTATTATTTAAATGTGTATCAACTCTAACTCTTTTAGAATAGTTTTATTAAGTATATGGTATTTAAATGTAAATGCTTGTTTTCTCGTATTCTAAGGTTTCAAATGTTAGATTGTATGTAAGTGTGTGAGGAGGTAGGTCATTACCTCGTGATCTACTTTAAATGTACAGCAAGTTTGATGGGGTTAAATGAAGGATTGAAACAATGTGGTATTTAAGTGAAAAATACGATAAATTGAGAAAGCTATCATTTCATGTGATAAAACTTGTTCATATTGTTTGATTAGTGTTTAATAATCAACATGGGGAAGTTTAGGAATGATTGTATTAGTGAGAAGTGGAATTTTATAGAAAACCGAATCGGAAATCGGATTTGTTCCAATTCCGTCGAATTTTGTAATTTCGTATTTTTAGAATAGGAAAGAGAGATAGGAATGGACTTACGGGTTTTCGATTACACTAGAGAGTGAGAGGGAACTAGAGGGATCGCCGATGTTGCGTCATCGCCGGTAGTTCCTAAGACGTTCGCCGAAAGTTCCGCCGGAATTTCGTCGGAGCTTCGCCTCTAGCTTGTTTTCAAAGTACACGACTCTTGGAAAAATTTTGAAAGAGTGGGCTCAGGATTTTGGGATGAGAGGGTAGAGGGTAGGGGGTGTATTTATAGGATAGGCTAAGGGTAGGGTTGGTGAAGGGTTTTTAATAAAAAAAATTATAAAAATGTGAGAAAATAATTAAAAATTGTAGTAAATGGGGTATATTTAAGTCTCGGGAACCGATCCATTAATTTGGAGTATACAGGGGGGTAGGGGAGACGAAGAGCCCCAACTTTCATGTTAGGGACTCGGCCGTCCGGCCGACTCGGCCAAGTCGGGCCGAGTTAGGTGGTCGGGGGGTGGGGGGTCGTCAGGTGAAGGCTCTGGTACTTTTAGTTTTTAAAGTTTAGTTCAACTTTTGGGAGTTATGGTGTGTGGACTGTTGGGCTTCCAAAGGATTTGAAATAAAATAATATTAAAAATAATGTGGGGCAGGGGATTTGAACTCTGGTGGCTTGGTTCAGCAGTGCAAGGTGTTACTAATGAGCTACAAGCTCCTTCTTGTAATTATTGTGGGAAAATAAATACTTAAAGAGGTATCAGTAACATTAAATACTCCATGTACACTTTGAATTTAAATCAATTCTTCGTACCTTAAAAATGGAGTTGTTACAGCTTGATTTTCAAAATTTGAATTTTAAACAAAGCTTTGCTCTGATTGGGGGAAACAACATTCTTTTACAGGTACAACTGAAATGTAAATACATGAATAGAAAGCAATTCCTAAACAATGGCATAACTGAAATGAAAATATGTACAAGTGCCTACAGCTCTGGGTCAAACGCTAACTGTTCCAATCTTCAGGGTTGGTCTCGATCTCCAATGAGTCAGAAACACCTGACAATATTCCAAAGAAAGAAGAAAAGGAATGTCGTCAGCGAACAATCGCTCAGTAAGTCCCAAAGGTGAGTAGAGATAGAATAGACAGAAAGAGAATATAACTTATAATATTTGATTATAATGTTAACGCTGTTGTTTGTATCTTGGTACAGAAAATGTCAGTGTATACGAGTGGAGTCCCACTATTCCGGAGACTAAGGTATACGGAGCATAAGGAACCGTTCAGCCATGGTACAACGACAATGGATATTCAGGTTAGGTGTATTATGGTTACAGTCTCGTTCCACTTCTAACACATTCCGTACCAATGTACCCCTTATACACACCGCGATGTCTTTTGTATTGATTGTACTTTTTTGTTATATAGATGGATGACTTGTCGAAACCATGATATCAATAAATGGAATGGATATAAATGGAGAGTCGGGTAGATGGAGTATATTTATGTTTCGGTTCAGTCAATATAGATTGATATAGTTTGAATAGACGTATTCATGAATTCATATTGTATTGTATTTTATACTTGAATCACATTCAAGTCAGATTGATTAGATTGAGACTTAGTATGAGTCAGGCACTTAAAAAGAAATTGAAGTCCTGAATTAGTTTTGATGTTATCGGTAACTGCTGCACATGGACGACAAGATTTGTGTATTTTTTTAGGACAATTACCGTATTGATAACACCGTTTGTTAGATTGTCTATCTTAGATAGGCAAGCACCCACATTCTCCGGCTCCTTAAGGTTCAAGAGAATTGGTCCCGCTTAAACCTATATTTACTAGGGTCCTTATTATAACTTAGCATAACTTGAAGGGGGGTTTATGTAAAAATAGTTTTGATATGTTTTCAAAATACACCTCAAGTATTTAATTATCGTCTTTAGGGTTTTCATAGATATATATTTTATAGATGTGAAATTTCTAGTGAGTAAAACCTAGTTTTCATAATATATGGTATTTTATTGAAATATTGGAATTGTTTTGTAGTTGGATGGTATTTTCATGTAATGGTGATTTCTTTGATGTAAAAAACTTTGAATATTTATATGATATAATTAAAATAGATATTTTGATAATATCTATATATTTAATAAAAATAATTTTATTTATTCTTGTAAAAATCTCATTTTCTAAAGAAAAATGTATTAAAAATTCTATCGAGATCGAATGCTCCTTTCGGAGGTCTGCATCTCGCTCTACTAGGCCCGAGGATGTATGATAATCAGCACCATCCTGAACGGGGTCCCCAAAAGTGGGTTGTAGATGCGCAATTGCAAGGAATTGATTAATACACTTTTTAAAGAAATGGTTTTGCAAGTTTGATGGTATTTATTTGTAATGTCGTGTTATCCCATAAATATATTCCCAAATTCACATCGTGCTATGTCAAAGATGTGTGTTGTGATGCGGTAGGTCATTACCACGTGAGTTATCTAAAGGTAATACAAGTATTATGTTGATTTATGTCGAAACTAAAGTATGTGGTATTTTACCGTAAAATACGATAAAAGTTGCATAAATGATTATTTTGAATTGAAACTTGTTTTAAGGTGTTTTTAAATATTTGTTAAACAATATATAAGAGTATGGTATTGATTGTTTAAGAAAAATAACCTTTTTAAGGAAAAATCGAATCGGAAGTCGGTTTAACTCCGCTTCCATCGGGTTCTAGAAATTAATATTTTTAGAGTATAAGAAGAGAGGGGAAGAGGGGACTTACTGGCTAGGGAACAAGAGAAGAGAGAGAGGAAGCTAAGGAAGGCGTCGGGTCTTTATTTCGTCGTCGGAATCTCTTTGGAACGTCGCCGGAACTTCACCCTTTGCTAACTCCACTTGCACACTAAAAAGACTTGAGAATTTTTAAGAGTTTTGGCAGGAAATTTCTGGGTGAGGATGAGTGAAATGGAGTGTGGTATTTATAGGAAAAATTAGGGTTTAGAGGGTTAATGAATGCATTAAAATTTGCATAAAAAATTGGTTTAAAAGGCATTTTATTGTTCTCTGGATGAATTCAGAGTAAACAAACAACATGGGGGTAGTGGGATAGCTGAAGAGGTGCTCGGGTGAAAAGATGGACGTTATTCCCTATGGGCGGCCCGGCGGTACCGGTATTTGGGGGCATCTCGCCAGTCGTTCCTTGATGGTGAGGCTTGGATCTTTGGCCACATGTCCCTTACGCTTCATATACTCTCGTGTACATGTTTATTTATTCTGTAACTTAGTATATTACGTGTAGTGCACATGCAAACCCTTGTCCTTCTAAAAGATTAAAAAAAATTAAATAAAAAGATAATGTGGCTGGGGGGATTCGATCATAGGGGCTACGTCACAGCAGTGCAAGGCTTTACCAATATGCTACAAGTACTTTCTTGCTGTTCTAAAGTAAAACAATCATTATAGTGTACACAGTATTGCAAATACCCCAATTGTATATTAGCTTTTAAACAATTTTCTGTACATTGAAATTGGAGTTGTTACAGAACTGACGGCAGAAAGTACCTAAATTCAACCCAAATTTGAAATTTACGGATTTGGACTAATCCACGCCGTACGGGCGACGACAAAATTAGTCTCCGTATACAAGCCAAAGGCAACCCCAAAATAAACAACATACAACATGACATGAAGTGATGCACATGGAGAAGGAGAAAGTTGTTATCACGCTGTGATAACGTAATTAACTGCAAGGGTTTGCGTATGCAGGAAAAAACATCCCCACAATCAAAAAACCCTCGCAAATGAAGGAGAATCTGATAAAATATGCTAAAACGATCGCATCCATCCAAATCTCCGATAAACGGTGCCATAAATCAACTTGGTATCTTCAGAGAGGTGGATGGATATGTTCCATATTGCATCTGCCCCCAAATTCAGGCAAGATATCTGTCTTTCCCATTTTCGGCAGTAAAAAACTAGCCTGGGTTACGTGTTTAGGTTACAGATTGGTTTGAGTGACATCTTCTCTTGTCAGTGCCTCGGGGATGTCGGAGAAAATGATGCACCACTTGCATCTCTATAAATATAGATCATAACTTTATGGTGGAATTATCACTGACAATCGTTTTTGAAAGACACAAATATTGACGTCCATATCCAGCGGTTGTCGATATTTCCCAAACTTAAGAATTTCAAAAGTTAAATTTATTAATAAGATATGAACTGAACTCATATTCTAACTTGACTTAAACTCGAACCCAAACTTGAAACTAATTTTAAACTTGAAACTTGAACATTTGAACTTGACTTGATCGAACCATGAATATGACTTGATATGAACTTGACATGAATACCTGAATATAACTTGAATCTAAACTTGTAATCTTTATATTCATGGATTTGTCTAAGACCTGTAAACTTGAATTATACAATAAAATAAGCAGGGATAAGGGGTATGTTGGTAAGGAACGTATGTCGTGACATGAGAGGTCACTTTAGAAGACACCTAACCTGAATACCGAATGCCGTTTTCCCGTGGGTTATGACGGGGCCTTGTACTTCTTGTTTCCTTTTGTCCACAGGGTAAGCTGGATTACTCTCGTATACACACATATCTTCTATATCAAACTATAAATAATCACGTTAGAATAGTTAACCTTATACATATGAACGACATGCTTAAGTTACTTTACATACAACCTTGTTTATTACTACTTGGTTTTCCGTTCATTTTATATACCTTCAGTCATTGGTACTTTTCTTTTTGGGGACTTACCCAGTGCTAGTTCTCCGACGATATTCCTTTCCGTTTCTTTTCTTAGGATGTTCGTCAGGTGGACAGGATATTGAGGACATAGAGCCAACCCATAAGGACTTGGACCAGTTCACCGCCCAGCCCTATTAGTAGTCTTATCTGCAGTTATTTTCTTTATGCCATTGTTTAGGCATCTCTTCAACTATTGTATCCTTTATTTCAGACATCTGTATTTTAAAGTTTGAATGTAAATAAAATTGCTTTTAATTTTAATTACTCTTGTTAATTCTTGCATATTGTTATAATGCTTAAAAATGCTTAACGTATTTATTAAGGGAGATGACCTTTTCGTTGTAAATACGTTGCGGGGCTCGCCACGTGCCGTCACCGTCTTTTGGAAAGCGGGGGTGACAGCCTTTAACCATAAGGCCTCATTAGATTCTTCCACTGCCGCTATATATTCTTCCTCCGTCGTTGAGAGCGCCACGGTATCCTGAAGTATCGACTTTCAACTGATAACAGATGCTGCAACTGTATATACATATCCTATAAGAGAACATCTCTTGTCCAAGTCTCCAGCATAATCTGCATTTACGAATCCTTGCAACTGGCTCGGTTTATCTTTTGACTTGTGAATGAATAAACCGAGTTCATTATATCCTTTTAAATATCTAAGTATCCACTTTAGAACTTCCCAATGAAGCTTCCCTGGATATGACATATACCGACCAACCAGACTTACCGTATAGGATATGTCTGGATATATGCATACCATATCATACATCAGCGATCCCACTGCACATGCATATGGTGCTCAAGACATTTTTTACTTCTCCTTCATTGATTTTGGATACTCTTTAAAGGATAACTTGAAATGACCGGCGATAGGGGTGCTCACTTGTCTTGTGTCCTTCATATTGAATCTCTCCAACACATTCTCAATATATCTGATTTGGGATAGCCACAGATTTCCAGCCTTCCTGTCTCGAATAATTTCCATCCCAAGAATTTTTTTCGCTTCACTTAATTCCTTCATATCAAATTCTGCGCTCAATGAAGTTTCCAGCTCCTTTATTTCTGCCATACTCTTAGCCGCGATCAACATGCCATCGATATATAGAAGTAGATATATCGACGACTTACCCTTAAGTCGCTTCGAGTATACGCAGCTGTCATACTCATATCTCGAGTAGTTGTTCTTCCTCATGAAAGAATCGAAGCATTTGTACCACTTCCTCAGAGACTGCTTCAATCCATATAAAGACCACTTGAGTTCACATACATGATTCTCCTTACCGGGCTCTATAAATCCTTTAGGTTGCTTCATGAAGATATTCTCTTCCAACTCACCATGCTAAAATGTCGTTTTCACGTTCATTTGCTCCAATTCTAAATCTTGAGTAGCTACCTTCGCCATTAACACTCGAAGAGATGTATGCTTGACTATAGGCAAGAAAATCCTGTTGTAGTCTACTCGCTCATTTTGAGCAAAACCCTTTGCAACTAGACGTGCCTTGTATTGCTCGTTTTCCTTTTTCCTGAATACTACTTGCAACCAATAGCCTTTTTGTTTTTCGATAGCTTTGTCAATCTCCACTTACTATTCTTTCGAGGTGACTCCATCTCCTCTTTCATCGCCATAATCTATCGATCCCTATCCTCTTGCCCAATGGACTCCTGTTTAGAGTTGGGTTCTCCGCTTTCAATGACTAAAGTGTATGTGAACATGTTTTCGAAACCGTACCTGACTAGTACCTTATGAGTTCGTGTTGATCTCCTTACTACTATTTCATGTGGGTCCTGTTGGAGTTGGTCCTCACCTTCTGTCTATGTAATCTGCCTGTCCACCTTCGCATCAATAGGCTCTGTAATTGTGCTTCAGTGTTTGTAACCTTATGAGCGTCAGATAACTCCACCTCCACCGAATCATTGTCCCATGATGCTCCACCTACCTCCTAATTATCTCCAGCCACGTCTTTCAACATGGAATCTTCATCGAAGATTACGTCTCAGCAGTTGAGCGCCCTTTTGTTTTCTAGATCTCATAACTCGTAGCCTTTAACACCAAGTTTGAATCCCAAGAAAACACATCTCTTTGATTTTGATTCCAGCTTGGTCATATCCTTTTGATTCACAAGCGAGTAGGCAGGGTACCCAAATACTCATAGATAACTGACTGGTTTTCCTCTCCATACTTCTTCTGAGATCTGAAAATTTATAGTTGTTGATAGAGACTTGTTGATCAAATAGAACGCATGACTCACCATCTCTACTCAGAAATCCTCCAAAAGACCGGATTGCAACCACATACTTCTGGCCCTCTCTAATAGTGTCATGTTCATGCACTCTGCTACCCTATTTCGCTCTGGCTATCCCCGAATATTCTAAGCCCTGTTCTTTACAATAATCCTGAAATTCCTTCAAGGTATATTCACCTCCATTATCTGTCCGCAAATATTTCACTGGTCTCCCTTTTTTGCTTCTCCACGGCCGCTTTCCACTCCTTAAAACTGGCAAACACATCTGATTTGTGTTTGAGGAAGTAGACTCATACCTTCCGTGAGAATTCATCAAACAATGTGACATAATAAATAGCACCTCCCTTTGATGCAACCGACGATAGCCTCCATATGTCTAAATGAATGTAATCGAGAAGTCATTCGGCCTTGTGCACGGCTTGCTTGAAACTGACCTTATGTTTCTTCCCCATCATACAAAATTTGCAGAAATCTAATTTGCATGAGGTAGCACCTTTTAACAACTCCTTTCTGTGCAACTCACGAAGCCCCTTCAAACTCATGTAACCTAAACGCATATGCTATAACTTTGCTGTATCCTCCACCTGTTTCTCCAAATCTATGACCGCGCCACCAGTTACCGTGTTGCTGTCCAAACAATACAAATTCTTCAGTTGTTTTCCCTTCATGAACACTAGGGCACCCTTGACAACCTTTAGTACTGCATCTTCACCAACGAACTTGCATCCTGCCACATCGAATGCTCCAAGAGAAATCACGTTCTTCTTTAGTTCCAGAACGTGACATATGTTCACAAGCGTTCTCACCACTCCATCAAACATGCGAACTTGATATTGTTCCTCATGAAAACACTGCTTCCATTGTACTTTTTATTGGTGTTGAACAGCTCCTTCTTTGGGCACATATGTTATGAACATCCAGAATCAAGAATCCAAGTATCAGAATCTTCTTTTCCGGTGTGTACGACGAGTACATCATACAGATCTTCTTCTGCTTCGGTCGCCACACTAGCTTGATTTGAACCTTTTGTGCTGGCACCTTTACTCTTCTTCTCCATATTGGTTTCCTATGCTCCTCTAGTAGGGTTTAAATCACGGTGGAAGCGGTAATTTAAAAAATCTAGAGAGTTTTAGCAAACCCAAATCAAGAATCAAACCAAACTATTAAACCTGTCACTAAACTAGTAAGGTAAAGGCAAGAGTTTAGCATGCTACAATCTTTGTAGTGCGTTAGCCACCTCTCTTTGGACTTCAGCTAGTCTCCATGAAGTCCGAAACAAACTTGCTCGATGATCTCCTTGCCGAAGATGATTCACCTTGAGATAACTCCAACACAAGCTTTAGCTTCAAATTGATTTCATCAAAATGAAGCAACCAACTAATTAAACTTGTTAAGAATGATTAGTAAGAGATGTAGAATAATTATCTCACTTAAATTTCTCTTTTCTTTTTCTATTCCTCACTTGAAGAAAATTAAGAGAAGCATCCATGAAGGAGATGAGATGAAGAAGAAGATAAGAATGACTAAAAATGAGAATGAATTTAAATATCTAAAAATGAGCCATCACTTCTACCACCATTTAAAAACCATGACTCATTCTCATTTTAAACAAATTAAAGAATAAAAGTATTCTCATCTCTACCATATAATTCTTACATCCATCTCTAATGTATCATCATACATGACACAATTTTTATATCAAATATAAATATAATTAGAGAGAAGAAAATAATTAAGTGAGCATGATATTGGTTAATATATAAATATATCTATATATAAATATATATTTAATTATTAAATCAACACTTAATTTAATAATCCAGTTATGTTATATATATATATATATATATATATATTTATATATATATATTAGCCAATATCAATAAGCACCCGATTAAAATACGTGTATCAAACACACATGTTTAATCGAACTCCTGCATGTATCCCTATACGCTCCCTACATCGTTTCACTTGTACTGGAAAAGCTCTGTGTGTGACTCTAAAGACTCGACAATACGTTGGCAGTAGCTTAGGATCATATCCATAGCCCACAAGAACGTCAGCGGTACCGGCTGCACGTAATGGCTACCTAGATATTGATCGAAAGAAGGTCAACGTGCAAGCTCATCAGCACCCTGCAAAGTCTATCAGTGATATCACCGTATAGTCCGATCTCTTCGTCTAAGAGTATCGCATATCGGGTCTAGAGTTTGGAATCTATCAGACCTCAATAACGCGATAAGTCGTGCGACAGAGAACTCAAAACCAATCAAAGATACAACTGATAATACTTATCAGTTTATCTCCACTGCGATGGTCATTGACTTGTGGTTATAGTCAAGTCATGTACAGTGCGACATCAACTCCCTAAACCGGGAGAGACGAATCCTCTCGACCGCTCACTGCCTTCACGTGCTTCGAAACTATACCCAACAAAAATCTGTTTGCACGACTCCCTTGAGCTATGGTAGAGTAGAAGTCTAAGTATAGTGGGAACACACACATGAGACACTATAGCGATCTCAGGTCTTAGGGACTACCATGTACTCATGTCACAAGAGAACAGCTGTCTGACATTAGTATATTACCAATTAGGAGTTCTCGGTGAGTCCGTCCAGTGTAACTCATCCAATGTGCACCTGTATACAATCCTTGATGTCAAACACCAATAGCTGCATGATCAACTATCGCCCTCCAATCAGGTTAGGAAATGTACACACTAGTACAAACTGGAGTACCGATGTCCAGTTTTAATAATCCTACGACTAGGAATATTTAAGGATGTGCTTATCGACTACTCAGGCCCTACTAGTATGATCTCCATCATCGTCCTGGCAGTCAAGCAAAATCTTAGGATTTTATCTCATGTCTAAACGATATGTGATAGTAAATAAAGCACATCACATGAAAAATAATGGAAAACCAGATAGCATACTATATTCTCAAGTAAGATCGTTCTCTCATATAGGTCCTCTTTCAATTACAATAATTGCCTTGAGGGCACCTATATCCAACTCTCCAAGCACTGTCTATGTTTTTGACATTGTTTTTTCAGATGCCCTGATTGTTTGTAAAAGAAGCACAATCCACTCTCTTGCCCAGATGATTTGGATTTCCCTTTTATGCTCCTGCCTCCATCTCTAGTCTTCGATCTTCCCTTTTCACCGACGAACAATATCGATGACTCCTCCGATGGATTTGGTTTCTTCATGATCTCATTATTTAGAAGTGTAACTATAATCTCCCTCATCTCGAGAGTCTCCTTCTCATAAAGGATCATTACCACTAAGTGTTCATATGAATTTGGAAGTGAAGATAGGAGCAATGGCGCTCGGTCCTCCTCCTATAACTTGACTTGAAGACATAGAAGATCGCTTACCATCTTATCAAAGCTGTTTAGGTGGTTATAAATAAGAGTCTCTTCCTTCATGCGTAATCCGTAAAATTGCTTCTTTAAATACGACTTGTTTAACAATGACTTTGTCATGTACAAGCTCTCTAGCTTCAACCACAATCTTGCCGCAGAAGTCTCCTTCATAACATTATACATCACGTTATCTGGCAAACAAAGTTCAATCACACATTGTGCTTTCAGATCTATCTCTGCCCAATCGAAAAGTTTTGTTTCCCATTAAATTTCTCCGCCTCAAACTATGTGCTATTTACCTTATTTTCCATCATCCTTAATTCCAAAGAAAAAACTTCTCTCAATCCTTACGAACTATTATCAATAGAATCACAATCTAAGAAGATGGGGAGTGCACACACGCGTCCTCACCCACTGTAAATTTAAATTGCAAAACTACAGAACGTAGCTCTAATACAAATTGTTAATACTACAGGACCAATCAGCAACGCAGCGGAAAATCTTATGGATCTATAAAGCTATATCCCTTTATAGACGAATAACAAATAACACCAGATGCAAACCACAATAATTAAATAACACAATAGATTGGGAGGAAAAGAGGAGAACTTTATTAGAATTTGAGGTAAAAAACACGTTACAGAATATTACAAAAAACCCTTTCCTTATGATCTCCAACGAGACCTCCTTCTTCTATAAATTCTCCTTATGATCATTTTGATCCATTATGGAGCCGTTGTTTCGTCTCTCTTAAACTTTATGATCAAAATTATTCCTTAATGACCGCTTTGATCCCTTATGGAGTTGTCTCTCGCCTCCTTTGAACCTTATGATCATGTCGATATTTTTCCTTGATGAGAACACCTTTCTATTTATAACATAAAATAAAGCTTCTCCCACTTAGATTAGGATTAATATAAATCACCTTTATTCTGATCTAATTGAATATTATCACATAGTTAAATTTAAATATAAATCTAAACTTAATAAGAGATTTATCTATAAGAATATTTTCTGTTATCTAAATTTATATTCTGATGGAGGCGTGAATCTCCTTCAGATGTTACCTTCTGTTGATCTGTTGATGGCGGCGATGGGTGGCTGAGATTGGATCTGAAGGCTGTCACTCCTGAAGCGTGTGGATCTCAATGGGTTTGAAGTCCCGGGGTGGTTGTACCACCGAGGACCCTCCGACGGTCAAGTCAGACTAGAGATCCTAGCAGAGTAACGGCTTAGTGGAGTCAAAATGGCTTACCTAGACCATCTGAAGAAGGGGTTTATATAGCGGTGGCAGCAGGCGAGGCAGGCGCGAGAATCTCGCCGGTCGTTACGCTCCCGACGTCACGCCCGTGTGATGAGTGGGACCTCCCATTAATGGCGAGATGGGCTCGTTAATGGAGGATCGTGGTGGCATGGAACGTGGGATGTGGTCGGCGGAGATCTCGTGCATAGCGAAATTCGCGGGATGGCGGTTACGCCTGCGAGCGGTGCTGTTGGTCGGTCGATGAGACCGAGGAAGATGACCTCGGTGGGAGAGCTCGCGGAGGAGCGGGAGAGCCGAGGTATCTTAGTTCTGCTCGAGCCCGGAGGTGAGCTGAGATGGCCGAGGGGGCTCGGGCCTGCGATAGCTCGGAGATGAGCTGTGAGGCCGAGGAGGCCAATTGTGCTGGGGGCTCAGAGGCGAGCCAGCGTTTGCTAGTAGGACGGGCACAGGAGTGGTCTGGTCGGCCACAGTGGGTCCTTTCTTTTGAGCCCTGGGACACATCATCTGCAACGTGTCCTGATCTGGGAGATCACCGATATGGAGCATCATCATTAGGCCCCCACTCTTGTCCCGACCAGCCGACGGGTCGGGTCGAGAATGGTATGCCGGATCACCCGAAGTGAGCTCCTTTCCGAAGATATCGTCGGGCGTGTCTATGGGAAATTGGTTGTCTTTTCTGGATGAGGCCAGCGAATCAGGGGAAGATCCTTTGCATTAAAGAGGGTGTGCCGGTTCGTGTGCACTTTTGCTGAAGCGACAGACCACGTGTCAGGTGCCGGTTGGCTGATGTGACGTGCCGCAGGCTTCTGGCGTCCGATGGGCCACCGCCAATGCGCTTGCGATAGGTGGAGCGATCGTGGCCTTCGAGTGCACTGAACCGTTTTGGCGGGAGTCGACCGTCGCCGTTGGATGAGGACGCCGGTAGCATAAATAGGGAGGAGGCCTGATTCAGGATCTCTCTCTCTTCACATTTTTCTCTTTCTGAGTCTTATTTGCTCGGCGCTCTCCTTTTAGGTCGGATCTCGCGTTTTTCTCTTCTCGAGGACTTCTTCCCATCAGGTTAGATGTCTTGTTTTGAGGAGTCTGTAGACGTCGTAGGGGTAGGTTCTAGGGATTCTTCCCCTGTGTTGGAGCCTCTCCGGGAAGTTGGGGTCAGATCCTCTTCCCAGGGTCGCACGTCAGGGGCGGTTCCCGGAGCGGCGGCGGTGGACGCTCCTGGTGCGTCGTCCTCAGTGAGATATGAGGACGAGCTTGTCACTGCCCGGTCTCATTTCCATATTCCTTCTGGCTAAACGCTATGCTTGGCCGAGGAAGGAGAGAGGGCAGATCAGGTGAGGGGTAGAGAGATCGCCTTGTACCTGGAAGCCCTTTGGGCCGGAATGCGCCTGCCTTTCGCTCCTGAGGTTGTAGCCACGCTAAATTACTTTGGGTTATCCCCGGGCCAGCTAGTACCAAACTCCTGGAGGATTCTCCTTGGGTTCCTGGTCCGGTTGAAGTTGCAGACAATCCCCTTTAGTCTGTCCATCCTTGCCTCCTTCCTTATTTACAAGAGTCACCCCGAAACTCACGCGGGCAACCCGAGATGGGTTTACCTCTCATTTAGGAAGCAACGGGGGAGTGTAGCCGGGTCAGGAGTTTTCGTCCTGCCTTCTTCCATCCATAATTTGAAGAAGTTTTTCTTCGTCGGGCCGCCAGAGGATGAGGACTGGCCTGTACCCGTCCAGTAGTCTAGGGATAGGTGCTGGCAGGGAAATCCGTCCAATGACCCTGACGCGGCGAGAGTGGCAGCGTGGGAGCCTATTCCTCAGGCTGATGTGCTGCTTTCTGAGCGGGCCCTTAGTTGGGCCGGGCTCAGCCCCGCCCAGTTCGTCGGTAAGTTAGGAGCTTGTATTTGCTTTTACTTTGTTTGTGTCGCTGACTCCATTATATCTTGTCTTGTGCAGAAACCATGGACGCGGGCCTCCTCCGAGCAGCCATGCGCAAGCCGAAGAAGGGGTCAAAGGCTGGAAGGGCCAGCTCTTCCCATCAGACGTCGGTCCCAGCTTCCCCAGCAGCCGTCCCGCCCCAGCGCTCGAGTGCGAATAGCGCCCCGGGGTCCAGCCAGGCGCCGAGCAGAAAAAGGGCTCGGGGAGAGGACGCCCGAGCTTCGGTGGTGGAGACGAGCTCTCCGCTGTCGTCTCTCAAGAGGTTCCCCCGAGTAGTTCCGCGGGCCCCGGCCTCTCCGATCTTGGTGGACGAGGGGGAGCTCCGCTTTGAGGTGCCCTCGGGGCTTTCCGTCACTGACAGCTTGCTGCACGACATGAAGAGGTCGGTCGGGGGCCGGGTCACTGGGGGGACGGTGAAGGCACAAATGGCGTCCATCGCCCAAGAGGCCCTGCAGGTTAGCGCTCATATATCATCTTATTGCTTGGGAGATTTGGTGCCCCTTTTTCTTTCTGACCCTCTCCGATTTCTTCAGGTCCTCCAGCACGTCGCTATCGTCTCCCGGATGGAGGAGGAGGAGATAGCCCCGGCGATGCGAGTCGCGGGCGAGCTCTCCTCGCTGGAGGAGAGCTCGAAGCGGGAGCTGGAGGCGGAGATGGCGAGGGTCTCTGCCCTCGAGGACGAGCTGGCTGCCGGGAGGCAGGAGGCGGTGGCCATGAAGCAGGAGGCGGCGGCAGCGAAGCAGGAGGTGGCCAGGTTCCGTGAGGCCGCCCAGGTCGCCGAAGGCAAGCTTCAGGGCTCCGAGGTGCTCGTCGACACCATGAAGAAGTCAGTGAGCACCCTTTGAAAGGAGTTGGGGGCTGCGGTAGAGGCGGCGAAGAGAGCCGACCTCAGGGCGGCAGAGGCGGTGGAGAACTTCCAGATGTCGGAGCAGTTCTACACCATCCTAGCCTCGGCCACCACCCTCATCTGGCATGAGGCTCTCAACGCCGTCAAGGCCCGGGTGCCGAAGTTTGCTGACGAAGAGCTCCGAGCAGAATATCCTCGCGGGGATGACGAGCAGGGGGATGCCTCCAGGAGCACTGCCGGGGAAGGGACTCTCGGCTGAGGGCGACGCCGAGGCTCCTGTGATGGACGCATCCCCAGTCGCGGTGGACGTCGAGCTCATCGGTATCGTGCTCGGCCCTGAGGCCTGAAGCCCATCGTCTTCTCTGTGTCTTTTCTTTTTGTTGCCTCGGGTATTTTGTAGGCCTTTGGGCATTTTTGTAAGGCTGGGGAGCCCATAATACCCTTGTAAAAGCTTCGACTTTTTGAATAAAGATTTTCTGTTTTCGCAGTATTGTTTGTGCTTTGTGCTTCCTTTTGTTGGTAGGCAATTGTATTCGCACGGTACTGCTTTTATGTTCGGCATGTTCCTCGTCCAGTGATTGCTCATCGACTTGAATCTGATCACTTGCTGAGTGTACGAGGACCGATGGGAATACGGTATCTCCATGGCCCTGAAGTCGAAGTGGAGATCGCTTAGACGTAGAACCGGATGCCTCTTGGTGAGGTCATGTTCCTTAGTTGTTGGAGGGGCCGTGATTGGCCTACTAAGGATGCTGCCGAGTAGGGTAGCTGCTTGGTGCCTCTTGGCGAGGGCTTTGATCCCTGGTTTGTTGGGGGTAGGGAGCTACCAGCCAGGGATAACCGAGCAAGGGCGGGCCCGGTTGCCTCTTTTTGAAGGCTTTAGTCCTTAATCTTTGGAAGGACCATAATTGGCCAGATAAGGATGGGGCCGAGCAGGGTAGTTGCTCGGTGCCTCTTGGCGAGGGCTTTGACCCTTAGTGTGGGAGGGGCCATGAGTGGCCTACTAGGGTAGCTGCTCGGTGCTTCTTGGCAAGGGCTTTGATCCCTGGTTTGTTGGGGTAGGGAGCTACCAGCCAGGGATAACCGAGCAAGGGTGGGCCCGGTTGCCTCTTGCGAGGGCTTTGATCCTTAAGGGCGGGCCGAGCAGGGTTACTGCCCGGTGCCTCTTGGCGAGGGCTTTGACCCTTAGTTTGGTAGGGAGCTACCAGCCAGGGATAACAGAACAAGGGCGGGTCCGGTTGCCTCTGTAAGGACTTTGATCCCTGGTTTGTTAGGGTAGGGAGCTACCAGCCAGGGATAACCGAACAAGGACGGGTTCGGTTGCCTCTTACGAGGGCTTTTCATCCTTAGAGGGGGAGGGGCCATAAGTGGCCTACTAAGGATGGCCGAGCAGGATTACTGCCCGGTACCTCTTGGCGAGGGCTTTTTGTCCTTAAGGATAGCCGAACTGGGTTGCTGCCTGGTGCTTCTTGGCGAGGGCTTTGATCCCTGGCGTTGTGGGGTAGGGGAGCTACCGGCTAGGGATAGCCGAGCAAGGTAGCTGCAGGGCTGCCTCTTGGTGAGAGCTTTGATCCCTGGCGTTATGGGGTAGGGGAGCTACCAACCAGGGATAGCCGAGCAGGGTAGCTACAGAGCTGCCTTTTGGTGAGGGCTTTGATCCCTGGCGTTGTGGGGTAGGGAAGATACCAGCCAGGGATAGCCGTGCAGGGTAGCTGCAGGGCTGCCTCTTGGCGAGGGCTTTGATCCCTGGCGTTGTGGGGTAGGGAAGCTACCAGCCAGGGATAACCAAGCAGGGTAGCTGCAGGGCTGCCTCTTGGCGAGGGATTTGATCCCTGGCATTGTAGGGTAGGGAAGCTACCAGCCAGGGATAGCCGAGCAGGGTAGCTGCAGGGCTTCCTCTTGGCGAGGGCTTTGATCCCTGGCGTTGTGGGTAGGGAGCTACCAGCCAGGGATAGCCGAGCAGGGTAGCTGCAGGGCTGCCTCTTGGCGAGGGCTTTGATCCTTGGCGTTGTGGGGGTAGGGGAGCTACCAGCCAGGGATAGCCGAGCAGGGTAGCTGCAGGGCTGCCTCTTGGCGAGGGCTTTGATCCTTGGCGTTGTGGGGTAGGGGAGCTACCAGCCAGGGATAGCCGAGTAGGATAGCTGCAGGGCTGCCTCTTGGTGATGGATTTGATCCCTAGGTTGTGGGGTAGGAAATCTACCAGTCAGGGATAGCCGAGCAGGGTAGCCACTTCGGTGCCTCTATGCAACGGCTTTGATCCCTAGTGTTGTGAGGTAGGGAAGCTACCGGCCAGGAAGAGCCGAGCAGGGAAGCCGCTCGGCTGCCTTTTAATGAGGGCTTTGACTTTGATAGCCAGTCGGTGCACTGGGAAGAGGTACGGTCGCTGGCGACACGTGTCGCGATTGTGTGGGAATGCGAAGCGACGGAGTGTCGTTTCGGTTTCTCATCGATCGGCGCAACTTCTGCCGCGTGGCGGCACTGTTGTGGGTGAAAACGGGCAACCGTTGAACTCCAGGGGGCGTTGGAGGCTATAAAACTGAGGGATAATTGTTTACTCCCTTCCTCACACCCGAAACGCAAAAATGCAGGACTTAACTTTCACTATCGAAGATATCATAAACTTCGAGGATGTCTACCTCTATGACCCGTACTACATTGAGGACACGGTGCAGTTGGTAATAGGCAGGATCGAGGACCACTTCGGCCGACTGCTCCCCCGGTAGTCCTCCCTCCTTCAGCTGCTGATGTACTCCATATGGAGGGCGTCGTCGGGGCTTTACAACCCCTTATCCGAAATGCTATTCGACGAGGCCATAGGCAAGCTAAGGTCTCTGAGGCGCTTTGGCCTGATCTCTGCAAGTCGGCTAGACCGCTCGGAAGCGCTCGTCCGTGAGCGCTACCAATTGAGGCGCGATGCCGACGCTCGCGGGCGGGGGGGGGGAGGGGGGTCGAAGGCAGAGACTGGATGCTGCGAGGGCTCGGCTGGCGGAAATATCGTCTGAGTACCACGAGCAGTGTTCTCTGCACCCTGTTCCTCCGCTATTGTAATTTTCTTTTTTTCTCTTTTTTTTATGTACAGCTGAGGAGCCTATAGTAACTCTTGAATGAATAAAATTCTCTTTCTTTTCAGCAATGCTCTATTGATCCATTTATCATATAAAAAAAGATCTCAAGAAAGATGTACATTGCTCTGAAAAGAAAATACATGCTAGTAGATGTTCTTATTCGTGCAGCTCGAGCCCCCCGGATGTCTGTTGGTATCTATGTCCGGCACAGGGTACCGAGCTTCGTGGGTAGCAGGCGTATCCTCCGCTGACATTATCATGATCTGGCCGATGGTCAGCTCGGCGGGAGGGGGATACTGCTCCTGCTCGCGGTCAGCTTGCCGCTTGTCCCTTAAGTACGCTGCGAGATGCCCCGAACAGATGAGCACTTCAATGTAGTCTCGGAGTTGTTTACAGCTCTCCGTGGAGTGGCCCGTCGATCTGTGAAAACCGCAGTAGGGGCCCCGGGTTCGTTTTGAGGCCGTTCACGGGACCGGGGGAAGCTTGAAGAACCCCTTGCCCTTGGCCTCCTCTAGTAGCACTGCATGGGAGACATTGAGTGGGGTGTACTCCTGGAATTTTAGGAGGTAGGGTTTTTGCCGCTCAGGTCCCCTTCTCTCTTCTCTTGCCCTCTTCTTTTGGTCGGTTTGCTCGGTCCGGGGGAGCTTTACGTTCACATCGGATTCGAGCTCGACCTCGCGCTCGGTCCAGGCCTTTATCTCGGCCATGGTCTTATGTTGCGCTAATGCAAAGGAGCGTAACCACTCCTTGTACCTAAGACCAGACCTTGGAGCCATGATGACCGTCTCGTTCCGGTGCTCTGGGACCTCGAGAAGGGCGTTGTAGAAGCGGGTGACATATGCTTTGAACGTCTCCTTGTCCCCGCTCTTGATCGTGAAAAGATGGTCGATTGTGTGTTTCTGTTGCCTGTTCCCGACGAAGTGGCTAAGGAATTATGTGGCCAGCTCGTCGAATGTTGAGATCGAGCGCGGTTCGAGTCCTCGGAACCAGTCTCGCCCAGAGCGGATGAGAGTGGCCGGGAAAGCTCGGCACTGGGCAGCGTCGGAGTTGTCTTTGAAGCTCATTCCCGCAGTGAATGCATCCAAGTGTTCTTTCGGGTCAGATTTGCCGTCGAAGAGGGAGACCTTTGGGGGCTTGTTGCGGGAGGAGACATGAACGACGAGCAGCTCCTCGGTGAACGGTCTTGTGAGCGAGTCGGCGGCGTACTTAACCCCATCGTTCGAACGGTGTCCTTCCCGGTGCATACCCTCGATTTTCTTCTCGAAGGCGTCGAGTCGGTCGTGGTATCCCGACGACTCGGCGCATTCAAATCCCCGGCCTTTGCTGTTGGAGGCTGCGTTTGGTCGCGGCTCTGGTTCCTCTCAATGAGGTTCCTTAGATCCCCCGGCGAGGTGGCCCTCAAGCCACCGCGACGAGTTCCGTCAGCGCGATCCCATCGAGGGAAGGGGTGTCAGTCATGCCTGGTAACAGGCGAGCTGACAGACATCTCCTTAGGAGAGACATGTGCGCGGAGGACCTCGGGGCGAGGTGCTCTGGCGACGGACCTTGGTGTCGAACTGTGGGGCGCCCAGCGGGTCTCAGAACATATCGACCCAAGTGATCTGGGGCCGTGGGAGGCAGCGAGGCGGTGGTCGGCGGTGCCGATGCGAACGGGGTCTTCTCTCCCCCTGTAGGGGTCCTGGTCCCGCGGCGGGGAGCGGCAACCTGGTGATCTGGCCCCGCTGTTTGGATGCGGATCAGCGCCTCCACAACAGACGCGAGTCGGTCTATCCGACCGGCGAGGGCGTTGATGGCGTTCGGCAGAGGAGGTTCGTCCGCGTCTCCGTTGAGGGGGAGGCGTGGGCTGGTGCTTGGATTGTTGTGATGATCGCTCGCCATTGGATTGAGATCGGAAAGTGAACTTTTGTTTTTGTGGAATCAAGGATTTCCCACAGGTGGCGCCAGCTGATGGAGGCGTGAATCTCCTTCAGATGTTACCTTCCGTTGATCTGCTGATGGCGGCGATGGGTGGCTGAGATTGGATCTGGAGGCTGTCGCTCCTGAAGAGTGTGGATCTTAATGGGTTTGAGGTTGTGGTTGCCGAGCTACCTGCAAGGAAGTCCCGGGGTGGTTGTACTACCGAGGACCCTCCGACGGTCAAGTTAGACTAGAGATCCGAGCAGAGTAACGGTTTAGTGGAGTCAAAATGGCTTACCTGGACCGTCTGAAGAAGGGGTTTACATAGCGGTGGCAGCAGGCGAGGCAGGCGCGAGAATCATGCTGACCGTTACGCTCCCGACATCATGCCCGCGTGATGAGCGGGACCTCCCATTAATGGCGAGACAGGCTCGTTAATGGGAGATCGTGGTGGCGTGGAACGTGGAATGTGGCCGGCGGAGATCTCGCGCATGGCGAGATTCACGGGATGGCGGTTACGCCTGCGAGCGGTGTTGTTGGTCGGTCGATGAGATCGAGGAAGATGACCTCGGCGGAAGAGCTCGCGGAGCAGCGGGAGAGCCGAGGTATCTTGGTTCTGCTCGAGCCCGGAGGCGAGTTGAGAGGGCCGAGGGGGTTCGGGCCTGCGATAGCTCGGAGACGAGCAGTGAGGCTGAGGAGGCCTACTTGAATAAACAGGGAGAGGCAGAGCTATTGCTGGAGATAGAAACATGTGTGGTTGTCTCGAAAGAAAACATGAGAAAACTCTTGGCGTTTTGCTTGATAAAAGGCCTACTCGATGGTGACTTGTCGTAACGGCCACTTTCACTGCTGCCAAATTGGCACAGCTCCTCTCCCTTATCATTTGTGTAACCATGTTAAGACAAAATAGCCCGTTTTCACGGGCCCGTGTTCGGCCCTGTCCATGCCCATGACATTGTATGAATGAATGTGGTTGCCGACTGAATAACGTTTACGTAGAAACACCGTCATCTAGGCTGTGGTAAATAACCAACTTATTAATGAGTCTATTAATTTTTTGTGGTTAGATCTCATTTGTGTAACCACCTTATGACAAAATTGCTCGTTTTCACGGGCCCGCCATCCGCTGTGTCCGTGCATGTGACATTTTAACAGATACCCCGTTGCATGAATGTGCTTGCCCGATTGAATACGTTTACGTAGAAACATCGTCATTCTGAACTTGACCAACAACAAACTTGCTTATCATTCTTATTTTCTGTCAGATCTCATGCATACGTTAGTCTATCACATCAACTACAGGCATTGATTTGTTCCCATCTTTTAAGTGTCAAAAATGAGCTCACCCCAAAGCTTGTTGGATATTATTAGATAGGATAAATAAGACAAGCTAGCCTTGCATATAAAAAAGATTATCAAATCCTATATGTCCGATTAATTAAGTATATTAATTTTCTTCTTCTTTTGGGATAAATTTTGCGTCAATTTATTGTTTTCAAGCCAAACGCTAATATCATACCGAATATGCACATCATACAACAAAAGCTGCGAGAGCTTCAAATAGTTAAGCAATTCTACTTTCATATTTAGTGCATTCAGGTATATATCATACATGCAAGCGCCAAATGTTGTATTTTCTGTTGCAGCAAACCGAATATGGTTTACTTCTACTTTCACATTTCTTAAGCAACTTGCACCAAACTAGCTAGGTCTTCCATCAAAGCATGCATGAAGAGTAGGAGGAACATGGCCAGCTCTCATGCTTGGTGTTGCCTCAAGAAGAAGAAAGGAAAGGAGTGAGTTTTGGAACTAGAGAGAGATGAGAGAGAGATGGGCCTTGGTCCCCATAGGCTTAGCTGTTATGGCTTGTAACGGGACGGAGATCACATGCAGGCACATGGCCCTCTCTCTCCCCACTCCACCCATTTTTAGTATTCATCACCAGCTCATTCCATTACATTGCCCCCACATCCTTCAACCTTTCCTAACCATATATAGCAACCTTTAAATCAAATTAGTGTTGTGCATGCATGTACCTATATATTAAAATAAAGATTTTTCTGGATATCTTCGTTATCTTCACAAAAATATCTCTAATAATCTATTATATTAATAAAAATCTTTAAGAATCTATTCAGATCTTTTGTCTGTGATACTAACTTATACTCTCATGCATTGTATGTGAAAAATCCATAATATGGACGGCCAAAGAATTCAGAAATTTTCTCTTGAATATTTTATATTTGAACTAAATGTTAAATTGCGCATGTCCCCTCATGGTTGGAGTTATAACGTTAAAGAAGAGCTATTTAAGAGCGTTATTATGTTTCTAATCAAAATCTGTCTTTAATTTGCAGATTTATCAACAATTAACTTCTCAAACCTTTGATAATAAGCTTACGAATAAATGTAAGTAATTAAACTTATATTTATTTAAAGGACTGACAATTTTTAAAATATTTATATCTTATTAATTTAATCAGTTGCAGCAGCTTACGATACCATGATTGTTTGTTACAATACCATTGCTAAGCTGGCAGCAAACCGGAGGTTTATTTATTTATTTTTATCAAACCATAACTTCTCCTTTTGGCATTAAAATTGTGAGAGATACCACATCTAAATCACATCAAAAAAATATCTTTAAGAATCATTTCAAGTAAAGCAATCGTGGAGAAATGCCATTCACTTATCACTTATGCAATGCATGTTGTCACTGCTCAAAGTATTTTTTTTGCACGTGCATCACACGTGTAGAAAATATATATTTTCTTAAATACAATATTGCATGAGAGAGGGGGTAGGGTCCGGAGGGAGTATATGGAATAGCATAAAACAGCCGATTTAAAATTCTGAAAAAAAAACACATGAATGATAATAAATAGTTTCGGAAAGTGAGTAAAAGAAAGCCGGAGTGAGATTTCAAATTTTGAAAAGTTGATATTGTGCCTATACTGAAATGAGTAATTATTTGAGGATTTTTCTTAAATTTTATAACCCTTCCCGAAAAAGATAGGCCATCAACTATTAGCTACCCTTTTGGAATTTGTATTATAAGAATATAATTTTTTTAAAATTTTTTTCGAAATCACCATGTGATTTACCCCATTTGTTCAAAACCTCAGGGGCTAAACTCATCATCAAATCCTTCCGACTTTATGTTTTGTTAAACAAAACCCTTCCGACGTTATCTCTTACGTTATTAATTGACTAAATTATCCCTGTTCCTTCTTTAATACGGGCAAATTACTTATGAGCACAACAACAATTTTAAGGTTCAATCATGGGTTAATTTTCAACCCAAATAAAACGCAACTCAAACTTCAAATCACATTAAAAATATCTTTTGGAATTATTTCAAGAGTAAAGCTATTGTAGATCACGTTTCATTCACTTGTGCATGCATGTTGTCTTTCCAAGTACTCAAATTAATATGGCTGTTTTTTAAAAAAAACTAAATTTCACTAAAATACTTTAAAGTTTAAACTTTACTATTTTTCCAAATAATATCTTTCTTTGTTGTGAATAGGTAATTAAGTGTTATTAACATGCTACTAAATATCTTTAACTTTGCATTTTTCCATAGAGTAATACTTTAAGGCTACCCACTTGAAATCCTGCATAAATCTATTCAAGAGATAAAATAGTGTCATCCACAACATCTAGATATTAGTCTCAAACGGCTGAGCACATACCGTTTGTCTTTTGGATAGATTTTGGTTAAAATTTAAAATGGTAAGTTAAGAATTTACCTTTTCTTCGTTATATATACCTTTCGCCTTTTTTGATAAAATAACGAAAAGCTATATAGAGAGAGACTTCCCCCGTAAAAGTGTATGATATAACATCAAAATTTCAAGCACATGAATCAAGTGAAAATATTTATTTGTTGTTTAAACTAAGTTTATGATATACATAATTGATGGGGCTCCTTTTCGGGCCTCCATCAGATGTTGTCTTCCGTTGATCTCGCGGTGAACTTAGCTGATTGTCCTTTGATGTGTGTGGGTCTCAATGGGTAGTAAGAGGACAAAATGGGATGAGAAAGCTGTCGCCGTGTACCTGCAAAGAAGTCCCGGGGTGGTTGGGTACCACCGAGGACCCTCCGAGGCTCAAGTCAGTGACAATATCCGAGCAGAGTAACGGCGTAAGTGTAGAGAATGACTTACTTGACTCCTCTGTGATGGGGGTTTATATAGCGGTGGATCACGCAGCAGCAGGCGCGAGAATCTCACCGGCAGTTACGCTCCCGACGTCACGCCCGCGTAAAGAGTGGATTGCCCATTGATGGGGATCGTGATGGCGTGGAACATGGGACGTTGCTAGCGGAGAACTGCGCGTGGCGAGATTTGCGGAGCGGCGGTTACGCCTGTGAGTGGAGGAGTTGGTCGGTCGGAGGGACCGAGGAATACGGCCTCGGCTGGGGAGCTCGGAGGCGAGCAAGAGGGCCGAGGAGTCTTGGTCCTGTGGCAGCTCGGGGCAAGCTGAGGGGTCGAGGAGGCTAATTTGCTGGGGGCCCGAAGAGGGCCAGCTTGCGCTTGCAGGTTGGGTATAAGTGTGGTATGGTCGGCCTCTGTGGGCCCTTTCTTCTGGGTCTTGGGGCACGTCACCTGCCACGTGTCATGATCTTGGGGGTTGCCAATATCGAGCATCATCATTAGCCCCCCACTCTTGTCCCGACCAGCTAGTGGGTCGGGTCAAGAGTGGACTGCCGGGCCGTCTGGGGTAAAGCTCCCTCCTAAGGTTTCGTCGGGACGCGTCCCCAGGCTGTCAGCTGTCTTTTCTTCCAGTTTATCGGGACGAGATCTCTGCGTTTAGGGAAGGTGCGCCGGTTCGTGCGTCCTTCCACTGAAGTGACGGTCCACATGTTGAGCGTCGGTCGGCCGACGCGACGTGTGCAGAACTGTGGACTGATTGAGCGTATCCCAGTGTGGGCGTGACATGTGGGGTGACCGGTCGTCGAGTTGATTTCGATCACTTACCGAGTGTGCCAAGTGCTGCTGAGAAGGAGGCATCTCCATGGCCCCGGAGTCGAGGGGGGATTATTCAGAATTGGATAGACCTGGTGTCTCTTGTTGGGGCTTCGGATCCGCTGCATGTGATGGGCTCAGTGGCCTCATTATGAGGGCTACAAACCCGCAGCGTCTGTTGGGCAGGAAGATGCCTGCTGGGGATGACCGACTAGAGAAGCTGCTCGGTTGATCTTGGCGAGGGCCTTGACCCCTGGCGTTGCGAGTAGGGAAGCTACCGGCCAGGGATAGTTGAGTCTGGAAGGACTTTGATCCTTGTCTTTGTTGGGTAGGAAGCTATCCGCCGGGATGCACCGAGTAGAAAGGGGCTCGGCGGCCTCGCGAAGAGGGCTTCAGATCCTCAGCGTCTGATGGACAGAAGGATGCCCGCTGGGATGCGCCGAGCAGGAAGGAACTCGGCGGCTTCACGATGAGGGCTTGAGATCCTCAACACCTGATGCGCAGGAGGATGCCCGCTGGGGATACGCCGAGCAGGAAGGAGCTCGGCGGCCTCACGATGAGAGCTTCAGACCATCAGCGTCTGCTGGGCAGGAGGGTGCCCGCTGGGGATGCGCCGAGCAGGAAGGAATTCGGCGGCCTCGCGGTGAGGGCTTCAGACCATCAGCGTCTGACGGGCAGGAGGATGCCTGCTAGGGATGCGCTGAGTAGGAAGAAATTCGGCGGTCTCACGGTGAAGGCTTCAGACCATCAGTGTCTGATGGGCAAGAGGATGCCCGCTGGGGATGCGCCAAGCAGGAAGGAACTCGGCGGCCTCGTGGTGAGGGCTTGAGATCCTCAGCGTCTGATGGGTAGGAGGATGCCCGCTGGGGATGCACCGAGCAGGGTAGCTACTCGGTGCCTCTTGGCGAGGGATTCGATCCTTGACGCTGGAGGGGCCGTGAAAGACCTGCGAAGGATGGACGAGCAGGGTAGCTGCTCGGTGACTCTCGGCGAGGGCTTTGATCCTTGACGCTGGAAGGGCCGCGAGAGGCCTGCGAAGGATGGCCGAGCAGGGTAGCTGCTCGGTGCCTCTCGGCGAGGGCTTTTGATCCTTGACGTTGGAGGGGCCATGAGAGGCCTGTGAAGGATGGCCGAGTAGGGTAGCTGCTCGGTGCCTCTTGGAGAGGGCTTTGATTCTTGACGCTGGAAGGGCCGTGAGAGGCCTGCGAAGGATGGCCGAGCAGGGTAGCTGCTCGGTGCCTCTCAGCGGGGGCTTTGATCCTTGACGCTGGAGGGGTCATGAGAGGCCTGCGAAGGATGGCCGAGCAGGGTAGCTGCTCGGTGCCTCTTGGCGAGGGCTTTGATCCTTGACACTGCGGTAGGGATGCTACCCGCCAAGGACAGCCGAGCGAGGGATCCTCGGGCTCGACTGCCTCTGGGAGGACTTTTTGATCCCTGGCATTGCGGTAGGGAAGCTACCCGCCACGGATAACCGAGCGAGGAATTCTCGGGCTCGACTGCCTCTGGGAGGGCTTTCTGATCCTTGGGGTTGCGGTAGAGAAGGCACCCGCCCGGGATAGCCGAGCGAGGGATCCTCGGGCTCGACTGCCTCTGGGAGGGCTTTCTGATCCTTCAGGACGGGGACCGAGCAAGGTTACTGCCCAGTGCCTCTTGGCGAGAACTTTGATCCCTGTCAGTTGTGGTAGGAAGCTACCAGCTGGGGATAGCCGGGCAAGGACCCGACTGCCTCTGGGAGGACTTTGGTCCTTGGCGCGAGAAAAAGCTATAGGGCTGTAAGAAGCCTACCAAGGACCCTTGGCCGGATAGGGTTACTACCCGGTGCCTCTTGGCGAGGGCTTTTGTCCTGAAAGATAGCCGAGTGAGGGAACCTCAGGCCTCGACTGCCTCTGGGAGGGCTTTTTGATCCCCAGCATTGTGGCAGGGAAGCTGCCCGCTGGGGATAGCCGAGCGAGGGAACCTCGGGCTCGACTGCCTCTGAGAGGGCTTTTTGATCCCCAGCGTTGTGGCAGGGAAGCTGCCCGCTGGGGATAGCCGAGCGAGGGAACCTCGGGCTCGACTGCCTCTGGGAGGGCTTTTTGATCCCCAGTGTTGTGGCAGGGAAGCTGCCCGCTGGGGATAGCCGAGCGAGGGAAGCTCGGGCTCGACTGTCTCTGGGAGGGCTTTTTGATCCCTGGTGTTGCAGTAGGGGAGCTGCCCGCTGGGGTCGACCGAGCAGGGTAGCTGCTGGGTTGAATTTTTGACGAGGTGCAGCCCCCCGTCCAGCTGGGGCTTTTTGATCTCCGGTGTTGCGGCAGGGAAGCTGCCCGCTGGGATAGCCGAGCGAGGGATCCTCGGTCTCGACTGCCTTTAGGAGGGCTTTTTGATCCCCAGCATTGTGGCAGGGAAGTTGCCCGCTGGGGATAGCCGAGCGAGAGAATCTCGGGCTCGACTGCCTCTGAAGGGGCTTTTTGATCCCCAGCGTTATGGCAGTGAAGCTGCCCGCTGGGGATAGCCGAGCGAGGGAAGCTCGGGCTCGACTGCCTCTGGGAGGGCTTAGATCCTTGGGCGAGGTGGCCCTCGAGCCACCGTGGCGAGCCCCCTCTGTGCGACCCCGTTAAGAGAAGGGGTATCGGTCTATTCGGCCGGCGAGGGCGTTGATGACGGTCGCCGGAGGGGGTTCACCCGCGCCTCCGGTGAGGGGGAGGCGGCGGCCGGTATCTGGATCTTCAGGGTGATCACTTGCCATGGCGATAGAGATCGGAAGGCCAACTTTGTATTTTGTGGAGTTGCTCCCACAGACGGCGCCAACTGATTCGGCTCCTTTTCGGGCCTCCGTCAGATGTTGTCTTCCGTTGATCTCGCGTGAACTTAGCTGATTGTCCTTTGATGCGTGTGGGTCTCAATGGGTAGTAAGAGGACAAAATGGGATGAGAAGGCTGCCGCCGTGTACCTGCAAAGAAGTCCCGGGGTGGTTGGGTACCACCGAGGACCCTCCGACGCTCAAGTCAGTGACAATATCCGAGTAGAGTAATGGCGTAAGTGTAGAGAATGGCTTACTTGACCACTCTGTGATGGGGGTTTATATAGCGGTGGATCACGCAGCAGCAGGCGCGAGAATCTCGCCGGCAGTTACGCTCCCAACGTCACGCCCACGTAAAGAGCTGATTGCCCATTGATGGGGATCGTGATGGCGTGGAACGTGGGACGTTGCTGGCGGAGAATCTGCGTGTGGCGAGATTTGCGGAGCGGTGGTTACGCCTGTGAGTGGTGGAGTTGGTCGGTCGGAGGGACCGAGGAATACGGCCTCGGCTGAGAAGCTCGGAGGCGAGCAAGAGAGCCGAGAAGGCCGAGGAGTCTTGGTCCTGTGGCAGCTCGGGGCGAGCTGAGGGGCCGAGGAGGGAGGCTAATTTGCCGGGGGCCCGAGGAGGGCCAGCTTGCGCTTGCAGGTTGGGTACAAGGGTGGCATGGTCGGCCTCTGTGGGCTCTTTCTTCTGGGTCTTGGGGTACGTCACCTGCCACGTGTCACTGTTTCCTGATTTAAAATCAGGAAAGCTTATGGAAAAAGCTTCAGAAGAGGGTCACGTGCTTACACGTGACCAGCAGTCACGTGTTGGCACGTGACACCCAAAAGTACCGGCAAAGCAAGTGCAGCTTCCTGACTACATCAAAGAAAGAGGGCTTAAGAAAGGGTCACGTGCTCCCACGTGACCAGGGTCACGTGTCGGCACGTGACATTTAAAAGCAGCAGCAAAGACCCAACGCTTCCTGATCAAATCAAGGAAAAAGCTTCAGAAGAGGTCACGTGCTCCCACGTGACCAGAGTCACGTGCTCCCACGTGACCAGGGTCACGTGTTGGCACGTGACGATCAAAACATCAGAATTGTTCTCCAATTAAATCAAGAAAAAGAGTTCAGACAAGGGTCACGTGCTCGCACGTGACCAGGGGTCACGTGATGGCACATGACGGTTAAGCAACAACCAGAAGACAGCACAAAAAGAAAGAAGAAGGCTCATTCCAAAGGGGATCACGTGCCCACACGTGACCATGGGTCACGTGGTCACACGTGACCGGCTTTCAAAGCCCATTTTGTCAACAGAATTAAATTCTGAAAGAGATTCAAATCTTTCCAAAGGAAAGCAACTATCTGGAACCAATCGAATTAAAGATTCAGAGGTGAGGAAATATCATCTATCTATGGGAAAATCTCGGGTTTGGAAAGATTTCCCCTTTAAATCTAACCGAAACAACAAAGGAGAATCCGGGGACTTGAAATCCAAGGGTGAATAAAATTTACCTAATAATCCAAAGGTCTAAAACGAATGATGGATGCAAATCAAATCTCTCAATGAAGATTCGTCAAAAACTAATTGACTCGGCTGCTTCTCTTATAAGTAGGAGCCAAGAGACACAAGGATATATACACGCAGAGGGAAGAAAGGGAGAGAGAGCCTTGATACTTCGAGGAACTTGGATCTTCTGCAAAAGAAAACCCTAGGTAAGAAAGGGAAGGCTCCTTGAAGGAAAAGAGAATTTAATTCTCAACAGAGTTTAACTCTGATATATATAAAACAGAAGAACATATTTCTTCTCTCTTTGATAGAGGATCTGCAAAGTGCACATCTCCCCTTGAAGTTGAGAATTTAATTCTCAATGGGTCGAGATCCTGCCATGCAGATCCAAAACATAGAGAGGAAATTGAAGCACGAGAATTTAATTCTCACAGAACTATAGGAATTTAATTCCTTTGAAATAAAACCAGGGCTTGACCCTGTGTTATGGGAATTTAATTCCTTCAGAACAAAAAGAAACAGGGTTTAACCCTAATTAAGAACCCAGTTCTGTTGAAACAGCGGGGATTTAATTCCCTTGATCATAATTTAACAAGAGAGTGGGAATTTAATTCCTTAAAAGCTTTTATTAGGGTTTAACCCTATTTGGTTCTTCACATGAACGAGGAATTTAATTCCTGCAGAAAATTCAGAGTCCAACTCTATTCAGAATATAAACCTTTAAGAGAAAGTAGGAATTTAATTCCTCTGAAATTACTGTCAGGGTTTAACCCTACGAGGAATTTAATTCCTGGAAAAGATTAACAGATCCTCTAAACAATATACATAGAGGCAGGGTCACGTGTCACCACGTGACCCCCCCAGGAGATCTACAGAAAGCCCCTTTGAGGCAGCACCCCACGTGACCCACGTGACCCTTGACAGAAGCTTTAATACACAGGCATTTGAATGCCTATCACGTGATGGCACGTGATGCTCTGAAAGACACGATAATCTCAGCAGAATAAATGAAGGAAGGGCGCTCTCACGTGCTGCCACGTGACCCCTCTTGCCTTAGTGTTTAATACTAAATTGAAACTCTCGAACCCAGTGTTAAAACACTGTTGGGCCTTAGTGTTCAACACTAATCAAAAAGCTTTATTTGCAGTGTTCAACACTGATCTGTTTTAGTGTTTAACACTAATTTGAAAAGCCTTGTTGCTGGTGTTTAACACCGATTATCTTTTAGTGTTAAACACTAATTCGTCAACCTCATTCCCAGTGTTCAACACTGATTGCTCTGTAGTGTTTAACACTAGGCTTTGGCCCAATTGGCTAAATGGATGGAGGCAAAGCCTCTCCTGATTGGACTTAGCCCAAGATGGCCGTAAGTCCTCAATTTGTGATTAACTGGGCCAATGGGCTCATAACATAATTAATCGGTCTTGATCCCAAATTAGGTCAAAGACTATTTAAGCCATTCCGGTTCTAGGGTACATCTCTTCACTCCTTTGATACTTGGCATTGTAATCCCTCAATGTCTTCAAAGAGGTGACGGGTCCCGACGACCACACATTGATATGGACCGCGGGGTCCTTAAACCCGTGTTTAATGCAAAATTCCTGGTTACGTGGAACGCGGATAATGTCACTCTTTGACCCCGTGGAAAACGTCCAGAGCGGAGCCTGGTCCTCGCAGAGCACGGCAGTGAACCCGTGTGAAGCATCCAGAGCACATAATGGACTGTGGGGTCCTTAAACCCATGGACTACGACGTCCTTAACCTTGACCGAGATGTCTTAAAACTAACAATGGACTGTGGGGTCCTTAAACCCATGGACTACGACGTCCTTAACCTTGACCGAGATGTCTTAAAACTAACAATGGACTGTGGGGTCCTTAAACCCATGGACTACGACGTCCTTAACCTTGACCGAGATGTCTTAAAACTAACAATGGACCGCAACGTCCTTAAACTATCCATGGACCGCAACGTCCTTAAACTAGAACAATAGAGCCCCGTAGGCTCTTTTGTCGGATCTAAACGGTCCCGTTTAAGTTGATCTTAGCCTCAAAGAGGGCTAACGTATCCTTAAACCTTCAAACAGACTGGACTATGAATCCCCCCAATTAACTCTGGCTCGAGGGTACATCTCTGAACTCCTCTGACATCTGTCGTTGTAATCCTTCAACGTCGTCAGATTGGTGATGGGTCCCGACGGCCATACATACGATGGACCACTATGTCCCTAAACTGGAACAATAGAACCCAAACGCTCCTGTGACGGATCTAAACGATCCCGTTAAGTTGATCTTAGTCTCAAACTGGACTAACGTATCCTTAACAAACGTTTGAGTTGATCTTAGCCTCAAGTATGGCTGACGTATCTTCGAACCAAACCCCCAAACCCAAATCTAAGATAATACGGATTTGGACTAGTCCACGCCCTACGGGCGACGACATAACTCAGTCTCCGTAAACAATCCACGGGCAACAAAATACAACACAAACACCCACGACACGAAGTGACCATCTGGAGAAGGAGAAAGTTGCTACCGCAACGCGGCAGCGTAATTAACTGCAGGGGCTTGCGCCTGCAGGGAAGAGCGTCCCCACAATCAAAAACCCCTCAAACGAGGGGGAATCTGACGAAGTCTGCTACATCGGACGCATCCGTCTAAACCTTTGATACATGGTGCCATAAATCAACTTGGCATCTTCGGAGAGGTGGACGGATAGCACCAATTAGCATCTGCCCCGAATCTCAGGCAAGGCATTCCATGTCGCGCCGCCATTCGGAGGGGAACAGATTCTGGCACGCCCGGTGGGACCTTTTCCTCTTTCCACTCCACACCTCGTGTGTCGTGACTCGCGAACCAATCGCGGTTCGCTAATGGTTGCCCTTGGGTTTCAAGATACTAAGAATTGGCGTCTCGCTTATTGCAGAAAGCAACGGATCGATGGCTTCTACTTCCATGAAATTCTCCAACTGCTCAGACTGCAATTGCAACCAACGCTCTGCCTCGCCAGGAGGTATAGCCTACGGACCCCAAGCTGCTTCGCTATTCACAATGCCCGTGGAACAGGTCACTCGCTCCACCACAGGATTGTTCTTTGGGACCATGCTCCCGCCGACAAACTTCACCGCTCCAGTGCTGACAACGGAAGCTCTCAAGAAGTCGGTCTTTGATCGTCTTACCCCTGTCGCGGCTCCTCTCAACGAGTCGCCCAACGTCAACGCCTCGGTCTTCTCTAGATTGGGCCAGAAATCCTGCGAACTCATCATGGGGCCTACAATCTCAGCGAAGGCTGCTTCTAAGAAGGTGGCCGCTCCTGCCCCCGAAGTCGTCAAGGCAGCTTATCCGGCCAAAAGGTCGGTCTTTACAAGATTGACGGCTTCAGCTCCCGCTCCTGCTGCCCAAAGGACATCGGTCTTTGACAGGCTAATACCAACAGCGACCCCCCACCCAGACAGGGGGCAAGACGAAACTATTCTTACCGCTGACCCTACGCCATCCGCTCGACACGCTCGACGTCGCCATTGGCGCCGAGTAAGGAAGGCTGGGGGCCACTCCCCCTCCGGGTTGACTCCATCGGCCCCGGTGGCAGAAGTTAATGCTGCTGTTCCAACTGGGAACAGCTTCGAAATGCTAAATAAGGTGCGAAGGAATTCTGCTACTGCAGTGCTGAAGAGGTCTCCTCCTCCATTAAAAAAGGTTGTGGAAATAAAACCCGAACAGCCCCGATCTCCTCAACGGCTGTCTTCCAAAATCTATAAAGTTTGGCGGCAGGCCCGAGACTCGATCATCGATCCAAACTTCTCCCGCCAGCACAAGAAGCTGAAAATCCAACCGGAAGCTGGTCACCAGGCTAAACCCCAAAGGGCTGTTGATCAACTGGCTCATAAAAGGAGGAGGCCAGAGAAGACCCCCCAGCATGCAACGACGGCTAAAAGCACTGAGCCCAGACGCCCTAAGTCTGGGGGCATGGTGGTGCACACTGTCTACATGGCCTCTGGAAAGGAGGAAAGCCGCACTTCTACGGGCCACCTACCGCTAACCCGATCCGTGACGAAGGCCCAGGAGCAGCAACAAAAGCTTCAGGAAATGATGAATGCTATGGCCGCACTTACCGGGCCAAAAGAAAACCCAGAAACGTCCTCAGACGCGCGCCAGGAGGAAGAAACCGACGCTGAATTCCTTCGCCGGATACTGGAGAAAAAGGACAAAGAGGCTGCTGAACAGGCAGCCAACATACAACGTATGGGCCTTCTCTTCCAAGATATGATAGGAATGATGATCCAGCAGGACTTACCCGCCGAGGATCCCCCAATCATTCTTGAAGACGACCGAGGAGAAACGTCAAATCCACCACCAGCCCTCTCAACGGCTAAGGAGGAGGCAATCTCTAAGGCTGACTTGGTTGACTACATAGCCCAGCAAATCCGGGTTCATCACGCGACTGAGGCAGCTGGTCAAGTCATGAAAACGGGGCGACCGTATCCGAGCTGGTACGACCAAATCAAATACCCGCCAGGCTATACGATACCAAAATTCCACGTGTATAAGGGGACCGGCAACCCCCATCAACATGTCGCCCAGTTCCGGGCCCTCTGCGGTAACACCGGCGGTGATGATAAACTGTTGCTCCGCCAGTTCGTTGGCAGCCTATCGGAAACTGCATTCGAATGGTATTCAGAACTCCCGAACGATTCTATCAAAACGTTCGCTGAAATGGAGCTGTTGTTCACTCAGCGATTCGCAAGTGCCAGCGAACGCACTCCAATAACTGCACTAATTAACGCCAGGGTAAAACCAGGCGAAACCTGGGACCAGTATGCTATACGCTGGCGGAATTTGTGGTCGAGATGCGAGCAACGCATTGAGGAAGCACCTGCGGTGGGCATGTTCGTGGGAACTCTAGACCCTCACGCAACTATCTCCCAGTTTATGATGTTCTTTAAGCCAACCACATTCCAGGCTTTAATCGACAAGTTGGCTCAGATGGACCAGATGGGTCATAGACCACCTCCCCCGAAGTCGGAATCTCGGAATGACAAGGGTAAAGGAAGGGCAACCTTTGTTGCGAATGCCCAACAGCAACCTAACGCCCCGAAACCGGCAGATCAACTCGAGGAAAGGCGTCGGTATTATAATGAGAAGATGAAGCGTCCCTACTCGTTCCCACGAGACAAGACGAAACGGTTATTCGAGCTGGCAATACGCAACAGACTTATAAGCCTACCAAATCCAAGGCGACCGCCGCAACCCACCGAGGCGAATAACCCTAACTATTGCCCTTACCATCAAACGGTAGGCCATCCGATTGAAGATTGCTTCGTCTTCAAAGGATGGATTGAAGACCAGTACCTCCAGGGGAAGTTTGTACTGTCCGAAAAGTGGAAGGTGAACCCACTACAACCGCATACTCCTAAGAAAGCAGATACGCCGGGGGCAACCTGCTCCTTTATTGAAGAAGCTCCATGGGAGGTCGTGTTATCAACTAAAACCAAAAGAATGCTGAGAGACCTTCATGCGTGCCCTGCGATCGAATGGAAGGACCCTCTTGAACCTCAAATTATCAAAGGGATGCTAAGACGCCGCCCAACTACAAAGACTCGCGATAAGAGCCCAAATACTCACGCCAAATCGTCAAAATCTTCGAAGAAAAAGAAGAAGAAATCCAAGAAGCCCGTGAAGCTTGGAAACGAGCACACGAACTTGCAGAAGCAAATCGACGCGCTGGAAGAATACAATCAAAAGGCGCGAACTCTTGTCACACTGCAAGAGTTCCTCAACCACATCTTTCAAAAGGAAGATGATGGAGAGAGTTCGTCAGATGAATCCGAAGGATATGTGGCGAGTTGTAATGTAATCTCCCACTCGTTTACCGATGATGGGAAAACTCCTGGCACTAAGAAGCTGGAGGCAGAGCCTGTACCAGAGCGTGCATGGCCAACAGACGAAATGATCGACGCGTTTCTAGATGAGATTCGTCTAAAATGTAAAGCGGACCAGGAGCGTGAGATGGCCACATCGGAAGGAGCCAAATGCGTGCAACTGAACGAAAGAGTTGAACTACCGGAGCGAAAGGCATCCGAAGTAGACAAGAAGATATTCAAGACGAGAAAAAGGTTTGACAAAGCCATGTCACTGGGGATGAAGCTACCGCCCTCGGAAGGAAACACACACGATGGGGTGGAGAGGCACCCTGATTATTGCGCATATCACCGGAAAATATCACACCCCACAGAGGAGTGCGACGCCTTTAAGATATGGTGGCAAGGATATGTCGCTCGTCGGCAACATGTTAAGCGCATGAAACGCAAGAGCCGTCGGGAGCGAAGAAGTACTATCGATGGACACGACAGAACTACTGGCGACTGTTACATGGTAAACGCCAGGGGGTCACAAGTTCTCACCTTTGGGAGCGACTCTAATGAAGAAATCGCTCTGGGCCCTCTCTTCAAAGAATCCGTTTTAGGGAAAGAGGAGAAATCGGAGATCTGCGAGAACATTCAGCTGCGCAATCGCACACTCCCAGAAAAGAATCTCGGGCCCGTAAGTAAAAAGGATAAGGGAAAGGAAAAGGTCACTGAAGATATCACTTTAGATGACCAAGCCATGAGAGAGTTGGCTGCCAAAGACCCTCCTAGGAAGGGTAAGGTGGACTATAACATCCTCGCGCACCTAAGGAAGCTACCTTCTCAGCTTAGCATTCTCGATGCCCTCCTATTATCAAAAGAAGCGCGAGACTCACTAATTAAGGCGTTACAAGAACCTGAGCAATTCCAAGCCTTCCTCGCTACTGAAAAGATGAAGGATGAACTGGAGGAAGTGCATACGGCCGACGTCACTTTCGGTGATGAAGACCTCCTTCTCGGGACGTGCGACCACAACCGTCCCCTATATGTCTCCGGATACTGCCATGATATCAAGATAGGAAAGATTCTGGTGGATAATGGATCCTCCGTCAATCTCCTTAATGTTCGGGTGTTGAAGGAAATCTGCATGAGTGTGCAACACTTCGCTCGTGACAAAATTACTATCTCCGGTTTCGATTCACAATCGTCACGGACTCTCGGATTTGTGATACTAACATTACGCTTTGGACTTCTCGTCACAGACATCAAATTCCATGTCATCGACGCCAAGACCTGCTACAACGCCTTGCTCGGTCGTCCTTGGTTACACGAATACAACATCATCCCTTCTACACAACATCAGTGTATGAAGTACTTTAAGGATGGTTTCGAATATACCGTAACAGGTGAGTTAAACCCATTTTCCGTGAACGAAGTCCGCAAATACGAAGATGCGAAGTACTTTTTGCCAGATTTCGAGGATACAGAAAGATGTCGCAATCCGGAGAACAAAACCGCCGCCACCATCCCTGTTTTCGGGAGCGATACCGAAGAAGAGGAAGAGATAGTTTATGCAGGGCCATCTCAACGCAACAACCTGGAGACGCCCGCCCCCATGTTGGTCTTCGGAAGTGATTCAGAAGATGAAGTTAATGCCGTGTTCTCCAATCGGCTGTCAATACAAACACTCCCTGGCGATGACCATAGTTTGCAAATCACCATGGTACCGCAAGAACACTACAAGGATCTCGACACGCTGCAGGCTAATAATGTGCAGGACCTGCGAACATTTTATGTCCCTCCCAGGCAAAGGGGTGAGAAGGTGATCCTATTCTACCGATCCTCAGAGTCGAAAATAGAGAAAGAGATCTGGCATGGCGCGGATGCTACACTTGATAGGCTCCAACCCATCCGTCTGCCCAGATACTATACAAATGGATTAAAGAAGCTATTGAAGCGCCAGGAGTACCCTTAGAACAGACCGTTCGGCAGGCTCGGTTCTACAACAGGATTTGGGATGTCCCCGGGACTCAACGCAAATTGCCCAACGGGAAGATGGAAACACTTGGGCTTGGATATGCAAGAGCCGGAAAACGGGAACGGGCTCACAGCAGCTACACTATATATACCTTTGATGAAGAGGAGGACGCCCTGTCAGGAGATGCCAACCCCCCACCAAAACTAGACCCCGCGATTGAAGCGCCGAGTCCATCGTTTGAAGAACGAATGGGCAAGCCTATCAGGAAAGTGGGTCAGAAAGCTCGGGAAGACCACAACCGCGAAATGGCCATCTACGAGAAGGCCAGGACGCAACGTCTATTTCAACATGCTGCAAAAGACAAAGACGCTTATCCTCGTCAACCCGTTGTACGAAAGGCCCGACGCAGAGACGAAAGTAAATCAAGAAGCGGCTCGGGTTTGTCCCTCATGAAGAAGATGAGTCGAGCGTACTCCTTCCCCCGAGACAAGACGGAGAGGTTACTCAACCTCGCTATAAAACATCAAATGGTCGCGCTTCCAGAGTCTAGACATCCTGAGCAAGCTAGCAAGGCTTCTCATCTGAGTTATTGCTCTTATCACCAAGCCATAGGACATCCTACCGAAGACTGCTTCACCTTCAAGAACTGGGTCGAGGACCAGTACCGACGGGGCAGATTCGCTTTATCCGACGGTTGGAAGGTAACGCCGCCGCAAAAGCATGAGCCCAAGGCCACAAGAGCAGAACCGGGACCACCTCAGTCCGGGGAGCGGGTTCGCACTTGTTATACGATTACGATATTAGGAGAAGAGCCCGAGAACGTAGATGTTCTTCCCCGGTGCTTTGAGAACAGCGATGATGAGGTGATCTCAGAATTTCCGTCCGCCCCGAAAGAACTGGAAGATGGTATACATACTACTGCAGATAACCTCAAGAAGATTGAGTTGGGATCGGCAGACGACCCGCGACCGACATTTGTCAGCGAGCTGCTATCTGAAGAAAGGGTGGCTGCGTTAAAGAACGTGCTTCTACGGCATAAAGACTGCTTCGCATGGAACTACTCCGAGATGCCAGGATTAGATCCGGAGATTGCTGTGCATAAATTAGCAATATCCCCAGATATCAAGCCGGTCAAGCGGGCGCCAAGAAGGATGCGACTCGAGCTTGAGATGAGCATCAACGCCGAAGTCAAGAAGTTGATCGATTCTGGATTTATCCAAGAAGTCCAATATCCCGACTGGATCGCCAATATCGTCCCGGTAATGAATAAGAATGGGACGGTACGCATATGCGTGGATTTCAGGGATCTCAATAAAGCCTGCCCAAAGGACGATTTCCCAGTACCAGTAACCGAGCTAATGATAGATAACACGTCCACTCACGAGGTTTTCTCCTTTATGGACGGTTCGTCAGGATACAATCAGATAAAGATGCATCCCGAAGACCAGAAGCATACCGCTTTCCGGACCCCTTTGGGTATATTCTGCTACAGGGTTATGCCCTTTGGTCTAAAGAACGCTGGCGCTACCTATCAAAGGGCCATGACAAAGATCTTTGATGACCTCATACACGACGTCGTCGAGTGCTATATCGATGACCTCGTAGTAAAGAGCATGTCATACGAAGATCATTTAAAGCATCTGGAGACTGTATTTCAACGCCTTCGGCAATATAATTTGAAGATGAATCCCCTCAAATGCGCGTTTGGAGTCTCCTCAGGTAAATTCCTGGGATTCATCATCCGACACCGAGGTATCGAAATAGATCCATCCAAGATCAAGGCGATCGTGGAAATGCCTCCGCCAAGAACCCTCAAACAGTTGCGGTCTCTCCAAGGGAAGCTCGCATACATCCGGCGATTTATCGCCAATCTTTCAGGAAAATGCCGTCCTTACAGCCACCTGATGAAAAAGGGAACTCCATTCGTTTGGAATCACAAATGCCAAGGTGCGCTAGACGAGATCAAGCAGTACCTGCAGAACCCTCCGGTGTTGGCTGCGCCGGTCAAGGAAAAACCTATTATCCTATATACGACTGCCCTGGAAGGTTCTTTAGGCACTTTATGGGCACAAGAGAACGACCAAGGGAAAGAGAGAGCACTCTACTACTTGAGTCGAGTTCTGCTGGGGGCAGAAAACAATTACTCTCCTATTGAAAAACACTGCTTGGCATTAATCTTCGCGATAACAAAACTCAGGCACTACGCGTTGGCGCATGAAGTCCGTCTCATCTCGAAGGTCGACCCTCTTAAATATTTGATGTCAAAGTCTATATTAACAGGTCGACTTTCTAAATGGGCTCTACTCCTGATGGAGTTTTCAATAACCTATCAGCCTCTTAAGGCAATGAAAGGCCAGGCCATTGCCGACTTCCTCGCCGAACATCCAGTACCTGCCGGTTCTCCTCTGAACTGTGATTTGCCGGATGAACATGCATTCGATGCGATCGGTGGCAATGATACCCGATGGGAACTCTATTTTGATAGGGCATCCTCCATGAAGAAGCGCAAACAATGTACCCCCATAATCAAATCGGGGGTGGGCCTTATCTTCGTAACCCCACAAGGAGGGATAATGCGCTTTGCTTTCTCCTTGACGGAATCGAGGACGAACAATGAAGCCGAATACGAAGCTTTGATAGCGGGCCTCGAGATCGCCATTGATATGGGAATTGAAGACCTCTCTATATACGGGGATTCTCAACTAGTCGTTAGTCAAGTACATGGTGACTACCAAACGTGCAAACCGGAGTTGGTGAAATACGGCGAAAAGGTACAACAACTATTGACCCGAATTCCCTCCTATACTTTGGAGAACATACCGCGCGCGGAAAACAGCAAAGCAGACGCGTTGGCTAAACTCGCTAAAGAACTGGCTGACGAGAACCTCGATGACGTCAGAATCGTGGTACAAAGCCGTCGAGTGCTCGCCCCGGCAGAAATATCTCCGGAATCATGCGAAGAGAAGGGAGCGACTGAGCAGACGACCCTACAAATAAAAGACCATGAGAAGGCCGAAGACTGGAGGGAAGTCTTCATAGACTACTTCAAGTCCCACCGAATGCCCAAAGAGGCGTCCTCAAGACATCAGCTCATGAAACGAGCTTTATCTTTCGCTTTCGTCAACGATATTCTATACAAGAGATCGTTTGATTCTCTATGGCTGAGATGCTTAGGACCTGACGAAGCAGAAAGAGTCATTCAGGAAGTTCATGACGGACTTTGCGGTTCTCACCAAGCAGGCCCAAAGATGAAGTTAAAAATTAAACGGATGGGTTACTACTGGCCCACGATGATCCAGGACTGCCTTGAGTATGCGAAGCAATGCCACTCATGCCAAATTCATGGAGACTTCATCCACCAACATCCGAATCCACTGCACCCAACGGTAGCTAGCTGGCCGTTCGAAATGTGGGGGACTGACATAGTCGGCCCCATTGAGCCAGCATCATCCCGGGGACACCGTTTTATCCTGGCGACAACTGATTACTTCTCCAAATGGGCAGAAGCAGTACCACTGAAGGAAGTGAAGACAGAGAATATCCTCCATTTCTTCAAGACGCACGTCATCTATCGGTTCAGAACTCCACGGCGGATTATCTCCGATAATGGGCCGGCCTACCGAAGCCATAAGATTAGCCGCTTCGCACAGCAGCACAATATAGACTGGAGATATTCTTCGGTTTACAACCCACGAGCTAACGGTCTGGCCGAGGCCTTCAATAAGACCTTGACGAAGATCATAAAAAGACCGTTTCTAGGAATAAGAGAGACTGGCACGAAAGGCTGCAAGAAGCCCTTTGGGCTTATCGAACTACATTCAAGACGGCCACGAACACGACGCCGTACGCGTTGGTATTTGGGACGGAAGCAGTGCTCCCCCTCGAGATAGAGTTACCATCTCTGCGAGTAGCAGTCCACCACGAGCTGACGAACGAAGAAAATGCTCACCTTCGGCTTGAGGAGCTTGATGCCCTCGACGAAACCCGGCTCATAGCGCAACAACATCTAGAGGCCTACAAAGCAAAGATGACGCGCTCGTACGAAAGATTGACCAGGCCCAGGACATTCCGCCAAGGCGAACTCGTACTAGTGGTCAAAAGACCTATGATCCCCAATCGTGCCAAGCGAGGAAAATTTGAGCCAAACTATGAAGGCCCGTACATCATAGACAAGGTCTACCAGGGTGGAGCCTACCTACTCATGGACATGCACGGTGAAAGGCCTTTCAGGCCAATAAACGGCCGCTTCTTAAAGAAATATTACGCTTAATAAGCCACAGCCTGGGTCAATGATAGATGATGACGACTATGTCCGCTCATTATCTTCCTAGGCTCAAACTTTACAAGCAGCAGCCGGCCTTCCCCATAGCGACGGACCGAAACGTCCTTAAACTAGCGACGGACCGAAACGTCCTTAAACTATCGACGGACCGAAACGTCCTTAAACTATCGACGGACCGAAACGTCCTTAAACTAACGATGGAACGAAACGTCCTTAAACTAACAACGGACCAAAACGTCCTTAAACTAACGACGGACCGAAACATCCCTAAAACTACTACTGCAGCATCTTTAGGCTGACGAGGTAAAAAGAAGAGAAAGAAAAAAAAAATAAAAAAAAATATATATATGAAAAAGAATATAAAAAAAAGAGACGGTATGTCCATAAGCAAAATGGGCACGGATGAAAACCCGAAAGGGCTCCGTGAGTAAAAACAGCAGGGCTACCGGCAAGCGTTCGTGAAAACCTGAAAGGGCGCGACCTTGTAAAAAAAAAAAAAAAAAAAAAACCGTATGTCCGTAAGCAAAATGGGCACGGATGAAAACCCGAAAGGGCTCCGTGAGTAAAAACAGCAGGACTACCGGCGAGTGTTTGTGAAAACCCGAAAGGGCGCAACCTCGTTAAAAGACACTTGTAGGGTCCTCTCGACCTTGTAAGGAGAAACCACCTGCGTGAGATCCTTACGACTCACAAAGGAGCAACACACTTAGGGATCCTCACGATTCCTAAGGAGAAAATACACTTACGAGATCCTCACGACTCGTAAGGAGAATTCTCTTATGGGACCCTCACGGCTCATGAGATTTGAAAGTCTTAAGTTATAGAAACCTAAACATGTTCTTAAGCAAATCCTCCACAACCTTCGATAATGCCCTACAAGAGGCTCAATACTGACCCTTGTATACAATCCACGGGCGCGAAAAAACATTTCCCCAGCAAAGTCACACCCGTGACTAGGGACATGTCCATATGATGAGCAACCCTTGTAGGTCCTCTCGACCCATAAGGAGAAAACCCACTTGTAGGATCCTTACGACTTACAGAGGAACATACACTTAGGAATCCTCACGATCCCTAAGGAGAAGATACACCTGCAAGATCCTCACGACTTGTAAGGAGAAATACCTTTGTGAGACCCTTACGGCTCACGAAGTCAAAAGCCTTGGTCGACAGGACCCTTAACCCTGTTTACTAAGCCACCTATGTTCGATATTGACAGAAGCAAATGATGATTCGCTCCTGGCAAAATCCCATTTGCAGCAGTGCTGATGCCGAAATCGGTGTCCAAAATCCAAGCTTGCGGCAAAAAAGCTAGCAAGCCACACATGCCTACAAAATAGCCGAAATGATGGGGCAACTTGCAATAAAAAGCAGCAAGTAAAAATGTATGCATAAAAAATAGCCGAAATGATGGGGCAACTCGCAATAAAAAGCAGCGCGTAAAAAGAAAAATAGCCGAAATGATTGGGCACCGCGAAAAATAGCCGAAATGATTGGGCAATCGCGATTTTCGCGATATAAAAAGCTGAAATGATAGAGCATCGCGGGAAAAGAAATAAAATAAAAAAATAAAATATATGCCCTACAGGTGATGCTACATCAATCCCTGTATACAATCCAGGGGCGCAAACAAAGAAGGAGTCGCACTCTTCCTCCCCAGGTTTCATTAGAAGAAGAAGCCGAATCTCGACGGGCCACAAGCGACCTAGAGATCAGCCCAACATTCGTCTCGTAACAACGGACACAACTTCAAGCTAAGCGGAACAGCGGCAACTCCCAGTTCCATGGCTCGGTGGTATACATATCGCCAATAGTCAGACCTCCATCCCGTGAAATGCGAATATATTCAGCAAAATTCCTGGTCACGTGGAACACGGATAATGTCACTCTTTGACCCCGTGGAAAACGTCCAGAGCGGAGCCTAGTCCTCGCCTAACGCGGCAGTGAACCCGTGTGAAGCATCTAGTGCAAAATTCCTGGTCACGTGGAACACGGATAACGTCACTCTTTGACCCCGTGGAAAACGTCCAGAGCGGATCCTGGTCCTCGCAGAGCACGGCAGTGAACCCGTGTGAAGCATCCAGAGCGGAGCCTAGTCCTCGCCGAGCATGGCAGTGAACCCGTGTGAAGCATCTAGTGCAAAATTCCTGGTCACGTGGAACGCGGATAATGTCACTCTTTGACCCCGTGGAAAACGTCCAGAGCGGAGCCTAGTCCTCGCCTAACGCGGCAGTGAACCCGTGTGAAGCATCTAGTGCAAAATTCCTGGTCACGTGGAACGCGGATAACGTCACTCTTTGACCCCGTGGAAAACATCCAGAGCGGATCCTGGTCCTCGCAGAGCACGACAGTGAACCCGTGTGAAGCATCCAGAGCGGAGCCTAGTCCTCGCCTAACGCGGCAGTGAACCCGTGTGAAGCATCTAGTGCAAAATTCCTGGTCACGTGGAACGCGGATAATGTCACTCTTTGACCCCGTGGAAAACGTCCAGAGCGGATCCTGGTCCTCGCAGAGCACGGCAGTGAACCCGTATGAAGCATCCAGAGCGGAGCCTGGTCCTCGCCAAGCACGACAGTGAACCCGTGTGAAGCATCCAGAGCAAATACCGGACTGTGGAGTTCTTAAAATCCACGGACTATGACGTCCTTAACCTCGACCGTGATGTCTTAAAACTAACGATCAACCACCCCGATTCCCTACGGATTCTGCCTTGGTTTAAGGGTACATCTCTTCACTCCTTTGATGCCCGGCGTTGTAATTCCTCAACGTCTTCAAAGAGGTGACGGGTCCCTGCAACCAAACACCGGACTGTGGAGTCCCTAAACCCACGGACTATGAGGTCCTTAACCTTGACCGTGATGTCTTAAAACTAACAGCGGACTGTGGAGTCCTTAAATCCATGGACTATGAGGTCCTTAACCTTGACCGTGACGTCTTTAAACTACGATACCTTAATAGACCCCTGACTCCGTAAAACACGGATAAGGATGATCACATCCGGCACTTGCAGGCACTCACGACCTGTAAGGAAGAAAAACTCTCTTGTGAGATCCTTACGACTCTCAAGGGAAAACCCGCTTAAGAATCCTCACGATCTCTAAGAAGAACTCACACCTATGGGATCCTCTCGACCTGTAGGAGAAAAACTCTTTATGAGGCACTCGTGGCTCGTAAAAAGCAAAAGCCTTAGGAAGCAAATCTTAACCCTGAATCCTGAGCCATTGCTATCCTGCAAGGAGATCAAGATAGAATATTCGCAGAATACATTCAATGAAAAGGAAACACATCATTGAGAAGAAAAATGTATCTTTTATTCATAAACCAAAATGGGTACAAAGTACAATTCATGAAAGAAACAAAAAGAAAATACTCTCATCCATGAGTATGTACAAAAAGGAAGGAAAAGATACAAATGTTTCAAGCCGGCGGGCGATTCAGCAGCTTGGTCAGCTCATCCTGCTTTTGTTGGACCACGGCTTCATGACGAAAGATCTCCAAAAGACGAGCCTCCGCCTGAGCTTGCTGTGCCTGATACGAAGCGAGCCGAGCTTCGAGCTCTTTCTCGGTGGCTTTATGAGCCTCGACCCTCTCAAGAGTGAACATGGCAGCTTTAGCGAGAGCCACCGCCTCTTTTATGGACTCCTGAAGCGCCTGCTAGAGCTCGTATGCTTTGTTGGCCTTGGCTGTGAGGCTGGCCTGAAGCTCGCTCAACGCCTTAGAAGCCAATTCCCTCTCCGAAAATTTGCGGCCGAGCCCTTTTCTCGCACAACAATATGTTCGCTACGTGTCGCTCTATCAGGCCACGTAAGCTCGCTTTCGTGACCGCAGCCTTGGAAACAAGACATTTACAAGACCGTATAAATGGGCTTCCAGTCGACGGGAATAATCGATCTAAAACGCGCTCACATCACCTGACGTGAAAGGCAACAAGAAAGGTTTCCGACATATTTCAAGCATGCGTTCGCAATCATATGAGTATTCAAAATAAAAAAATAATAATAATAGCATTTGCAATCGCATGAACATTCATAATGCCTAAAAAGGTCTGATGCGCAGGAAAGTGATGGTGGCATTTGCAATTAAAGAAAGTTCTCATGAGAAGAATACAAAGTTTATTTATGCAAGCGGAAACATACATACTAGCATCAAGCCTACATGGAATTTCGGCATAAAGCGTAAAAAAGGAGGGATTAATTTAAAAATGTTCTACGCTAACGGAAAAGGTCACCAAACATGGGATCAACGGCACAAGGGTTAATGAAGCAGAGGACAAAATTCTCCATCTCTCTCTCTGCTTTCTCCAGCACGTCAAAGCGACGGTTCTCACGAGGAGTCGCTCCCCATCGATTGGCGCCGTGTTCGTCCGCAAAAGCAGACATAACAGCCCGTCGGGCTCTTATCTCGCTCAGCAGATGAATTGAGCAGTCCTTCAAAGCCTGAGTAATCAGGCACGCCTCATGAAAGCCCTCGAGCTTTTCTTCCGCCGCATCAAGCATCGCCAGGGTCATCTCTGCCGGGTTAGGAGGGATGTCGGCAAGCACGGCCGTGAGGATCATCCGGAGCCAGAGAGAACCCATTGGGAGGGGGGACCCCCTACGGATCGAGAGTTCATGCATGGCTGAGTCGCATTCGTTATCGGTAAGGAGGGGATCCACCAACCGAGCAGCAAAGTGGGGGAGCATCTCCTCGATAGGAACTTCCCATGGCTGTCGACGAGCGTGCGGACGATTGCAGGCCATGGCACTCGTTTGTCTCTCAAGACAAGTTACAAAAAATAATAATAATATAAATCTCTCCGTAAAGGGAAAAGAAAGCTATAGCCTCATATATAAAGAAGTGTATTAAGTGCTGTGCGCGGAAAATCTTGAATGGTAAAGCTATTTCCAAGGCCAAAAAAAGGAAAGGCATCTAAAATCAAGGAGATGAAATTATTTCCAAGGCCCTTTCTCTGCATCCAATATTGTGCACTGAAAATACGGCATGGGAAAATTTTGTGAACAGCCCCATCAAGGGACCCCACGTGCAGAACACGTGAGGCCTAAACCTGATGTACACTTAAAAGAAAATATATGGAGTAGTACCCTGCATATTAAAAGCACAAACAACAACAGTAGCAAAATGATAAAATCCCAGAGAAAAGGCATGCATATTTCAAGAGGTTCATACAAAATATAGAGGACACATTTACAATGGTAAAACTTCAGATGCGGGGCATGGGTTGAGAAACTCAAAATTAACTTTATTCAAGATCTTCCAAGCATTTCGAACCTCCCGAGTATGCTTCCTCTCACGATCACAAGCATCGGGGTCCCCGCGGATGTCCTCTACCCTCCGGTAGGCGGCAAGTATGGCTGACTGCTGGAACATCTGATGCAGGAGATCAATGAGATTATCCCGCCTTCTCTTTGAGATCAAGTGCATCAGATACACCGAGTGTACTTTATCCTCGGCGGCGTCCAATGCCCCAAGTGGCACACCAGCACAGAATAAAGGGAGGGCCTCCCTGATCGCCAGCACGATCAGCCTCAGAAGAGAAGAGCGATGGGGGAGTAGCCGATGGTTGTACTCGTCAAAGCGGCTCATGATCTCGGCACATTGAGCATCGGTGAACTCCTGGTTCTGACTGCGGCCCAGTGCACGAATATTCCCATAGGAAATGATTTCGTCAAGACCATACAGATGGGCATCCATGATACCTGAAATAAAGGTCATGAGAATCATTACAAAACCACCATTTCATTAATTGCAGAAGAACAACCTCGGGCCAAGAGACCCCAGGAAGCCTCTGTGTGAAGAAATCAAGTCCTTCATTGGAATTAAAATTCCTTATTAAGAGAAGGGAATTAAATTCCCAGAAACATTTTTGATGGAATTAAATTCCATGGAGTTGAAACGCCATCATCATCTCCCTAAAGATCATCTAAACCCTAAAAGATCTACAGTTTGAAGGTTAAGCGGTTCTTATGGGAAAACATGAAGAAAAAAGGGTAAAAACCCTTGTTTTGGATTTAAAATCCAGAAGAATGAGAAGGTCCATCGTTTGTCCAAGAACATTACCTGAAGAAAAGAAATCTTTTCGAACAGAGTTAAACTCTGAAAATTGTTTCAAGGCAGAGAACTAAGCTCTGGAAGCGAGAATTAAATTCTCAGAAAAAGTTCTCAGAAGAAGAAGATGAGCAAAGTGAAGGCTCCTATGAAGAGACAGAGGTATTTATAGAAGGCAATGGAAACGTTTCATCTCCCCAAATCCCTAAAGGAATCCAACGGTCGCAGGAGGTGACAGCGTTGCACTCACGTGCTGACACGCGAGAACAACGCTGTGGGGGCATTTGTTTCCTGATTTAAAATCAGGAAAGCTTATGGAAAAAGCTTCAGAAGAGGGTCACGTGCTTACACGTGACCAGCAGTCACGTGTTGGCACGTGACACCCAAAAGTACCGGCAAAGCAAGTGCAGCTTCCTGACTACATCAAAGAAAGAGGGCTTAAGAAAGGGTCACGTGCTCCCACGTGACCAGGGTCACGTGTCGGCACGTGACATTTAAAAGCAGCAGCAAAGACCCAACGCTTCCTGATCAAATCAAGGAAAAAGCTTCAGAAGAGGTCACGTGCTCCCACGTGACCAGGGTCACGTGTTGGCACGTGACGATCAAAACATCAGAATTGTTCTCCAATTAAATCAAGAAAAAGAGTTCAGACAAGGGTCACGTGCTCGCACGTGACCAGGGGTCACGTGATGGCACGTGACGGTTAAGCAACAACCAGAAGACATCACAAAAAGAAAGAAGAAGGCTCATTCCAAAGGGGGTCACGTGCCCACACGTGACCATGGGTCACGTGGTCACACGTGACCGGCTTTCAAAGCCCATTTTGTCAACAGAATTAAATTCTGAAAGAGATTCAAATCTTTCCAAAGGAAAGCAACTATCTGGAACCAATCGAATTAAAGATTCAGAGGTGAGGAAATATCATCTATCTATGGGAAAATCTCGGGTTTGGAAAGATTTCCCCTTTAAATCTAACCGAAACAACAAAGGAGAATCCGGGGACTTGAAATCCAAGGGTGAATAAAATTTACCTAATAATCCAAAGGTCTAAAACGAATGATGGATGCAAATCAAATCTCTCAATGAAGATTCGTCAAAAACTAATTGACCCGGCTGCTTCTCCTATAAATAGGAGCCAAGAGACACAAGGATATATACACGCAGAGGGAAGAAAGGGAGAGAGAGCCTTGATACTTTGAGGAACTTGGATCTTCTGCAAAAGAAAACCCTAGGTAAGAAAGGGAAGGCTCCTTGAAGGAAAAGAGAATTTAATTCTCAACAGAGTTTAACTCTGATATATATAAAACAGAAGAACATATTTCTTCTCTCTTTGATAGAGGATCTGCAAAGTGCACATCTCCCCTTGAAGTTGAGAATTTAATTCTCAATGGGTCGAGATCCTGCCATGCAGATCCAAAACATAGAGAGGGAATTGAAGCACGAGAATTTAATTCTCACAGAACTATAGGAATTTAATTCCTTTGAAATAAAACCAGGGCTTGACCCTGTGTTATGGGAATTTAATTCCTTCAGAACAAAAAGAAACAGGGTTTAACCCTAATTAAGAACCCAGTTCTGTTGAAACAGCGGGGATTTAATTCCCTTGATCATAATTTAACAAGAGAGTGGGAATTTAATTCCTTAAAAGCTTTTATTAGGGTTTAACCCTATTTGGTTCTTCACATGAACGAGGAATTTAATTCCTGCAGAAAATTCAGAGTCCAACTCTATTCAGAATATAAACCTTTAAGAGAAAGTAGGAATTTAATTCCTCTGAAATTACTGTCAGGGTTTAACCCTACGAGGAATTTAATTCCTGGAAAAGATTAACAGATCCTCTAAACAATATACATAGAGGCAGGGTCACGTGTCACCACGTGACCCCCCAAGGAGATCTACAGAAAGCCCCTTTGAGGCAGCACCCCACGTGACCCACGTGACCCTTGACAGAAGCTTTAATACACAGGCATTTGAATGCCCATCACGTGATGGCACGTGATGCTCTGAAAGACGCGATAATCTCAGCAGAATAAATGAAGGGAGGGCGCTCTCACGTGCTGCCACGTGACCCCTCTTGGCTTAGTGTTTAACACTAAATTGAAACTCTCGAACCCAGTGTTAAAACACTGTTGGGCCTTAGTGTTCAACACTAATCAAAAAACTTTATTTGCAGTGTTCAACACTGATCTGTTTTAGTGTTTAACACTAATTTGAAAAGCCTTGTTGCTGGTGTTTAACACCGATTATCTTTTAGTGTTAAACACTAATTCGTCAACCTCATTCCCAGTGTTCAACACTGATTGCTCTGTAGTGTTTAACACTAGGCTTTGGCCCAATTGGCTACATGGATGGAGGCAAAGCCTCTCCTGATTGGACTTAGCCCAAGATGGCCATAAGTCCTCAATTTGTGATTAACTGGGCCAATGGGCTCATAACATAATTAATCGGTCTTGATCCCAAATTAGGTCAAAGACTATTTAAGCCATTCCGGTTCTAGGGTACATCTCTTCACTCCTTTGATACTTGGCATTGTAATCCCTCAATGTCTTCAAAGAGGTGACGGGTCCCGACGACCACACATTGATATGGACCGCGGGGTCCTTAAACCCGTGTTTAATGCAAAATTCCTGGTTACGTGGAACGCGGATAATGTCACTCTTTGACCCCGTGGAAAATGTCCAGAGCGGAGCCTGGTCCTCGCAGAGCACGGCAGTGAACCCGTGTGAAGCATCCAGAGCACATAATGGACTGTGGGGTCCTTAAACCCATGGACTACGACGTCCTTAACCTTGACCGAGATGTCTTAAAACTAACAATGGACTGTGGGGTCCTTAAACCCATGGACTACGACGTCCTTAACCTTGACCGAGATGTCTTAAAACTAACAATGGACTGTGGGGTCCTTAAACCCATGGACTACGACGTCCTTAACCTTGACCGAGATGTCTTAAAACTAACAATGGACCGCAACGTCCTTAAACTACCCATGGACCGCAACGTCCTTAAACTACCCATGGACCGCAATGTCCTTAAACTAGAACAATAGAGCCCCGTAAGCTCTTTTGTCGGATCTAAACGGTCCCGTTTAAGTTGATCTTAGCCTCAAAGAGGGCTAACGTATCCTTAAACCTTCAAACAGACTGGACTATGAATCCCCCCAATTAACTCTGGCTCGAGGGTACATCTCTGAACTCCTCTGACGTCTGTCGTTGTAATCCTTCAACGTTGTCAGAGAGGTGATGGGTCCCGACGGCCATACATACGATGGATCACTATGTCCCTAAACTGGAACAATAGAGCCCAAACGCTCCTGTGACGGATCTAAACGATCCCGTTAAGTTGATCTTAGTCTCAAACTGGACTAACGTATCCTTAACAAACGTTTGAGTTGATCTTAGCCTCAAGTATGGCTGACGTATCCTCGAACCAAACCCCCAAACCCAAATCTAAGATAATACGGATTTGGACTAGTCAACGCCCTACGGGCGACGACATAACTCAGTCTCCGTAAACAATCCACGGGCAACAAAATACAACACAAACACCCACGACACGAAGTGACCATCTGGAGAAGGAGAAAGTTGCTACCGCAACGCGGTAGCGTAATTAACTGCAGGGGCTTGCGCCTGCAGGGAAGAGCGTCCCCACAATCAAAAACCCCTCAAACGAGGGGGAATCTGACGAAGTCTGCTACATCGGACGCATCCGTCTAAACCTTCGATACATGGTGCCATAAATCAACTTGGCATCTTCGGAAAGGTGGACGGATAGCACCAATTAGCATCTGCCCCGAATCTCAGGCAAGGCATTCCATGTCGCGCCGCCATTCGGAGGGGAACAGTCACGATCTTGGGGGTTGCCAATATCGAGCATCATCAATAATTGTCTAAAATTGTACACTTAGCCATAGGTTTTAGGTCCATTTACATGTTTTATAAATTTTTTGTCCAAATAAAAAATCGATTGACTGATGTGCAGGATATATATACATCAAAGTTAATTAGCTGGGGGAATGCTAGCTGCTTCTGGAAAACCCTTTAATTTCTTTGTATCGGTTTTATGTGTTCAGTCATTAGGGAGAACCATATAGAACCACAGACCGTTTCGAAATTTTTTCTTTTTTTCCATTTTCATTTTCCTGCCTGGATGCAATGCAATATCCCTGTATACATGGCTTTCATATCAATTTCCTAGAAGGGAAATTAGGCATGCAGGAGATCAGTCATATTATCCATGTTCATGGATCATGCTTTGTTAGTGTGGGAGGAGACATGGCATTGTTACAGTCGTCAAGTCTCAGATATTTCAAATGGTGGTTACATATGCGCCATATATATGTTGTGTGTCACAGCTGAGCCTGAGAGCGTGCACGTGCATGAGATCGTCAGTTACCATGCATGTGCCACTTCATGCACGCATGTGCATGCATGTGTATTAAGTTAAGATCGCCCATGATATTAATGATCGATCGGGTTCCACACCCGAACCCGCTAAACCCAAATCCAAATTAAAGGCGCTCGCGTTTAAGAAAGAAGTATGGAATTTGAATCCCGTTGCTAGATTATATGAATCCATTCCTAAGATCCCAAGATTCAACTCAGATATGCAATAAAAGTTTGTATAAATGGAATTGTATTTGGTTATGATATATGCCTGACCAACCCTGTTTACAATCCTGTCGAGTGGTTTAGAGGATAACCGGAGTTTATTTTTGAGTGGAGGTTGAGCTGATGCAAGCTTTAGTTCGGAAGGTCCTGCCTAATCCACTCGAAGTTTAACTCTGACGAGGTGTTTCACTGAGGAGTAATATCTAAACTTCAAAATTTTGTTTTGAATATATTTAACTCTTAACCAATCAGTGTTTTTTTTTCCTTCTTGCTTTTCGGGGTTTAGAAAATTTTATTTGGATCAAAGTACTTTAAATACACTCTAGCTATCCAGTCCAACTTTGGAGCTTAGGTAACCAGAGTTTGTAAAACTCCAAGATAAAAACCAAACATAAAGTCAGGATTTTGGAGTTAAGTTATTTAACTTTATGAAACTCTGGTTATTTAAACTGTTTAACTCCATTTCCAAACAGAACTTTAAATATTTTAGGATTCAAGTATGGATCTTACCTATACCGACCCGTCATCTCAATAATTATAGATAAATCGACAATCATATTGTTCGGGAGCCTATTCAACCCATTTAATAGCCTACTCAATCATATATATATATATATATATATATATATATATATATATATATAGGTATTGAGAAGGATATCAATTTTGGAATTAAATCATTGATTTTTGCAATTTGTTATTTGTAGGCCATATATGGAGAAAACATTTTTTTTTTCCTTTTGGATAAAAATGTATGTAGATGATTATTTATTTTATTTCATCACTATGCATGCGTTATCTCAATTTGTTAGAGGGATGGATGCTAAATGTAATCACATGTTGAGCCACTGATAGTTTTTGATAAATGTAGGGATATGGGAAACATGGGCGTAATTAACTATCTCTTAATATCTCTTCTATATTAGAATAAACCATTGGTTGCTTTGAGAGAAACTATCAACCTGTGGTAGGTGTTTCTGCTAATAACTCATTTGAAAAGTTTTATGTGCTACAGGGGGAAACTATAGGGGTTTTTTATGCACTCAAATTACCTAATATTTGCTTCTAAAGTCCATAACTGTCCCCATTATCTGGTCCTTAATAAAAAGGCACATGATGGAACCTGCTTCAGATTCTAATATAGTTTTTGCCGGCCCATTAATCCATGTCAGCCCATTGCATTTCTACACTGGTATGCCCTATAAATACCTTAAACAATTTAATCTGAAATACCTTACACTAATTATGTTACGCTAAAATACCCCGACGGAGTCAACAAAGTTTTATGTTTTACACTTTTGAATAACTTTGCTATGTCAGACGTAATTTCCATGAGCGATGAACTAAAACTAGAGTCAGGATGACAAGAATTGACTTTTGGAGAAATCGACGGAATCGATGAGTTTGGAGACAAGGGACAAGGCATAAGATGCAAAAAAGGATAAGGACATGGCGGCGGTTGAAGAGAAGCGAATGAGGTGGAGAGAAGACGAAGACGGAGGAGAAGAGACATAAGCGGTGGAAGCGTATGTTAGGATCTTCACAACTTTATGTTCGGTCTACGATGTAGCCGAATGTGTTTGGAGGAGAGAATGGATAGAGAATGGAGAAAGTATCAATAAACTATTCTTATATTTTCCTTGCTATTACAAAACTTTACAAAACATCTCCTTATATAGGAGTTTACACGGCCCTTCATTATGACTCTTCATAATACCAATTGATTACAATAACCGTTACATAACCTTTCATTAAACCTATTCATGAATTGGTATCCCTTCCTTTTATAACCGATATCTCTTCAATTCTTTGTAACCGAAAACAAGTTTAATTTCTATCATGCTCCCTTAAACTTGTTTTACCATGCCGATCTTTCCTCGCAATTTTGCGAACACTTCAAATTTTAGGGGCTTTGTAAAAATGTCGGCCAGTTGATCTTGTGATTTGACATGAACGAGTTCGACCTCTTTCTTCCTCACATGGTCTCTGATAGAGTGATACCGAGTATCAATGTGCTTGCTTCGTTCATGAAACACTGGATTCTTCGCCAGTGCTATAGCAGATTAGTTGTCCACATACATCTTCGTAGGTCCTTCCTGTTCAACCTTTAGATCTTTCAGCAGATTTCTTAGCCATATAGCATGGCAAACTCCAGCCGATATAGCAACGCATTCGGCTTCACAAGTTGATAGTGTCACTATCGGTTGCTTCTTGGAACACCAAGTAAATGCTGATTCACCGATGAAGAAAATGTACCCTGTCGTACTTTTCCGGTCATCTATATCTCCTCCCTAATCGCTATCGGTATATGCATATAATTCAAAATTGTTAGATTTCGAATAGAACAAACCGAAATTTGGTGTACCTTTGATATATCTCAATGTCCTTTTCGCCGCTGATAAATGTGTCAATTTCGGTTCTTCCATGTATCGGCTGATCAAGCCGACTCCATATAGAATATCCGGTCTTGTGCATGTAAGATACCGAAGACTGCCTACCAAGCTTTTGAAATGCGTCGAGTCCACATTGCTCCCTTCATCGAACTTTGATAATTTTGTTCCGCAGTCTACTGGGGTATTGACCGAATTGCTTTGCTCCATATTGAACTTTCTCAAAATCGACCGAGCATATCCTTCTTGGGATAAGAAAATCCCATTCGGTCTTTGCTTTACCTCTATTCCCAAATAATATGCCATCTGACCGATGTCGGTCATTTCAAATTCTTTAACCATCGAGCTTTTGAAGTCATCGAACATACGTGGATTGTTTCCTGTGAAGATGAGATCATCCACATATAAACATACTATAAAATTATCACCTTTTTCGGACTTCTTTATGTATAATGCATGCTCATAAGGACACTTCATGAAACCGTGTGCTTGGAAGTATATGTCGATTCGACTATTCCATGCTCTCGGTGCCTGCTTCAGGCCATATAAAGCCTTTTTTAGCTTCAGTACTTTCGACTCATGTCCTTTCTTCTCATAACCGAGTGGTTGCTCGATGTAAACTTCTTCTTCAAGATATCCATTAAGGAATGCCGATTTAACATCCAATTGATATATCTTCCAACTGAATTGAGCCGCCATAGCAATGATCAGTCGAATTGTCTCGAGTCGCGCTACTGGTGAGAAAACTTCATCATAATCAATGCCAGCTTGTTGTTTGTAGCCTTTGACCACTAACCTTGCCTTGTATCGCTCGATTTCTCTCTTAGCGTTCTTTTTCTCCTTGTACACCCATTTCACTCCTATGGGTTTCTTGCCTTTGGGAAGTTCGGTGATCTCCCAAGTTCCATTTCTCTCAATAGCACTGATTTCTTCGTCCATTGCTTCTTTCCACCTTCGGTCTTTGACCGCTTCTTCAAAATTCATTGGCTCGCATTCGGCAAACAAACAAAATAATGTTAGATTATTTTGCATTTCGGTTACCTCATATAACTCGGTCATAGTCCTCGTCCTTGGATTTCTTGGTGGAGTTGAACTTGACGACGCTTCGGTTTGTGGAGAACCGACTTGAGGCGAATTGAACCGAGGTGTTGTTGCAGGCGATGGAACATCAACTTCGACTTCATTTCTTTTCTTTTCTTCTTGACCGAGTACTTCATTCGGTCTGCTGCTTTCGGCTTCATCGCTCCAACTCCATGAGCTTTCTTCATCAAATTCGACATCTCGGCTAACAATGACCTTCTTATTGACTGGATCAAACAGCTTGTAGCCTTTGGTTCTTAGATCATAACCGATAAAAATCAACCGAGAACTTCGGTCATCAAGTTTTACTCTCTTTTGTTCGGGGACATTAGCATATGCTATGCTCCCGAAAATTTTAAAGTGACTTACATTCGGCTTATAACCATGCCACATCTCCTGCGGTGTTACATTTTGTAGACTCTAGGTTGGGCATCGGTTTAGAATGTACACAGCACATGCAACCGCTTCTGCCCAAAATTCCTTCGGCATATTTTTACTACTCAACATACATCTCACCATGTCTAATATGGTTCTATTTTTTCGTTCGGCCACTCCATTTTGTTGTGGTGAATAGGAGGCCGTTAAGAAATGCCGAATCCCATTTTCTTTGCAAAAATTTTCAAACTCATTTGAAGTGAATTCTCCACCTCGGTCTGACCTGACCGATTTCAAATAAAACCCACTTTCTTTTTCCACATTCATTTTGAATCTTTTAAAATTTTCAAAAACTTCCGATTTATTTTTTAGAAAATATACCCATGTTTTCCTTGTGAAATCATCAATAAATGTTAGAATGTACATTTTTCCACCAAATGAATTTGGAGTAATTGGTCCACATACATCGGTGTGGACAAGTTGTAATGGCTCCTTGGCTTTAAACTCGGCTTCTTTTGGAAAACTTGCTCGGTGATGTTTACCAAGTAAACACCCTTCACATAACTCTTTCGGTTCATTCATAATCGGCAAATCTTTGACCATGTTCTTCCTCGCCAACAAGTTTAGTCCGCCGAAATTGAGATGTCCATACCTCATATGCCATAACCGAGCCGAATCTTTCACCGATGATTTTAGACACTTTGCTTTACCATATTTGATATCCAATAGAAATAGCCGATTCTTCGTCATCTGCACTTTTGCTATCAACTTCATTCGGTTATCTCTTAAGAAAAGAGTTCGATCCTTTAAATGAATATCAAAATTCTTTTCTAAGAGTTGTCCCAAACTCAAGATGTTGTTTTTCATATTCGGCACATAATACACATTTTCGATATATTTTTGTGATCCATCTTTCAGTTGAATTAAAATTTTACCTTTGCCTTTTACTGGTACCTTCGAACAATCACCGAATGTGACTTGGCCACTCACTGATTCGTCCAAGTCTACGAACATGTTTCGCTTGCCACACAAATGATTACTTGCACCAGTATCGAGATACCAAGTGTCGGCACTTTCTTCGTTACCTTTAAAAGCCAGCAGAAGTACATCGTCATTGTAATCTTCTTTCTCCACAAAGTTTGATTTTTCCTCGACTGTTTTTCCCCAACAGTCTGCTGCGTAGTGACCGAATTTCTTGCAATTATAGCATTGAACATTCGGTCTCCCTCTTCCACCAGTCGATCGACCTCGGCCTCGACCTCGGCCGAAATTTTGGCTTTGGCTTCTATCGTCATTGTTTTGACCTCCTCGACCACCTTGTCCTCGACCGAATTGACCTCGGCCGCGTGCATTTCCTCGATTTCGGTCATTTTGACCATTTTCAACCGAATCACCTTTCAAATTAACTTGTGTTTGTAGTAATTTTTCAATCGGTTCTTGCTTTTTCACGAACCGTTTTTCGTGGGCTTTTAGTGAACCCATCAACTCATCTATCGTCATTTCTTCAAGATTCTTTGACTCTTCAATTGAACACACAATGAAGTCAAACTTCGGTGGTAGTGACCGAAGAATTTTCTCTATCACCCTTACATCCTCCATTTTTTCTCCGTTCCTCTTCATTTGGTTGACCACCGTAAGCACTCGGGCATTATAGTCAGTCACCGATTCATTCTCCTCCATTTTTAACAATTCAAACTCCCTCCTTAGTGATTGTAAGCGTACCTTTTTAACCTTCTCGATTCCTTGGAAGGTTTTCTCAAGTATCTCCCACTGTTGCTTTGCATTAGTGGCAGCCGAAATCTTCTCGAAAGTCGAATCATCGACACCTTGCTCGATAAAGTATCTTGCGGTACAATCTTTCTCGAATAATTTTTCGTGGGTCGTTCTCTGAGCTGCCGTCAGTGCAGCTTCATCTTGAGGCCGATCATAGCCTCGGACCACCACATCCCAAGCGCCTACTGCTCCCAAAACAGTCTTCATTTTGATGCTCCAATTTTCATAGTTATCTTTGGTGAGGCGTGGGGCGTTGTACGAGAGTGTTGTCTTCGACATTTTCTTCGAACCTTGCTCTGATACCACTTTATTAGGATCTTCACAACTTTATGTTCGGTCTACGATGTAGCCGAATGTGTTTGGAGGAGAGAATGGATAGAGAATGGAGAAAGTATCAATAAACTATTCTTATATTTTCCTTGCTATTACAAAACTTTACAAAACATCTCCTTATATAGGAGTTTACACGGCCCTTCATTATGACTCTTCATAATACCAATTGATTACAATAACCGTTACATAACCTTTCATTAAACCTATTCATGAATTGGTATCCCTTCTTTTTATAACCGATATCTCTTCAATTCTTTGTAACCGAAAACAAGTTTAATTTCTAACAGCGTAGAGGCGGGGAAGAGGAAAGAAAGGAGTAAAGGAGGAGATGGAAAGAGAGAGGCAGCGAATTCGAGGACTGAGAGGAGATGGGGAGAGATAAAATAGGGAATTTTTAAATAATTACTCACTTACGATTTTTTTATATTAAGAATTAACAGATTGATTTGTAAGTCGGCAATCTATTGCAACCTAAAAAAACCAATTAATTATAGCATACTAATTTATGCCTCATCATTTTATAGGTGTAAGTGTAACAAGTCTTCATGCTTTGTAAATGGAGGCACTTCATTGATTTTTAGGTAATTAGCTGCTACAAATTGGATTCCCTTTCTAAAAACAGGAAATGTGAATCTTATTTGTCTTCTATCCTGTCATTAAGTTAAATTTCTCAAGCTTAAAGGGGAAAAAAATTCCATATAGCTATTATGCTATACGATACAATAGGGTATTAAACTACGATGAAACATTAAGATATTGTGCTACAATTTTCCTTATCTGCTGCATAACAACTTGAAACCTCATAATTCAAAACATGTAACGATGCATCGAACTGACAACAAATGAAGCTGCAACAACAAATATTGCAATCGAAATTTCTTAGATAATACCAAGCGCAACAACAAACAATAAAATAATATCCTGTGCTAATCGGGCATAAAAAAAAGGGTAAATTGTCAAAAATTCCATGGCAAAGTTTTTCGCTCTCAAAAATTCCCTAGCCTAAAAAATCTTGTCAAAAACCTTCTTGAAAAGTTTTCCGCTGTCAAAAACAAAACCCCCTATTTGTAAAATCTATTTAGTTGCATGCAATATCTAACCAGAGCACACATATTACATGTAGCTATACATAGATATTGCAGAAAACTGCATACGCAGGAAACTAAATATTGCATGCATGAGGTTTTGACAGCGGAGGTCGGTGGGCTTTTACTAGATTCTTTTGGCTAGGGTTATTTTGACAGTGGAAAACTTTGCTGGGGTTTTGACAATTTTTCTTGCAACTAACCATTGGTGCCACCTCATCATATTAACCTTCTGAAGTCATTGACATATCCAACGGTCCAATTCAACATACACTAAGCTCCAACTTTATGACATTTTTTGTCCATTGACAACTAATTAAGAAAACAACATGAAAAACAATTCATGACCGTTACACCCCGCCTGCACTCAAAAATTCAAATTATTTTAAAACTTTGGCTCCTTTTTACTTGTATTCCAACTCCCAATTCTTTGAGAACTCAGCCTCAATCCCCTCCCCGTGTCATCACTAGCAATCTCCATTTTCTCTTTAATTTCATCATCATCACAAACTATTCATCTCTCAATGCTCAACAATTCAATGGATCACAAGATCCTTTCATGGGTAATCTCCGTCTCATTCCTTCTCTTGCTCTACTCCGCAAGATCCGAAGAAACCGATGTGAAGCAATCTCTCATCACTTTTCTTCAGAAACTTGCGCCTTCGAACCCCCAAATAGCCCAACAACTCAATTGGAATATTTCATCTGATCCATGCGTAAATGGATGGGGTAGAATTACTTGCAACAACCGCACGAATTCCGTCCGGAGAATCATACTCGATGGATTGAACCTTACCGGATCAATCGATGCCAGCCTTCTCTGCAATGCTCCGTCTCTTGTATTTGTTAGCCTTCGGAATAACAATTTACAGGGTAGTTTGCCGCAAGAAATCTCTTACTGCACCCAGATTACTAATCTGTGGGTCAGCAAAAATCGCCTCTCGGGCAATTTACCCTCTTCTCTCTCTGTGCTCAAGAATTTGAAAAGGCTTGATATCTCCGATAACGAGTTCTCGAGCAAAGTCCCTGAAGATTTCGCCAAGATATCAGGGCTGATAACTTTCCTGGCACAGGACAACAAACTCAATAGTTCCATACCCAATTTTGATTTTAGCAACCTCCAACAATTCAATGTCTCAAATAATTTTTTCACCGGCCCGATACCTGACGGCGGGGACCGCTTCGGCCTTAGCAGTTATTCTGGCAATCCGGGTCTCTGTTGGAAATTATTCAACAAGGCATGCCCTTCAAGTCCTGCTCCATCTTCTCCTTCACAAGGAAAATCGAAGAAATTAGGCAATAAGATCGTTATGCTTTCAGGTTACATTGTTCTAGTCCTTTTTCTCCTGCTTTTTTCCGCGTACAAACTAGCAAATTACAGGAAAAAGACTACCAAGAAAAACAATAAAGGGGAAAATAAGAAGAAAGAGCCGGGCAAAGCAAAAGCGTCGAGCACTTCGAGCGGGCAAAAGACTAGTACAAGATCAGAAAACTCGATATTGTCGAATGAGAGTGCTCAGATTACGAGCTCGATGTCTTTAGTCATGTTAGAAAATCGAACGGTGAAGGACTTGAAGTTTGAAGAGCTACTGAAAGCTCCCGCAGAGTTATTAGGGAGAGGGAAGTATGGGAGTTTGTATAAGGTGATGATGAGTGATGGAAGTTTGCTTGCTGTGAAGAGAATCAAGGATTGGAGCGTATCGGAGCAAGAGTTTCAGAGGAGAATGGAGCGGTTGGATAGGTTGAAGCATCGGAGAGTCCTTTCTGCTATCGCGTTTTATTGCTCGAAGCAAGAGAAGCTTGTTGTGTATGAGTATAAGCCTAATGGGAGCTTGTTCAAGCTCCTTCATGGTAAGATTTCTTTTCTTTTCTTTCTCTTTGGCATTCCGCAATTATTATTATTAACCTGCTTTAGCCGTTATATTTGTGAAATGTCGCTTCCATTGTACCAAAATCTCAAAGTTATAATGTGGGTGGAAGGTTTTTAATTTCATTTAACAATGTCATGGTATCTATTAATTAGCTTAGTTATATACATATTGTAGGCTAATGAAAAGACGATCAACATATCATCTATCTCTTGCATAGATTCCGATCCATACGAGGATCCTAAAACAACGGAAGCGATTAAACGTAACTAGCGGTCTAAACAGTGCTAGGATCTTTCATACATGCTAGAAGATCTCTTGAACCGAATGCCAACACATAGCTATTGAATTTATTAGTCTAAAATCCTTGCACATTGTTGTTAAATTTATAGCTTAGGATTACTTGTGATTCAGGTTGAAATGAAAGTTTCTATATTTTGAATCAAGCACTTCTAATTTAATTATAATTTTATTAATTAGAAATTATATAATTTAGAAAAAAAAATTTATGTACCAATGGATATAAACTGCAGGCAGTCAAGAAAACAACACATTCAACTGGAGCAAAAGGCTAAGTGTGGCTTTGCAAATCGCTGAAACCATGGCATTCATGCACAAAGACCTGCACGAAGCCGGCATCGGCCACGGCAACCTCAAGTCCTCCAACATTCTAATGAACAACAACAATGAACCCTGTATAAGCGAATACGGCCTTCTAGAAACACCGAAGCAAAACCTCGAAAACGGTAAGGATCCTTTGACAGCCGATATCTATGGCTTCGGCGTAATTCTTCTCGAGTTACTGACAGGAAAACTGGTTCAAAGCAACGGGTTCGACTTGGCTCAATGGGTGAACTCTGTGGTCAGAGAGGAATGGACAGTAGAAGTTTTCGATAGAAGACTAATTTCCGAAGGAGGCAATGAAGAGAATATGATTAGGGTTCTACAAGTTGCATTGAAGTGCATAGACTCAAATGTTGATGCCAGGTCTACAATGAGCCAAGTTTCAAAGATGATTTGTGAATTAAAAGAAGAAGAGGACAGGTCTTCTATAGTTTCTGATTGATGATTTCAAATGAGTTTGTTAGAAATTTAATAACTGAATCTTTATATTCATGTGATAGAATCCATACATTTTGTGACTATTGATTTTGTTTATTTTTCCATTGATGACATATGTGGTGGTGTTGGGTTAAATGGTGCTTTCAACCCTTCAATTTTAATAAAGAAAATGTTTGGTTCTTGTTCAAATTATATTTAATGGTGTGTGATTAGGCTTTAGATTTAGTGGTTTCTTTGTCATATGCATTTAGTTTATAGATCGTGGCACTTTCATGTAGGAATATTTGGCTCTTGTGTTCAAATTATCTGTTTTTAGCATTGAAAGCTTGTGGATACTTTGAATGAATCAGTTTGTTGTTGGAATTGATTCTATGAAGCCTTCATGCTTCTAATATGAAGTTGCTCATATCGGACACGGCGCCGTTCGTCCTTGTCGTTTTCTTTTTCCTCTTACACAATGTCGCGATATGAAGTTTTGGTTTCGGACTTTTCAAGTGAAAAGTTACAAGAAGAACAATAAGGAGCCAACTTGACCAAGTCCATTTGAAGCGATTTATAAATGCAGTTGCGATCTGTTCTACATCATTGTATCTGTTTCGCTTTCGCTTCGATCGATCATCATTTTTCTCTCCATTGTAGTAGTGTTGTCTGCCAATTTTTTGAAATGGGAGGTTATGATGAGCAAATAAAATTCAAATATGATTCTTGCAAGTAACATCAATCTAACACTATCAAATAATTCATGAGCACAAGACAACACTATGGAACTATTTCAGTGAGTGAGCACTATCTCTTGCTTTGAAAGCAAGAGATGAAGAATATTGGGAAGTTGGCTGGAACAAGTATGAGACTAGTTGGTGAATTTTGGACTGATATCATCTGTTTACAGTCAGTTACATCCATGGGATCATAACTTCTTTCATGCAAGAGTCATGTGCATATACGATTAGGTCAGAACTTAATATATCAGTGGTATTTTATTGTCACTTTTTTTTAATGCGCTTTCGGTATGATTTACATCTGTATTACTCTGAAATACTCTTAGAGTTTCTGCCATTGTGCCAAAAACTACATGCTCTTTGTAAACCATACCTACCCTTTTGTGCAATGATATATACTATTTTAATTCATTGTTTAAATGCATGAGCAGAACAATTTAAATATGTTTAGCTCTGATATTGGATTAATGTTCCTAAGAATTATATGAGATTGGTGTGATATATTTTTGTATTTTGAACTTGAAGAATTTTACAAATAGGTTTTAATATTTGGAAACAAGAATATGAAAATAATGGAGGGCAAAGCCACAGGGGAAGGAAATCCTCTTATGTCGGCAGCCAAAGTTAGTCCTAAACCAATTTTTTGGATGATCATCTTCATTGTCATCATCTTCATTGTCATCGTATTAAGATGTAGAAACAATAATTTTCATGTGATTCTATTGCATTTTAAGATTACAAAACCAACAGTTTCCGATAAACATTGTGACCCCGTTAAATTAACGGTTAAAAAATATTAGATATACATGAAAATTGTTATTTCTACATCTTAGATAATAAAGATAAAGAAGATTGTGTTCCCGCCAAATTTTTTGGCTCGGACCTTACTGTTCCCTTACAAAAAAAGGAGAGAAAAGAAATAGGAAGAAAATCCTCATAATTTGGCATCACGTGTTAAACACGTGAGCGCTTATATGCAAACCATATAAGCGCTGAAAACAAATAATTAAGGGCCAAACTGGCCTCATGTGTTAAACACGTGAATGCTCATATGCAAAGCATATGCGCACTGAATAAATAAACCTAAAGGCCAAACCGGCCTCACGTTAAACACGTGAGCGGCAGATGAGCAAACTTAAAGACCAAACCGGTCTCACGTGTTAAACACATGAGCGTTCATATGCAAAGCATATAAACGCTGAAAACAAATAACTAAAAGCCAAACAAGTCTCACGTGTTAAACACGTGAGCGCTCATATGCAAAACATATGAACGCTGAAAACAAACATGCTAAAATCCATACCATGGGCCACGTGTTAAATACGTGAGTTTTCTTACCGCATTCTTTGGCAGCGTTCACATGCAAAGCATGTGAGCGTCCCAATTTAAAATGCTCCCATCTGATAGAATTAAATTCTATGTGATAGAATTAAATGCTATTTAGAAAATATTTTTCCTGATCTTTCTAATATAGAAAGATATTTCTCTAACAGAGGATCTTGGATTTAAAATTCAATGGTGATAAAGAATCACCAATTAAATTATCTGATAGAATTAAATTCTATGGAATAGAATTGAATTTTATGTGGGAAATATTTCCCTGATCTTTCTTAAACTAGAAAGATCTTCTCTATTAAACAGAGGACTCTTGGATCAAAAATCCAACGGTGATTATAAAATCACACATCGATCATCTGATAGAATAAAATGCCATCTTAGGAAAATATTTTCTTAATATTTTTAAACTAACAAGATATTTATATAATAGAATAAAATTCTAATCTTATTAAACTAATAAGATATTCATATGATAGAATAAAATTCTATCTTAGCAAAATATTTCCTAATCTTGTTAAACAAACAAGAAATCTTCTCTGTTAAATAGAGAGCGTTTGGATTAAAAATCCAACGGTGAATAAAATTTACCGGTTGATCTAAAAGTTCAATTGGATTGATTATGAAATCAATCATGATCTCCCAATGAGATATTTTCTTAATAAATTGATTTTTCTCTTCTCCTATAAATATGAGCAAAGAGATTAATCAGAAAGAGGAGGAGGAAAAAAGAAGACCCTCCATAAACTTCTGTAAAAATACAGAAGGCTCTCAAAACAACGAAGAATTTAATTCTCTCAAAGAAGATTTCTCTCCTAAAAAACCCTAGGTAAAGAAAAAAGAAGAGATCAAAATATCTCCTTTACCTAACATACCATATCTAAGAGTTTAACCCTTCTTAAAGAACTTAGTTCTTTTTTTGGATCTAAGATTTATAAGACAAGTCTCCCACAAATTGAGAATTTAATTCTCATCGGAAAGATCTTGTTCTTAAGAATCAAAAATTCAGGGAAGAACAAAATTGAAAAAAAGAAGACAGAGTTCATAATACTCTAGGAACTTAGTTCTTTCAAATTAAGAACTTAGTTCTTTAAAGAACCCGATCTAAGATCCTAAAAATAGTGGTCTTGGTGATCCTTAATAGTCAAAACACCATTAAAAGATGTTTAACCTCTCTGAAAACATGAACATGGAAAATATAGAGTTCATAATACTCTAGGAACTTAGTTTCTTCAAATTAAGAACTTAGTTCTTAAAGAACATGATCCCAGATCCTCAAAATAATGATCTTGGTGATCGTTAATGGTTAAAATACCATTAACAGAGATTTAAGTTCTGTAAAAATATCAACATAGATTAAATCTCTGAAAACATAGCGCCTTACGTGAAACACACGTGAGCGCCAGAGAAAATTAGTACTTAGCAAAGGATCGACGCACACACGGCTAGGCACGACACGGTGACGGCTTGTGCTTGGCTATGCTCGACGGCGGCTCGTGATCACTGGAGGCGGAGTGGGGTGCTGTGAAGCTCCTGGGGTGTGCTAGGGTCGGCGGAGGTAGCTCCGACTATGGGTGCAGTGAGGGGGTCGACTCGGGTGCTTGGAGCTTGGTGTGGGGTTCGGTGAAAGATGTAGTGAGGTAGTGCAAGGGCTCGGGGTAGTAGAAGATGATGATGATGATGCAGAGAGGTCGACGAGGTGGTTGGTGGCGTGATGGGAGCGGGTGATCGTCGGCGAGATGGTGTGCAGGGGGCTCGGCGGTGGGTTAAAGCGGTTGCGAGGAGAGGGGTCGGCTCGGCGTTTTGGAGAGAGGAGCGAGGGTTTTGTGGGAGGAGATGACTGAGGTGGTCGTCGTCGTCGTCGTTCAGCGGGGTGTAGGGATGAAGCAGGGTGTTTTTCTTTTGGAGTGAGGAGAGAATAAAGGGGGATCGAGAGAGTCAGGAAGGAGAGAGGAGAAAGGAGGAACGAGGGTGAGCTTGAGGAGCTCGTGAGGGCGCGCGGTCGTGGTCGACGAGCGTGGGGCCGTGGTCACGACGAGGCGGGGAACGTTGGCGACGTAGGCACGTAGGGGACGGGCGGGAAAAAGAAAACGAAGTGGGGAAGAAAGAGTGCTAACGGGTCGGGTCGGGTAAGGAGCTGGGCTGGGCCAGCTGTGTTGGGGGACTAGGATGAGGATTTATTTAGTTTTTTTTGTTTTTATTTTGTTGTTTTGGGCTGGGTTGTTTTATTTATATATTTTGTTATTTTGGGCTGGGTTGTTTTATTTATATATTTTGTTTTCTTTTAGGATTTTATTTTAATGGTTTAGAAAAATTTAAATACTAAAAACCTAACAACCAATTTCCTACAAAATTACGAGGAAAAAAATAGGAAAACATTCGGGGACTTGGAAAATATAGAAAAATTTCATTGATGGAAACGGGAATTTACATGAGGAAGAAGAAGATGAAGTGGAGATGAGAATGAAACTCATGAGGTGAGAATACCAACCATGGGTGAGTTTATGTCATACACTAACTCATGTAGAGACTAAACTATGGCTAAGGATAATGGTTGGGTTAATAAATATTTTATGCAAAACAAAACTAGTGGACTAAGTCAATGGGCTAAAAAAGCTTCTCCAAGCTTCTAGCCATGACAAAATTCCAACCAATTTTGAATTTCTTAAATAAATAAAAACCATAGATTATCATAAGTATGGTGTAAGTCTTACACACCCATGAAGTATGTATCATCTAGCATGACAAAAAATAATGTACATTAATATATATCACATATATGCTAAGTGTACACAAGTGAGAAAAAGAAATGCTTAAGTGAGCAAATATTAGTTAATGTAAATTAATATATCACATATATAATTTTACATTAAATTATTAAATCAACACTTGATTTAATAATCCAGCTATATCACATACAACCGACTAATATAAAATGTATCAACTTATCAAATCAACACTTAATCCGATAACCCGGTTATATCCATATAACCGACCGATATCACATATCGCGAGAATAGAATACGGTATCACATACTCGTATTAATCTCGGTCCCGCACATCACATATGTGCTCCTACTTTATTTCACTTGAACCAGGAAACCTCTGTGTAGGACTCTAAAAACTCGTCAATACGCCGTCAGTAGGTGGTGATCATTTCAGTCACCCACAAGCCGCAAGTGGTCTGTTAAACGTAACGGCCACCCGGGTATTTGAGCGATCAGAATATCAACAAGTAAGCCTGTTCATACTCCTGCGAATCCAATCAGTAACACTACCGTACAGTCTGGTCTCTTCATCTGATATGTCGCATATCACAGCTTGGGAGTGGTATAACGTCAGACCGCAATAGCCTGATAAGTCATACCGATGTGAGGCTCATAACGTTTCGAGAAACTACTGATAACACTTACCAGTAGATCTCAGCAACCCTGGCCAGGGATTTCCTGTTATGGCCAATCAAGCATAGCGCAACATCAACCCCCAATACCGGGAGAGACGAAATACCCTCATATCGCTCATTGCCTCCATATAACTCGGGACTGTACCCAAAAACCACCGTTTGCACGATCTCTTGAACGTGATAGGGTGGAAATCAAAGCACGGTGGGAATCACACAAGACTCTATGACGATCTCGGGTCGACAGACTAACCTATACCAGTGTCGCCAGAGAACTGCTATCTGACGATAGGTATAATACCATCTAGGAGTTCTCGGCGTGTCCGTTCAGTGTATCCAGTCTCCACTGAGCACCCGTATACCATCTATGATGTCAAACACCAATGGATATGGGATCATCCATCGCCCATCATATGGGTCGAGAAGCGTATACGCTAGTCTACTCTGGAATATCGATGCCCCGTCTCGATACTCTTACGACTAAGAACATTTGAAGGATGTACTTACTGACTACCTCTGCCCCACTAGTATGATCTGCATCATAATCCTGGTAGTCAAGTACTCATCCTAAGGGCTTTATCAACATGTAATAGAGAGACAACAAGTATACATGTTAAGATAAAGAACAACCAGATAGCATACTATCATGTTGAGAAAGAAAGTCCTCCCTATATATATCCAAGCATCCACTATAATATACATCACATGTATAATAATGGCCTCTAAGGCATACATATAACTAATACTTCTGACTCTCTTTAGTAGTGTCATGTTCATGCGCTCTACTATCCCATTCTACTCTGGATGTCTTGGAACAATCCATTGCCGCTGTATGCCCTGATCTTTACAAAAGTTCGTAAACTCCTTTAAGTTGTATTCACCTCTATTATCCGTCCGCAAATACTTCATCGGTCACCCTTTTTGCTTCTCTACGGCTACTTTCCACTCCTTAAATCTGGCAAACACATCTGATTTGTATTTGAGGAAGTAGATCCATATCTTCCGTGAGAAATCGTCAATGAAAATGATATAATACATGGCACCTCCCTTTGATGCAACTGACAATGGCCCCCATACGTCTGAGTGAATGTAATCGAGGATTCCTTCGGTCATGTGCATGACTTGCTTGAAACCGACCTTATGTTGCTTCCTCTTTGTACAAAACTTGCAGAAATCTAAGTTGCACGAGGTAACACCTTTCAACAACTCCCTTTTGTGCAACTCACAAAGCCCTCTCTCACTCATGTGGCCAAGATGTATATGCCATAATTTTGCGGTACCCTCCATCTGTTTCTCCGTAGCTACGGCCACACAACCAGTCACTGTACTGCCATCCAAACGATATAAATTCTTTAGTCGTTGTCCATTCATAATCACTAGGGTACCATTGACAATCTTTAATACTCCATCTTGATCAACGAATTTACATCCTGCCGCATCTAATCCTCCAAAAGAAATCGGATTCTTCTTTAGTTCTGGAACATGTTGCACGTTCACAAGCGTTCACATAATCCCATCAAACATGCAGATTTTGTTGTTCCCTATGCCAATGGTCTTGCAAGCCACATTGTTCTCCATGAGAACACTGCTGCCATTAAACTCTTTATAGGTGTCAAACAGCTCCTTCTTCAGGCACATTGTTCCCCTCCGAACGACGGCGCGACACGTGGTCGTCTGGCCTGAGGTTCGGGGCAGATGCTAATTGGTGCTATCCGTCTACCTCTCCGAAGATGCCAAATTGATTTATGGCACCGTATATCGAAGGTTTAAACGTATGCGTCCGATGTAGCAGACTTCGTCAGATTTCCCCTCGCTTGAGGGGTTTTTAATTGTGGGGACGCTCTTCCCTGCAGGCGCAAGCCCTTGCAGTTAATTACGCTACCGCATCGCGGTAACCACTTTCTCCTTCTCCAGATGGTCGCTTCGTGTCGTGTGTGTTTATTTTATGTTTGGTTGCCCGTGGATTGTATACGGTGACTGAGTTATGTCGTTGCCCGTAGGGCGTGGACTAGTCCAAATCCGTATTATCTTAGATTTGGGTTTGGGGGTTTGGATTTAAGGATACATTAGCATCATTCGAGACTAAGATCGACTTAAACATTTGTTAAGGATACGTTAGTCTAATTTTCAGACTAAGATCAACATAACGGGATCGTTTAGATCCAACAATAGAGCAATTAAGGGAGACCTGTTGTTTAGTTTAGTGACATCATGGTCAGTAGGTAGTTTAAGGACGTTGCGGTCCATAGGTAGTTTAAGGACATTGCGGTTCAATGTTATTTTTAAGACGTTGCGGTCAAGGTTAAGGACCTCATAGTCCGTGGATTTAAGGACTCCACAGTCCAAAGTTAGTTTTAAGACATCTCGGTCAATATTAAGAACCTCATAGTCCATGGATTTAAGGACTCCACAGTCCAAAGTTAGTTTTAAGACATCTCGGTCAAGGTTAAGGACCTCATAGTCCATGAGTTTAAGGACCCCACAGTCCAAAGTTAGTTTTAAGACATCTCGGTCAAGGTTAAGGACCTCATAGTCCATGAGTTTAAGGACCCCACAGTCCGTATCAATATGTGGTCATCGGGACCCGTCACCTCTTTGAAGACGTTGAAGAATTACAACGCCGAGTATCAAAGGAGTGAAGAGATGTACCCTTAAACCGAGGTAGGTTAAATAATCTTTGACCCAATTTGGAATCAAGACCAATTAATTATATTATGAGCCAATTGGCTCAGTTGAATTTGAATTGAGGACTTATGGCCAGCTTGGGCTAAGTCCAATCATGTTTAGGATATTGGCCCTCTGTCGGTCCATTAGAGGAGAGACTTTGCCTCTAGAAACTTAGCCAATTGGGCTAAAGTTAGTGTTAAACACCAGCAATAGGGGGTTCAAATTAATGTTAAACACTAAAACAAATCGGTATTAAACACTAGCAACAGAGATCTCAAATTAGTGTCAAACACTAAGATAATCAGTGTTAAACACTGGTGACAGAGATTTTAATTTAGTGTCGAACACTAAGAAAATTAATGTTAAACTCTGTTAACAGAGATTTAATTCAGTGTTAAACACTAAGAAATTCAGTGTTAAACACTGCAAGAAAGGCTCTTCGGTTAGTGTTGAACACTAAGGCAAAACAATGTTAAACACTGGATTCAGAGGGTCCAATTTAGTGTTAAGCACTAAGGTAAGAGAGGTCACGTGGTAGCACGTGAGGGCGTCCTCCCTTTATTTGTTTTGCCGAGAGTGGTGAATACTTTGGAACATCACATGCTGTCACGTGATGGGCATTTAATTGTTTGTGTGTTAAAGCTTCTGCCAAGGGTCACGTGGGTCACGTGAGGCATTGCCTCGAAAGCCCTTCTCTGTGGATCTTTCCAGGGGTCACGTGGTAGCACGTGACCCTGCCTCTTTGCAATTTCTGATTAAATTCTTTATTAAATCCCCATTGTCTTCTGCAGAATTATATTCTCTGATAGAGTTGAACTCTGATTTTCCTGTAGGAATTAAATTCCTCATATATATGAAGAATTGAGTTCTGTCATAGGGTTAAACCCTAATAATAACTTTAAAAGAACTAAATTCCTTCTTTCTTTAGAGAATTACTCTTAGATAGGGTTGAACCCTAATTTATATTCTGAGGGATTAGATTCTGTCATAAGGTGAAACCCTAATTTCTTCTTTCTTAAGGAAATTAAATTCCTGTTATTTTGATAGAACTAAGTTCTTAATTAGGGTTAGACCCTGATTCTGTTCATTCTGAAGGAATTATATTCCTACAACATAGGGTTAAACCCTAATTTTAATTCGAAGGAATTAAATTTCTATAATTCTATGAGAATTAAATTCTCAAACATCCATTCCCTCTCTATGCTTTGGATCTGCATGGCAGGATCTCAACCCAATGAGAATTAAATTCTTAATTCATGGGGAGATGTGCACTTTGCAGATCCTCTGCTAAAGAGAGAACTAAGTTCTTCTTTTTAATATCAGAGTTAAACTCTTTTGAGAATTAAATTCTCTTTTTTCTTGAAAGCCTCCCCCTTCTTACCTAAGGTTTTCTTTTGCAGAAGATCCAAATTCCTCCAAAGTCTCAAGGCTCTATTTTTCTCTCTCTCTATGTATCGATCTCTGTATGTATCTCCCTCTGTGTGTCTCTTGGCTCCTATTTATAGGAAAAGAAGCAGAATCAATTAGTTTTGATGAATCTTTCATTGAGAGATTTGATTTGTATTCACCATTCGTTTGGACCTTTAGATTATTAGGTGAATTTTATTCACCATTGGATTTTAAATCCAAAGATTTTCCTTTGTTATTTCGATTAGATTTTAAGGGGAAATCTTTCCAAGTTCAAGATCTTTTCATAGATATGTGATATTTAATCACCTTTAAATCTTTAGTTCAATCGGTTCCAAATAATCATTTTCCTTTGGAAAGATTTGAATGATCTCTTCAGAATTTGATTCTGTTAAATAAATAGGCTTTGAAAGCCGGTCACATGTGGCCACGTGACCCCTGGTCACGTGTAGGCACGTGACCCCTGGTCACGTGTAGGCACGTGACCCCTTGGAACGACCTTTCCTCTGCTTTCTGCGCTTTGTCTCCTAGCTGCTGTTCAGCCGTCACGTGCCAACACGTGACCCCTGGTCACGTGTGAGCACGTGACTTTTTCTGAAGCCTTTTCCTTGATTTGATCAGGGAACTGATGTGCCTTTGCCGCTGCTTTTAAATGTCACGTGCCAACACGTGACTGCTGGTCACGTGTTAGCACGTGATGCCTCTTCCATAGGCTTTCCTGATTTTAAATCAGGAAACAAATACCCCCACAGCATTGTTCTCACGTGTTTGCACGTGAGTGCAACGCTATCACTTTTGTGACCGTTGGATTCCTTTAGGGATTTGGGGAGATGAAGCGTCTCCATCACATCCTATAAATACCCATGTCCTTTCAAAAGAGCCTCCATTTTGCTCATCTTCTTCTCTTGCAAACTTTTTTGAGAATTTAATTCTCTTCTTCCAGATTTTAGTTTTCTGCCTTGAAATCTTTTCAGAGTTTAACTCTGTTCAGAAAAACTCTTTTCCTCAGGTAATGTCCTTGAACAAACGATGAACTTTCACATTCCTCTGAATTTTAAATCCAAAACAAGGGTTTTTACCCTTTTTTAACAGAGAACCCATTTTTCTTCAAGCTTTTTAACCAAAGTATGAACCCGTTTTAGCCTTCAAAAGTAGATCTCTTAGGGTTTAGATGATCTTTAGGGAAATAATGGTGATAATCCATGGAGCTTAACCCCGTTCACAGAAAACATATTTCTGGGAATTTAATTCCCTTTTTCTCAATAAGGAATTTAATTCCTATGAAGAACTCAGTTTCTTCGCATGGAGGCTTCTTAGGGTCTCTTTGCCCTAGGTTGTCGTTCTGTAATTAATGGAACAGAAGCTTTGTAATAATTCTCATGATCTTTATTTCAGGTATCATGGATGCCCATTTGTATGGTATTGACGAAATCATTTCCTACGGGAACATTCGTGCATTGGGTCGCAGTCAGAACCAGGAGTTCACCAACGCTCAATACGCCGAGATCATGAGCCGCTTCGGCGAGTACAACTATCGGCTACTCCCCCGTCGCTCTTCTCTTTTGAGACTGATCGTGCTGGCTATCTGGGAGACACTCCCTCTCTTTTGTACCGGCGTACCGCTCAGGGCCTTAGACACTGCTGAGGATAAGGTACATTCGGTGTACCTGATGAGCTTGATTTCAAAGAGGAGGCGAGATCGCCTCATTGATCTCTTGCACCAGGCCTTTCAGCAGTCAGCCATACTTGCTGCCTATCGGAGGGTGGAGGACATCCGTGAGGACCCCGACGCTTGCGACCGTGAGAGGAAACATACCAGGATGGTTCGAAGCGCCTGGAAGATCTTGGACAAAGTCAAGTTTGAGTTTCTCAATCCATGCCCCGCGTCCGAGGTCTTGCCATTGTAAACGTGTTTCTCTTTATTTTGTATGACCTTCTTGAAGTATGAATGATAAGTTTTATTATGTCTTTGTATGTTTGCATGCCTTTCTGTGGGGTTTTATCATTTTATTATTGTTGTTGCTGATGCTTTTAATATGCATGGTGCTATTCTATTTTTTAGTGCACGTCAAGTTTGGGGCTCACGTGTTCTGCACGTGGGGTCCTTTGATGGGACTGTTCACAATTTTTCCATGCCATATTTTTAGTGCACAATATCAGATGCAGAAAAGGAGCCTTGGAAATAGTTCCATCCCCCTGATTTTCAATGCCTTTCCTTTTTTAGGCCTTGGAAATAGCTTCATCATGCAAGATTTTCCGCGCTCAACACTTAATGCATCTCTTTATATCTGAGGCTATAGCCTTCTTTTCCCTTCACAGAGAGATTTATTTTTTCATTTTGGTGTAATTTTTCTTGAGAAACAATCGAGCGCCATGGCCTGCAATCACCCTCATGCTCGTCGACAGGCATGGGAAGTTCCTATCGAGGAGATGATCCCCAGTTTTGCTGCCCGATTGGTGAATCCACTCCTTACCGATGACGAATGCGACTCGGCGATGTATGAACTCTCGATCCGTAGGGGGGTCCCCCCTCCCGATGGGGTCCCTCTGGCTCCGGATGATTCTCGCGGCCGTGCTTGCCGACATCCCTCCTAACCCGGCGGAGATGACCCTGGCGATTCTTGACGCGGCTGAAGAAAAGCTCGAGGGCTTTCACGAAGCGTGCCTGATTACTCAGGCTTTGAAGGATTGCTCAATTCACCTGCTGAGCCAGATAAAGGCCCGGCGAGCTATTATGTCTGCTTTCACGGACGAACATGGCGCCAATCGATGGGGAGCGGCTCATCGCGAGAACCGTCGTTTTGATGTGCTGGAGAAAGCAGAGAGGGAGATAGAGAATTTTATTCTCTGTTTTGTTAACCCTTGTGCTATTGATCCCGTGTTTGGTGACATTTTCCCGCTAGCGTAGCATATTTAAATTAGTCCCTTTTTTTGTATGCTTTATGCTGAACTTTCATGTAGGCTCGGTGCTCGTACGTATGTCTTCGCTTGCATAAATAAACTTTGTGTTCTCCTTATCGTATGTATGTTTTCGCTTGCATAAATAGACTTTGTGTTCTCCTTATAAGAGCTTTCTTTAATTATCAACACTATCATCATGTCGCATGCACATTAAAGCCCCGAATATTATTTCCTTTTTGGACGTTCATATAATTACGAACGCATGCTCGTCGGAAATTTTCTCGTTGCTTTTCATACCAGGTAATGTGAGCGTGTTTTAAGTCGATTATTGCTATCGACTGGACGCCCATTTATACGGTCTTGAGCGTGTATGTCCCGTTTCCAAGGTTGCGGTCACGAAAGTGAGCTTACGTGGCCTGATAGGGCGACACGTGGCGAACATATTGTCGTGCGAGAAAAGGGTTCGGCCGTAACTTCTCGGAGAGGGAGCTGGCTTCTAAAGAGCTGAGCGAGCTTCACGCGAGTCTTACTGCTAAGGCCAACAAAGCGTATGAACTCTGGCGGGTGCTTCAAGAGTCTATCAGGGAAGTGGTGACTCTTGATAAAGCTGCTACGTTCACTCGTGAGAGGGTCGAGGCTCATAAGGCCACCGAGAAAGAGCTTGAAGGCCGGCTCGCTTCGTATCAGGCCCAGCAGGCTCAGGCGGAGGCCCGTCTTTTGGTGATCTTAAATCATGAGGCAGTGGCCCAACAAAAGCAGGATGAGCTGACCAAGCTGCTAAATCGCCCACCGGCTTGAAACATTTGTATCTTTTCCTGCCTTCTTGTATATACTCATAGATGAGAGTATTTTCTTTTGTTCTTTCATGAATTGTACTTTGTATCCATTTTGGTTTATGAATAAAAGATACATTTTTCTTCTCAATGATGTGTCTCTCTTATTGAATGTATTCTGCGGACAATTTATCTTGGCCTACTTGCAGGGCAGCGATGGCTTAGGATTCAGGGTTAAGATCTGCTTCCTAAGACTTTTGCACTTTATGAGCCACGAGGGTCTCATAAAGAGTTTTTTCTCCCTACAAGTCGAGAGGATCCCATAGGTGTGAGTTCTTCTTAAGAATCGTGAGGATTCTTAAGCGGGTTTTCCCTTGAGAGTCGTAAGGATCTCAGAAGAGAGTTTTTCTTCCTTACAGGTCGTGAGGACTTGCAAGTGCTGGATGTGGTCACCCTTATTCGTGTTTCACGGGGTCAGGGGTTGCTCAAGGCATCGTAGTTTAAAGACGTCGCGGTCAAGGTTAAGGACATCATAGTCTGTGGATTTAAGGACTCCATAGTCCGATGTTAGTTTTAAGACATCACGGTCAAGGTTAAGGACCTCATAGTCCGTGGATTTAGGGACTCCACAGTCCGATGTTAGTTTTAAGACATCACGGTCAAGGTTAAGGACCTCATAGTCCGTGGATTTAGGGACTCCACAGTCCGATGTTAGTTTTAAGACATCACGGTCAAGGTTAAGGACCTCATAGTCCGTGGATTTAAGGACTCCACAGTCCGATGTTAGTTTTAAGATATCACGGTCAAGGTTAAGGACCTCATAGTCCGTGGATTTAAGGACTCCACAGTCCGATGTTAGTTTTAAGACATCACGGTCAAGCTTAAGGACCTCATAGTCCGTGGATTTAGGGACTCCACAGTCCGATGTTAGTTTTAAGACATCACGGTCAAGGTTAAGGACCTCATAGTCCGTGGATTTAAGGACTCCACAGTCCGATGTTAGTTTTAAAACATCACGGTCAAGGTTAAGGACTTCATAGTCCGTGGATTTAGGGACTCCACAGTCCGATGTTTGGTTGCAGGGACCCGTCACCTCTTTGAAGACGTTGAGGAATTACAACGTCAGGCATCAAAGGAGTGAAGAGATGTACCCTTAAACCAAGGTAGAATCAGTACAGAATCAGGTGGTTGATTGTTAGTTTTAAGACATTACGGTCAAGGTTAAGGACATCATAGTCCGTGGATTTTAAGGACTCCACAGTCCGGGGTTTGCTCTGGATGCTTCACACGGGTTCACTGCCGTGCTCGGCGAGGACCAGGCTCCGCTCTGGGCATTTTCCGCGGGGTCAAAGAGTGACATTATCCGCGTTCCACGTGACCAGGAATTTTGCACTAGATGCTTCACACGGGTTCACTGCCGTGTTTGGCGAGGACTAGGCTCCACTCTGGATGCTTCACACGGGTTCACTGCCGTGCTCTACGAGGACCAGGATCCACTCTGGACGTTTTCCACGGGGTCAAAGAGTGACGTTATCCGCGTTCTACGTAACTAGGAATTTTGCACTAGATGCTTCATACGGGTTCACTGCCGTGCTCGGCAAGGACTAGGCTCCGCTCTGGATGCTTCACACGGGTTCACTGCCGTGCTCTGCGAGGACCAGGATCCGCTCTGGACGTTTTCCACGGGGTCAAAAAGTGACGTTATCCGCGTGTTAGAGATAGTGCCCTCAGAGTCAATTATTGGATCACAGGCACGTGATAGCAATGATTGAGGGAGGACCTATCTCGGTAGGAAAGTCTTACTCAAGATGATAGTATGCTATCTGGTTTATCTTTATCATCGTGTACTGCTTTAGGTGACCTGACAGGTCATATTGCACGTTGATAGAGCCCTTAGGATTCTTGCTTGACTGCCAGCAGTATGAGGGCGATCATATACGTGGGAGCTGGTAGTCTATAAGCACATCCTTAAAAGGTCCTGTTCCCCTCCGAACGGCGGCCCGGACTTCGCGTCCGTGCCTGTGGTTCGGGGCAGATGCTATTTGGTTTTATCCGTTTATCTCTCCGAAGATGCCAAGTTGATTTATGGCACCGTGTATCGGAGGTTTAGACGGATGCGGCCGATGTAGCAGACTTCGTCAGATTCCCCCTCAGGGTGAGGGGTTTTTGATTGTGGGGACGCTCTTCCCTGCAGGCGCAAGCCCCTGCAGTTAATTACGTTACCGCATCGCGGTAACAACTTTCTCCTTCTCCAAAATTTCACTTCGTGTCATGTGTGTTTGTTTTGTTTGTGGTTGCCCGTGGATTGTATACGGAGACTGAGTAATGCCGTCGCCCGTAGGACGTGGATTAGTCCAAATCCGTATTTACTTAGATTTGGGTTTGGTGTTTTTGGTTTAAGGATACATTAGTCGCGTTGCGGCTAAGATCAACTTAAACGTTCGTCAAGAATACTTTAGTCTTGTTTTGGACTAAGATCAACTTAACGCAGTGATCGATTTAATTATCTGGCTGTCGGGACTCGTCACCTCTCTGACGTCGTTGAGGGATTACAACGACAGGCGTCAGAGGAGTTCAGAGATGTACCCTTGGACCAAAGTTGATTTGGGGTTTTATTGTTTATTTAAATATCTAAGGACACATTAACCGTATTTGGGGCTAAGATCAACTTAGACGGGACCGTTTAGATCCGACAAAAGAGCATTTGGGCTCTATTGTGCCAATTTAAGGACGTGGCGGTCCATTGCCAGTTTTAGGGACATGGTGGTCCATTATTAGTTTAGGGACGTTTCGGTCCGTCGCCAGTTTAAGGACGTAGTGGTCCATATTCCAGTTTAGGGACGTAGTGGTCCATCGCCAGTTTAGGGACGTGGTGGTCCGATATTAGTTTAGGGACATTTCGGTCCGATATTAGTTTAAGGACGTCTCGGTCCAATTTTAGTTTAGGGACGTTTCGGTACAATCTTAGTTTAGGGACGTTTCGGTCCATTCTTAATGTGTGGTCGTTGGGACCCATCACCTCTTTGACGTCGTTGAGGGATTACAACGACGGATGTCAAAGGAGTTCGGAGATGTACCCTCGAACCGGTCGTGAATTGGTTTAGGGGAGCCATTTTGCTCAATCAATTTAATTTAAGGACTTACAGCCAGGGTTGGGTTAAGTCCAATTTTTTTTATTTATTTTAGGCTCTGCCTGACTGAAAGAACCAGTCCAAACAGGGCTCTGCCCCTTTTATTATTTTGTAACTTGGGCCAGGCCCTCAAGAATTTCCAAACAGGGCTTTGCCCTTTTGTGATTTGATTTGGGCCAGGCCCTTTTTAAATAATGAGTTGCAGAAACTCAAGAGTTTTCCAAACAGGGCCTTGCCCTTTTATTATTTTGCAATTTGATTTGGGCCAGGCCCTCAAGAATTTTCCAAATAGGGCTCTGCCCTTTTGTGATTTTTGTGGTTTGATTTAGGCCAGGCCCTTTTAAGTAATGAGTTGCAGAAACTCAAGAATTCTCAGATTGAAGAACAAAAGTGCATGGCACTTTTGATCTAAATTTAGATCAAAAGAAAACAAGTTTTTCTTCTTGTTTTCTTTTCACAGAACCAAGGGTTCATATCAAGTGCAAGGCACTATTTATATATATATTTTTTATTATTCCCTTTTTTAATCTTCTGTTCTTCAGAAATTTTACCTTTCTTTTTTTTTGTTCTTGATTAATCTTCAAGAGTTCTTTCTCTTCTTTTTTTTTTCCAGAAGTTTATCCTTCTCTTGATGATTCTACTTCTTTTTTTTTGAATGAGGTCTGGGCTCTTATTTATAGTGCTCACAAATTTGTTAAATTTGTTACCAAGATCTTTCCTGAATAATTTTGGGAATTTTCCCACCATTGGATCTCTGATCCCAGGGTCTCTGTTTTACAGAAGAACAGAAAAGATTTACTTAAATTTTCATTCAGTTGCTGCGCAACTCACCAGCGCGTGACACGTGTCGCGCATCCGTGCGCTTGCGCAGTTGCGATTGCGCAACTGCGCAGACACGTGTCGCGCTGTCATGCATTTGCGCAGTTAAGTCTTTATTTTGTTTTCTGAAGAGCCTTGCTCTGATGGGACACACTGTCTCGGGGCGTTACGCCGCCGAATCAGCTTCTGCCATGTGGCAAACTGCGCGCTGCGCACGGAAACCGAAGCGTTGCTTCGAATTTTGAATTTTCAAAATTTAAGTAGAGCCTTGCTCTGATTGGGGGAACAGATGCCCCCCACCGTTGCGCTCACGTGGCGCGCGCGTGAGTGCAGCGGTGGCAAGATCCTGACCGTCGGGTCTAGGGATCAAGTGAACAGGCGCAGGCGCCTATAAATAGGACCCTTGGTCCTTGGTAATTTTTTTACCATTCTCAAGAAATTGAATTTCAGAGCCTTGCTCTTACTTGAGAACTTCCAGAGCCTTGCTCTTGTGATTTCCTTAAGAACTTCCAAGTTTTAAGCTTAGAACCATTCTAGGTAAAATTAAATTAATTTAAATTAAATTTAATTAACAGAGCCTTGCTCTTATAGATCTTTGATCTAAAGGAAACCCCTTTTGGGTTTCTTCAACAGAGCCTTGCTCTTATAGATCTTTGATCTAAAGGAAACCCCTTTAGGGTTTTTATTCACAGAGCCTTGCTCTCAAAAAATTGCAGAGACTCTGTTCTTAGGTTTTAACCCATGAACAGAGCCCTGCTCACAGATCAACTAGAAAACTTTTTAAAAGTTTTCATGGATCTTTAAGATCCCAAAATTTTAATTCTTAGGAGTTATGAATTTTTATTACTGCTACAGAGCTAGGCTTTTTTTTAAGAAGTTTTATTCTTTTGAAACAGGAGTTTGACAAATGTCACCCTGTGACAGAGCTTTGCTCTGAAAAGAGGAGATCTTCTCCTTGTCTCTAGGGGTTCCCCCCCCAATAAGGACATTCTCTTGGGGGTCCTTTTTATTGACTGATAGTCTCATCCAATGGTGGGATTGTCTCATCAAATGATGCGCCGTCATCTTGATTTTGTGGGTCCCCCTTTGGTCCCCTACCCACTGCATCACAATGTGGAGCCAGATTTTTATTTATTATTATTATATTTTTTTATTATTATATATATTATTTTCATTAAATGTTAAGCGTCAGGCCACTAATGATATGTATACATATTTTATGCAGGAAAGATGTCTGACGACTTGTCTTTTCCCTTCGTTCGCTCAGAAGGAGGGTTCCCACATGCACCAGTGGACCGGGTAGTGTTCGCCTTGATTAAAGATCGCGATCCTGAATGCAAGAGACTTCACCTATGGGGAAGGTGGTACAGCCAGATTATCCAAGGCCGCCGCAGTTTTAGTTCCGCCTCGCCTTCCGAACCTACAGTTACGATCCCCTATGCGGACAAACCCCCGGTGGAGTATGCCGTGGAGGTAAAAAATTGGAATTCAGACGACCTTCTGCAGCCTGCAATCGGCGCTATTCCGGTGCAGCCACCACCGGCCATAGATATCTTGGGAATGCGAATCTGTCAGGGTGAAGCACGCCCTTGGGGACAGGCTTACAACATTGGATTGAATCCGCGACCGCTTGCTGGATACCTGCCATGGGCCCGGTACATTTTAGCGGCGAAAAGAGCTCACCTGACGAAGATAGGTTTATACTCCGCCGTCTACGTCTCGCTTTTCGAGTATCCTACTCCTCCAACGTGGTGGACAAAGGCCTTCATTGAACAATGGAATATCCCCACACATACTTTCCTGGCAGCGGATAGGGAAGTTTCCATTTCTCTAGAGGAATTCGTGGAACTTTCAGGTTTACCGGCGAGGGGGGAGCACTACGAAGAGCTGCTTCCTCCTGATGAGTACGTCTTTGCCACCAAGCAGGTGGTATTCGACTTGACTCCGGAAAATGCCATCCAGCATCAGCATCCGGGCCTGGTGAAGGTGTTGGAGATTTACGAGGAGCTTCATTTGGAATTGGGTGACCGAGGCGTTAGTTTCGCGGACTTCATTGCTCGTTTTATTCGCCCGAAATTTTTATTAGAGCAAGGTGAGAAGTTCGCCCAACTTGCTGATCCTTTTGGTTTCGGCCTGGACCGCCGACCTTCATCGGAAATTGATCAGCGAAGTTTTTACCTCCCCGGCACTGCTAGCGTCCCTTTCTCAGAGATCGCCGTTCCTGGCATGGATGAGGAGACCTTCTTCATCGGGTTCTTAGGTCTGTGGCTGTGCAGCTTCGCGCTTCCCATGCACCCACGCCTCATGCGGTCTTCTGTCTTTTACCCGGCGCATCGAATGGTGGCCGGTCTGCAGTTATCAGTGGGGATCGCCGGGTTGGCTTACCTCTACCATGGACTTAGTGTAGCGGCGGACGCTAGTGAGCCTGGGGTACAGCCTGCTAATTTTCCGATGCACTACTTCACTTCTTGGATGGAGTTGCATATTCGAGGAGTGTTTGGTGCCCATAAAACTCCTCCATTCTTTGAGAGATTCATACTTCCAAGAATCATACGATTGGTCGGGGCTTCCATCGTGTTTGCACCTCCGCGGGAGTCTAGGGGATTGCTTTTGCGTTCGCATCTAGTCGGGGCGAAGACCTCTTTTGTGGATAAGGTCATCACCATGGGTTCCGAGACCACTAAGTCGGTGGTGCCATTGCGTGATGACTTTAAGGGCGGTGCCTCCGTGTTGAAGGCTCGGGAAATCCTCCACCTTTATTCCATTCGACCGGGCTACTTGGTATTTAGGCAGAATGAAACGGCCCTCTTCATGAGGTATAACCCGCATCGATTTGCCCGGCAATCGAGTTATAACCAAGGAGTCCCGTTGGAAGCCTTCTTGGGAACACCTGCAGTCGGTCCAGAGGGAGTACGGAATGCGATGCATCACTTCATCCGGCTCAATACAGGCTCCTACTTTTTTATCAGTGAGCCCAGCTGTACCCCCAAGATACTCAATTCGTATGTGGCTTGGTACGCGCACGCGATGGGCCCAATCATCTTGATGGAGAAACGCCTACTGGTCGATCGTAGGGCTGCGCCTCCCGGCGGCGATCGCAAGGCTCCATTGCAGCCCAGGGTTCAGGTTATCCCTCCGACGAAAGAGGCCGGATCTGATCGACCACGCGTGTTGGCCCCTCCGCGTGGACTGCCACTGCCTACTACGGTGGATGCCCCAATGGCGCCCCGTGCTCCGACAAAGACGGTTAAAGCGGCATCGCCGGAGTCGGGTGCAGGAGCGGACATCGGGACTCGCCGCCCGAAAGTGACTGCCAAAATTGGCAAGCGCAAAGCTGCTCCCAGTGGGTCTAAGGCTGACGGGCAGAAGAAGAAGAAGTCCACTTTATCCCTCGACGCGATCCTTAACTTAGAGCCAGCGGCTCATCCTGCCGAGACTATATGCGAGTACGGCAGCAATGAGGGTTTCGTGGTGGACCCTGAGGACACCAATCTAGCTGCCGCCATTGCAGCTTCGGAGCGATCGGCGAGGCTCGAAGCAATGTTAAGCAGACTCGATGAGTCAGGTAATCATCAGCCTCCTTATTTGTCATTTTATCCCATTTTTTATTATTATCTTTAGCTAATATTTGCCTCATTTTCAACAGGTGTTTCTACTGAAGAGGCCATTGCTGCCTCTCTGAAGACCTTCCAGGAGGAGGAGAAGAGGCGTACCCTAGCAAGCGTCGGTATGTCTTATCCTTTTCTCTTTTATACGGAAAGTTCGTTATCTTTTTTCTGATAATCAACCTGACCTTCTTTTGTTTCTTTGCAGGCGCTGTATCAATTGACGCAGGGGTCCCCTCCAAGTCTGTTATCGAAGTCCCGGCTTCGTCAAAATTGCCACAAGAGCCTCGGCTTGACAAGACGATGAGGGATGCTTTGAAGAATCTAGAGGCATCCCTATATACGGACGAGGGAGCCTCACTCAAGGAAGCCCTAGTGGCATCCGTCTCAACGGCTCGAGAGGAGCGGAAGCGGTTGAGACGCGAAGCAAGGGCACGCAGAGCTGTTTTGGCCGCGGGAGCGGGCCCTAGCACTCTTCCTTGTGCTGACACTCCTTCTGAAGCAGAGGCGAGCGGAGCTGCTTTGGCCACGGGAGCGGGCCCTAGCACCATTCCTCGCGCTGACACTCCTTCTGAGGAGGCCCCTGTCGCCCTATCTACTGCTTATAGGCGAGCGGCGCGCGCGGCCCGAAGTGCAAATGATAAATCTTCTTCAGGTAGTACTTCTTTCAGAGCTTTGTTGTAAGAATTATAAAGCCATTGGCTCACATGCATTTCATCTGGCAGGGCCTAGTCCGACTGAAGGGGATGCGGAGACCGTTGGACCCCAGGAAACGGCGGAAGCGGCGCCTGCCGAACCTGAGCCGACGGTGGGCACCGTCGTCGGGGCCACGGTGCCTGAAACCGAGATTGAGGAACCTGCCGCGGAGAGGGCCATTGATGCCGCGCCTGAAGTGGCGGCAGATGAGATGGTTGTCTCAACCGAGCCGAAAGCGGTAGAGGGCGAAGTGCTTGAGGCTGGGGACCTCGTGGTACCGATGGACGAGGCAGCTGTAATCGCCGATCCTGAGGGAGCAACAGGTGAGGCGGCCATGATTCCTGAAGACGAGTTAGGCGCTCCTTCTCAGGAATCTGGCAATGTTCCTATCATAGCCCTCCCCGCCTATGGTCCCCCGCCGCCTGTAGAGCTTGAGAGCATAACAACGGTTCCCCTTGAGTCGGGCGACGAAGCTACAGGCGGTGGCCTTCCGTCAGTGGAGGAAGGAATTGCCTCTGTTTCTGCGGGCAGCTTGTCGGGTAAGTTTTAAATGGCCAATGTTCTTCATTTATATGTGCCTCACGATCTCTTTTAACCAGTTCGTCCTTGTTTTAAACGCAGGTGCGGCTAGTGCCGATGCTCCATTGCTTGAAGGCACACCTTCAACCATTGCCTTGGCGGTGGTTACTCCTCAGCCTTCCCTTGTGCCATCACGGATGTCGGAAGGTATGAATTTACGACTTATGCATTAATCTTTTAACCTGTAGCCTATGCACTAACATTATACCACTATGCTCTTTTCAGGAGTGTTCTTCGATCATCTGTATCAAGTGCTGCTCCCACACTTCCTCTTCCCATCCGAGCTCGCTTCTCCCTCTAGGGGTGCCGGTAAGTGCTGTCTTGGTCTCTTTTGAGGGAATATAGGATCGCATCTGACTTTTCCTCCTCCTGATTGCAGTGCCTCAAATCGAAGGAGGGGACACCAGGCCTGCGCTGCCATCGGCGCCTCCGGCTTTGCCGTCCGCTGCGACTGGTATAAATATTCCTTTCCCTTTTTTATATGATCTTTCACCGATTTTTCGAATCATTGTTTGACCATGTTTCGTTTTGCAGCTACTGTTCCAGCTCTGATCTCTTTTGAGTCTCACGTCCTCTCACCGGCGGGTCCTTTCTTGAGACGCCCGTCTTCAAAGGGTGCTGTGATGAGCCTGGGTATGCTGAGCGGGTACATCGAAGAGCTCAACATGGATGCCCTTCCTTCTGCCGTAGATTTCGCTGTGGATGTTAACCCAATGTTGGCGGTGCTCGTAACTTTTCATAACGAAGGCGTCGTCGAATCGTGGGTTAACTACTGCAGAGAGATCGAGGCTCGCCTGCATCGGTTGGAGTCGACACGCCCTTCTCCCGAGGTTTTGTCCGCGAGCGCCGAACGGACAGCTTGGCTTGAGCAAAGCGCTTCTTATCTCCGCCATTTGGAGCAGGAGGCCGCTTTACGGCTAAAGGCGCATCAGGAATCTTCAAACGCAACCGCTTGCCTTCGTGCTGAAGTCAGGACGAATGCTGCTGAGGTGAAAGCTGTCTTTGAAGGTCTTCTCAAGCGTATATCTAATGGGCTAGCACTGAGGCGGAAGCTTGATGCTGCTGAACGTGATGTCCGAGGCCAAGAAGCAGCTCAGCAGGTTGTTGGGGAAGAGCTTGCATCCTTCACGCAGCAGCGGGCTCAAGTAGAGGCGGAACTGGCAGTGGTAGTTGCTCAGGAGAAGGCGTGGGAGGAAGTACGCGAGCAATTGATAGGGCTATTTAAGACGCTTCCTTCCCAGTAGTTGCCCTTGTATAAATATACTTGTAATTTTCTTTTTCGAATAAGATGTATACATTCTTTATTCTTTTGTATGATTCGCCATGTACTTGATTGAATTAATAAATAAAGATACACGTTTTTTTTTTTTGCAATGTCTTGTATCATTTCTTTGCTTTCTCCCTTCTCTTATTATCAGCATGCTGTCTTGATAAACATGATTGACAGGTAATAGAGTAAGCATTTTGGTTTCTTCGAGATATAGCGATGGCTTAGGCCGCAGGTTCAAATCTGCTGCCTAAGACTTTTCAACTCTATGAGCCGTGAGGGTCTCATAGAGACTTTTCTCCCTACGGATCGAGAGGATTTCGTAGGTGGATTTTCTCCTTAGGAATCATGAAGATTCCTAAGCGTGGTTTTCTCTCATAAGTCGAAAGGATCTTATGAGAGAATTTCTCCCTCTTACGAGTCGAGAGGGCTCGTAAGCGGTTGTTTCCCTCTTTGTCGAGAATCGACTTCAGAGAGTGAGACACGTGAATAGTATGCAAGAGACCATTTAGGATTGACTTGTAGGGTCCCATTGTTTCAGGAAGCAAGTTTTTGAATCCTTATTGCCTGAGATGTGAGTCAAAGAAGCTCTCGTCACGGAGTGTTTGTATCCGTGAGTTGAGAAGTTTTGCGAGGGATTATTTGTTTCCCAAGCGCCAAGGATTATTTGTGTCCTTGGGGTTTGAAACGAGTCGATGGTTCCCACGGAGGCGATGGTGGCTCTGCGAGTCGACGCGGATCAGAAGGCTCTCATCACGGAGTGTTTGTATCCGTGAGTTGAGAAGTTTTGCGAGGGATTATTTGTTTTCCAAGCGCCAAGGATTATTTGTGTCCTTGGGATTTGAAACGAGTCGATGGTTCCCACGGAGGCGCTGGTGGCTCTGCGAGTCGACGCGGATCAGAAGGCTCTCGTCAAGGAGTGTTTGAATCCGTGAGTTGAGAAGTTTTGCGAGGGATTATTTGTTTCCCAAGCGCCAAGGATTATTTGTGTCCTTGGGATTTGAAACGAGTCGATGGTTCCCACGGAGGCGCTGGTGGCTCTGCGAGTCGACGCGGATCAGAAGGCTCTCGTCACGGAGTGTTTGTATCCGTGAGTTGAGAAGTTTTGCGAGGGATTATTTGTCTCCCAAGCGCCAAGGGTTATTTGTGTCCTTGGGGTTTGAAACGAGTCGATGGTTCCCACGGAGGCGCTGGTGGCTCTGTGAGTCGACGCGGATCAGAAGGCTCTCGTCAAGGAGTGTTTGTATCCGTGAGTCGAGGAGTTTGCTGGGATTATTTGTTTCCCAAGCGCCAAGGATTATTTGTGTCCTTGGGGTTTGAAACGAGTCGAGGATTCCTACGGAGGCACTGGTGGCTCTGCGGGTCGACGCGGATCAGAAGGCTCTCGTCAAGGAGTGTTTGTATCCGTGAGTTGAGAAGTTTTGCGAGGGATTATTTGTCTCCCAAGCGCCAAGGGTTATTTGTGTCCTTGGGGTTTGAAACGAGTCGAGGATTCCTACGGAGGCACTGGTGGCTCTACGGGTCGACGCGGATCAGAAGGCTCTCGTCAAGGAGTGTTTGTATCCGTGAGTCGAGGAATTTGTTGGCTTCTTCGGTTGAAATGAACCGTTGAGGTTTGGCTTCATCGTTCGACGGAATCCGCTGGGGAAGTATGGTTTCTTCTTTGTTTACGCCCTTGGATTGTATACAGGGATCGATGTGACCTCGACTGTAGGGCCAAAGTTTTATCATTTCTTCTTTTATTTTATTCTATTTCCGCGATGCTCTATCATTTCAGCTTTTATATCGCGAAGGTCGCGATCGCCCAAACATTTCGGCAATTTTTTGCGATGCCCAATCATTTCGGCTATTTTTTATTTTTACTCGCTGCTTTTTATTGCGAGTTGCCCAATCATTTCGGCTATTTTTGCATGCATACATTTTACTTGCTGCTTTTTATTACAAGTTGCCCTATCATTTCGGCTATTTCGTATGCATGAGCGGCCTGCTGGCTTTTGCCGTAAACCTGAAATTGGACACCGATCTCGGCATCAGCACCGCTACAACTGTGATATTACCAGGAGCGAATCATCATTTGCCTCTGTCGTTGTCGAACAAAGGAGGCTTATCGATCAGGGTTAGGGTCCTGTCGGCTAAGGCTTTTGACTTCATGAGCCGTAAGGGTCTCGTGAAGGTATTTCTCCCTACAAGTTGTGGGGATCTTGTAGGTGTATTTTTTTTTTCCTTAGGAATCGTAAGGGTTCCAAAGTGTTTTGTTCCTCTGTAAGTCGTAAGGATCCTACAGGGGGGTTTTCTTCTTGTAAATCGAGAGGACTTACAAGAGTTATGCGAACATATCCCTGGTCACGGATGGACCTTGGTTAGGGAAATGTTTATTTGCGCCCGTGGATTGTATACAAGGGTCAATATTGAACCACTTGTAGGGCAACATTGGAAGTTTGTGGGGGTTTGCTTAAGCACAGGTTTAGGTCTCTGTGACTTAAGGCTTTCAAATCCTATGAGCCGTGAGGGTCCCATAAAAGAGTTCTCCTTACGAGTCTTGAGGATCTCGCAAGCGTATTTTCTCCTTAGGAATCGTGGGGATTCCTAAGTGTGTTGTTCCCTTGTAAGTCGTAAGGATCTCACGCGGGTTGTTTCTCCTTATAGGGTCGAGAGGATCCTGTAAGGGTTCTTTAACGAAGTTGCGCCCTTTCGGGTTTTCACAAACACTCGCTGGTAGTCCTGCTGTTTTTACTCACGGAGCCCTTTCGGGTTTTCATCCGTGCCCATCTTGCTTATGGACATACCTTTTTTTTTTTTTTTTTACGAGGTCGCGCCCTTTCGGGTTTTCACGAACACTCGCCGGTAGTCCTGCTGTTTTTACTCACGGAGCCCTTTCGGGTTTTCATCCGTGCCCCTTTTTGCTTATGGACCTACCGTTTTTGTTTTTTTTTTTAATATCTCGTCAGCCTAAAGATGCTGCGGTAGTAGTTTAAAGACGCTTCGGTCTGCTATTAGTTTAAGGACATTTCGGTCCGAAGTTGAGAGGGTTGGCTACTGTTTATAAAGCTTGGGCTTAGGAAGACAGCGAGCGAACATAGTCGTCGTCATCTGCCATTGACCTAGGCTGTGGCTCATTAAGCGTAGTATTTCTTTAGGAAGCGACCGTTTATTGGCCTGAAGGGCCTTTCACCGTGCATGTCCATGAGTAGATAGGCCCCACCCTGGTAGACTTTATCAATGATGTACGGTCCTTCATAGTTTGGTTCAAACTTTCCCCGCTTGGCGCGATTGGGGATCATGGGCCTTTTGACCACTAGCATGAGTTCGCCTTGGTGGAACGTCCTCGGACGGCTCAATCTTTTATATGAGCGCGTCATCTTTGCTTTATAGGCTTCCAGACTTTGCTGTGCTAGAAGCCGGATTTCATCAAGAGCGTCAAGCTCTTCAAACCGAAGGTGAGCATTTTCTTCGTCTGTCAGCTCGTAGTGGACTGCCACTCGTAGAGAGGGTAATTCTATCTCGAGAGGGAGTACTGCTTCTGTCCCAAATACCAACGCGTATGGCGTTGTGTTTGTGGCAGTTTTAAATGTAGTTCGATACGCCCAAAGAGCTTCTTGCAGTCTCTCATGCCAGTCTTTCTTATTTCGAGACACTGTTTTCTTTATGATTTTCGTCAATGTCTTGTTAAAGGCTTCAGCTAATCCATTGGCTCGCGGATTATAAACCGAGGAATATCTCCAGTCTATATTGTGCTGCTGTGCGAAGCGGCTAATTTTATGACTTCGGTAGGCTGGCCCATTATCAGAGATGATTCTTCTCGGGGTTCCAAACCGGTATATGACATGCGTTTTGAAGAAATGGAGGATGTTCTCCGTCTTCACTTCCCTCAACGGTACCGCCTCTGCCCATTTGGAGAAGTAGTCAGTCGTTGCCAATATGAAACGATGTCCCTTTGACGATGCTGGTTCGATGGGGCCGACTATATCAGTTCCCCATATTTCGAATGGCCAACTGGCCACTGTTGGATGCAGTGGATTGGGATGCTGATGGATGAAGTCCCCATGAATTTGGCATGAATGACATTGCCTCGCGTATTCCAGGCAATCCTGCATCATCGTGGGCCAATAGTAGCCCATCCGTTTTATCTTCAACTTCATCTTAGGGCCTGCTTGATGGGAACCGCAAAGTCCGTCGTGAACTTCTTGGACGACCCTTCTCGCTTCGTCAGGTCCTAAGCATCTCAGCCACAGAGAATCGAATGTCCTCTTGTATAGAGTGTCATTGATGAAGGCGAAAGACAGAGCTCGTTTCACGAGCTGATGTCTTATGGACGCTTCTTCAGGCATTCGGTGGAACTTGAAGTAATCTATGAAGACTTCTCTCCAGTCTTCGGCGTTTTCCCAGTCTTTTATTTGCAGGGTTGTCTCCTCTTTCGCTCCTTTTTCTTCAGACGATTCCGGAGATATTTCTGTTGGGGCAAGCACTCGACGGCTTTGTACCACGATTCTAACGTCGTCGAGATTCTCGTCAGCCAGTTCTTTAGCAAGTTTGGCCAATGCGTCTGCCTTGCTATTTTCCGCGCGCGGTATGTTTTCCAAAGTGTTGGAAGGAATTCGGGTCAACAGTTGTTGCACCTTTTCGCCGTACTTCACCAACTCCGGTTTGCACGTTTGGTAGTCGCCGTTCACTTGACTGACGACCAGTTGGGAATCCCCATATATGAGGAGGCTTTCAATTCCCATATCAATGGCGATCTCGAGGCCCGCTATCAAAGCTTCGTATTCGGCTTCATTGTTTGTTCTCGGCTCCGTCAGGGAGAACGCGTAGCGCATTATTCCTCCTTGTGGAGTCACGAAGATGAGTCCTACCCCCGATTTGATCATTGGTGTATTTTGTTTGTGCTTTTTCATGGAAGATGCTCCATCGAAATAAAGCTCCCAACGGGTATCACTACTGTCGATTGCGTCAAACGCATGTCTGTCTGGCAAATCACAATTTAAAGGAGAATCGGCAGGTATAGGATGCTCGGCAAGGAAGTCGGCGATGGCCTGGCCTTTTACCGCCCTGAGAGGTTGATATGTTATCGAAAATTCCATCAAGAGCAGGGCCCATTTAGCGAGTCGCCCTGTTAATATGGCTTTTGACATTAGATATTTGAGAGGGTCCACTTTTGAAATGAGATGGACTTCGTGTGCCAATGCATAATGTCTAAGCTTTGTTACTGCGAAGATCAATGCCAGGCAGTGTTTTTCAATGGGAGAGTAGTTGCTTTCTGCCCCCAGCAGAACTCGACTTAAGTAGTAGAGTGCTCTTTCTTTCCCTTGATCGTTCTCTTGCGCCCATAATGCGCCTAAGAAACCTTCGAGGGCGGTTGTATAAAGAATAAGAGGCTTCCTCTTAACCGGGGCAGCCAACACCGGCGGGTTCTGCAGGTATTGCTTGATCTCGTCTAGTGCGCCTTGGCATTTTTGATCCCAAACGAATGGGGTTCCCTTCTTCATCAGGTGACTGTAAGGACGGCACTTTCCTGAAAGATTAGCGATAAACCGCCGAATGTATGCGAGCTTTCCTTGGAGAGACCGCAGCTGTTTAAGGGTTCTCGGCGGAGGCATCTCCATGATCGCCTTGATCTTAGACGGATCTATCTCAATACCTCGGTGTCGGACGATGAATCCCAGGAACTTGCCCGAGGAAACCCCGAACGCACATTTAAGAGGATTCATCTTCAAATTGTATTGCCGAAGGCGTTGAAATACAGTCTTCAGATGCTCGAGATGTTCCTCGTATGATTTGCTTTTAACCACGAGATCGTCGATATAGCATTCAACGATTTCGTGTATAAGGTCGTCGAAGATCTTTGTCATGGCCCTCTGATAAGTAGCACCGGCGTTCTTCAAACCGAAGGGCATCACTTTATAACAAAATATACCAAGAGGGGTCCTGAAAGCTGTGTGCTTCTGATCTTCAGGATGCATTTTTATTTGATTATACCCCGATGAGCCGTCCATGAAGGAGAAAACCTCATGGGTGGATGTGTTGTCTATCATCAGTTCGGTGACTGGCACTGGGAAATCATCTTTTGGGCAGGCTTTATTAAGATCCCGAAAATCCACGCATATACGCACCGTCCCATTTTTCTTCATCACTGGGACGATGTTGGCAATCCATTCAGGGTATTGAACTTCCTGGAAGAAGCCAGAGTCTATCAGCTTTTTGACTTCGGCGTTGATGCTCATCTCAAGCTCGAGTCGCATTCTTCTCGGCGCTTGTTTGACTGGCTTGATGTCCGGGGATATCGCCAATTTGTGTACAGCAATTTCTGGATCTAATCCCGGCATTTCGGAATAGTTCCACGCAAAGCAATCTTTGTGCTGTAGAAGCACATCCTTCAACACGGCCACCCTTTCTTCAGATAGCAGCTCGCTGATGAATGTCGGTCGCGGGTCATTTGCCGTCCCCAACTCGATTTTCTTGAGGTTATCTGCAGTAGTGTGGATTCCATCCTCCAGTTCTTTCGGAGCTGGGGGAAATTCTGAGATTACCTCATCGCTGTCGTTTTCAAAGCACCAAGGGAGGTTGTTCATGTCCTCGGACCCTTCTTTTAATATTGTTATCACATGGCAGGTGCGAGTTTTCTGCCAATCCCAATGCGGGGTTGGTTTTATTCTTGTGTTTTTGGGTTCGTGCTTTTGCGGCGGCGCTACCCTCCAACTGTCAGACAACGCAAATTTGCCAAGCTGATACTGGTCCTCAACCCAATTCTTAAAGGTGAAGCAATCTTCAAGTGGATGCCCTACTACTCGATGGTAAGAGCAATAATTTGTGTTGGAGACTTCGCCCGCTTCCTCAGGGTGTTTAGACTCTGGCAGAGTAAGCATTTGATGTTTTAGAGCAAGATCAAGTATTTTCCTTGTTTTGTTCCGAGGAAACGAGTATGCTCGACCCATTTTCTTTATGAGGGCTAAGTCAATAACGCTCGACTCTCGGATGCGTGGCTTCTTAGCTCTGCTTTGTGGTTGTCGAGCACCTTTTCGGCCCTTCGACTCGTTTTTGCTTTCGCGTCGACCCCTTTTTGTAGCAGGCTGACGTGGGGCAGCATCTTCGTTCTTTATTGCCTGTCGAAGGAGACGCTGTGTCTTGGCTTTCTCATAGATTGCCATTTCACGATCGTGATCATCTCGGGCTTTTTGACTCGCATCCTTTATAAGTTTGCCCACCTGGTCTTTAGACGATGGACTGGGCGGTTTTGTGTCAGGAATTTTTGCTGATTCAGGATTAGCGTCCTCCCCTTGAGCGTCCGCCTCTTTATCGAAGTCATACATGGCATAACAGCTGTTTACTAGCTCCCGCTTCTTTGAGCGAACATACCCGAGCCCTTTCGTTTCCGTTCTTCCGTTAGGCAGTTTGCATTGAGTTCCGGGAACGTTCCAGACCTTGTCATAGAATTTGGCTTTTCTGACGGTCTGTGTGAAGGACATCCCTTGGCGTTTCAGCAGTTTCTTCAAACCTTCGGTATAATATCTGGGAAGACGGATAGGCTGAAGCCTGTCGAGCGTGGGATCCGCGCCATGCCAAATTTCTTTTTCCACCTTGTTTTCTTCAGAACGGTAGAATAGGATTGCCTTCTCGCCTTTTCTTCCGGGAGGAATATAGAATGTCTGCAATTCTTCTACGCTGTTGGTGTCGAGTGCATCCAGTTCTTTGTAATGTTCAAGCGGCACCATGGTTACCTGCAGACTTCGCTCTTCATCAGTGGAAATCTGTATTAAGGGCCGAGCGGGGAATACAGCATGAACTTCATCCTCTGAATCACTACCGAAGATCAATGAAGGAATAGATGGTCCTGGCCTGGTGGACTGGGATGGACCTGAATAAATTATATCCTCCTCCTCCTCGGTGTCACTGCCGAAGACAGGGATAGTTGCGTTAGTTTTGTTCTCCGGTTTGTGACACCTTTCCGTGTCTTCGAAACTCGGTAAGAAGTATTTGGCATCTTCATACTTGCGAACTTCGTTCACGGAAAACGGATTCAACTCTCCTGCTACTGTGTACTCGAGGCTGTCCCTAGAATACTTCATGCACTGATGCTGTGTAGAAGGGATGATATTGTATTCGTGTAGCCATGGTCGGCCGAGCAGAGCATTGTAGCACGTCTTGGCGTCTATAACGTGGAATTTGATGTCTGTGACGAGCACCCCGAAGCGTAGCGTCAATATCACAGATCCAAGAGTCTTTGAGGATTGAGAGTCGAAACCGGAGATGGTGATTTTGTCCCGGGCGAGGTGTTGGACACTCATGCAAATCTCCTTTAACACTCGCACATTGAGTAAATTGACAGACGATCCGTTATCGACCAAGATTTTTCCTATCTTTATGTCATGGCAGTATCCTGAGACATAAAGGGGGCGATTGTGTTCACACGTCCCGAGGAGAAGGTCTTCATCACCAAAAGCAACGTCGGCTGTGTGCACCTCTTCCAATTCATCCTTCATCTTTTGTTCGGCTAAGAAGGCTTGGAACTGGTCCGGATCTTGTAGGGCCTTAATCAAAGAATCCCTCGCTTCTTTCGATAGCAATAGGGCATCGAGAATGCTGAGTTGTGAGGGTAGCTTTCTCAGATGCGCCAAGACATTGTAATCTACGTTATTCCTTTTTGGGGGATTCTTGGCGGTTAACTCTTCCGCAACTTGGTCATCCAAAGCGATGTCTTCAGAGACCTTCTCTTTCCCTTTGTTTTTCTTATTCAAGGGTCCGAGGTTCTTTTCGGGTAATGTTCGATTGCGCAGCTGTATATTCTCGCAGGCCTTCAGTTCTTTTTCTTTTCCCGAAGTGGATTCTTCGAAGAGGGGGCCAAGCTCTAGCTCTTCATCGGAGTCGCTCCCAAATGTAGGCACTTGCGATCCGGTAGTGTTAACCATGTGACAATTGCCGGCAGTTCTTTCAAGTTTTTTTAGTCGTATTTCTTTGCTCTCGGCGAATTTTACGCTTTTCCCGTTTAAATCGTTGTCGATTAGCGACGTATCCTTGCCACCATCCATTGAAAGCTTTGCAATCTTGGGTGGAATGCGAGACCTTCTGATGGTATAAGCAATAAGAGGGGTGCATTTCTACCACGCCAGTAACTTTTTCTTCAGAGGGTGGTAGCTTCATGCCCATCGATATGGCCTTAGCAAATTTCTTTTTTATCTTGAATTGGCTTTTGTCAGTGGTGGAGGCATTTTGCTCTAACGGGATCATTTCAGCTCCTTCCTCAAGTCGCTGACGCTTAGCCCTTTCAAATATAGCCGTTTCGCGTTCTTGATCAGCCTTGCTTTTCAACCGAGCTTCATTAAGAAACGCGCTAATCATTTCAACTGGTAATCCTGGGGTTCCTGATTCGGCATTTGCCCCCAGCGTTTCAGTGCCAGAAGTTCCTTCATCGTTCGTGGTCGAATGGGAGATCATATGACAGTTTGCCACATATTCGTCAGATTCATCCGATGAACTTTCTCCTTCATCTTCTTTTTGGAAGACGTGATCAAGGAAATCTTGGAGCGTGATGGGAGTCCGCGCTTTTTGGTTGTACTCGTCCAGCGCATCGATTTGCTTTTGTAAGTCCGTGCGCTTGTCACCAGGCTTAACGGGCTTCTTAGATTTCTTCTTCTTCTTTTTCGAAGATTTTGAAGGTTGACTATGAGCGCTCGAACTGCTACCATCGGTCTTCAACATCCCCTCAATAACCTGCGGTTCCAAGGGGTTCTTCCACTTGATCGCTGGACAGGTCTGAAGATCATTTAGCATTCTCCTCGTTTTGGTTGATAATACAACCTCCCAGGGAGTTTCTTCAATAACGGAGCATGTTGCCCCCGGCGTATTCGTCCCCTTAGAGGTGTGGGGCTGCGGAGGATTCACCTTCCATTTGTCAGATAGTGCAAATTTGCCCTGACGGTACTGGTTCTCAAGCCAATTCTTGAAAACGTAGCAATCCTCAATTGGATGGCCTAGCACTCGATGATAAGGGCAGTAATTGGGCTCGTTGACGTCACTTGGTTGTGACGGACGTTTTAGATCTGGCAGATTTATGAGCCTGTTGCGCAATGCCAGCTCGAATAGCCTCCTTGTTTTATCACGGGGGAAGGAGTAAGCACGTCCCATCCTGTCCTCAAGGGGTACGTATGGGCGCGTATTGTTCGGACGAGCAACCGGCTTCGATTCGTTCGGTTGTTGTTGGGCATTAGCGACGATGATCGCTTTTCCCTTTCCTTTATCGTTTCGGGAGTCCGGCTTCGGGAGAGGGGGTTTATGGCCCATCTGGTCCATCTGCGCTAATTTGTCGATCAAAGCCTGGAAGGAAGTCGGCTTGAAGAACATCATGAACTGCGAGATGGTTGCCTGTGGATCAAGCGTTCCAACAAACATTCCCACCGCAGGGGCTTCTTCTATGCGCTGTTCACACTTAGACCATAGATTACGCCACCGTATAGCGTATTGAACCCACGTCTCGCCGGGCTTCACCCTGGCATTAATCAGCGCCGTCATTGGAGTACGCTCACTGGCACTTGCAAAACGTTGGGTGAAGAGTAGCTCCATCTCCGCAAAGGTTTTAATATAGTCATTGGGAAGCTCAGAATACCATTCAAACGCCGTATCTGATAAGCTTCCAACAAACTGGCGAAGCAAGAGTTTGTCGTCGCCGCCGGTATTACCACAAAGAGCCCTGAATTGGGCCACATGTTGATGGGGGTTGCCGGTCCCTTTGTAGACTTGAAACTTGAGGATTGTGTAGCCCGGCGGGTACCTGATTTGGTCATACCAGCCTGGATATGGTCGCCCCGTTTTCACGACGTGTCCGGCTGCTTCTGCCGCATGATGAACCCTTATTTGCTGGGCTATGTATTCGTCCAGATCATTCTTAGAGATTGTATCCTCTTTAACTGTCGATAGAACGGGCTGAGGGTTTGATGACTCTCCCCTATCATCTCCAAGGACGATCGGGGGTTCTTCAGTTGGGGGGTCTGGTTGTATCATCATTCCTATCACGTCCTGGAAGAGGAGGCCCATACGCTGTATATTGGCTGCTTGTTCAGCAGCCTCTTTGTCTCTCTTTTCCAGTACTCGGCGGAGGAACTCGGCGTCGGTCTCTTCCTCTCGGCGTTCGTCTAAGGACGTCCCAGGATTCTCCTTTGGCTCCGTGAGTGCAGCCATTGCAGTCATCATCTCCTGGAGCTTCTGTTGTTGCTCCTGGGCCTTGGTAACCGACCGGGTAAGTGGTCGGTGACCCGTAGAAGTACGACTCTCTTCCTTTCCAGAAGCCATATAGACCGTATGGACTGTTATGCCCCCTGACTTGGGGCGTTTAGGTTCACCGCTTTTAAACTTTGTCAGTGTCACAGGAGCTTTCTCTGGCCTTTTTCTTTTGTGGACCATCGAGGTTAAAGGAGCCGTTGTAGTGGGCATCCTAGTAACCGTCGCCCCCTGTTGTTTAATGGGGCAGTTTTTGTTATTTTCCACCTTCGCCCTTTTCTGGTGACGCAAGTGGTCTGGATCGATCACAGAGTCGTGAACCCTACGCCATACTTTATAAACTTTTGAGGATAGCCATTGAGGGGGCTGTTCCTGCTTCTTCTCCGAAGCTTTTTCCATGGGCGGAGGAGACCTTTTCAATGTAGCAACCGGAGAGTTCTTTCTCACCTTCCTCAGCAATTTGAAGCTGTTCCCAGTTGGAACAGCAGCATTGACCTCCACCGTTGGAGCAGGTGGGGTTAGCCCTAAGGGGGAGTCGCCCCCTTCTTTCCTTACTCGCTGCCAATGGCGGCGGCGCGCACGATGAGCCGTTGGGACTGGCTCGGAAATCGAGGTAGTTTCTTGTTGCCCCCCGTTTGGGTGTGGGGTAACTGCTGATGTCAGCCTATCAAAGACTGATGCTTTTTGGCCAGCTGGAGGAGGAGTAGGAGCCGTCAATCTTGTGAAGACCGACTTTCTGATAGGAGAAGCCGCTTTAATGACTTCCAAAGCAGCGGCCGTTGCCCTCTTTGGGACGGCCACTTTATAGTTCTGACCTAGCCTGGTGAAAACGGAGGCTGTCGGTTTAGTAGCAGGCGACCCGTTGACAGGGGTCGTGGTAGCAGTGAGCCGGTCAAATACCGACTTCTTGTTTGCTTCTGGTGTGGATATCGGCATAGAGAAGCTTGCAGGGGGGACCATGGTCCCGAAAAATAGGCCGGTGGTGGCCTGGGTCACCTGCTCTACCGGCAGAGTAAGGAAAGAGGCCGCTTGGGGCCCATATGTTACACCTCTCGGTGAGGTGGAGCGTCCGTTGCAGTGGTGCTTCGCGCATTTGGTGCAGTGGGAATCCATGGATGCTTGAGTTCTTTCTTTTTTTTTTGTTCTTGATTAATCTTCAAGAGTTCTTTCTCTTCTTCTTTCAGAAGTTTATCCTTCTCTTGATGATTCTCCTTTTTTTTTTTTTGAATGAGGTCTGGGCTCTTATTTATAGTGCTCACAAATTTATTAAATTTGTTACCAAGATCTTTCCTGAATAATTTTGGGAATTTTCCCACCATTGGATCTCTGATCCCAGGGTCTCTGTTTTACAGAAGAACAGAAAAGATTTACTTAAATTTTCATTCAGTTGCTGCGCAACTCACCAGCGCGTGACACGTGTCGCGCATCCGTGCGCTTGCGCAGTTGCGATTGCGCAACTGCGCAGACACGTGTCGCGCATCCGTGCGCTTGCGCAGTTGCGATTGCGCAACTGCGCAGACACAGGTCGCGCTGTCATGCATTTGCGCAGTTAAGTCTTTATTTTGTTTTCTGAAGAGCCTTGCTCTGATGGGACGCACTGTCTCGGGCGTTACGCCGCCGAATCAGCTTCTGCCAAGTGGCAAATTGCGCGCTGCGCACGGAAACCGAAGCGTTGCTTCGAATTTTGAATTTTCAAAATTTAAGTAGAGCCTTGCTCTGATTGGGGGAACAGGTCCCTAGTCGTAGGAGTTTCGAGACAGGGCATCGATTCTCCAAAGTAGATTAGTGTATACAGTCGAGACCCCGACGAGGGGCGGTGGCCGGTCTCATAAGCCACTGGTGTCAGTTGGTTCACCTAAGATGTATACAGGTGCTCAATGGGTTATGAGTACACCAGACAGGATTCGCCGGGAACATGCTAGTTGGTCTTATGCCTGACGCCAGATAGCAGTTCCCTGGTGACATGTGTACAGTTTAGTTCATCGACCTGGGGATCGTCATTTGTCTCGTGTGAGTTCCCACTGTACTTTGATTACTACCCTACCACGCTCAAAGGAGACGTGCAAACAGGTTTTAGTTGGGTACAGTCCCGAGCCACATGGAGGCAGTGAGCGGATCTTCAGGGATTCGTCTCTCCCGGTATTGGAGGTGAGGTCGCACTGTGTCTAGGAGAGCCAGAACATGAAAAGTCCTTGGCCAAGGCAGGAGATTTACTGGTAGGTATTCCAGTAGTATCTCAGGGTGTTCTGGGCTGATCTCTGACACGACTTGTACCGCTTTTGGGGGTCTGACTTTTACCAATCGCCTAGGCCCGCCATGCGATGCTCATAGACGAACGGACCGGACTGTACGAATATTGTCACTGACAGGCTCAGTAGGGTGTCAGGATGAGTTCGCTCATCGACGTCCTTTTCGATCAATAGCCGGTGGCCCGTCACGTATGGCTAATATCTCTGACGTGCTAGTGGTTAAATCCACAACCATAGTATTGACGAGTCTTTAGAGTCCCCCACATTCAGTTGCTCAAGTTTTCGGACGAAACGCTATAGAGGCCGTATGGAGATATGGCAGGGTTCGATCAGATACGTGCGGCATTGCACGGATCAGGATCGGACAGATAATACTAGCCGGCTTTGGTTTAAGCCGGATCCTAGTATAGTACAGTGTAGATTTTGTCTCATTGCATTTGTATCCGGTCGGAATACAGATGCGGGTATGTATACACAGTATCGGGGTTTTCCTGTAATTTATTACGGGACCAGTTTTCTGGAGTTACCAGTTTGCTTTCCGTTTCGGCCATATTTCTTTGTATCCTTCATTGGCCGAAGATTGGTGGAGGAGGGCTTATTTGCATTTGTGCAAATAAGCAGTTTGGAAGGGGGTCTTTGCATATTGTTGGATCATGATGGAGGACCATCCCTTGACTTTCCATGGTTCATGATTGCTTGACTTTGTGAGCAATCATGGTTGTTGATGATGGTTGTTTTGGAGTGTGGATTTGTTGGTGATCATTTTTTTTTCATGATCACATTTTGATTCCTCTCCCTTGCATTATTGTGAGGCTCTCCCCCATTCACTCACTCTCCCCCTCTCTCCATTTTTTGGCCGGCCATGCTCATGGGGGGGCTGCCCATTTTTATGGTGTGGGTTTTTGTTCATTTGGCTTTGCAAAAATTCCCACAAGTTCCATCTCCAAACTCATCTCATTCCTCCACCTCTATGGCAACTCCACTCAAACCCCAATAAGACATAGATCCCTACACTATTCGACAGCAAATCTTGGGCATGTCGACTCGCCAGCTTCGTGCCCGAGTTGCCTCGGTATAGAGGTGGGAGCCCGTAAAAGAAGCAGGCGACGTGGTACCCTTCCGGCGAGGAGGTGGAGACCGGACATTCCGCGGAAGATCGGGACGACGGCGAGAAGACCGGAGGACACGGATCGCTCGGTATATCTCTCTTCCCCATCTTGTAGTTAGTTAGGACTAGTTTAATGGCACGATCCGGGTTTATAGTGCGCGGTGGTGCCGGTTTGAAAATTTAAAGTTTAGCACCGCTTCCGCATTCCGGCGTCGGATTGACGGCCGGGGCGCCGCCATGCACTTGCAGTGGTATCAGAGCCTCGCCATTAACATAGTCTAGCTTTGTCTAATGTGTTTTACATTTCCGATCGAACAAAAATCCCAAAACCGCGGTTTTATACACATCAGTTTTCTGTCGAAATTTTTTTGGCTCCAAAAATTTTTCAGGTAGTTGCAGAATGATGTGCAGAGAATTTTAAGAATTCTGTGAAAATTTGGTCTCGTGAACAGTCTAAACGACCGCGGAACCGTGGCCAAACCCATGCTTGGGCCGCGGTTCCGCCGCGACTTGAACTGTTCAGTCTGCCAAAATTTTGCAGAAAGCTCCTGACTTGAAAATAGGGGTTTTGGTATACTTTGTTTGGGCCCAGAATTTCTTTAAGTGCTACAGTAATGCTTGGGGCCCACTTGGTAAAATTTAATCGATCGGATATTTTAAACACATTAGTTCACAGTATTTACATTATATCTGCGACCGTGAATGTCACTTGATCGGTAAATCCAGTCTAACTGCTATAGCCCGGTTAGACGGATTTACGAATGTGACCTTCACGTTGATGTTCTGTATATTGCTGTGATGTTGCGGATTGGTCGTGGGGGATAGCCTGGTTGCAGTGGTAGTACAGTTTTGTTGTATTATGTACATTTGATATTGCGGGGCGAGCGTCCGACATGTGGACTGCCGTCACTGCCTGTTTGTATTATTATTTTGGGGCACGACCAGGTTGCGGTCGATGTACCCGTTGTATGTATATTTTACTTTCTTTACTAGGATTACCCCAAGGAGGGGTGCACGGATTGCCGGGTTCTAGAGGGAAACAAGCCCGCATCTCATGGCATTGAGACGGAGGGGGCTTCACTCTAGGATTGGCGGGCAATTCGCCGCACTCGTAGGGGGTACAGGTTGACCCAGGAGGGGTGCCCAAGTTACCGGATTCCGTGAAGTGCTGGGTGGTCCATTCACGTTGCTGAAGGGGGCTGCCTCGCTTCAGGTTTTGGCGGGTAACTTGCCGCGCCCGTAGGGGTCTAGAATTTCATTGCGCAGGCTATCCACATGACCAGGGAAACGTCGGGTTTCAGTAGTGGCTCTGTGAAACCCGAGGATCCCAGATATCTGTATTGTTCTGTGATATTGTACATTTCTGTGATGTTGCATTTTATCACGCCTTGAGCGAAATATAATATATTGGTATATATATTAGTAGATGTTGTATATGTTTTGTATCCGCGCTAGTCCAGTCCCCGCTCTGTCGTTAGTTAGCTAACCTAACGGGTAATGTCGGGACCCAGTGGCGAATGCGGATGGCATATACGTACGTCATATTATTTTCGTTCTTTGTGGTGTGATCAATTGATGGGACTGCGTTGATTCGGATCAATGCAAGTTAAAACAAACCTAATCTGATGTTGTTGGAACACTTTTCAAAAGGCTGTTATTGTAAGGACGTTCTCTTTTGTTTTGCATCGTGGTATTCAGTTGGAATATCCTGCTCCTCAGTCGACGAGGCAAGGGCCGAGATCCCTTCACCGGGAGTGACCCCTTGGACAAAAAGTTTGCGTCATGGCATTAACTTCACTATAGCCGATTGCTTTTGCTTTGCATCGTGGTATTCAGTTGGAATATCCTGCACCTCATTCTACGGGGAAAGAGCCGAGATCCCTTCACCGGGAGTGACCTCTTTAGCAAAGGTTTTCGCCACTATATTTTTAAAAGCTATCCAGTTCCTTCAACGATATCAAGTTCATTACGTTAAAGGTTTTCGCCAGAAACCATTCGTAGCCCTCCGTCGTTTCATATGGATGGTCAATAGTATTCAAGCTGTGTATGTTGGCCAAAGTCAAGGCACAATGATTGGTAGCTATTGGGTATTCATATACAGTATAGATAGATGCATTGGTTTGGGGCAGTCGTACTACTATTTTGGCCAAAGTCAAGGGTATGTACGGGTGGGCTCAAATTAACCTGGAGAATGACGGGTAGAACTTGACATGTGACTTATGATATGTTGGCCAAAGTCAAGGTCATAAGAGCATGGGGCAAAAAAAAATCACATCGGGAGTTTCTAAAGAAACTGAAACTTGCCAAATATGCGCATACCTTCCGGAGTGTGATGACGTGAGCAGATTCCGTCACGTTATCATGCGATGATAGTTGGATCCCGATTCCCACTGATGAGTTGGTTTACTCCTCGGGTGATCCCGACTTATTCTTCTTTTAGGTTTGGAGGAGAATTTGAGGTGACAGTGGGAGGTTTCCAGATTAGATAAATTGGTAACCATTCTGATCTAGGTTAGAGTGCACGCTGAGTGTTTCTTTTCTCTCTCTCTTTGGCAGCGACCTTTGACCCGACCCTAGACTATGACTCAGAGGCCAAAATTGACCGAACCTTTATTTGACACCGGCTTTTGGATTGTCAGAGTTGCAAACCTCATTGCCACTCCTACTTTTACCCTTTTCTCCAGGACACCCCGTATTACTACGAACGTCCATTTCCATTGGACAAAACCATCATATGGTTAGATACGAACTCGAAGGAATTTATTCGAGGATGGTTTCCGGTTCTGGAGAAAATGAATAGGACTATTCAGTTGTCTTTTCATTTTACCTTCCTTCAGGATGCGAGTACTCCTTGGCTTAGGAGATAGTACACCTATTACGCAAATTGGATATTCTTCTTCCAAACCTTAGGCTGGTGCCGAACGGTGGGGAATGAAGAAAACCAATTAGCATAACAATGGTGTGCAGAAGGTATTAAGTTAAGACAAAGAAAGGGATTAGTAAGAGGGCAAGGTAAATTGCGACTGCTATTCACGACCAAACCAAATATTCCTTCGCCAATCCTAAATCACCTTTGTATTTCTCTAGGACACTCCGTATCACTACGAAGATCCACAGTTTATTGGATACTCCATCGTATGGTTATATACGAACTCGAAAGGAACTTGTTCCAGTTCGGGGATGGATTCTGGTTCAGGAGAAATAGGAATAAGGTTTATTCGGTTGTCTTTTATCTTCACCTTCTCTTACATTGCGAGTACTCCTAGGATTAGGACAGTACACCCATTATGCTTATTGGATAGTCTTCTTCCAAACCATAGGCTGGTGCCGAACGGTAGAGAAGGAAGAAAACCATTTGGCCTAAAGGGTGTACAGAAGGTAATGACTAAAGACATCTAAAGGGATTTGGAGAGGTGGCAACGAATTATACGGTTACAGTCGTGAATCTGGAAGAGGCATTACTATGAATACCGGGATACCCCATCGAAATATTTCAATGTTTCAGTTTCACTGTGTAATGTTAAAGGAAAACTGATTTCCCAGTTAGACGCTTGCTCCAGGGTATGTATTTACCAGGTATGATTCTCACATCTCTATGGTTTTACAGATGATGAGTGGGAGTGAGTTATTGGGAATTAGGTGATCATCCTCATTATATCGGGATTTGTTGTAATCGGTGATATTTGAGGAAATCACCTGGGCTGTTTGCCGGTCGGCAAATATTTGGTTTTGAATATCCGCTGTTATGCACCAATTTCAAATTGATATATCTGTACGTCTATTTTCATAGAGTGAGATATAACTTTTTGAAATTATGTCTATGACATTTACCTATATCAGTGGATGGTTAGGTAAGGAGCATTAAATAGCGGTGTAATTCTTCTTAACCATAAGTACAGTTTTCAACCTACGACACACAGTAAATGAGTTATCAGACTCAAGGGACTTATACAGAGTATTGTATGTTGTCCAGGGTCCATCAGGACAGTGGGGTTGGTCCTCGTACTATATTCGGTTTACTTATGACTTCTCTAGTTTTTTGGCAGGTGTTTCGTGGAAACACAGGGTTCGAATTTTGAGAAGTTATAGGTATTTGAATAAAGTAGAGAACCAGACATTGCAAGTATCGGGATTCTTCAAAGTGATCGAAGATGTAGATACTTGTGTATGGTATTCAGTTGATAGTAATGATTAAGAGATCTTGCTTCTCTTTCAGGTTACTCATAATTGGAAGTATTCCTAAGTTGAGTAACGCTGATCGGCCTCCTTCCATTTAGTTAACATGCACTGGAGACAGCTGCATGTTTTGAATCTGGTTCAATTAAATCAGTGCCTCTGGTTCTATATTGGATATAGAACAGTTCATATCTTAACATTGTTAAGGTACAGGGAGTTGTCCGGATTTTGCTTAAAACCAGACTCTGGATAACTCAAGGCACGTTTCTGTAATGGCTGTTTGTGGGTTGACCCAGGCTATGACGAGGGTTGACTTTCTACCATCTAGAAGATCAATAGTGATATTGTTCTAGACTCGCCACAGTTTTAATAAAAATAGATTTTTTCAAAAAACAGTAGTGGGAGTATGGTAGAACTGGAAGTGATTCCAGAACCACAAACGATTACTGAAGATTTCATAAGAACCTAAAGATTCAATCTGGTTTGACATTCCATTAGCCACTCCGCAGATGAGGTGGGTAACTTCAGGCACCCGAGAGGTACTCCGGTAGCCTCAAGGACGGTGACAGGGAAGTTCTTGTTTACCCATACTTGCCATTGCTGTTGTTCCAGGCTGCGAGACCCGGCGGGAGGATGAGTATAGCGTTGTTCTAAACTGGCTTTAGAAGTGTACGTCTATATGACTCTGCCAAAGGGTTGTCGTAGTCAGTGGGAGCAGCGGAAGCATTGATGGACATGTGGCTTATGTCTATTTATAGACTAAAGCAGATATAGCGGAGATAGATCATCTATTTCTGATGTGACAGTCATAGGTTTGACTTCATCAGAATAGGGGATGGATCAGTTGAGAAGGTAGTAGGGTGTGATATCATGGTATTTGGATGACATACACAGAGTAGGAAGTGATATTCCTATACTACGATCGGTTACATTTTGGTCGTCACACAGTGGTTTCTCCACATGGGATTTGGACATAATATCAGACATACTGGTTACTAGATCTATGGTTTTAGATCTAGATTTGGGTGGTTTCCCAATCAGGGTACTTGGACAGCATTCTAAGAGTATTTAGAATGGACGACTCCTGGCACGGTAATGTACCTGCAGGTGATGGAGTCACCCTCTCTAAAGGTGTCTTACAGACTAAAAGGGAGAGGGATGTGCATGATTGGCAGATCACTTGCTCAGGCAATTGATTCAATCATGAGATGTCAAGTACCACACCAGATGTTGTTCTTGCACTAGATGCAATAAGTTGACATTGATCCAATCCTGGAGAAACAGTCGGAAGCAGTTTTAGAACATAAGTGGATGTTCTAGGGATATGATAACGACAGCCTCATTTGGGAGACAGTTATCATTCCAGGTTTCCAAGGTGACCTGGACGACAAAGAGGTTGTCAGAGTTATAGTTTTTCCTTCTGACGAGGGGCAGTATTTTGGACAGGTGGTCCAAGGCAATACTGAGGGAGGCATGGCGCAGGATACTGATTAAGTTCAGTTGACGATACAGTCTAAGAAGTTTGGATTTGGAGTTCATTTATGAGCTAGGTCCCATCAGACATCCAGACACATTCTAATACAGGTATTGCTCATTTCGGGAGATGGGTTTCTCCGCGAACTTGAGATATAGAGAGACATAGAAAGAAACATCAAAGCGGATCCACTCACTGAGGCTATTCCTCGAACGCAATAGTTTCGCAAACGAGCTTTGTGAGACTGACAAGTAGAGGAGTTGGGTGTTCGGTATCACACGGGCTGTGAGTATGCGACATCGCAATAATTAGCCTTGAGTGCAAGTGCGAGATTGTTGGAGATAGTGCCCTCAGAGTCAATTATTGGATCATACGCACATGATTGCAATGATTGAGGGAGGACCTATCCCGGTAGGACAGTCTTACTCAAGATGATAGTATGCTATCTGGTTTATCTTTATCATCGTGTACTGCTTTAGGTGACCTGACAGGTCACTATTGCACGTTGATAGAGCCCTTAGGATTCTTGCTTGACTGCCAGCAGTATGAGGGCGATTATATACGTGGGAGCTGGTAGTCTATAAGCACATCCTTAAAAGGTCCCCAGTCGTGAGAGTTTCGAGACAGGGCATCGATTCTCCAGAGTAGACTAGTGTATACAGTCGAGACCCCGACGAGGGGCGGTGGCCGGTCTCACAAGCCACTGGTGTCAGTTAGTTCACCTAAGATGTATACAGGTGCTCATTGGGTTATGAGCACACCGGACAGGACTCGCCGGGAACATACTAGTTGGTCTTATACCTGACGTCAGATAGCAGTTCCCTGGTGACATGTGTACAGGTTAGTTCATCGACCTGAGGATCGTCATTTGTCTCGTGTGATTTCCCACTGTACTTTGATTACTACCCTACCACGCTCAAATGAGACGTGCAAACAGGTTTTAGTTGGGTACAGTCCCGAGCCACATGGAGGCAGTGAGCGGATCTTCAGGGGTTCGTCTCTCCCGGTATTGGGGGTGAGGTCGCGCTGTGTCTAGGAGAGCCAGAACATGAAAAGTCCTTGCCCAAGGCAGGAGATTTACTGGTAGGTATTCCAGTAGTATCTCAGGGTGTTCTGGGTTGATCTCTGACACGACTTGTACCGCTTTTGGGGGTCTGACTTTTACCAACCCCCTAGATCCGCCATGCGATGCTCATAGACGAACGGACCGGACTGTACGGATATTGTCACTGACAGGCTCAGTAGGGTGTCAGGATGAGTTCGCTCATCGACGTCCCTTTCGGTCAATAGCTGGTGGCCCGTCACGTATGGCTAATACCTCTGACGTGCTAGTGGTTAAATCCACAGCCATAGTATTGACGAGTCTTTAGAGTCCCCCACATTCAGTTGCTCAAGTTTTTGGGGCGAAACGCTGTAGAGGCCATATGGAGATATGGCAGGGTTCGATCAGATACGTGCGGCATTGCACGGATCAGGCTCGGACAGATAATACTAGCCGGCTTTGGTTTAAGCCGGATCCTAATATAGTACAGTGTAGATTTTGTCTCATTGCATTTGTATCCGGTCGGAATACAGATGCGGGTATGTATACATAGTATCGGGGTTTTCCTGTAATTTATTACGGGACCAGTTTTCTGGAATTGCCAGTTTGCTTTCCGTTTCGGCCATATTTCTTTGTATCCTTCATTGGCCGAAGATTGGTGGAGGAGGTCTTATTTGCATTTGTGCAAATAAACAATTTGGAAGGGGGTCTTTGCATATTGTTGGATCATGATGGAGGACCATCCCTTGACTTTCCATGGTTCATGATTGCTTGACTTTGTGAGCAATCATGGTTGTTGATGATGGTTGTTTTGGAGTGTGGATTTGTTGGTGATCATTTTCTTTTCATGATTACATTTTGATTCCTCTCCCTTGCATTATTGTGAGGCTCTCCCCCATTCACTCACTCTCCCCCTCTCTCCATTTTTGGCCGGCCATGCTCATGGGGGGGCTGCCCATTTTTATGGTGTGGGTTTTTGTTCATTTGGCTTTGCAAAAATTCCCACAAGTTCCATCTCCAAACTCATCTCATTCCTCCACCTCTATGGCAACTCCACTCAAACCCCAATGAGACATAGATCCCTACACTATTCTACAGCAAATCTTGGGCACGTCGACTCGCCAGCTTCGTGCCCGAGTTGCCTCGGTATAGAGATGGGAGCCCGTAAAAGAAGCAGGCGACCTGGTGCCCTTCCGGCGAGGAGGTGGAGACCGGACATTCCGCGGGAGATCGGGACGACGGCGAGAAGACTGGAGGACATGGATCGCTCGGTATATCTCTCTTCCCCATCTTGTAGTTAGCTAGGACTAGTTTAATGGCATGATCCGGGTTTATAGTGCGCGGTGGTGCCGGTTTGAAAATTTAAAGTTTAGCACCGCTTCCGCATTCCGGCGTCGGATTGACGGCCGGGACGCCGCCGTGCACTTGCACCGCGTTCCATGTAACCAGGAATTTTGCACTAGATGCTTCACATGGGTTCACTGCCATGCTCGGCGAGGACTAGGCTTCGCTCTAGATGCTTCACACGGGTTCACTGCCGTGCTCTGCGAGGACCAGGATCCGCTCTGGACGTTTTCCACGGGGTCAAAGAGTGAAGTTATCCGCGTTCCACGTAACCAGGAATTTTGCACTAGATGCTTCACACAGGTTCACTGTCGTGCTCGGCAAGGACTAGGCTCCGCTCTGGATGCTTCACACGGGTTCACTGCCGTGCTCTGCGAGGACCAGGATCCGCTCTGGACGTTTTCCACGAGGTCAAAGAGTGACGTTATCCGCGTTCCACGTAACCAGGAATTTCTTTGATTGTATTCGCATTTCACGGAGTTGGGATTTGACCTTTCGGTGATCAGGATATCGCCGAGCCATGGACTTGGGAGTTGCCGCTGTTCCGTTTCACTTGAAGTCGTGTTCGTTGTCACGAGACGAGTGCTGAGATGATCTCTAAGTCGTTCGCGGCCCGTCGAGATTTTGCTTCTTCTTATGATGGAACTTGGGGGAGAAGTATGATCCTTTTTTGTTTACGCCCTTGGATTGTATACAGGGTGTGATGGAACATCACCTGTAGGGCATAAATTAAAAATTTTTTTTATTTCTTTTTCCGTGATGCTCTATTATTTCAGCTTTTATATCGCGGAGGTCGCGATTGCCCTATCATTTCGGCCATTTTTCGCGGTGCCCAATCATTTCGGCTATTTATTTTATTTTTACTCGCTGCTTTTTATTGCGAGTTGCCCAATCATTTCGGCTATTTGTCATGCATACATTTTTGCTTGCTACTTTTTATTGCAAGTTTCCCTATCATTTCGGCTATTTCGTATGTATGTGTGGCTTGCTAGCTTTTTCGCTGCAAGCTTGGATTTTAGACACCGATTTCGGCATCAGCACCGCTACAACTGGGATGTTGCCAGGAGCGAATCATCATTTGCCTCTGTCGATGTTGAACAAAGGTGGCTTAGTAAACAGGGTTAAGGGTCCTGTCGACCAGGGCTTTTGACTTCATGAGCCGTAGGGGTCTCACAAAGGCATTTCTCCCTACAAGTCGTGAAGATCTTGTAGGTGTGTTTTCTCTTTGGGAATCATGAGGATTCCTAAGTGCATGTCCTCTTGCAAGTCGTAAGGATCTTACAAAAGGGTCTTCTCCTCATAAGTCGAGAGGACTTATAAGGGTTGCTCACCATATGGACATATCCTAGTCACGGGTGGGACTTTGCTGGGGAAATGTTTATTCGCGCCCGTGGATTGTATACAAGGGTTAGTATTGAGCCACTTGTAGAGGAATATCGAAGGTTGTGGGGGATTTGCTTAAGAACAGGTTTAGGTTTCTGTAACTTAAGACTTCCAAATCTTATGAGCCGTGAGGGTCCCATAAGAGAGCTCTCCTTACGAGTCGTGAGGATCCCGTAAGTGTATTTTCTCCTTAGGAATCATGGGGATCCCTAAGTGTGTCGCTCCCTTATGAGTCGTAAGGATCCCACGCGGGTGGTTTCTCCTTATAAGGTCGAGAGGATCTTGTAAGTGTCTTTTAACGAGGTTGCGCCCTTTCGGGTTTTCACAAACACTCGCCGGTAGTCCTGCTGTTTTTACTCACGGAGCCCTTTCGGGTTTTCATCCGTGCCCATTTTGCTTATGGACATACCGTTTTTTATTCTTTTTCTCTTTTTTTTACAAGGTCGCGCCCTTTCGGGTTTTCACGAACACTCGCCGGTAGCCCTGCTGTTTTTACTCACGAAGCCCTTTTGGGTTTTCATCCGTAACCATTTTGCTTATGGACATACCGTTTTTATTTTTTAATTTTTTATTTATATATATTTTTTCTTTTTTCTCTCTTTTTTTATTCATCTCGTCAACCTAAGGATACTGCGGTAGTAGTTTAAGGACGTTTCGGTCCGTCGTTAGTTTAAGGACGTTTCGGTCCGTCGTTAGTTTAAGGACGTTTCGGTCCGTCGTTAGTTTATGGACGTTTTGGTCCATTCAGGGGAAGGCCGGCTACTGCTTATAAAGTCTGAGCTTAGGAAGATAGCGAGCGGACATAGTCGTCGTCATCTATCATTGACCTAGGCTGTGGCTCATTAAGCGTAGTATTTTTTTAGGAAGCGGCCGTTTATTGGCCTGAAAGGCCTTTCACCGTGCATGTCCATGAGTAGATAGGCTCCACCCTGGTAGACCTTGTCTATGATGTACGGGCCTTCATAGTTTGGCTCAAGTTTTTCCCGCTTGGCACGATTGGGGATCATAGGTCTTTTGACCACTAGTACGAGTTCGCCTTGGCGGAATGTCCTTCGCCTGGTCAATCTTTCATACGAGCGCGTCATCTTTGCTTTGTAGGCCTCCAGATTTTGTTGCGCTATGAGCCGAGTTTCATCGAGGGCATCAAGCTCCTCAAGCCGAAGGTGAGCATTTTCTTCCTTTGTCAATTCGTGGTAGACTGCCACTCGTAGAGAAGGCAGCTCTATCTCGAGGGGCAGTACCGCTTCCGTACCGAATACCAGTGCGTATGGCGTCGTGTTCGTGGCCGTCTTGAACCTAGTTCGATATGCCCAAAGAGCCTCTTGCAGTCTCTCGTGCCAGTCCTTCTTATTTCGGAACACCGTCTTTTTTATGATCTTTGTCAAGGTCTTATTGAAGGCCTCGGCCAGACCGTTAGCTCGTGGATTATAAACTGAGGAGTATTTCCAGTCTATATTATGCTGTTGCGCGAAGCGGCTAATCTTATGGCTTCTGTAGGCTGGCCCGTTATCGGAGATAATCCGCCATAGAGTTCCAAACCGATAAATGACATGCGTTTTGAAAAAGTGGAGGATATTCTCCGTCCTCACTTCCCTCAGCGGTACTGCTTCCGCCCATTCGGAGAAGTAATCAGTCGTCGCCAGGATGAAACGATGTCCCCTGGACGATGCTGGTTCGATGGGGCCGACTATGTCAGTCCCCCACATTTCGAATGGCCAGCTAGCCACCGTTGGATGTAGTGGATTCGGATGCTGGTGGATGAAATCCCCGTGGATTTGGCATGAGTGGTATTGCTTCGCATATTCGAGGCAGTCCTGGATCATCGTGGGCCAGTAGTAACCCATCCGTTTAATTTTTAATTTCATCTTCGAGCCTGCTTGATAAGAACCACAGATTCCATCATGAACTTCCTGAACGACTCTTTCTGCTTCGTCAGGTCCTAAACATCTCAGCCACAGAGAATCAAACGTCCTCTTATACAGAGTATCATTGACGAAAGCGAAAGATAGAGCTCGTTTCATGAGCTCATGTCTTGAGGACACTTCGTCGGGCATTCGGTGGGACTTAAAGTAGTCTATGAAGACTTCCCTCCGGTCCTTAGCCTTCTCACGGTCTTTTATTTGTAGGGTCGTCTGCTCAGTCGTTCTCTTTTCTTCGTATGATTCTGGAGATATTTCTGCTGGAGCAAGCACTCGACGGCTTTGTACCATGATTTTAACGTCATCGAGGTTCTCGTCAGCCAATTCTTTAGCGGGCTTAGCTAACGCGTCCGCTTTGCTATTTTCCGCGCGTGGTATGCTTTCTAAAGTATAGGAGGGAATTTGGGTCAACAGTTGTTGCACCTTTTCGCCGTACTTCACCAACTCCGGTTTGCACGTTTGGTAGTCACCATTTACTTGACTAACGACCAGTTGAGAATCCCCATATATAAGGAGGTCTTCAATTCCCATTTCAATGGCGATCTCGAGGCCCGCTATCAAAGCTTCGTATTCGGCTTCATTGTTCGTCTTCGATTCCGTTAAGGAGAAAGCAAAGCGCATTATCCCTCCTTGCGGGGTCACGAAGATAAGTCCTACTTCCGACTTTACTATAAGGGTACTTTGTTTGCGCTTTTTCATGGAAGATGCTCCATCGAAATAAAGTTCCCATTGGGTATCACCACCGTCGACCGCGTCAAATACATGTTCTTCCAGCAAATCGCAATTTAGAGGAGAACCGGCAGGTACTGGATGCTCAGCAAGGAAGTCGGCAATGGCTTGGCCTTTCACTGCCTTAAGAGATTGATAGGTTATTGAAAACTCCATCAGGAGTAAGGCCCATTTAGCGAGTCTCTCCGTCAATATGGCCTTCGACATTAGATATTTTAGGGGGTCCACCTTTGATATAAGACGGACTTCATGTGCCAATGCATAGTGCCGGAGTTTTGTTATCACAAAGATTAGCGCCAGGCAATGTTTTTCGATCGGGGAGTAATTGCTTTCTGCCCCCAGAAGAACTCGACTTAAGTAGTAGAGTGCTCTTTCTTTCCCCTGGTCATTCTCTTGCACCCATAAGGCGCCTAAAGAACCTTCGAGGGCGGTTGTATAAAGAATGAGAGGCTTTCCCTTAACCGGAGCAGCCAACACTGGGGGGTTCTGCAGGTACTGCTTGATCTCGTCCAGTGCGCCTTGACATTTGTGATCCCAAACGAATGGAATTCTCTTCTTCATCAGGTGACTGTAAGGACGGCACTTGCCTGACAGGTTGGCGATAAACCGCCGGATGTACGCGAGCTTCCCCTGGAGAGACCGCAGCTGTTTGAGAGTCCTCAGAGGTGGCATTTCCATGATCGCCTTAATCTTAGATGGATCTATTTCGATACCTCGGTGTCGGATGATGAATCCCAGGAATTTACCCGAGGAGACTCCGAACGCGCATTTGAGGGGATTCATCTTCAAATTATATTGCCGAAGGCGCTGAAATACGGTCTTCAGATGCTCTAAATGCTCTTCGTATGACATGCTCTTCACTACGAGGTCATCGATATAGCACTCGACGATTTCATGTATGAGATCATCGAAGATCTTTGTCATGGCCCTTTGATAGGTAGCACCGACGTTCTTTAAACCGAAGGACATCACCTTGTAGAAGAATATACCCAAAGGAGTCCTGAAGGCGGTGTGCTTCTGGTCTTCGGGATGCATCTTTATCTGATTGTACCCTGATGAACCGTCCATAAAGAAGAAAACCTCGTGAGTGGACGTGTTATCTATCATTAGCTCAGTTACCGGTACTGGGAAATCGTTCTTCGGGCAGGCTTTATTGAGATCCCTGAAATCCACGCATATGCGCACCGTCCCATTTTTCTTCATTACCGGGACGATGTTGGCGATCCAGTCAGGATATTGGACTTCTTGGATAAATCCAGAATCGATCAGCTTCTTGATTTCGGCGTTGATACTCATCTCAAGCTCGAACCGCATCCTTCTCGGCGCCTGCTTGACTGGCTTGATATCCGGGGATATTGCTAATTTATGCACAGCAATCTCTGGATCTAATCCCGGTATCTCGGAATAGTTCCACGCGAAGTAATCTTTATGCTGTAGAAGCACGTCCATTAACGCAGCCACCCTTTCTTCAGATAACAGCTCGCTGACGAATGTCAGTCGCGGATCGTCTGCCGATCCCAACCCAATCTTCTTGATGTTATCTGCAGTAGTATGTATGCCATCTTCCAGTTCTTTCGGAGCCGGTGGAAATTCTGAAATTACCTCATTGTCATTGTTTTCGAAGCACCAAGGGAGCTCATCTATGTCCTCGGGCTCTTCTTTTAATATTGTTATCATATGACAAGGACGGGCTCGCTTCCAAGACCGATGTGGATCTGGCTCTACTCTTGCGGCTTTGAGTTCGTGCTTTTGTGGCGGCTTTACCCTCCAGCTGCTGGATAAAGCAAATCTGTCTTGCTGGTACTGGTCTTCGACCCAGTTCTTGAAGGTGAAGCAGTCTTCGATAGGGTGTCCTATGGCTCGGTGATAAGAGCAATAGCCCGGATAAGAAACTTTGTTAGCTTGCTCAGGGTGCTTAGACTCTGGAAGTGCGATCATTTGATGTTTTATAGCGAGCTCGAGTAACTTCTTCGTCTTGTCTCGGGGGAAGGAATACGCTCGACTCATCTTCTTCATGAGGGACAAATCCGGGCCGCGCAATACCCGATCACATACCTCTCTAATCCTGCGTCGTTGTTGTCGGCTCCTCTTTCCGCTTCTTGACTTACTTCTGCCTCTGCGTCGGGCCTTTTGTACAACGGGTTGACAGGGAGGAGCATCTTTGTCTTTTGCAGCCTGTTGAAACAGACGTTACGTCCTGGCCTTCTCGTAGATGGCCATCTCGCGGTTGTGTTCTTCCCGAGCCTTTTGACCTGCTTTCCTGATAAGCTTGTCCACTTGTTCTTCAAATGACGGACTCGGCACTTCACTCACGGGATCCAGTTTTGACGAGGGGTTAGCATTCCCCGACAGGGTGTCCTCCTCCTCATCGAAGTTATATATGGCGTAGCTGCCGTGGACTCGCTTCCGTTTCCCGGATCTCACATATCCAACCCCAAGCGTTTCCATTCTCCCGTTGGGCAATTTGCGCTGAGTCCCAGGGACATTCCAAATCCTGTTGTAGAACCGAGCTTGTCGCACAGTCTATTTTAAGGGTACTCCTTGGCGCTTCAATAGCCTCTTTAGTCCATTTGTGTAATATCTGGGCAAACGGATGGGTTGGAGCCTGTCGAGTGTAGCATCCGCGCCATGCCATATCTCTTTCTCCACTCTCGTTTCTGTGGATTGGTAGAATAGGATCACCTTTTCACCCTTTCGCCTGGGAGGGACGTAAAACGTTTGCAGGTCCTGCACATTGTAACCTTGAAGTGCGTCGAGATCCTTGTAGTGTTTTCGCGGCACCATAGTGATTTGCAAACCCTGATCATCGCTAGGGGATGCTTGTATTGACGGCCGACTGGAGAACACGGCATTAACCTCATCTTCCAAGTCACTTCCGAAGATCAACATGGGGGCAGACGTTCCCGGGTTGTTGCGTCGAGACGGCCCAGCATAAACTATCTCTTCTTCTTCTTCAGTATCGCTCCCGAAAACAGGGATGGTGGCGGCGGCTTTGTTCTCCGGCTTGCGACTCTTTTCTGTATCCTCGAAGTCTGGCAAAAAGTATTTTGCATCTTCATACTTGCGGACTTCGTTCACGGAGAATGGGTTCAGCTCACCTGTTACGGTATACTCGAAACCATTCTTAAAGTACTTCATACACTGATGTTGTGTCGAAAGGATGATGTTGTACTCGTGTAACCAAGGACGACCGAGCAAGGCGTTGTAGCAGGTCTTGGCATCAATGACGTGAAACTTGATGTCCGTGACGAGCAGTCCGAAACGTAATGTTAGTATTACAGATCCGAGAGTCCGTGCTGACTGGGAGTCAAAACCGGAGATGGTAATTTTGTCACGAGCGAGGTGTTGTACGCTCATGCAGATTTCCTTCAACACCCGAACATTAAGGAGATTGACGGAGGATCCATTATCCACCAGGATCTTGCCTATCTTGATATCATGGCAGTATCCAGAGACATATAGGGGACGGTTGTGGTCGCATGTCCCGAGGAGGAGGTCTTCGTCACCGAAAGTGATGTCGGTCGTATGTGTGTATTTGGGCCATCACCACGAATCTTTGTAGTTGGGCGCGGCTTCAACATCCCTTCGATGATTTGAGGTTCAAGGGGGTTCTTCCATTCGACCGCCGGGCACGCATGAAGGTCCCTCAGAATTCTTTTGGTTTTAGTTGATAGCATGACCTCCCATGGAGCTTCTTCAATAAAGGAACAAGTTGCTCCCGGTGCGTCCGTCTTCTTAGGAGTATGCGGCTGTGGCGGGTTCACCTTCCACTTTTCGGATAGTGCAAACTTTTCCTGGAGGTATTGATCTTCAATCCATCCTTTGAAAACGAAGCAATCCTCAATCGGATGGCTTACCGTTTGATGGTAAGGGTAATAGTTGGGGTTATTCACCTTAGCGGGTTGTGGCGGTCGTCTTGGATTTGGCAAGTTTATAAGTCTGTTGCGTACTGCCAACTCGAATAACCGTTTCGTCTTGTTCCGTGGGAACGAGTAGGGGCGCTTCATCTTCTCATTATAATACCGGCGTCTTTCTTCCAGTTGATCTACCAGCTTTGGGGCACTAGGTTGCTGCTGAGCATTCGCGACGAAGGTTGCCTTTCCTTTACCCTTGTCACTCCGAGGCTCGGGCTTCGGGGGAGACGGTCTATGACCCATCTGGTCCATCTGCGCCAACTTGTCGATTAGAGCCTGGAATGTGGTTGGCTTAAAGAACATCATAAACTGGGAGATAGTTGCGTGAGGGTCTAGGGTTCCCACGAACATGCCCACCGCGGGCTCTTCCTCAATGCGTTCTCGCATTTCGACCATAAATTTCGCCGGCGTATAGCATACTGGACCCACGTTTCGCCTGATTTTACCCTGGCATTAATCAATGCCGTTATTGGAGTGCGTTCGCTGGCGCTCGCGAATCGCTGAGTGGATAGCAACTCCATTTCAGCGAACGTCTTGATAGAATCATTCGGGAGTTCCGAATACCATTCGAACGCTGTTTCTGATAAGCTGCCCACGAACTGGCGAAGCAACAGTTTATCATCACCGCCGGTGTTACCGCAAAGGGCCCTGAACTGGGCAACATGTTGATGGGGATTGCCGGTCCCCTTATACACGTGGAATTTTGGTATTGTATAACCCGGCGAATATTTGATTTGGTCGTACCAGCTCGGATATGGTCGTCCCGTTTTTACGACTTGACCAGCTGCCTCAGTCACATGATGAACCCGGATTTGCTGGGCTATATAGTCGTCTAAATCAGCCTTAGAGATTGTCTCCTCCTTGGCCGTTGAGAGAGACGGTGGTGGATTTGACATTTCTCCCCTGTCGTCTTCAAGGACGATCGGAGGATCCTCAGCAGGTGGGTCTTGTTGGATCATCATTCCCACCATGTCCTGGAATAAGTGGGCTATTTGCTTTATATTGGCCGCTTGTTCCGCAGCCTCTTTATCTTTCTTTTCCAATATTCTCCGAAGGAACTCAGCGCCAGTTTCTTATTCTTGTTGCTGATCCGAGGACACCTCGGGGCTTTCTTTCGGCCCAGTAAGCGCGGCCATTGCAATCATCATTTCCTGGAGCTTTTGCTGTTGCTCCTGAGCTTTGGTTACTGACCGTGTAAGCGGTCTATGACCTGTAGACGCACGGCTGTCTTCCTTCCCCGACGCCATGTATACAGTGTGAACCATCCTGCCCCCAGCCTTAGGGCGTCTGGGTTCAGCACTTTTAGCTCTCGTTGCAGGCCCGGGGATCTTCTCCGGCCTTCTCTTTTTATGAGCAGTGGAAGTTGAGGGGGCCGTTGAGGTGGGCACCCAGAAAGCTTTTCGTGGCTTAGCCTGGTGACTGGCTTCCTGTTGGATTTTCAGCTTCTTGTGCTGGCGGGAGAAATTTGGATCGATCATCGAGTCTCGGGCCTGCCGCCAGACTTTATAGATTCGGGAGGACAGCCGTTGAGGAGATTGGGGCTGTTCTGGCTTTACTTCTATAGCCCTTTTCAGCGGATGGGGAGACTTCTTTAGCGCCGCGGTAGGAGAATTCCTACGCACCTTATTTAGCATCTCAAAGTTGTTCCCAATTGGAACAGCAGCATTAACTTCTGCCATCGGGGCTAGAGGAGTTAGCCCAGAAGGGGAGTTGCCTCCGGCCTTCCTCACTCGGCGCCAGTAACGACGTCGAGCGCGTCGTGCTGATGGAACCGGCTTGGTGAGGGCGATAGTCTCGTCTTGCCCCCTGTGTAGGTGGGGGGTCGTTGCTGGTGCCAGCCTGTTAAAGACTAATGTCCTTTACGTAGCAGGAGTGGGAGCTGGAACAGTCAATCTTGTAAGGACCGATTTTTTGGAAGGAGAAGCCGCCTTGACGACTTCAGGAGCGAGACTGGTTATTTTCTTAGGAGCAGCCTTCTCTGGGATTGCAGGCCCCATTGCGGTTCTACAGGAGCTTTGGCCCGGTCTGGAGAAGACCGAGGCACTGGTGTTAGGCGACCCGTTGAGAGGAGCCGCGGTAGGTGTAAGCCGATCAAAGACTGACTTCTTGGGAGCTTCCATTGTTAGCGTAGGAGCGGTGAAGCTCGTTGGCGGGAGCATGGTCCCAAAAAACAACCCTGTAGTGGCTCGATTGACCTGTTCCACGGGTGTTATGAATAGCGAAGCAGCTTGGGGTCCGTAGGCTACACCTCCTGGCGAGGCAGAGCGCCGGTTGCAGTTGCAGTTGGAGCATTTCGCACAAGTGGAAGCCATTGATTCTTTGCTTTCCACAATAAGCAAGACGCCAAGTCTTAGTACCTTGAAACCCAAGGGCAACCATTAGCGAACCGTGTTTGGTTCGCGAACACGACACACGAAGTGTGGAGTGGAAAGAGGAAAAGGTCCCACCGGGCGTGCCAGAATCTGTTCCCCTCCGAACGACGGCGCGACACGGGGTCGTCTGGCCTGAGGTTCGGGGCAGATGCTAATTGGTGCTATTCGTCTACCTCTCCGAAGATGCCAAGTTGATTTATGGCACCGTATATCGAAGGTTTAAATGGATGCGTCCGATGTAGCAGACTTCGTCAGATTCCCCCTCGCTTGAAGGGTTTTTGATTGTGGGTACGCTCTTCCCTGCAGGCGCAAGCCCCTGCAGTTAATTACGCTACCGCATCGCGGTAACCACTTTCTCCTTCTCCAGATGGTCACTTCGTGTCGTGTGTGTTTATTTTATGTTTGGTTGCCCGTAGATTGTATACGGTGACTGAGTTATGTCGTCGCCCGTAGGGCGTGGACTAGTCCAAATCCGTATTATCTTAGATTTGGATTTTGGGGTTTGGGTTAAGGATACATTAGCCTCATTCGAGACTAAGATCGACTTAAACATTTGTTAAGGATACGTTAGTCTAATTTTCAGAATAAGATCAACTTAACGGGATCGTTTAGATCCAACAATAGAGCAATTAAGGGAGCCCTGTTGTTTAGTTTAGTGACATCACGGTCAGTAGGTAGTTTAAGGACGTTGCGGTTCATAGATAGTTTAAGGACATTGCGGTCCAATGTTAGTTTTAAGACGTTGCGGTTAAGGTTAAGGACCTCATAGTCCGTGGATTTAAGGACTCCACAGTCCAAAGTTAGTTTTAAGACATCTCGGTCAAGGTTAAGGACCTCATGGTCCATGGATTAAGGACTCCACAGTCCAAAGTTAGTTTTAAGACATCTCGGTCAAGGTTAAGGACCTCATAGTCCATGAGTTTAAGAACCCCACAGTCCAAAGTTAGTTTTAAGACATCTCGGTCAAGGTTAAGGACCTCATAGTCCATGAGTTTAAGAACCCCACAGTCCATATCAATATGTGGTTATCGGGACCCGTCACCTCTTTGAAGACGTTGAGGAATTACAACGCCGAGTATCAAAGGAGTGAAGAGATGTACCCTTAAACCGAGGTAGATTAAATAATCTTTGACCCAATTTGGAATCAAAACCAATTAATTATATTATGAGCCCATTGGCTCAGTTGAATTTGAATTGAGGACTTATGGCCAGCTTGGGCTAAGTCCAATCATGTTTAGGATATTGGCTCTCTGTCGGTCCATTAGAGGAGAGGCTTTGCCTCTAGACACTTAGCCAATTGGGCTAAAGTTAGTGTTAAACACCAGCAACAGGGGGTTCAAATTAGTGTTAAACACTAAAACAAATCGGTGTTAAACACTAGCAACAGAGATCTCAAATTAGTGTCAAACACTAAGATAATCAGTGTTAAACACTGGTGACAGAGATTTTAATTTAGTGTCGAACACTAAGAAAATTAATGTTAAACTCTGTTAACAGAGATTTAATTTAGTGTTAAACACTAAAAAATTCAGTGTTAAACACTGCAAGAAAGGCTCTTCGGTTAGTGTTGAACACTAAGGCAAAACAGTGTTAAACACTGGATTCAGAGGATCCAATTTAGTGTTAAGCACTAAGGTAAGAGGGGTCACGTGGTAGCACGTGAGGGCGCCCTCCCCTTTATTTGTTCTGCCGAGAGTAGTGAATACTTTGGAACATCACATGCTGTCACGTGATGGGCATTTAATTGTTTGTGTGTTAAAGCTTCTGCCAAAGGTCACGTGGGTCACGTGAGGCATTGCCTCGAAAGCCCTTCTCTGTGGATCTTTCCAGGGGTCACGTGGTAGCACGTGACCCTGCCTCTTTGCAATTTATGATTAAATTCTTCATTAAATCCCCATTGTCTTCTGCAGAACTATATTCTCTAATAGAGTTGAACTCTGATTTTCCTGTAGGAATTAAATTCCTCATATATGTGAAGAATTGAGTTCTGTCATAGGGTTAAACCCTAATAATAACTTTAAAAGAACTAAATTCCTTCTTTCTTTAGAGAATTACTCTTAGATAGGGTTGAACCCTAATTTATATTCTGAGAGATTAGATTCTGTCATAGGGTGAAACCCTAATTTCTTCTTTCTTAAGGGAATTAAATTCCTGTTATTTTGACAGAACTAAGTTCTTAACTAGGGTTAGACCCTGATTCTGTTCATTCTGAAGGAATTATATTCCTACAACATAGGGTTAAACCCTAATTTTAATTCGAAGGAATTAAATTCGTATAATTCTATGAGAATTAAATTCTCAAACATCCATTCATTCTCTATGCTTTGGATCTGCATGGCAGGATCTCAACCCAATGAGAATTAAATTCTCAATTCATGGGGAGATGTGCACTTTGCAGATCCTCTGCTAAAGAGAGAACTAAGTTCTTCTTTTTAATATCAGAGTTAAACTCTTTTGAGAATTAAATTCTCTTTTTTCTTGAAAGCCTCCCCCTTCTTACCTAAGGTTTTCTTTTGCAGAAGATCCAAATTCCTCCAAAGTCTCAAGGCTCTATTTTTCTCTCTCTATATGTATCGATCTCTGTATGTATCTCCCTCTGTATGTCTTTTGGCTCCTATTTATAGGAGAAGAAGCAGAATCAATTAGTTTTGATGAATCTTTCATTGAGAGATTTGATTTGTATTCACCATTCGTTTGGACCTTTGGATTATTAGGTGAATTTTATTCACCATTGGATTTTAAATCCAAAGATTTTCCTTTATTATTTCGATTAGATTTTAAGGGGAAATCTTTCCAAATTCAAGATTTTTCCATAGATAGGTGATATTTAATCACCTTTAAATCTTTAGTTCAATCGGTTCCAAATAATCATTTTCCTTTGGAAAGATTTGAATGATCTCTTCAGAATTTGATTTTGTTAAATAAATAGGCTTTGAAAGCCGGTCACGTGTGGCCACGTGACCCCTGGTCAAGTGTAGGCACGTGACCCCTTGGAACGAGCTTTCCTCTGCTTTCTGCGCTTTGTCTCCTAGTCGCTGTTCAGCCGTCACGTGCCAACACGTGACCCCTGGTCACGTGTGAGCACGTGACCTTTTCTGAAGCCTTTTCCTTGATTTGATCAGGGAACTGATGTGCCTTTGCCGCTGCTTTTAAATGTCACGTGCTAACACGTGACTGCTGGTCATGTGTTAGCACGTGATGCTTCTTCCGTAGGCTTTCCTGATTTTAAATCAGGAAACACACATGTGATATGAACATCCAGAATTAAGGATCCAAGCATCAGAATTTGCCACCCCTGTATGTATTGCTAGTACGTCACATGGATCTTCTTTTGCTTTGGTCGCAATATTGGTTTGATCCGAACCCTTTGAATTTGAACATTTACCCTTCTTCTTCAACCATTGCTTATACTTTTGGCATTGCTTCTTTAGATGCCCTGGCTGTTTGCAAAAGAAGCACGGTCCGCTCTCTTACCCAGATGATTTGGATTTCCCCCTTATGCTTTTTCCTTCGTCTTTATTTTTCGATCTTCCCCTTTCACCGGCGAATAACCCCAATGACTTCTCCGATAGATTTCATTTCTTCATGATCTCATTGTTCAAAAGATTTGCTATAACCTTCTCCATCTCAAGAGTCTCATTTCTATAAAGGATCGTTTTCACCAAGTGTTCATACGAATTTGGAAGTGAAGATAGGAGCAATAGCGCTTGGTCCTCCCCTTCTAACTTGACTTTAAGGCATAAAAGATTGCGCACCATCTTTTTGAAACTGTTTAGATGGTCTTGAATAGGAGTCGCTTCCTTCATGCGTAAACCATATAGTTGCGTCTAATATAGCTTGTTTGACAACGAATTTTTCATGTATATGCTCTCTAGTTTCAACCACAAACTTGTCGTAGAAGTTTCCTTCATACGTTATATATCATGTTATCTGCCAAACAAAGCTCTATCGTGCATTGTGCCTTTTGATCTAATTCTGCCCACGCAGCATCTGTTATGTTGGTAGGTTAACTACTGCTAAGTATCTTAAACAGTCTTTCCTTCATCAGAAGTGTCTTCATCCTTCCCTGCCACATAGAGAAGTTATGTTTCCCATTAAATTTCTCCACCTAAAATTTTGTGTTATTTATTTTGTTATCCGTTATCTTTAATTCCAAAAAAAAAAACTTTTTCTCGGATTCTTACGAATCACTGTCAATATAATTATGATCTAAGAAAATAGAGAGTGGACATAAGCGTCGTCACCTACCGTAAACTTAAATCGCAAAAATACGAAACGTGGCTCTGATAGCAATTGTTGCTGCCGTCAAACCGATCGACAACGCAGCGGAAAACCTTATAGACGAAATAATAAAAGAAAATTGGATGCAAACCGCAATAAATATAACAAAAATGATTTAGGGGACGGAGAGAACTTTTATTAGAACTTGAGAAGAAAAAACCTTACATAGAAATATTACAATCTTTCCTTATGATCTCCAACGAGATCTCTCTCCTTCTACAAATTCTCCTTCACCTTCGATAGCCTAAATCTCTTATGGAGATACCGTTTACTCCTTTTGCTTTATAATCTAAACTCTCCAAAATTAACCCTAATACATAAGTCTAAGATCATATATATAACTTATACAATCTTAGTTATAATAAGATCTCAGAAATTACAAAACTGGCACCAAATAACTTGACTTTCAAGTTAAATCTCAAACTTAAATTCGCAGTTATCGTCGACCAGACGTCAGTACCGACGTCTGCACAGATGTCAGTAGTCATGCATGCCGACGTCCGATACTTTAACATACTTCTGTCCAGATTGCAGACAGACATCTATTCTTTGCAGACAGACGTCTGTACAAACGTCAGTACCTGACGTCTTTAAAATGTCGGTACCTGACGTCTTTAGTTCATCTGGGTTTTTGTATTTTCTTTTGACTGACGTCTATTCTTTACAGGCAGACGTCAGTCCCTCGTTCTGATACACAGTCTTTTTTAAATACAAGACATCTTCACAACATGCACGTCCGGTTTGGTTTTGTCACGCTTCAATCGGCACATATAATCCTCAGCCACTTGATCCGCATCAGTGATGGCAATTGGCTCGGCTATACGTTTAGGTTACTTGCCCTGAGTATAGCAATAGTATAAGCGTATGGTTCATGCAAGAAAAAGTTTCTAGCTCTCCCCCTTTTTGCCGTTTCCTGTTCAATATATTAGAATTATTGTATTTACGTCCACAAGGATAAGGAAAGAAGAATGAAGGACAAAGATATAGGATTTTTCCTATTGCTTATTTTTGCTTATTAATCATTCTAAAATGTTTTCCTATTGCACTAATTAGGATTTTAAATACAATCTCTTACTTATTGATTTTAGAAACTTTGCCTCCGATTCAAGTTGTACTCCTAAGAAAGAAATGTAATGAAAAGCCAAAACGTGCAACGTTTGGAAGAATTGATCAAATTACCTATACAAAATATTAGATCATAGGAGCATACAATATTTTTTTCCCGCAGTTTACATTAACATGAAATAGAATTGTGTCTTCTCTGCTCACATCTATTAAAAAAAGAAAAGAGCTCGCTGACCCTGGGAGCTCCCATGGGCAGTGCCGGCGAGCGCAGGCTAAAACATAAGGGGTGGGGGTGGGGGTGGGGGTGGGGGTGGGCCCCAACACATGGGGGCAGGTCCCACTCTTCCCCCTATGTGCCTGTGAATTTTACACATAAAAATAAAACTCTTACCATGGAAAAAGAATTGTAATAATTATTCAATTAAAAAAAAAAGAAAGAAAAAAATAAGAAAGAAAGAAAGAAAGAAAAAGAATTGAAACAGTTTTCAACGTTTTCACTATTTAGCTCACAAAAATGAATTTATAGATCAAATGACATTAGGCCAAAGCCCAAGTCCTAATGGGTCGAAAATTAATTCATACACCCCTCTCTAGCACTATCCTTATAATTAAAATTAAAATGGGACGAAAATAGAATTAGTTTCTTTTTGCCCATTTTTTCGTATGCAATTTTAAGAAAAGATCGAAAATAACTTTACGGAAAATCTAACATTTCAAACAACAGTAGAAAATTAGCCTTTTTTTAGGCATAAGGTTTTGCAACATTGAATTTCATCACCTTATGATTTTTTCTTTTTTTAATATTCCTTTTGAATTACAGACTCAAAAAAATTAAGAAAATCAGTGTCCATATCCGTTACGTCTTGCATGTGGGTCATGACTTACTTGACAAGTCGAGAAATTAAAAAATATAAAGAACAATAATTTTAAAAACTTGGTGCCTCTCAAAGAAATAGCAGTTCCCTGTGCTTTAAACCTAGATATATAAACTAGTAGTGAATTACAGCAATTGGATGGCAAACGAGATGCGATATCAAACTTTGTATGCAATCCATATAAACTATACAAATTCAACACACAAATATTTCAATTTTCATCTATTGTATAAAATCATTGAATCTGAATCCCTTCTAGTCCATCATTGCCAATACATTTCTTAACACTTGTCCGACAAGTCGGGCAAATCGCAGCCTTCAACAACCAAGAATCGATGCAATTCGCATGAAAGGTATGCTTGCATTGCGGCAACAACCTACACATCTCGCCGTCCCGATACATCTCCAAGCAAACCACGCACTCAACACAATCCTTCTCTTTCTCTTGCATCGAATACTGGTAAACAGGCATCTTCTTCAGTTCCTCGGATGATACACCGTGGGTTCTGTTGGTTTCTCTTCTCTCTTCGTTGTCGTGGAAATTTCGTCTCAAAGACCTGCCGGCGATGCAAACATGAATCAAGGCCAGTATCCCTATGCCGATAAATAGAAGGGTTACAGATATCACGATTGCCATTACCAGGATTTGCACCGCGAGTTCGATGAGCCTACTTCTCATTTTTCACCCCCTTACTTTTCTCTTTCCTTTTTTCCTCTTTAGAAAGAAATGTTGTGTTTCTTCAAGTGGTATCTTGAAGACATTGTGGATGAGTTGAAAGGAATTATTTTTTGAGCAGTTTGGTGAGGGCCAAATTTAATGAGTAATGATAGAGGAGTGGGTTGAAGGGTGCAGTGACAATGTGTGGAGTTGTTGTTTGAAACGTAAGCACCTCATGCATCTCCATGTCATATTTTCTCTTGTTTCTCATAAAAAGTTTTGGCCAAAAAAAAATAAAAAATAATCAGTTCTCTTCCTTTCTTAATCCATTGGCCTCTAGCCAGTAAAGAGTTAAAAGAGAAGATAAAATTACAACGAATTGGGATTTTTGTTCCCATCTTTACAGCCAATCACAAATTCAAATCTACTAGTTTGGTAGAGTATTTTTCAAGAGTAAATAAAAATAGGTTTTTTTTAAAATAAAAGGTACTTCTAAAGTTTGCTATTTACCAAAAAGCATCTCTATTTTTGGTATTTATGAAAAAGCCCCTTCTAACATTTAAGTTCCAAAAAATCCCTCGACCAACAGAAAAGGGAATCATTTTTGCATATTTTCTAACTCCCTTATATCATTAACGGAAGGGTATCAGGATAGGGTTTTAAACCCTCCAACACTTTCTTCTTCCCCAAAATTTATCAATTTTCCCCAAATTAAGACTTAGATTAGATTTCGGTCAAATAATTATTCAATTGATCATGAATTTTGGTTTATCTTTCTCAATTTTCTTCACAATGAGATGATGGTTGTTGTTTTTGGGTTTTTGTGAGGTTTGTAGAACTTTGACCGGGAAGATTGATTGATTTGATGTAAAAAAGAAGTTGAAGGTGATGAAGATGATGATTGTGATCAATAAGAAGTATGAGAGATTGACATGTTCGGACTCATTTGGCTTCATGGGTTGGATTTGAAGATGCTCATGAGAGATGTTGGGTGAAGATTGAAAATTATGAGGATGTAAAGAAGATAGGTTGTTATTGGGTTAAGAAATGAGATGTTGTTGGCTTTTGAGTTTGGAGAGTTTTGATTAAGAAAATTTATGGGTTTATATGAAAAGGAAGATGAAGATGATGATTGTGATTAATGAGAGATGAAAGAGAATATGAGTTCGACTTCATTTGGTTTTATGGGTTAGATTTGAAAACGTTAAGAGAATTGTCGGATGAAGGTATTGAGGATGAAGATGAAAGGGCTAAGAATGCGTAGATGTAAAATTGTGATTGGATTAAGAAATGGGGTTTTGTTGGATTTTTGTAAAATTAATAGAGCTTTATTTGAAACAAAATTTGAAGAAGATGATAATGGTGATTGATGAGAGAAGACAAGGAAGAATATGAAGATGAAGAAAAATAAAAAAAGAGAAGAGGGAGATCAATCAAAGTATTTTCAAGGATACACGGTAATTAATAGGTGCTTTGGGGTTATTTATTCCCCCTAACGGAATTGTTAATTACGGATGGAAAACAGATGGAAAGAATATTTTTGTAAATCTTAAACGTTCGAAGCTAGTGGCTATTTTGTAAATACCGCAAATAGGTTTTTTTGTAAATAGCGAATTCTGTAAGGACGTTTTCATAAAAATACCCATAAAAATAATACACAACTCAGATCAGTCATAACATTTTATTTCAAATCCCCTTATGCTCATGCTTAGGGGCTGTTGGGTTGGAGGATTATGGAATTTGGATTCCAAAATAGTACGGTTGAAATTTCTGGATTTGGTAATTTGTTATTTGGTTGGTTTTTGATTTCTAGTATTGGATTTGTAGATCCTTGTAATCTTTGTTTGGTTAGTGAAAAAAAATGGGATTTGGATTTGAGGATTTTAGAGAGAGAGAGAGAGAGAGAGTATTGTTAAATAAATAAAGTGCATGAGCCCCATCTAAAAGTACAATGAATAGTGCCAAACCTTGAAAATCCTTAAAAAATTTTAGTATTCCATAATCCTTGTTTTGTGGTGGGCCCTCCATAAAAAACAAAGGAATCCTAGAAATACTAATCTTGCAACCAAACACAAAATTACGGAATCCTAGGATTCCACGATCCAAAATCCAGATCCAAACTCATAATCCTGCAACCAAACAGGCCCTTAGGGGCTGTTTGGTTGCTAGATTGTGAAATTTGGATTCCCAAATAGTACAATTAAAAATTTTTGAATTAGCTAATTTTTTGTTTGGTTGATATTGGATCTTTAGTGTTGGATTTGTAAATTCTTATAATTCTTGTTTGGTTGTAAAAAAAAAAAAGTAAGATTTGAATTTGAGAATTAAAGAGAGATATGAAGAGAGATGGGGTTTTTTATGTATAAAAGTACACGGGGCCCACCAAACCAGTACAATGAACAGTACAAATCCAAGCTAAATCCACTTTTTCTTTCTAGGATTCTTGGATCGTGGGTTTGGAGTGGGACCCGCACAAAAAACAAAGGAATCCTACAAATTCAAATCTTGCAACCAAACGCAAAATTAATAAATCCAGGATTTTTTTTCAAGAGTTCACAATTCAAATTTTACAATCTTGCAACCAAACAGCCTCTTAGAAGAAATGTAGCAAACAATGTATAGTTTTGGTAAATGATATCTTTTTTATGACACTTTGAAATGTGTGTGTGTATTTTTTACCCTGGACGCGACCCCCCTCAGGAATCAAACTAGCGATCTCCCATTTTAGAGAGGAAAGTTATACTAACTAACTTAGGCTCAGTTGGATTGAAATGTGTGTAGTTTCTTATATAAACGATATATAGATAGAAAACAAATATTTATTTTTGGAGCAATCCTCTCGAGACTCAAAACTGTCGGCCTTAGATTTTGAAGATGGGATTCTTACCGCATGAGCTATTTGATGCTATTGATGCATGGGCATAATGTAGGTGGATGGAATGGGTTCCACATTAACCAGGGATGGCGATGATTTTGTCGGCAAGTATAAGCTTATCAAATTGATAGGATAAGGGAAATGTTTGATTCAATTTTGTGCATCACATGATGGTTTAATTTAACTTGCCCCCATTGAAGGACCACACACTTGCAATCGCCTATTTGATGCCATTGGTTTATTTATTAGATTTATAATTTACAATTTTCATATAATGGATTTGAGATTTGGATATCTCAAATATGAAAAGTTTAATAGAATCTTTTCCCAATGAGTCATTTTTTAATTTTTATTTTGCATGTTTACAGTTGTATTTAAATTGGATTTTAAATCCTCTTGCATCAAGTTACTGCCTATATATTGTTTAGAAAAAAGAGATATAACATGATTCTAGTAAATTTAAGTCCACACAAATTTCAAACGATTTGATTAAAACCAAAGTCCAAATTCTAATTAATATCTTTGTTTTTGAGCTGGGCGCCTAATCCATAGAGGTCCAAACTTGAAAGAGCAAGTTGATTTTATTGTCTAATGGTAATGGTTTTCTAGGCACGAAATTTCCCAAAAGAAAAATATAGCACAATATTTTTCTTTTTAAGATGTGTTTTTTTCATGAGAATGTCATAGCAATTATATTAAACTGATGTTTCAAGTCTTGCTGGATATAAAGCTCACCCAAAAAAGATCGTAAGAAGATTTGAGTACAACCAAGAACAAAATAATAAGTTGGCAGTTGTTTGTTCTACAATGTCGCGTGTCGGTCCTATTTTGTACACGGTCGCATTGCATACTTTAATATTAGAATTTGCAAGTAAGGGTTGCGCTTGTAGATTGTGTCAGCAACTCTCCAGTGTGAATGTGAGCATAATCCATCTGTTTAGGAAACCACTAATTTTGCATCGGTTTTTATAGCAATGCTTCCATATATTCGAAGACCTATTAAAATATCATTTTGATGGCCACTGCATGTTCAAGACTTGAATATGATGATTGGTTCCTAGAAATGACTTGAAGAGAGCCATGAGTCTTTTTGAACAGCGGCCGATATATCAAAATTCGGAGGAAGCACTAAATCTATGTTGATTTTAATATGATGAATTGGAGGTCTTATCTAACTCACTAAATAGTTCCTAAATGAATCATCGGTCGTAGGAGGTTAATGCACCTTAGATTTCAAATTATTTAGAAAGGTTTATATAGGCACAATGATCGAAATTGGATTTGAGACTTTGTTGTTAAAAATCTTCTTAAAGCAAAGGATTCGATACGAGCCAAGAGATTAAATCTTTTAAGGCATGTTAGTACCAAGTAATTTAGAATAAAAAATTTATAAATCTGATGATCATCACTTTTGTAGAGTTCATTTTTATTCAAAATGCTAGTAATTTGATTTCTCGATCTATAGGTAATTTGTCTTTTTTCCATTACTTCCTCAAATCTTATAAAATTGTAACGTAGAACAATTATAGCAAAATGCTTATAAAGTATATTCTAGCAAATATTTACTATATGCTAATGGATTATTTTTAGATGTACCCCACTATAAACTTTTGTAATTATATATATACATCTGGAATCTTTGAATTTGTAAACATCCCTCTTAAATCTTTCATGTTGTTTCAAAACAACTCTTCTATGTCAGAGCGAGCGTATATATCGTGATCTTAGCCAAAAGGCTGAGAAAGGTTTCCTCGGGGGAGAATGCGGGGGTTCGATCCACAATAGGGAGAATTTAATGACCACAATTTAATGTTTTCAGGAAAATATCGCAGGTCCCATGGATGGATGGGTGTGATATATGCGTGAATGTGTTGTGTGTGTTGTATGCATAGATTAGTATTCCCGGATCAGTGTAATAAAAAAGGCTGGGATATATTAACTTATTTGAAATTAGTATACATCATATTTATTACATCATATTTATCTTATAAATTATAATTTAATTCTTGATTTTCATTGTTAAACCTTGTAACTTATATTTAACCTTGCTTAAACTTCAAATACTCAAACTTTCATGATTAGGACCCTACTTAAGTGAAATGAATATGATATAATGAAATAGATGCTAAAGATGATAAACCAAGAGTTGGGCTATTCTACTCTTAATAGTAGCAGGAATCTTCTCCACTTGTAAATTTTTTCCACATTGTTGGATCACTACTAAAAAATGTAAGTAAGTATTAGGGACAGTATATTAGCGTCCGTTCATTTTTGAACGGTCGCTAATAAAGTATCCGAGACTGTATACAATGTACGGTCTCTAATACTAGGCTGCTAATACTATTCGTTTAGTTTTTAATAGCGGCCGTATTAAACGGTCACTAATGATTTCTGTACATTTAGCTCGCGAGGAGCTTCTTCTCTTCCCATTCATCCACAAATTTTTTCCCTAACCCGTGATCTCCCCCTTTGCAAGGTGATTTTCTCTTTTTTTTTTCCTCAATTTCTCCAAATTTTTTTCAATTTTATTGTTTAATTTTTTTTTTATGTATTGCTCTTGTTGTTGTAGGTGATCGGCATCGTCTTGGTTATTCAAAATCCGACGAAAATGTTAGGATTTTTTCTCCTAAAATTATTATTTTTTCAATTAGGTTATTATTTGTGATGTGGATTATGAAATTGTTATGTAATTATGATGTTAGATTATGAAATTGTGAGGTGGATGTGGATGATAGGTTATGAATGTTTTGAATGTGAATGTTAGGGCTATAAATTTATTTTATTTTGATTGCAAAATCTTATGAAAAATTAAATGTGGAATAGAAAATTTTGTTGGTTTTGAGATAATATGGAAAGTTAGGAATTGAAGATAAGTTAGGTGTTGGGTTTTAGGATGAGGAATTGAAGAATTTGTTTGATATTGGGTTGTAGGATTTAAAGAATCTATAAACTCTAAAAAAAACTTAATTACAAATTAAAAAACCTAATTACAAATTAAGGTATTGAAGAATTTATAAACCCTAAAATACCCTAATGACATCTTATAAACTCTAATTAACAAATTAAGATAATCTTAAGTTAAAAATATTAAAACCGTAATTAAAGACCGGAAAAACCTAATTATAAGAAACTCCAATGTTAACACTAATTAAGATATAACATTAATTACACTAATTAAACAATCTTAATTAAGACCAGATATTAGTGAACCGAGACCCTAATTAAAAAACGATTAAATAAAAAGTTTTAAGGGAAACCCTAAAATTTTTATTAGAAACATAAGTAGGGTTTTATTTTATCATTTAATTAGTAAGTTTAAAATTGAAAGGTTTTAAACTTGTTTAGAATAGACCTATAGTCTCCCGTCTTACAATTAGTGTATATCAAATTCTTTTTTCGTCGAATAGGATCACACATGTTTGTGAGAATTGAGCTTCCTGAATAATTTTTGCAAACATATGTGTAGTATTCGACGAGGGGATTTGACATACAGTAATTTTCGGATTTGTCCAGTTTGGACATGTTACGAATGCAACAAGACTCACACCTCACATCCTACGGTATTTTTTTCTATTTCAAGAAGTTTCGACGGTGCTTTCCACTTGTTCCCCGTGTACAGATTTATGTACAAACACAGTGAACATGGGGAAAGTGCTGCCGAAAGTTTCTCGAAATGGACAAAAACAAGAGGATGTGAGATGCGAGTGTTGCATTCGTAATGGGAATTAGAACCTTTATCCCTGACAGTTGTGAAACTAATTATTCGTCCCGACCTTTTGTTCTGAGTACTTATGTCAATCTTAAATGACTTTAAATGTTTTGATGTGTTCACATTATGAAATTTTATTTAAAACATGAAAATTTATTTAATAAAGAGCTTGTAATAAACTCATAAGATATGTCAAACTCATATTATTATCTGTGTGATAACAGATGAGAATTATTCTGTATAAATCGTTTATGCACATGGGGAAAAATATAGGTATAGTTTGAGAGACACCGGATTTAAAGATGGGCTTAAAGCCTTTTTATATTACGTAGATAAAAGAACATGTGTTTGTAGAGATTTTTGACTAAGAGGTTACAAAATTAGATTAGAGACCGTTTTCCCCATGTGCATAAACGATTTATACAGAAGAACATGACGACGAGGTTACAAAATTTATATATTTCAAAGAACATGACGAACAGCGTGCGATGTCATTCCGGTCGTCGGATTAAAGATGGGAAGCTGAGGCATCCGGCTGATACAGAAGTATAGAAATAATTAGACAGTGTTGATCATTTTGGGGATGAGCCGAGAAATGTACGTCTAAATTTGGCAACCGACGGTTTCATACCTTACGGACTCATGAGCTCTAGTTTGTCCGAATGGCCGGTATTGCTTATGCCTTACAATCTGCCTCCCTGAATGTGTATGAAACCACCATATATGATTCTTTCCTTATTAATTCTTGGAAAATATTCACCTGGCCAGAATATCGACATCTATATAGAACTTTTAATTGAAGAGTTGATAGAACTCTAGGAACATGGAGTAGAGACATGACGCGTACGCCGAGGAGAAGTTCAAAATGCGAGCGGCAGTTATTTGGACAATCAACGATTTTCCAGTATAAGGCATGTTATCTGGATAGTCTACCTACGCGAAGCATGCATTTCCATCATGTGGTCTTGATTACAGTGCCCTATAGTTTAAGACACGTGGTAAGTTTTGCTAATAGTTTCATCGTATGTGGCTATCGGCGAATCATCCGTACAGAAAGATGACAAATAAGTTTGATGGAACATTAGAAAAGGGTGAAACACTAAAACAATTGTCAGGGATAGAAATTTTTTAGCATATTTTATCGTGTCAATTCCAGCAAGGTTCTAATCGTTTTAACTCAGATGGTTCCTTTAATAAACAAGAAAAAACAGAAACGATCCAAAGATAACGAATTGTTGAGTGTATGGAAAAAGAAAAGTATATTATGGAATTTTCCTTACTGGAAATATCTGTTAATTCGACACAATATTGATGTCATGCATGGAGAGAAGAATGTGTTTGATAATATTACCGTCACATTGTTACAGGACGATTCTAAGCCCAAGGATAAGTTGAGTGCTCGTGAGTGCTTGGAGGAGCTTGGAATCCGAAAGGAATTGCAACCGATATTTCGTGATGATGGTGTCTATGAATTACCAGTTTCGAGTCACACAATATCGAAATTGTCTATGAAAAGATTTTGTGGGGTGCTAAAGAGCATCAAAACCCCATATGGAAACTCCTCTAATATAGCATAGAATGTGCAGGTCGAGCCACCAAATCTCTTGAATCTTAAAACTCATAATTGTCATATTCTTCTGCATCAATTGCTTCCAGTGGATTTGCGACATAATTTTTCATCCAATGTCATCAAAGTTTTGATAGAGTATTGCGACTTTTTCAATAAACTTTGTTCTAAAGTGATAGATGTGGGCAAATTCGTGGAGTTGCAAAAGAGTACTGTTGAAACTCTCTATAAGTTGGAGATGATATTTCCACCATCTTTCTTCACCGTCATGGTTCATCTTTCTGTGCATCTAGGTACAAAGTCAATGATTGCTGGACCAGTCTCATATAGGTGGATGTATCCAGTAGAAAGATAATATATTTTTTCAATTGTGTTATTTAATTCATTATAATATTCATATTTTTCTACAGTATTCGTTAACGTTTTAGATACTTGGCATTCTTGGAACGGTAAGTGTGCAATCGAGCTCGACCGGAAGGGTCAGTAGTCTAGAGTTATTGTGCCAACAAATACCTCAACTTCACTTCTTGTCACGCCCCGCTTCCCAAAATACGGAAAACGGGGGATGACTAGGCCAGTCATGCTCGTACGGTCAAGGAATAATCCCGCCGTAGTCACACTTCGGCTTCTAGCATTACATGATAATCAGTAAATACAGCACAGAAGTAAAGGAAATACATCACTAGTTATTACATCAGCTTTCATTGTTCACAATTTACAACAAAATAAGGAAAAGAACTACTAATCGAGTGCGAATACAAAATTTCTTTAGGGAAAGCAGTAACGGTAAAGGAAGTACTCCCGTTTAAATCTCCGCAAGCTCGAAGGGCAGGTCTGAATCCTGTACTGGTTCTTCCTCAAGGTCTGAGCATGCATACTCAGGTCGTCAGAGCGACATAATAGCAATATTATAATAGTAATAAGAAAGAAGAAAGAAAGTAATAACAGTGGAGATAAAATGCAGGTAGTCAATATGTCACTAACTGATGCAATGTATGATCCGTGTCCCTATCAGTCTCTAAGTCATCTTTGAAATCGAGTTGTGGAAAGGAGGATTATGTTTAACGAGGATCTCGTACATACCCGAGACTACGGCCCGCTATCGTCCTGGACATAACCCTGTCAGCCAGACCGCTAGGCCCAACCTAATATATATAAGAGCCGTTGTTCGAATGATCATTCTCTAAATCACTTCCCTCGCTAAATACAATTCTCTTTCCACTTCGGTTTCCCCTTTTTACCTAACTTTTCACTATTTGGGTATGGTCTAGTCATGTATAAATACGCATCAATAACACGGTTTTAGTCACTGTTCACTGTATTGTTCACTGTCACGAATCATTCACTTTTCAATGGCGTACTTGACACTCCTAAACCGATACCATTCACGCACGACAATACACTGTATACCGAATAAGAACGCGCACTATCACTAGAAGTATGGCCGTCGGGTAAAATATGTGCATTTAAACAAATCATATGTAATACGAGCTATCATGCATCTCATGAACTTATATAAATTGCCTTAAATCGTACATTCAAAATTCAGTAAAATGATACAAATGCGGTAGCAAGTAAACTCAGTTGGAAATACAACGAAATTAATTTCAAGCCAAACGGGTTTCGGGTTTGTAAGTTACAGCCATTTTATTTTAAGTGTTCGATCTGGAAATTCAGTTCCTGAACTGAATGTCCATTTCGCAATAAAATTTTCACCCTGTTGGGATCAAAATTAGGCAATGGTATAGTTCAACGAAATTTAGGTTTATCAATTAGGTTTCCAACGCACCAGACGGATTCTCAATCGTACCTCTACATCAGAAGTTATGTACTATACAACAATGGTGTATAAGTTCTGTCCCTGTTTGGGACTGCTATACGTCCTGTTCATCTAAAATACAGTTTAAATGGTAAACGACAGTAAAACGGGATGAAATCACTTTCATTAGTTATCTAACTGTTTCATATTCGCTATGGTATAGGGTTTCGCAACATAACATGTTCAAGCAGTAGAGGGTAAGCATTACAAGATGAGAATCAACAGCCAGTACTGCTCTGGACTGCAGTCCAGAGCCGCACTCCGCACCAGTTTCCGTCATCTTTTTAGAATAGAAACAAATTAAAACTCTTATGGGGTTCTAGGTCGTTGAGTCAGTTTCGATTTGAGCCCTTGAACGCAACATTCAAATTTATAATCGATTAACTGTGATTTTTACAAGTTTCAGACACGGAAAATTTCAGTTTTAATGGGCTTAATTGGGAATGATCGATCGCGTCAGTAACGACGGTATTTTTCAGCCAAATTATAACACGATGTTCATTACTATACGGGCCAACCTATGTGATCAGTTTTCGTCAATTTAACGGGGGTTTTCCCCTCGAGTTTGGCATCGAACAGGTACATATTATTGATTCGCAAGTCAAGTATATACTGTATTTATTGTCATCTAGAAATGTAATAGATAGAATTAGCATGGAGCAAGCAGGGTACTTGCCTGATGACGTGTTGACGACGCACGACAGCGGAAACGGCAAGATCGTGCCACGAACGGCGCGGTTAGGGTCCGCGGCCTCAGCTCGAGCTTGGGTTCTTGGCAGCGGAGGCTTGGGCTGCTGGGGCGAGGCGGTTACGAGTGATGGTGGTCTGTCGTCAGCGACAGAGGAGGGGCTCGGCGAGTTCGCCTGCGTGTTGTCGTTGAGGGGGTGGCTCAGCGGGTGCGCAGGAGAGGAGGCGAGGGAGCTCCGCTGTAGATGGGTGGAGCTTCGAGTGAGGGGGCTCTGTTGGCGTCGAGGTTGGTGGTGGAGTGAGGGTGTGAGGGTGTGGCGACAGTTCGTCGGCGATTGAAGGAGGCAGCAAGGGTGCTCGGTGACGAGGAGGGGGTTATTGCGAGGAGATGGGTTCGCCGCGGGGGAGCCGTGGGGAGGTGTAGACGGTGGTTCTGAAGAAGCTCGGTGATGGGAGGACGGAGGAGAGAGGAGGTAAGGGATCGGGGGTCGTGGTTGCAGAAGAGGTTGGTGCAGTGAGAAAAAAATAGTGGGGATGAAAGCTCGACCTTTTATGGGGAGAGGGGGACGAGAGTGAGGGGGAGAGAGAGTTAGAGAGACGAGGTGGGGCTTGAGGAAGAGGCGAGCGTGCGCGCGTGAGATTGGGGGTCGCGGCGTGGGGTCGTGGTCGCGAATGAGGAGCGAGGCGTGGGGCTTGCGGCGACGTGGGGAGAAGGAGAAGGAGCGGAAAAATTTTGAGGGAGTAGGGAAGAGAAGGACACGGGTCGGGTATAGGGGAAAGGGGCCGGGTCAGTTCGGACCGGGAATGGTTTGGGCCGGGGATTTATTATTTTCCTTTGGGCTTTTAGTTTAGGCAAAATTTCAATATTTAAAACGTAAGCATCTAAATTCATAAAAAAATAACGGGAAAAATAGAAAAATATTCAGGGGACTTGGAGAAATATGTGGAAATTTTTTTTGACGGAACCGGGAATTTACATCATACCCTCCATACAAAATTTTTGTCCTCGAAATTTAAAAAGAGGCAACGAGAAAACGGCACTAAACAAATAGATGTGGAAAACGTGCATGGATATCTTCCTCACGCTCCCAGGTAGATTCTCCTGGAGAGCGACCGCCCCAAGACACTCGGACTAATGGAATGACTTTATTCTTCAGCACTTTTTCTCTGCGGTCGAGGATGGTGGTGGACTGCTCCTCGTAAGATAGGTCGGTACCCAAAGATAACTCCGAATAGTCCAGAATATGGCTCTCATCCTGAACATAACGCCGCAACTGAGATACGTGGAAGTTATTGTGCACATCAGCTAGCGATGGAGGCAAGGCAAGTCGATACGCCACCTCTCCTACTCGCTCTAGCACCTCAAAAGGTCCGATGAAACGGGGACTGAGTTTCCCGGGACCTCCAAACCTGATAACTCCGCGGGTAGGGGAAATTTTCAGGAATACATGATCTCCGACTTCAAATTCTAATGCTCTCCTGCTGGCATCCGCCCAACTCTTATGTCGATCCTGAGCCGTCTTAATGCGATGTCTGATCATTTGGACCTTATCGACTGTCTGAACAATGAACTCGGGACCCAGTAATCTTTGTTTGCCCACATCATCCCAACAAACTGGGGATCGACACTTACGCCCGTAAAGTGCTTCGAAAGGAGCCATCTGAATGCTAGCCTGGTAACTGTTGTTATAAGAAAAATCAACTAGATGTAGACGATCTTCCCAGGAACCCTGGAAGTCCAACATACAAGCCCTCAACATGTCCTCGAGCGTCTGAATCGTGCGCTCGGATTGTCCGTCTGTCTGCGGGTGATAAGCTGTGCTGAACTTGAGACGGATACCCAGACTCTCCTGTAAGCTCCTCCAAAAGTGCGAAACAAATCTGGTGTCTCGATCTGCCACAATACTGACCAGAACTCCGTGAAGTTGCACTATCTCCTGCATGTATCTCTCCGCAAGTGACTCTGTCGACTGTCCCACTCGGAAGGGTAAGGAGTGTGCAGCTTTCGTGAGGCGGTCGATGATAACCCAAACGGCGTTGTTGCCCTTAGGGCTCTATGGCAAGGCCATCAAAAAATCCATAGTAATGTGCTCCCACTTCCATTCTGGTATCGGAAGCGATTGTAACAGTCCCGCTATCCTCTGATGTTCCGCCTTCACTTGCTGGCATACCAAGCACCTGGATACAAACTGCGCAATTTCTCGCTTCATCCCGTTCCACCAAAAGTGCTGCTTTAGATCTCGATACATCTTCGTGCCTCCCGGATACACAGAATAAGTTAAACTATGAGCCTCAGCTAGTACCTCTTCTCGAACATTCCCTTTGGATACGCAGAGTCTGCTACCGAATCTCAGAGAACCGTCTTCATGTATGAGTAAGTCCGTTCTCAGCCCGGCTTCTACCTGCGCTCTGAACTTTTGCAATCGAGCATCATCCGCTTGCGCAGCCTTGATGCGATCCACAAGAGAAGACTGCACCTGTAGTTGCCAAAACTGCTTGATTGCACTCGGTGTAACGACCTCAATCTCGAGTCTCTGAAAATCCTCAATGATGCTCCTCTGACTGGTCAACATCGTGACCACTGGCTTGCGACTGAGAGCATTTGGTACAACATTTACTTTTCCCGGATGATACTGAAGGTCCAAGTCGTAATCCGCCATCAATTCTAGCCATCGGCACTGCCTCATATTTAGTTATTTCTGAGTGAAGACATACTTCAGACTCTTGTGATCCGTGTACACCTCCACTTTCTCGCCCAACAGGTAATGCCTCCAGATCTTCAATGCAAAAACCACCGCGGCTAACTCCAAGTCATGCGTAGGGTAATTCCTCTAGTGATTTCTCAGCTGTCGTGAGGCGTAAGCAACCACCCGACCGTGCTGCATCAGAACACAGCCTAAGCCCTTGCCTGAGGCATCACTATGTATCACCAAACCACCGGAATCATCTGGCACTGTAAGAATGGGCGCCGTGGTTAACTTCTGCTTCATGGTCTTAAATGTCCGAGTACACTCCTCTGTCCACACAAACGGTACATCCTTCCATGTCATCCTCGTCAAAGGTTCAGCGATTCTTAAAAAGTCTTGGACGAACCGCCGATAATATCTTGCCAGTCCCAGGAAGCTTCTGATCTCGGTCACTGAATTCGGTGTTGGCCAATCTCTGACAGATTCTATCTTTATCGGGTCCACTGAGATGCCTTCACCCGAAACAATGTGTCCCAATAATTGAACCTTGTCAAGCCAGAACTCACACTTGTTCAATTTTGCGTACAGCTTCTTTTCCCGAAGAATGTGTAGAACCGTGCGCAAGTGCTCGACGTGCTCCTCCCGGGTCTTCGAGTAGACTAGTATGTCATCTATAAATACAACGACAAACGTGTCCAAGTACTTCGCAAACACCCTGTTCATCAAATCCATAAATATCGCTGGAGCATTGGTAACACCGAACGGCATCACAAGAAACTCATAATGTCCATATCGGGCCCTGAAAGCCGTCTTGCATGTATCCTCGGCCGCTACTCTGATCTGATGATAGCCCGAACGGAGATCCAACTTCGAAAATACCTTGTCCCCACTTAACTGATCAAATAAGTCGTCGATGCGCGGAATTGGGTATTTGTTCTTTATCGTGACTTTGTTCATCTTCCGATAGTCTATACACATCCGCAGCGATCCATCATTTTTCTTCACCAACAGAACTGGTGCACCCTACGGTGAAGCGCTTGGCTGGATAAATCCCTTCTCCAGGAGTTCTTCAATTTGCTTCTTCAATTCTGCCAACTCAATCGGTGCCATTCTGTACGGGGCCTTGGAAACTGATGCTGTACCTGGAGTCAAATCAATCGAGAATTCCAAAACGCGTGGAGGTGGTAGACCTGGTAAATCTTCAGGAAACACGTCCAGGAAATCCCGAACAATCTCTGGGTCTGGGCTTTCATCAATCTCCATAACTGTCAACTCTTTTGGCTTGGCTCTATACTTGGCTGGCTCCAAAGATTCGCTCCCGCCTTCGAAAATAAACTCTGGGTGATTAGGAATGCGGAAAGTCACATTCCTTGCTCGGCAATCAATAACTGCATGGAAGGTATTCATCCAATCCATCCCGAGAATTACGTCATAGCTGCCTGTTCTGATCAAAAGGAAATTCGCATAGAATTCCCTGCCACACACTACAACCGGACGGGATCTACATTCTCGACTAGATACTATAACACCATTACCCGGATGTATTTCCTAAATCTTGGTTAATGGTTCATGTGGTATGGAGTGTGTATCAACGAAATGCGCAGATATAAAACAGTGTGATGCTCTAGAATCAAACTGTACTCTAGCTGGCATGAAATGTACGAGTAGAATACCTGTGACAACTTCGCCTGAAGACTCCGCCTGCTCGGCGGTCAAGGTGAAAACCCGTCCCTGACCGCGGCCTGTGTAGGGTTGCCTCTGCTCCTGTGATCTCTGCTGCTGCGGTCCAAACCCTCGCTGTAACTTTGTTCGCTCGGGGGAACCACTAACTCGGTGCTGGCTGGATCCGCAAATCAAACACTGTCCCTTGGCGCGGCGACAGTCCTTCTGGGTGTGCCCATCCCTGTTGCAGTAGCCGCAAACTAAGTTCTTACTCTGGGGGCGATGCTGGGACACGAATGGACGCTTCATCTGTGTCGTTCCTGGCCTGTGAACTGGTATGACTTCTCGAGACGGTGTGTTCATTCAAGCCTACCCATGATCTCTAATTGCCCGCACTAACTACAATTTTGTTACTTTTCCTATTCAGATCATTAATTTATCTTCGTTGCACATGTCCAAACTATCTCAATTAGTTCTTTCGTATTTTATCATCTATAGGAGCTACTACTATCTTGTTACAAATGTAGTTCGTTTCTTATCCTATCTCTTAATTGGTTTCCTTAATAATGAGAAAGTAGAATGAAAAATAGGTAGAAAGGCGACTCTTTTACCGGTTAAAGTGGTTCATGGTATTTTTAAATTCAATGGTGTGGACGGTGCTTTACGAAGTTTACCCAAAATTTTATTTTATTTGTGGAGCACACCTGCAAAGATAATAAAAGGCCACTTTTTATTTAAATGGATTTGAACTTACAAAGAGGCCCAGCCTTCTGGATATCTTGGGCTATAATCAATTAAGATTTCAAGTCCAAATTGCTTGAATTTTTTGGTGATCAAGATGCTTTCACTGCAAAGGATCTTTTCTTAGGCACTAACTTCAAAATCATCAATCAAATCAAACATATAAAAAAAATCATAAAAATTCAAGCATCCAAAAAAGACAGAAAGTGACCTCCACAATTGTTTATTTGTTGTATATGCACTTAAGAGGTAAAGTGTTGGCTTCTTTTTCATGTGACACTTCAGCTCTTAAAGCTTTACACAAAGCATTTTTTTAGTGCTCCTCTCTTTAAAAGAGTTATGGACTTCCAACATGGATTCCCCACGGCAACCAATCTTAGTTTCATTCCACTTTCCCTTCTTTTTACATAAAATTAATCTTAATTTCCAACACTAATCTTTGTGTGTGATACAGGGGAGAGTCGGTTACTCCCTCCAATTTGACTATGATATTATATTTCCATCAATATTAATTTAAATTGCTTTGAATATTGTCCGTAACATCCAACTGATACGATTATATTCCACTTGTTTCACCATATTCAAATTCTAGACCGTTAATCTTTACTTTTATATTTTGAACGAAAAAGTTACTCAAATCTTTTCTAAAATTATTCCGAGGGAGAGTACTATGATGGATGGGAACAAAGTATATGTATATAGAGAGAGACGGAGAATAATGGAGAAAAAAGGCCCTAGGAGGCTTTTTTGTGCATCAAAAATTTATATTATACATGAATTTTTTCGACGGGCACCCATCATCATCTTTATCATATGGATACACCAAATATTTCATGTGATTCCACCACTTTTTCACCGTTAAATTAGCAATGCAAAAAGTTTTATTGTCCGCAAACCGTTTATTTTACACCCACTAAATCAATGGTAAAAAAGTAATAGAATCATATAAAATTTGGTGTATCCACATCTTACATGATAAAGATGATGATGATAGGTGCCGATCGTCAGAAAGAATCATAGAAGGTGTTTTTTTTCGATACCATTAGAGGAAATTCCCTCCTGTGGCACATTTGCTCCATTATTCTCGTGTGTGTGTGAGAGAGAGAGAATAATGAAGAAAAGAGACCCTATGAGGCTTTTTCGATAGGCGGCGTCAAATATCTTTATTTTCCACCATTTTATTCGACGATCGGTACACATCATCATTATTTTTATCATCTAAGATGTGCATACACCATATTTCATATGATTCTACCATTTTTCACCGTTGAATTAGCAATATAAAAAGTTCTATTGTGGGTAAACCGTTAATTTTGCACCCACCAAATCAACGGTTAAAAAGTAGTTGAATCACATGAAATTTGCTGTATCTACATCTTAGATGATATAAATGGAAGTGATGGATACCGATCGTCGAAAAAAATCATGAAGGGTATTCTTTTTGACGCAATAGGAGGAAATCTTCTCCTATGGTATCTTTCTCCCATTATCCCCTCTCATTCTCTCTCTCTCTCTCTATATATATATAGAGAGAGAGAGAATAATGGAGAAAAGAGGCTATAGAAAAGAATTTTCTGTTATGGCGTCGAAAAAATTCATCCTCTATCGTGTTTTCCAACGATCGGACTCCATCATCTTCATCGTTATCATCTAAGATGTGGGTATACCAAATTTCATATGATTCTATAACTTTTTCACCGTTATTTTAGCAATGTAAAAAGTTCTATTGTCGGTAAACCGTTAATTTTGAACCCACTTATTTAACGGTGAAAAGGTTGTAGAATCAAATGAAATTTGGTGTACCCATATTTTAGATGATAACGATAAAGATGGTGGATGCCGATCGTTAGAAAAAAATGGAGGTTGTATTTTTTCGACACTATGACGCCATAGAAGGAAATTCCCACCTATGGCGCCTCCCCCCCCCTCTCTCTCTCTCTATATATATATATGTATAAAAGTAAAAGAGTCATAAAATTAATTACATTTTTAAAATTGAAAGTGAAGTATTTTCTCTAAAAATTTTCCACATAAAGATTAAAACTCTAATTTTTATCTTCATATAATTAATGGAAAATTGTCAAGTTTTCCCGCGGACAAAAAAATCTCTGGCCGTGAAACGGTTGCCAAAGCCCCTTGAAAAAAATTTCAGTTGTCAAAAAACCCTTATCTACGGTACCTATATAGTTGCCTGCTATATCTAATTTTTATGGGATATGTATACAGTTGTTTGCGAAATCTATGCAGCTGCCTGCTATATATATGAGCTAATTAGAAATAGTATTAAACTATACAGATAATGCATAAATATTTTCCAAGGGGTTTTTAACAACTGCTTCAGAGCCAGAATTTTTTATCAGCGGTAAAACCTGTCGGGATTTGACAATTTACCCTATTTTTAATTATTGCACACGCGCTCACGCGGCGGGGGGGGGAGGGGGAGGATGGATGGGGGGAGAGTGAGTTTTACATGGTAAGCGAATGAGATCGATTTCTTAAAAACTCAAAGAAGATATATATAAGAGGGGGTAGATGCAGAGACATATAAACAAAAGAAGTATTGGACAAGCCTTGTCTTCATCTTTACAAACATGGACCACCACTCACCCATCCTTTGATCTGTTTTTGTTCCAAAAACAAAAGAATCTGAAATTTTTTAAATGAGAATAATATTTAGGCCCTTTACAAGTACAACCACCCAACCCAGCTGTATTTGGCCCCCCTCATTTTGTGGTGTTCCATCTCTATAATAATTATTTCATTATTAATTTCTATACATCTTATACATCCTAGCAAAAGGTAAAAAACCATAGGTTATATATGAGAAATATATGCATCTTTGTCACACGATAAGAGTTTCTCAGCTATATCTGTCAAAAAGTTATATGATTTCCATAGTTCTTTCACTTGAATCGGATGTTAGCAAATTCAACGCTTTACCGATAATAGAACACTTTCCATTACCAAATCAAGCATCTAAAAATACCGAATGACATGGAAATTGGTGAACATATACAGTAGGCCAAGTAGATCGAGATGGATGATGCAGTCATAAAGAAAATTATAAAAAAAAAAGTTGAACATTTCACAAGCATAGGAGAGAAATTCTTTGCTACGGCAATGATACCGCATTTCTCGTATATATTTATAAATAAAGTAGTGAATTATGATAACTTTTGATTCGAGACGAGATGTAATCCTGCAGGCTGAACAACTTTTTATAAGCTAGATCCGAACTTTTGCAATGATATTTCTTTTAAACTATTTTGTTTTATATACATGTGTGACGAAATCTGAACCTGGCCTGATTTGGATATTACTGCTACACCAAATAAGTTCAAAGTTGTGACTGATATATTGCGGGATATGATTTTTTTTATATATATTCTAACAATTTTTGTTAAACGAAATAGCATCAAAATCTCAAAAGTAAATGATCCTTCGATGGACCAATTCAAATGAATAGACTCTCAAGCTAGCTAGCTTTTGCTATTTGCTATTGCTACTATAAATAAAAGTTGTGATTCATGCATCCCACTTCTTCAGACCATGACAACAAAGAGTAGTGCGTCACATCGCACACTCAACCAAAAAAGAGGCATATTTTTAGGGAAAGGAAAATGGATATGTAAGAAGCAACAAACCTCACCAAGAATGGACGATCATGAGGTCAAATTTCTTAGCGCAATGAACTATTAATTAAGGTATTCAATCGCATTGCCTCATGAGACATTAATATTAAAAATGTTATGTCAAATCGCTTTTTTCAGGAAAAAAAATATTTATCTGCCATGTAATTGTCAGAAGCACGGGAAAGCACCGGGGTTTTAACAGAATTTTGAAAACACACGCTATTAGAAAAAGATGCAACAGCGAGGGACAATATTTACGAGGGACAAATTTTTCTCGGCAATGCGTACACCACTAAGCGAATTTTCCCTCCTCCTAATATTCTTTCGACAATAATCTAATTTCTAAGATGGAAAGCATACATTATCGGGGAAGGTATAAAAAACGTAAATTTAATTGGGCTAAAATATAGCAAGGGAAGCATTGCCGACGGATATATCCCTTGGCAATAGTCGCATTAGCAACAAAAGATTTAGCGAGGGACAACAATGACGAAGGATATATCTCTTTGCAATGTTTCCCTCGCTATTTCTTTTGTATCTAATGCCACTATTGCCAAGAGATATATCTCTCAACAATACTTCCTTCACTATGTTTTGGCTCGATTAAATTTAAGCTTTCTATGCTTTTTTCCGGTAATGTATTTTTTCCCCTTTAGAAATAGAATATTGCTAAAAGAACATTAGCAAAAGAGAAAATTCGCTTGGTAGTATATACATTGCCGAGGAAAATTTGTCCCTCGCAAATGTCGTCTTGCAATTTTTTCTACTAATGTCGGTACAATAACGATAAGATTCGGTATAGTAACTTATGTAGCTTGATGGATGGTTAAGTAAAAATTATAGGGAACGGAAAGGATTGCTATATATCATATAAGATTATGATGTACATGAAATGCTTATAGTAGTTCTCTAAAATGATGCAAAAATGATTACATGCAAATAGAGGGTTAATTGCTTATAATACCATAATATTTCATATTTTTTAAGTACCATAATATTTCACTCTTTCTACAAACCCTCCCCCTGTATACACACACGGCACTTAACTGCCATATAGTTCAAATTGTAGTTTGCTACCCTTGATCAAAAACTGGTTATATTAGGGTTGAAAAACAAATTTCTTTTAACTTAACTCATCTTTCTTTCCAAAAATTTACCGCGATAAAAAAAACCCTAGTTCCCAAATCAAACAAGAGATTGACGGAGAGATGAAGGAGACGTTTAGAGTTTCCAAAGTTTCCAAACCGAACATGTATTAGTCTATTACACATTGTAAGGGGTTATTTTGTTGGTGGAAAATAGATAATATTAAAGATTTTTTTGTTTAATTCTAACCCTTCTTCTTGAATTTTTTTCTTTACACATCTTGAAAGAGCAGTTCCAAATAACACCCGAGCCTATGATGACGAGAGCATAGCTATTTTGTGGAAGGGGGTCAAATTATGGGAAAATTATTCGATGTGCCAGCCACATGTGCTTGGTCAGAAGAGAGAAAGAAATAATAATATGGACCCCATCGAATCGTCCGAAAAGTGTTCGAAATTCTCCATATCTTTATCTCTCCTGCCCATAGTACAGTCAGCATACCGAATAATTTCTCCAAATTATGGCTCAAAATTTAATGAGGAAGAAATTAAGGAGAGAGAAGTTAGGACAGGGAAGAGATGGAGGAGGAAGAAGGGTAGAAATGTCCAGAAATTCCCACGTGCAACTAACGGTGAAATTTTATTTGGAACATTTCTATCGGATCTATAGCGTATGATATTAAACGGCTAACGATGATAAACATTATGGCATTTAAGTGCTGAAAATATTGTAAGATTTTATTCTACAAGAAATGTAAAATATTATGGTTTTATTAAACAATTTACCCTGCCATAAATGACTACCTTGAGATGCAAGAGATTAGGCAGAGACCAATGAAGAGAAACAAATTTGCAGGACCATGGAACAATAGGTGCCCCTAAGTTTTGGACACTATATTTGTGTACAAAAAGTGAGGAGTTGTGAAGGGGACAGTACCTTGGAGTCCTATTTTCATTTGGATTCATGAGCTGTCGATTGCATAGTTTTATATAATATAAAGATAGATAGATAGATAGATAGATTTGGTTTTTAATTCTAGCATGTGACATGACATCACATAATTAGACTACAAAATTAGATAAATTACTTAACACTTTGTTTTATTCTTAATTTTATTGATATCTCACCAATCATGATACTAGGTCTTCAAATGGAAACTTGGTCTTATGATCAAATTTGAACTAGTAGATATTCTGCTCAAATTAGATATGCTAGTTGGATTTAATTTCTCATGCGAAGTGGTTTCAGACTTTCAGTTTGATTATGAAAATAAATTTCTCAGAATCCATCAAATGATGACTTAATTAATCTATACAAACAAATTAACATTGGAATCTATTAGACTAACGTGTAAACCTTTTCGAAATATTTGATGATTGACTGCTTTTATTGATTCCAAAATAATAGCAATACCATCTCATTATATATATATATATATATATATATATATATATATATATATAATCCTAATAGAAAAAAGGCTAAATTTCAATTTGATACTATAAATTTTGGACTCTTTTACCTCAAAAATATCACGAACTTCTAAAATGATGTAATGTACCAGAAAGTTCTCTAACGGAGTTAACTTGTTATTAACAAAAATAAATAAAATGACTAAAAAACCCAACATATATCAATTTAAAAGGCTATTTTTTTTCCTAAGAATCAATATATGTTTGGTATTTATTCAGTCGTTTTCTCTTTTTTGTTAAATAAATGTTAACTCCGTTAGGGAGTTTTCTGGTACAGGGAAAAGTTTGTGGCAGTTTTGTATCATTTTAAAAGATTATGGTATTTTGGGGGAAATTGATTAAAGTTCAATGAATCAACTTGAAAATTTACCCAAAAAAATAAATCATAAAGTCTTGCATATATCCCAAAAATTACTCAGATCAAACATGCTGTGTAAGAAGGCAAAGCAACCTTCCCCCACCCCCACCCAAAAAAAAAGATACATCACATGAAATTTCCTCCTCCATTATATATATATATATATATATATATATATGTATATAAAGTAGCAATAATACAACAATCACAGCTTATGAATGTCATCTCACATATTCAAGTACCTTACAGCATTACAGTAAATACACATCCAACAGTAACTAAATACCAAATATAAATAAAAATAGAGATTAACAGAGGATCTTAATTATAATTATAATTAATTCCAAACTCCCCACCAATTATCAGCAGCAGCTGCATGAGGATTATTCTCCTCAAACATGCCCTCATGAGCAGGCAGGTAGTTGCAGCCGTCGTCGCTTCCGTCGTCCTCCTCGGAGTGGACCCCGCAACCTCCGTCTAGGGGGGCCACGACACCGGGGAAGCTGTCGTGGAAGTAGGACTCTGATCCGCTGCTGTCGACGAGATGGGGGCCTTCCATGTCTACGACGGCACTCCCTCCGCTGCCTGTGCTCAGGCGGCCCTCAGGATTTATTTGCAGGCAGGAGGTTATTTTCTCGCCTGTCGAGTCGCCCGCAGGCTCCACCGTCGGAAGTTCTTGGTAGTTTTGGAGCTTTTCAGTCAGGGTTGCAACCTGTGATGAGATTTCCATTTTAGACATGTATAGACACTGTTTATATATATATATATATATATATATATATATATATATATATATATAACAATTCTATATTTGAAGTTAGCAGTTGTTGGAGTGATCATTTATTATGAAAATTAAGCTAGTGATCTTTCTATATATTAAGAAATCTTTAACTTTTTTATTGCTCCGTTTAAGACTAATTTCTTATATATGAAAAACCTTATTCATATCTATACACCCCTTAGTATTATATATGGATCTTCTCTTTATTAGCTTTATCTATACACCCCTTAGTATTAACTTTTTTTTATTAGCTCACAAATTCAAGACCTGCATATGCAAAATATAAACAGAAAGTTAATCGACCCTACTCATAATCCAACTGAAATTAAGAATGGGAATGTTGTTATACCTGAGAGCGGAGCTGATCGTTGTCCTTGAGAATGCAGTCATGATCAGCCAAAAGTGAGTCATAGGCGGCTTTAAGCCGATCAAAGTCATGTTCGAGCTGCTTTGTCTTCCAACGGGCCCGACGATTCTGAAACCAGACAGCCACCTGTCGCGGCTGCAGCCCTAGCTTCTTAGCCAGCTCACTTTTGCGCTCCGGCTCCAGCTTGTTCTCTACCACAAAGCTCCTCTCCAACATGTGCACCTTTTGTTTATTTATATATTCAGAACGGGTAAAAAATATTATCACATATATATAACTAGAGAAAACGGCGCCTTCAGATCCAAAACTGCCATGGCCTTTTACAAGGATAAGCAAGTTTCAGGAGGCTAACTGCAAAATAGTCAGAGCAATTTGCGCCAACAGCACATGCACCCCCCATTTCCTCCTATAACTATAGTTACTACTTACTAGCTAACAGATGTGCATATCTGCTCTAATTAAGTTAAATTTAAGTTAGGCATCACTAGTTATTGCATATTATTTGGTAAAAAAGTCAACATCTCCAATCTAAAAGTATGATTCTCCATTTTTCTACATTTCTATCACAAGCCACTAGCTTCATTTTGCCAAGAAAAAAAATGATTGTATTTGGAAAATAATAATCAATATATCAAAAGTTTTATAGTTTATTATTTTCCTATAATTATGTTTTCTGAAGGAAAAAAATCATAAAGTAGATCAAAAATTTTGCATCGCAGGGACGGTATACAATTTTTTCTTTTTAAAAGAAAAGGGAAAAGCATATGAGATGCTTTCATATTATTTATGCTTTATGGATGAAGTTCAAGATGAACGATGCTGGATTGCTTAAAAATTAAGATCAATTTTATTGATTGGCATTCATCCGTAGCTTGTTTAAGTATTTTGCAAAGTCTATTACATATGAAATTTAGTAATACCTGCTCCGGAGTGAGGCGGCGTTTTTTCTCAGGAAGTTGCTCATCGTAGTACTCTTCTTCCAGAAGTTCGTCTGCGGAGGTGAAGAAGGGCTGCCTCTTATTCGAGCCCTCCTCCATGCTTAGCATCCATCTCGTGCCTTCATTTCTCTCCAAATAAACATTCAATATGAATAAAACGGAATAAAAAAGTATTCATTTCATAAAGATCTGACTATACAAATAAAAAAGAGAAACATATACCTCGAAAGATCGGGTTCCCCGATCCCCCCAAGATGAGCATTTTTCCAGAATGCGAAGACGAAGAATCGAAGATCACACGGCCCGAATCCATGACTTATGTATCAGACCCACTTAAAACGACCGAAAATCTTACTATACAAAGAAAATTTATCGTAATCGTATATATAAAGAGATGTATATATACTTTTGTAGAGCTTGATCCTTAGTATTAAAAGAAGACAATATTCTTGTGACGAAAGAAACTGGTACTCCACAGCAACCTCGTCGACGTTTTCATCGGGAACAAAGAAAACCCCATCATGCACTGGTTTTTTCAAAGTATATCGATCGATCGATTGCTGATCAAGAAGAAGACGTAAAGGATTTGAGTCAAATTTTTTTTCAGGGAAGGTTTTGCCGGAATCTAAAGATTCCAGCGCCGGAGAGCTTGAGAGACCGTGAACTCTCTTGTGTACATGTTTTTTTGGTGGTGTTTTGTGTTGGAGGGCTTTGAAGCTAAAGTCGATTGAGGAGGAAAGGGTGGCTTTTATAGTGCAGGACAAGACCAAATTGCCCTTGCTGTGAAAACTAGGGGGAATTTGTTCAAAACTTGCAAAGGACCCTCCTACTTTTGCCCATGTAAATAAAAAGATATTTTATGTCATATACTCTTTATTGATTTACTTTTTCATTTTACAGAAAGCAGACTTTTACCAATTAGCAGTAGCTCAGTTGGTATGGCACTTTCCTTCTTAGAGAAAGTGTGTGGTTTGATCACCGGGGGGGAAGCGGCCGCAATTTAACCTTTTCATGGCAAATTCATGCCCTTCCCCTGATGCTTGTGTGTGATGTGTATGATAATGTTGTGTACTTGGGTATGCCTTAACGGACCGGTTCAAATAAAAAAAGAAAAAAAATCGGAACCTTTTCATTTGTGTAATTTTATGTTCATAAATAGCTTTTAAATTTTAGTCATTGTATTCATGCCATAATTATCGTATATTTCACGCTTCCATATAAAGATGACCGGTGAATGAGAATAAGAATTGCAACAACTAAAAGGCCAATATTTATCAGAGGGGAAACACATTGCAGCCATTCAAAACACAAGAAAATCCAGCTATGTTACGAAGGTGTGGAAAGTTTGAAAGATGGTGCATCGCTTAATTTGGATTTTAGCAGACTCTAACTTCTCTTATTTCTGGATTGCATAATTACCTATCTTCTCTCTCAAAAGAAAAACAAGGAAACTATTTTATTATATTCAGATTTTTTGTAACCCCCTCCCCCTCGATCCCCCAAAAACATCTATTTCCCTATGATAACATAGGTATGTTGTTAAGGCGAATAAAGATGGGCATAAAAGTAGTAGAAAGGTGTGAAGAATTTGGATTGTGTGTGTGGTGTGTATGTGTTGTTGATGAAAAATGTTGCGGTTTATTACGTTTAAATGTAAAATGCAGATTATTAAAAAAATTGGAGATATACCTATTTAAACAGCAAAAATGAAAGGGATTTCCTTCAATTCAATTTTGCATAAAACTTTAATTGAAGAGAGAGAATGGTCCAAAACTAGCAGTCGGGTACGGAGTGATAAGAAAGAAGAATTATATCCATCATCAGATAAGAGATAATATTTTCATTCATGTCTAAATACAGTGCAAATACAATAGTTTTTGGATTTGACTGTAGATGTGATGAAGTGTTGATTTTGATGTTACATAATAAAAATTATAAATATATACACTCCTTTCATTAATTACCTAGAGAAGCAATCCACTTGGATTAAGCATACGCCAACTTGATATCAAAAGTGAGCAACATAGCTGAATATGATCAAAGCATAGCAGGTACTTAGTCATTGGCTGATCAAATACGGATGAGGATGGTTCTCAAAAATTGGAAATTTTTATTTGCACTTGGTGAAAGTTTGATACAAATCGAAATATGATACATTACAAGAGAAAAACTATTTATCACCGCTACATACTGGGCATATTAGAGTATGTTTATTACGGTCTCTAATAGCAAGTGAACGGTCGCTAATGAGCATTAGCGACCGTACATAAATTAGACGGCCGCAGAAGGTTTGGTCGCTGACATGTCTAAGACGACGACAACAACTGAGCCTTTTATCCCAAGCATATGGGATAGGCTACATGAACCAACATGAGAATCACGCCGGGTCCAGCACATGAATCCTCCGCCTCCACTCACTCCTATCGAACAATATACTTTCATTGAGTCCTTTGGCAACCATATCGTTTCGTATCACCTCCATCCATGTTTTCTTCGGTTTCCCTTTTGCCCTTTTGCCATTGTCCATATCGAGAGTATCTATTCGTCGAACCGGTGCTTCCATAGGTCTGCATCGCACATGACCAAACTGTTAGTTATATATATGCCCTAGAGGCCATTGTTGTACATATGATATATATTATAGTGGATGCTTGGATATATACAGAGAGGACTTTCTTGCTCGACATGATAGTATGCTATTTGGTTTCACTTTGTCTTAACATGTTGACTTGTATTAGTTTATTATCTTGCTCTCACATATTGATAAAGCCCTTAGGATATGTATTCGACTACTAGGACTATGATGAGATCATACTAGTGGGGCCAGGATAGTCAACGAGTACATCTTATAACTGTTCCTAGTCGAGAGTGTATCGAGACAGGGTATCGATGCACCAGTGTAGACTAGCGTGTACGCATCTTGACCCATATGATGGGCGATGGATGATCCCATATCCATTGGTGTTTGATATCAGAGATGGTGTATGAGTGCTCAGTGGAGACTGGGTACACTGGACGGACTCGCCGAGTACTCCCAGATGGTATTATACCTCACGTCAGATGGCAGTTCTCTGGTGACACTGGTACAGGTTAGTCTGTAGACCCTGTTAGTTATATGTATGCCCTAGAGGCCATTACTGTACATTGGATGTATATTGTAGTGGATGCTGGGACATATATAGGTAGAACTTTCTTGCTCGACATGATAGTACGCTATCTGGTTGCTCTTTATCTTAACATGTATACTTTCTGTCTCTCTGATTACATGTTGATAAAGCCCTTGGGATGAGTACTCGACTTCCAGGACTATGATGCAGATCATACTAATGGGGCCTAGGTAGTCAATGAGTACATCCTTCATGGTTCCTAGTCGTGGGAATATCGAGACGAGGTATCGATATTCCAGAGTAGACCAGCGTGTATCTTCTCGACCCATGTGATGGGCGATGGATGATCCCATATCCATTGGTGTTTGACATCAGAGATGGTATACGGGTGCTCAGTGGAGACTGGGTGCACTGAACGGACTCGCCGAGAACTCCCAGATGGTATTATACCTCAAGTCAGATGGCAGTTCTCTGGTGACACTGGTACAACTTAGTCTGTTGACCCGAGATCGTCATAGAGTCTTGTGTGTCTCCCACCGTGCTTTGATTTCCACCCTACCACGGCTCTACTGAGTCGTGCAAACAGGTGGTTTTTGGGTACAGTCCCGATTCACATGGAGGCAATGAGCGATAGGAAGGGATTCGTCTCTCCCGGTATTGGGGGTTGATGTTGCGCTATGCACGACTGGCCATAACAGGAAATCCCTGGCCAGGGTTGCTGTGATATACTGGTAAGAGTTATCAGTAGTTTCACGAATGTTATGGACCCTAAGTCGGCATGACTTATCGAGCTACTGGGGTCTGACGTTTACCACCCCTAGGTGAAATATACGACATATCAGACGAACATACCGGACTGTACGGTAAGTGTTACTGGTTGGATTCACAGGAGTGTGAGCGGGCTTGCTTGTCGATTTTCTGATCGCTCAATACCCGGGTGGCCGTTACGTTTAGCAGACCGCTTGCGGCTTGTGGATGTTTGATATGATCATCATCCGCTGCCGGCGTATTGACGAGTCTTTAGAGTCCTACACAGAGGTTTCCTGGCTCAAGCGAAACGAAATAGGAGCGCATATGAGATATGTGCGGGACCGAGAATAATTCGTGTATGTGATACCGTATTCCATTCTCGCGACGAATGTATCGATTGGTTATATGCGATATAACCTAGTTGTCGAATCAAGGATTGATTAGATAAGCCGATACATTGGATACTAGCCGGTTATATGCGACATGACCGGATCACTGAATCAAGTGTTGATTTAATGATTTAATGTATAATTATATATTTGATATATTACTTTGCATTAACTGGTATTGGTTCACTTTAAATGGATTTTCTCACTTGGATTGTGCAAGTTGTATATGTGATATACTTTTATGCACAAGATTGTATCATGTTTGATGATACATGCAAGCTTGGGTTTGTGTAAAGAATTGACCATGGTTATATGAATGGTTAGGGTTTCATTTTATTTACTTATTCATTTATTTATTCTTTTTGTTTATTTTGGAAAAAGAAAATGATAAAGAGAAAAAAGAAATGGTGGCTTAGTTTGTTTTTAGTTGAAGTTTCATGAAGCATTAACTAAGTCACCATTCTTGTCTCATCCTTAACCCTAACCATTCAAGTTAACCATGGTCCATTCTCTACAATTAACCAAGGGTTAATATATGATAAGTATTGATTTATTTATATTATTATTCAAAAACTTATCATATCTTCTTCTTCTTCTTTATCTTCTTCTTCCATAAAGAAAGCTTGCTACATCAATGGTGATTGATGAAAAAGTGTGAGAAATCCAAATCTAAAGTCTACCCACTTCCTATTTCTTCATCCTCTACCTCTTGCCAAGTAGGATAGGGTGTTTCCTTCACAAGTTTTCTTGACTTGATGAAGTTGGAGCTTGATCTAGCGATGCCTCGATGTAGATCATCTTCGGCATCGTCGTCGATGACCTAGACCGCTTTTTCTCCGATGAAGCCGACGCTAGAGCCCAAGATCCGATTTGTACAGCGAGGATACTTCATCGCGGAGCTTAGGAGGTGGAGGACCGGATCTACAAAGGTTGTAGCCCCTTCCCTTTAGCTATAATTCCGTTTACTTGCTTGCATCGCCTTGATTTCTAGTTAACGATCCGTATTAGGGTTTGTAGGCACAAGGAATTTTTGATTTGTGCATGTTTGATCACTTGTGAGACTCCATTAGAGTGCCTAGGAACCCTACACTGGTATCAGAGCCTAGCTAGAGCCTTAGGCGATGCGTAGACGGAGTTAGAAGTCCGATCGACCCGAAACCCCGATTTTAACATGCTCTCTGGACTTTTTTGAAATTCGTGGATTTTTGTGAATTAAAAATATGCAGAAAAATCAGCAGGAAGATCTAAGACTTACTGTGAAATTCGAGCTCCTGTATCCATCAAAGAGCCGCGTTTCCGCCGCATAAGCATGGCTTATGCGGCGGTTCCGCGGCCATAATGTATCCTTGTTTAATGAATTGTGCACAGTAATTCCTAGTGTGCAGTGCTGGTTTTCCTGGGAATTTTTAATATTTTTCCAAGAGTTGAATTTTCTAGGTTGTATTGGGAACTCAGTGTATCGATCGGTTTGTCTAATTTTGTCAGTGTGTTTTTCCGGGTATTTTAGAATATGTTAAAAAGTTCGACCGGATATAAATACCCACTTTTTCCCCTGCCAGGAAATTTCCAATTGTTGGATTTTTCCGTAGTTTAACGACGTTCTAAGTAGTGCAAGTAACGCGATGGACCCTCTAGAAGACAACAAACCTTAACTCGATTATGTGACCGTCTTGAACTGCCCTTTGAACCTTCGAGTTTGGGGCAGTACGGCGTGCCACATGTGAGGCGTTGGCTTGACCCTTCTACGGCTGGACCGTTGGTACTGAGGCACGAACTGAATGCTGTTAGACTTATTTCATGTGTTGAGCCGTATCGGGAAAACTTGGGTGTTCGAATGTTCGATCGGAAAGTTTAACATTTTCTGTTTATCCAGAATGTGATACAATAATTGGAATTCACAAGTAGTTATGAGATAACGGAATGAATGTTATAAACATAGCAGTTTAGTTTCCCTTGATCGGTTGCCACGGAGTTTTGATGTGATCAAAAGTCCGTTGCAATCACGTAGCGTACGCTGATACTCTCCGGGTAAACTTAATAGACAACCTCACCCCATAGCCCCGACCAAGTGATTGTAGGAGAACCCCGTCGCCGAAAGCATCCGTTTGGGTGCTCGCGGTAGCGGTGTTCCGCCTTGGTGCACTTCGTCGACGGCGTCGGGGGTGCGGCCGCCTACTAAAGTTTGCGACGAGCATTCGATCAGTTTTTCGGGAATCTTGTTGAATTGCCCGACTTGATATTGGAAAGAGTTTTCGATAATGAGACTAAAATGCGGGGTTTATAATTGTTAGGCATGCGATGTCTAAAGAATTCATTTGATCAGGCATGCGATGTCTGAGGTCGTTGCGGATTCCAACTGTTGTAGTTTTACACTTTCTTTTCTGTGGCCGTAAGTGTAATATGTGATATCGCCGGTTTCGTTGCTATATGTCAACGACAATTGGGATGCGCATATTTACTTACGTTGATGACATGTGATATTATGTGTTGCTGGATATGTTATATTGGATCGTCGTGTTTGAATAGCCGGGGTTTTTTATGTGAGATGAGTGTTTTTCATTTTCATTCATGTAAAAACTTGTATGTAATATTCTTTTATTGGGGCACTTCCAGATTGCGGAAGTTGTCACCGTTGATGTATATTATTTACTTTTCTGCACTAGGATAGACCCAAGGAGGGGAGCACAAGTAACCGGGTTCTAGGGTCCAGTGGGAGACCATCTCGAGGAGTCGAGTCCGGGTCTCCTAACCCTAGAATTGGTAGGGTTGCTTGCCGCTCTCGTAGGGGTCTGGGGGTGTGGGATTGGCTATTCATCACGACCGTGGAATCCGTGTTTTATACTGGCTCGTATTGAAAACACGGACGTCCTAGTATATCCAATGTTTCATATGTTTCTTCTGCTGTGATTTATCTGTGATGTGATCATGTGATGTTCTGTGACAGATATTATATATAGTATATATGATATATTATATAAACGTTGCTTATGTTTTACACCCGCGCTAGCCCTGCCCCGCTCTGCCGTTAGTTACCTAACCTAATGGTGCAGACGGGACATCGAGACGAATGCGGATGGCATAAGCGTACGTTATATTTATCTGTGATGTTTAGATGGACCTTAATGATGGGATATTCATTAATGAGATTAATGAAAGAAAATAAACCTAATTGATATTGTGGAATCGAATTTCAAAATAAAAACAGATAGCTACAGTTCTTGCTTTGCATCGCGGTGTTCATTATAGAACATCCTGCACCTTATTCGATGAGGAAAGGACCGAGATCCCTTCACCGGGAGTGACTCCTTTAGCAATAACTGGCAGATGCTACAACCCTCGGTTTGTCTTTGATCGCTTCTATAGTTTCCGCTTTGCACAGTGATATATATGATATATCCCGCACCTCATTCGACGAGGAAAGGGCCGACGATCCCTTCACCGGGAGTGACCCCTTTAGCAAAACTAGAAAAGCCTCGAAAACATTCCATTTAAAAACTATTTGATTCCGCAACGAGATCAAGTTCAAAGCGTTAAAGGTTTTCACAAAAACCATTCGCAACCCTCTGTCATTTTAGGAAGTAGAGTACTTAGTATTCGTGCTGTGTTTGTTGACCATAGTCAAGGCACAGTGTACGGTAGCTAAGTGATGTCTTCCTACACCGCATATGATGCGATTAGTTAGGACAGTCGCGTGACTTTGTTGACCTTAGTTAAGGGTCATGTGGGTGGGTCTAATTAATCACGAAATGACGGGTAGAACTTGACTAGTACTTATGATTTGTTGACCATAGTTAAGGTCATAGGTGCTAGGGGTAAAAACCTTTATCGGGAGTTTCAAGTGTTGAAATTTGCAATGAGATTGCATACCTTCTATGTGATAGTTGGATCCCGATACCCACTGCGAGTAATTGTTACTCCTGGGAGAGTTTTGCACTTTGCAATTAGCCGATTAAGTAGGTGTCTAGAAAGGTGTCAACGGGGTTACGCCTCTGGGAAAACGAGGTTTACTGTAATTAGGTCCGTGCGAAAGCACGGGGAACCTCCCTCAAAGTACCGACACTGGCCTGGCTGAAAGATTGGCGAACTTGTAGAGTGTAATTAATCCCGGCTAGTCTTTCCTTTTAAGATTTGAAGGAAGATTTGATAAAAACAGTGGGAGCCATCCTGATTAGATAAAATATATAACCAATCTAATCTTGCAAGAGCGCACGCAGAGTGTTTTCTTCTCTCTCTCTCCTGGTAGAGACCATATCACACCTTAATCAAAATAATAAAATGGATGTATTGACCGAACCCGCTTGTTATACTGAGCTGGGGAATGTTGGTCCCGCTCTAACTTATAATTGTTATAAGACAGAGCAGGAAATAGGGGAATACCAGAATTCCTATGCCGCCCAAACGAAGAAAGTGCATATGATGCATCATCTTCGGGTGTGTTCATTACAAAGAACTGTTTCTCAGTATCCTCCGCATCCTGGGTATCTGATACCGGATCAGGATCCCAGATATGTAATCTGTTACATAGGGCTACAAAAGGGTAGAAAAACTGAGAACGGGTGAGAAGTTTCATGAGGCAGAAAACGGGGCAAGTGTTGCAGCCAAGTCTGTTGGTCACTGTCACCCTGTATTACCAATACATTGATTCTGAACAAATGCTAGTAGATACCGAACCTGATATACAAAATCATATCAGTCTCTTTATTAGTAAAGAAATGATAAAATTTTGTATTGATGGATAATGTTTTGAACATTTCCTATATCAAAAGTTGATCGGTTCAGGCACGTTATCTAAAAGCATTGACGTTCTAAATCAAACTACAGTTCTTAGTATTCAGAACACACACAAGAGGAAGAGTTCAGAAATGAACGAATTCTTCTTGAGGTTTTGTAGACTAGGTCATATCAATGTGACCCGACTAGCTGAAGTTACATTTAGATGTATATTTAAATCAGTTTGAATTTACATCTTGTGAAACTTGCCAGTCATGTCACAAAGATATAATGACACCAGCTCTGTTTACTGGAAACTGAGAAAGAGTTAGTAAACTCTTGGGACTGATGCATGATGATGTATGTAAGGTCTCCTGTCTACACATGCCAGGACTGGTTCTTTATACTTCATTATATTCTCTGATAATCTCTCAAGATTCAGTCATATATTCCTGTTGAAATACAAGTCCGAACCTTTTGAGGTATTCACAGAATATAAGTAGGAAGTAGAGAACCAATATACGGGTATAAGTATTATGTCCTATGATGAGATCAGGAAGGAGAATACTTGTGCATGGAATCCTTGGACTATTCTAAAGGAAAATGAGATTCTCTCTCAGTATTACTCCTCTGAATACACTACAGCACAACGGTGTATCGGGGCGGAACAATCACACCCTATATGATAAGGTGTGCTCTATGATGAGTACTACTGAGTTACCTATTTCCTTTTTGGGAGTTATGCGCTTGAGAAGCTGCATACCTATTGAATAGGGTTCCGATCAAATCAGTGCCTACCACTCCATATGAGATATGGAAAGGGAAGAGCCCATGTCTTAAGCTAGTTAAGATTTGGGGTTGACCGACCTATGTCTAAAAGCAAAATCCGGACAAGTTCGAGGCAAGGTCTGTAATATAGAACTGGAAAGGTTCCAGCTATACAAACTACAGCAGATAATTTGGTAGAACCATAGGATTCAGTAGATTCCAACGAACCTCAGCCTCTCCGCCGATCTAGTAGGGTTCCTCACCTACCCGAGAGATACTTCGATTTCTCAATGACAGTGGGAGCGAGGAATGCATCATGAGATGATGACCCAACTAGTTTCGAGCTGGCCATCGGGGGTAGAACTCTGTAAGAATGGCTGGATGCTTAGTGATCTGAGATGGAATCCTTATACACCAACAAAGTATGGACTTTGGTTGCTATATCTGAAGGGTTAAATCCCCATCAGGAGCAAGTATATCTTGAGAAGATTACTTGGTGTAGATGGAAAAGTTGAGACTTTCAAAGCTAGACTTGTTAAAGGTTTTCGTCATCGACCAGGCACGGAAAATGATGAAACCTTTTTCTAGGGACTGTGCTTAAGTCCATCCAGATCCGACCTGCCACGGTTACATACCATGACTACGATATCTGGTGGTTGGGTGCCATGACTACTTTTCTAAATGATGTTTTAGAAGAGTGCGTCTATAAGTACACAGCCAGAGGGCCTCGTAGACAGTGGGAGCAGCGGAAACGTGTGCAAGATGCTTTATAGGATAAAGCAGGCATCGCGGAGTTAGAACATCTGTTTTGATGGATTAGTCAAAGAAGTTGACATCATCAAAATGGTAGATGAACCTTTTATAAACATAAGGGTAGTAGGGAGTATGGTGATGATCCTCGTAGAGTACGTGGATGACATACTCTTGTTAGGGAAGGAGTTCCTATGCTGCGCTCGATCAATCTCCGCTTATCACAATGATTTTCCATATAGAATCAAAGTGATACATACTAAATCCTAAGCTTTGGATCTATGAGATAGATCTAATTGCATGTTAGGATACTCACAAGTTGTAGTGAGATGGTATCAATCGATCCTGGGGAGAATCACTGGAAGGGTTCCAGAGTGATAAAGACGACTGAATGTCAGTCACAGGCATTGTCTTTACCCTCAGTAAAGGGACGGTATGTTGGAAGATTTCCAAGCTAGATACCGTGACAAACTAGACGATAAAGGCTGGTAACATCGCTATTAAAGATACTACCAAAGAGGCAGTTTGGGTGTATATTGGTTCATAGGATGAACTAGGTTCCTACCATTGTGTGACAATGGAAATGTGGCTTTGGCCTAGAAACCCTGGTCCCATCAGTGACCCAGACATAATCTGAAGCAGCATCACCTGATCATGGAGATAGTTGATCTCCAGGGTGATCGAGGTTAGGAGAGTAGACTCAGAGGACAACACGGCGGATCCACTCACGAAGGCCTTTTCCCAAAGAGAGACTTTTTGGGATGGTTGAGTATGTGATACTGCAACCACTGCTACAGATGGCCCTAGTGCAAGTGGGAGATTGTTAGTTATATGTATGCCCTAGAGGCCATTACTGTACATTGGATGTATATTGTAGTGGATGCTGGGACATATATAGGTAGGACTTTCTTGCTCGACATGATAGTACGCTATCTGGTTGCTCTTTATCTTAACATGTATACTTTCTGTCTCTCTGATTACATGTTGATAAAGCCCTTGGGATGAGTACTCGACTTCCAGGACTATGATGCAGATCATACTAATGGGGCCTAGGTAGTCAATGAGTACATCCTTCATGGTTCCTAGTCATGGGAATATCGAGACGGGGTATCGATATTCCAGAGTAGACCAGCGTGTATCTTCTCGACCCATGTGATGGGCGATGGATGATCCCATATCCATTGGTGTTTGACATCAGAGATGGTATACGGGTGCTCAGTGGAGACTGGGTGCACTGAACGGACTCGCCAAGAACTCCCAGATGGTATTATACCTCAAGTCAGATGGCAGTTCTCTGGTGACACTGGTACAACTTAGTCTGTTGACCCGAGATCGTCATAGAGTCTTGTGTGTCTCCCACCGTGCTTTGATTTCCACCCTACCACGGCTCTACTGAGTCGTGCAAACAGGTGGTTTTTGGGTACAGTCCCGATTCACATGGAGGCAATGAGCGATAGGAAGGGATTCGTCTCTCCCGGTATTGGGGGTTGATGTTGCGCTATGCACGACTGGCCATAACAGGAAATCCCTGGCCAGGGTTGCTGTGATATACTGGTAAGAGTTATCAGTAGTTTCACGAATGTTATGGACCCTAAGTCGGCATGACTTATCGAGCTACTGGGGTCTGACGTTTACCACCCCTAGGCGAAATATGCGACATATCAGACGAACATACCGGACTGTACGGTAAGTGTTACTGGTTGGATTCACAGGAGTGTGAGCGGGCTTGCTCGTCGATTTTCTGATCGCTCAATACCCGGGTGGCCGTTACGTTTAGCAGACCGCTTGCGGCTTGTGGATGTTTGATATGATCATCATCCGCTGCCGGCGTATTGACGAGTCTTTAGAGTCCTACACAGAGGTTTCCTGGCTCAAGCGAAACGAAATAGGAGCGCATATGAGATATGTGCGGGACCGAGAATAATTCGTGTATGTGATACCGTATTCCATTCTCGCGACGAATGTATCGATTGGTTATATGCGATATAACCTAGTTGTCGAATCAAGGATTGATTAGATAAGCCGATACATTGGATACTAGCCGGTTATATGCGACATGACCGGATCACTGAATCAAGTGTTGATTTAATGATTTAATGTATAATTATATATTTGATATATTACTTTGCATTAACTGGTATTGGTTCACTTTAAATGGATTTTCTCACTTGGATTGTGCAAGTTGTATATGTGATATACTTTTATGCACAAGATTGTATCATGTTTGATGATACATGCAAGCTTGGGTTTGTGTAAAGAATTGACCATGGTTATATGAATGGTTAGGGTTTCATTTTATTTACTTATTCATTTATTTATTCTTTTTGTTTATTTTGGAAAAAGAAAATGATAAAGAGAAAAAAGAAATGGTGGCTTAGTTTGTTTTTAGTTGAAGTTTCATGAAGCATTGACTAAGTCACCATTCTTGTCTCATCCTTAACCCTAACCATTCAAGTTAACCATGGTCCATTCTCTACAATTAACCAAGGGTTAATATATGATAAGTATTGATTTATTTATATTATTATTCAAAAACTTATCATATCTTCTTCTTCTTCTTCATCTTCTTCTTCCATGAAGAAAGCTTGCTACATCAATGGTGATTGATGAAAAAGTGTGAGAAATCCAAATCTAAAGTCTACCCACTTCCTATTTCTTCATCCTCTACCTCTTGCCAAGTAGTATAGGGTGTTTCCTTCACAAGTTTTCTTGACTTGGTGAAGTTGGAGCTTGATCTAGCGATGCCTCGACGTAGATCATCTTCGGCATCGTCGTCGATGACCTAGCCCGCTTTTTCTCCGATGAAGCCGACGCTAGAGCCCAAGATCCGATTTGTACAGCGAGGATACTTCATCGCGGAGCTTAGGAGGTGGAGGACCGGATCTACAAAGGTTGTAGCCCCTTCCCTTTAGCTATAATTCCGTTTACTTGCTTGCATCGCCTTGATTTCTAGTTAACGATCCGTATTAGGGTTTGTAGGCACAAGGAATTTTTGATTTGTGCATGTTTGATCACTTGTGAGACTTCATTAGAGTTCCTAGGAACCCTACAGACCCGAGATCGTCATAGAGCCTTGTGTGATTCCCACTGTGCTTTGAGTTCCATCATACCACGTCCAAGATGGCATGCAAAACGGTGGCTTTTGGGTACAGTCCCAAATCACATGGAGGCAATGAGCAATAAGAGGGGTTTCGTCTCTCCCGGTATAGAGAGTTGATGGTGTGCTGTGTTCGATTGGCTATAACTGGAAGTCCCTGACCAGGGCTGATATAGAGTACTACTGGTAAGTGTTATCGGTAGGTTCTCGACCTGTTATGAGCCTCACATCGACATGACTTATCGGTTACTGGGGTCTGACGTTTACCACCCCTAGACTAGATATGCAACATATCAGACGAAGAGACCGGACTGTATGGTAGTGTTACGATTGGATTTATAGGAGAAAGTACAGGCTTGCTTGTTGATCTTCTGATCGCTCAATACCTGGATGGCTGTTACGTTTAGCTGACCACTTGCAGCTTGTGGGTGTTTGATATGATCATCACCTACTGCCGGCGTATTGACGATTCTTTAGAGTCCTACACAGAGGTTTCCTGGCTCAGGCAAAACGGAGTAGGAGCACATATGTGATATGTGCGGGACCGAGAATGATACTATATGAGATACCGTATTCTATTCTCGCGATATATGATATCGGCCGGGTATATGTAATATAGCCGGGTCATCGGATCAAGTGTTGATTCGATGAATCGGGACATGTTATGTTAGTCGGTTATATGCGATATAGCCGGATTGTCGGATCAAATGTTGATTCGATAATTTAATATATAATTATATATGTGATATATTACATTACATTATCTAATATAAGCTCGCTTTATTGATTCATTTTCTCACCGGATAATACATTGATATATATGCGATATATGTTAATTGTATTATTTTCTTTTGTTGCAAACATATATTATATATGTGATATATAATATTGTAACAAGTTATGATTACTAATGCAGCATGATTTGTGGAGATTAAACATAGTTAGGGTTTGATTTGGGTTAGATTTTTCATGAAGCTTCTAGAAGCTTTATTTTGTTTCAAGCTTAGATATTTTGTTTAGATATTTTGTGAAGATATTTTCTAACCCAACCCAAACCCTTTACCCTAGTTAATTCTCTACAAGGGTTAAGCCTTCATACTTGACCCAAGGTTGGATTTGTAACCATAATTAGAAATTCCTTATCCATCACAAAAGACTTGATCTTCTTCTTTCTCCTTGAAAAGGTTACTAGCTTTTGTGTTTGTGATGATTTAGTGTGAGAAATTGAAAATAAAAGAGAGCTAAATCCCTACTTCATCATCCTTATCTATTCTATCCACTTAGATTAGGGTGTTCACTTTACTAATACTTGATTAGAGAAGTGAGAGCTTGAGTTAAAGATTCTTCAAGCTAGATCATCTTCGAAAAGGAAGACTTCAAGCAAGTATGGATCGTTCGGCTTGTGGAGCCTCTCTAGAGTCCGGAAGTTCATGGATCGCGGCGAAGGGACTACTACTCGGAGCTTATGAAGCGAAGGAACGGACTACAAAGGTTGTAATCCCTTTCTCTTAGATGTAAAGATGTTTACATGTTTTGTTAACCCTAATTATCTAGCAAAGACCCTCGCTTTAGGTTGTTCGGCACTTGAAAATTTTAAATACGGTATGGTTAATGCCTTATAGACCCTTGTGACAGTGCCTAGTAACCCTACAATGGTATCAGAGCCAAGCTAGAGCATTAGGCGACGTGTAGACGAAGTTTAAAGTCCGATCGAACCCCAAAATGTCGTATTTGACCCCCTCTCTAGAAATTTTTTTAAAAGGTGGTTTTTTCCGTATTAAAAATACTCAGAAAATTAAGCAGATGATTCTATGGATAACTGTGAAATACGAGCTCCTAATTCCCTTAAGTCGCCGCGGAACCGCGGCAATACCATGCTTTGCGCGGCGGTTCCGCGGCCGTACTTGGGTATTAGGGACAGATATTTCTGAGTAACATCCGTAGGTATTACTACATACTGTTGGAAATTTTTAATATTACTCAAGTGTTGAGTTTTCTGGAGATCTATAAAATTCGTTGATTCGATCGGAAATTTTAATTTCGTTTAGTTTTTCCGGATAATTTAGAACGTGTTAAAATGTTCGAACGGATATCAATAACTCACTTTTTCCCGACACGAAAAACTTTCAAGTGCTGAATTTTTCTTGAGTTTGAATCTTTCGGAAAAACATGCAAGCATATCTGTGGACCCTCTAGAAGAACGTAACCTTAACTCGATTATGTGACCGTCAAAACTGCCACTGAACCCTAGGGTTTGTGGGAGTTTAGCGTTGCCACATGTGAGGCGTTGGTTTGACCCTTCTACGGCTGGTTCATTGGGGCTGTGACATGTTCTGGGATTTTTGAACTCCGCTCAAGTGTTGAGCTATTTGGGAAATCTTGGGTATTTGATTATTTGATCGGAAAGTTTAACATTGTCTATTTATTTGGAATGTGATACAATATGTGGAATTCATATAGTTAGGCATGAAATGCGAAGTATGTGATATTTCGGATTTAAGATGTCTAAAGTGATTGTGGATTCCAAATGTTGTAGTTTTACACCTTCTTTTCTGTGACCGTAAGCGTAGTATGTGGTGTATCGCCGGCTTCGTTGCTATACATCAACGACAATCGGGATACGCATACTTGTTTACGTTGATGATATGAGATATTATGTGTTGTTGTGATATGTTATATTGGATCGTCGTGTTCTGAATAGCCGGGGGGTTTTATGTGAGATGAGGGTTTTTATTTTCATTCATGTAAAATTCATTGTATGTAATATTCTTTTATTGGGGCACTTCCAGGTTGAGGATGATGTCACCATTGTATATTATTTACTTTTCTGCATTAGGATAGACCCGAGGAGGGGAGCACAAGTAACCGGGTTCTTGGGTCCAGTGGGAGGCCATCTCGAGGAGTCGAGACCGGGTCTTCTAACCCTAGAATTGGCAGAGTTGCTTGCCGCTCTCGTAGGGGTCTAGGGATGTGGGTTTGGCTATTCATCGCGACCTTGGAATCCGTGTTTTATACAGACTCGGAATAAAACACGGACGTCCAGTATATCCAATATTTCATATGTTATCTTCTGATGCAATTGTCACGCCCCGCTTCCCAGTGTACGGCGAAGTGGACGTGACGAGGCCCGCTACGTATGTACTCAGAAGTACATACGCTAAGCGTAACTAAGCAATATAAAATAATCACAAGAGACAAATGATATTGAAATAACAGCAACTTTTATTAATATCATTCTTTGTACAATGCATGAAATGAAAATACAACCGGAAAGGAAAAGCAATGCCTAAACAGTGGCATAACAGGAAATGAAAAGTACAGAAAGGAAAAGTGTACAATGAAACTACAGTGCAGGGTCTTCAGTAAACTGCTCCAAGTCTTCTTGCGATGGCTCAATCTCGGCCGGGTCCAAATCACCTGACGACATTCAAAGAAGAGAGAAACAGAATGTCGTCAGCGAACAGGTCGCTCGGTAAGTCCCAAAGATAAGAGAGGAATAGACAGAGAGTAAGAGAGGGAGAGTGTAGCTTTTAATGTTGTATTATAATATTGTAATGTTGTATTAACGCTGTTGTTTGTAGCCTGATACAGAAGATGCCAGTGTATACGAGGGGAGTCCCACTTACACCGGGGACTTTGGTAACCTGTAGTACAAGGCTCCGTCGATAATACCACGGAACAACGGCATGGATGTAATTACGTCTTAAGTGACCACCTCGTGCCACCTTTAACATATTCCGTACCAGTCTACCCCTTAAACCCCGCGATGTCTTGTTTGTATTGTTATCTTGTAAAATTGTATTGATTGTATGAGTGATTAACTGACTGACCGAAACCATGATATCAGGAAACGGCTATAACCATAGAGTCATGTAAATGGAATACTGGGAATCATGTAAAAGGAATATCCATGGTTCGGTTCAGTCAAGTTATATAGATTGTTAACTGGATTCTGGGATTCATGTATTCATCTTGAGTTGAAATATAAAGAATATGGATTGACTTGAATCATATTCAAGTCAGAAATAGTCAGCCTCTAACCCGAGTCAGACTAAAAGAAAGAGAATTTGAAGTTCTATAATTGGTTAGGGTCCTTATTGTAAATTATAAAACTCGAGGGGGTTTTATGTAAAAATACTTTTGTATATTTTTCAAAATACAACTCAAGTATTTAATTATCATCTTTATGTATATACAACAATTTAATGATCAAGATAAATATGTATACATGTTCGAATAGTATGAAATGAGTCAAGTATATTATTCGAGTAACTACCATAAACAATGCTGTAAAGAAATATTATGTACGACTAATTAATCAAGTTGAACGAATGCGGAATATAAACAGAGATATGTCTCTAAATGTTTTGCATGCGTAAGTTCCAGTTTCACCTAAATACAACTACCGGTTTGAGAGATATATATGTTTTCGTATCGTCGCGCAAAACAGATCAGAATCTATTCGGCACCGTCACATATTTTCAAAACGCAGTTTGAGTTAATTTGTTTCAGGTTTCAGGTTACGAAAATTATTAGAAAATTGTAGGTATTTCGATGTACTTATCGAAAACACCAAGATTCACATGATTTGGATTTTTGAAGCTCTAGTTATGATCATTTTAATATCAGCATTTAAAACAGAAATTCAGATTTCTGGACAGCAACTATATATTCTATTGCACAACCTATATCAGGTTGTTTCATGCATTCCTAAGTAATATAATATACAGAAAATTATAGTTCTAACAATTTTCCATCTACACATCTAAATTTTGTCACGAACGGACATCGGAAGTTTGAGTTATGCCAAATTTAAAAACAGTGTGCGAATCAGGACAGATTCTGTCCAGATCCGTCACTTAATATTGTAACGCAGTTTTCTTTATCTTCGGTGGGTTTTCAGTAAAATTATAAAACTAAGAAAATCTATATCATTCGATGTAGATATTAAAAACACCTGATTTTGCTCAATTTGGATACCGGTATACCAAGTTATGTGTCCTAGAAGTTGACCGATAACTGCAGTTTTCTGTTTTACGATCAGTGAATAAATACGATGTAATTCCTAAACCGTTATGCGGATCGATCTAAAATTTTTACAGAGTGTATAAAATAATATATTCTATTATATGTAAATTTCATGAAATTTTCAGAATTAAAAATTAATTTATAAAATTTATTTTAAAACTAAAGGTATTGATATGTCATATGTGAGAAATGAGAAAACTAAGGTATTTATTCGTAACTTCATTTTTTTTTTACAAACTTTAAATAAAGTGATTTAAAATAAAACAACAAACATACAATCCTAATTGGTCACTATGAAATCTTAACATGTGAATTGAGAGTAATGAAAAAGACTTTACAAACTATATATGTGTGTATGTTTGTGTGTTCATTATTTATATATATATCCATTTAATTAATTATTTATGAACTATGATATGTCAAGTGAAGTTTTTCATGGCAATATAAAACAAGAGAAATATAAAGAGAAAAGAAAGAGATGGAGGAAGGAAAAAGTGAAGGGACTTACATGCACAAGCCGGTATTGTCACCGCGCTTGTCTATCCGCCGATAGCCTCGCGTTAGTAGCGAGACCTTCTTGAAGACTTCTTCATGTTCTTCTTCTTGGACTCTAGGTGAAGAGGAAGAAGTGAGAGATAGAAAAATATGAGGAAGGAAAAGATGGAGGAGGACAATAAAGATGGTGTAATGGTGAATTATGTATAATAATATATGCATTCAACATAAGAATTAAAAGAGAAATGAAAGGTATCATTTGTAGGTTATGAGAAGAATAAAAAAATGATAAAAAATAATTGCAAGAATGGGGATTTGAACATGTGACTTATGGAATAACAATGCAAGGACTTAACCAATGAGCTATAAGGTTGTTCATGCATATATTTAATTAGAATTAAATATATGATGTTGCTTAAAAAGAAAATGGGCTTTTTAGATGGGCTGTAGAGAATAAGAATAATGGATTTGGGTTAAATATTTATGAAAGGAAAAATAAGAATGAGAAATTAAAAACTTAAATATAAGAAAAAGAAATTGTACCTAGAAAAAAAATACATAATAGATTGAGGAATAAAATAATAAAAAATTTAATAGAAAGAGGAAAATACCAAGTACAAATAAATACGGTATATTTTTGAAGAGGGATAATACAAATGTATAAAGATTTTGGGGTCATTACATTCTATCCTCCTTAAAAAATTTCGTCCTCGAAATTTGTAAAAGGAAAGTGTAATAGTTTCAAAACAATTTGGTGATTGTGAGTGAAAGAATAGGGTTAGGATAGATTCAACGGATATGAAATGATAAGATTCAAGGAATATGAAATGGTAAGATTCAAGGAACATGATTGTAAAGAATGTTTTAGTTGCTGCGTCTTGTGTTATATTGCTTAGGTTGTTCACGCAGACCAGAACTGCATGACAGGGATTCACACAGCTCTGACCTGCATGGGCCACCAACAAAACCTGTCACGCCCCGCTTCCCAGTGTACGGCGAAGTGGACGTGACGAGGCCCGCTACGTATGTACTCAGAAGTACATACGCTAAGCGTAACTAAGCAATATAAAATAATCACAAGAGACAAATGATATTGAAATAACATCAACTTTTATTAATATCATTCTTTGTACAATGCATGAAATGAAAATACAACCGGAAAGGAAAAACAATGCCTAAACAGTGGCATAACAGGAAATGAAAAGTACAGAAAGGAAAAGTGTACAATGAAACTACAGTGCAGGGTCTTCAGTAAACTGCTCCAAGTCTTCTTGCGATGGCTCAATCTCGGCCGGGTCCAAATCACCTGACGACATTCAAAGAAGAGAGAAACAGAATGTCGTCAGCGAACAGGTCGCTCGGTAAGTCCCAAAGATAAGAGAGGAATAGACAGAGAGTAAGAGAGGGAGAGTGTAGCTTTTAATGTTGTATTATAATATTGTAATGTTGTATTAACGCTGTTGTTTGTAGCCTGATACAGAAGATGCCAGTGTATACGAGGGGAGTCCCACTTACACCGGGGACTTTGGTAACCTGTAGTACAAGGCTCCGTCGATAATACCACGGAACAACGGCATGGATGTAATTACGTCTTAAGTGACCACCTCGTGCCACCTTTAACATATTCCGTACCAGTCTACCCCTTAAACCCCGCGATGTCTTGTTTGTATTGTTATCTTGTAAAATTGTGTTGATTGTATGAGTGATTAACTGACTGACCGAAACCATGATATCAGGAAACGGCTATAACCATAGAGTCATGTAAATGGAATACTGGGAATCATGTAAAAGGAATATCCATGGTTCGGTTCAGTCAAGTTATATAGATTGTTAACTGGATTCTGGGATTCATGTATTCATCTTGAGTTGAAATATAAAGAATATGGATTGACTTGAATCATATTCAAGTCAGAAATAGTCAGCCTCTAACCCGAGTCAGACTAAAAGAAAGAGAATTTGAAGTTCTATAATTGGTTAGGGTCCTTATTGTAAATTATAAAACTCGAGGGGGTTTTATGTAAAAATACTTCTGTATATTTTTCAAAATACAACTCAAGTATTTAATTATCATCTTTATGTATATATAACAATTTAATGATCAAGATAAATATGTATACATGTTCGAATAGTATGAAATGAGTCAAGTATATTATTCGAGTAACTACCATAAACAATGCTGTAAAGAAATATTATGTACGACTAATTAATCAAGTTGAACGAATGCGGAATATAAACAGAGATATGTCTCTAAATGTTTTGCATGCGTAAGTTCCAGTTTCACCTAAATACAACTACCGGTTTGAGAGATATATATGTTTTCGTATCGTCGCGCAAAACAGATCAGAATCTATTCGGCACCGTCACATATTTTCAAAACGCAGTTTGAGTTAATTTGTTTCAGGTTTCAGGTTACGAAAATTATTAGAAAATTGTAGGTATTTCGATGTACTTATCGAAAACACCAAGATTCACATGATTTGGATTTTTGAAGCTCTAGTTATGATCATTTTAATATCAGCATTTAAAACAGAAATTCAGATTTCTGGACAGCAACTATATATTCTATTGCACAACCTATATCAGGTTGTTTCATGCATTCCTAAGTAATATAATATACAGAAAATTATAGTTCTAACAATTTTCCATCTACACATCTAAATTTTGTCACGAACGGACATCGGGAGTTTGAGTTATGCCAAATTTAAAAACAGTGTGCGAATCAGGACAGATTCTGTCCAGATCCGTCACTTAATATTGTAACGCAGTTTTCTTTATCTTCGGTGGGTTTTCAGTAAAATTATAAAACTAAGAAAATCTATATCATTCGATGTAGATATTAAAAACACCTGAGTTTGCTCAATTTGGATACCGGTATACCAAGTTATGTGTCCTAGAAGTTGACCGATAACTGCAGTTTTCTGTTTTACGATCAGTGAATAAATACGATGTAATTCCTAAACCGTTATGCGGATCGATCTAAAATTTTTACAGAGTGTATAAAATAATATATTCTATTATATGTAAATTTCATGAAATTTTCAGAATTAAAAATTAATTTATAAAATTTATTTTAAAACTAAAGGTATTGATATGTCATATGTGAGAAATGAGAAAACTAAGGTATTTATTCGTAACTTCATTTTTTTTTACAAACTTTAAATAAAGTGATTTAAAATAAAACAACAAACATACAATCCTAATTGGTCACTATGAAATCTTAACATGTGAATTGAGAGTAATGAAAAAGACTTTACAAACTATATATGTGTGTATGTTTGTGTGTTCATTATTTATATATATATCCATTTAATTAATTATTTATGAACTATGATATGTCAAGTGAAGTTTTTCATGGCAATATAAAACAAGAGAAATATAAAGAGAAAAGAAAGAGATGGAGGAAGGAAAAAGTGAAGGGACTTACATGCACAAGCCGGTATTGTCACCGCGCTTGTCTATCCGCCGATAGCCTCGCGTTAGTAGCGAGACCTTCTTGAAGACTTCTTCATGTTCTTCTTCTTGGACTCTAGGTGAAGAGGAAGAAGTGAGAGATAGAAAAATATGAGGAAGGAAAAAATGGAGGAGGACAATAAAGATGGTGTAATGGTGAATTATGTATAATAATATATGCATTCAACATAAGAATTAAAAGAGAAATGAAAGGTCTCATTTGTAGGTTATGAGAAGAATAAAAAAATGATAAAAAATAATTGCAAGAATGGGGATTTGAACATGTGACTTATGGAATAACAATGCAAGGACTTAACCAATGAGCTATAAGGTTGTTCATGCATATATTTAATTAGAATTAAATATATGATGTTGCTTAAAAAGAAAATGGGCTTTTTAGATGGGCTGTAGAGAATAAGAATAATGGATTTGGGTTAAATATTTATGAAAGGAAAAATAAGAATGAGAAATTAAAAACTTAAATATAAGAAAAAGAAATTGTACCTAGAAAAAAAATACATAATAGATTGAGGAATAAAATAATAAAAAATTTAATAGAAAGAGGAAAATACCAAGTACAAATAAATACGGTATATTTTTGAAGAGGGATAATACAAATGTATAAAGATTTTGGGGTCATTACAGCAATGTTCTGTGATGAGATCATATTACTGCCCGAGACGAATGCTTATACAATATATGTGATGATATATAAATATTATTGTTTTCGTTTCTTCTGTGATGCTTAGGAAGCATTAACTGATGAGATTTATTAATGAGATTAATAAAAGAAAAGAAACCTAAAAGATATTGTAGAATCAAAACTTTATAAAAAGGGTAACTACAGTTTTTCTTTGCATAGCGGTATATATGATATACCCTGCACCTTATTCTATGAGGAAAGAGCCGAGATCCCTTCACCGGGAGTGACCTCTTTAGCAAAACTGGCAGATACTACAAACTCGCGGTTTAGTTTTTGATTGCTTCTATAGTTCTTGCTTTGCATAGCGGTATATATGATATACACTACACCTTATTCGATGAGGAAAGAGCCGAGATCCCTTCACCGGGAGTGACCTCTTTAGCAAAACTAGAAAAGCCTAAAAAACACTCCTTTTTCAAAATCACTTGTTTCTACAACGATATCAAGTTCATTACGCAATAGGTTTTCTGAAAAACCTATCGTAGCCCTCCGTCATTTCAAATAAATCCTACTTAGTATTCGTGCTGCGTTTGTTGACCTTGTCAAGACACGGTGTACGGTAGCTAATTAATGTTTATCTGCTAAAACATGAGATGTAATTGGATTAAGGTATTCATACGACCTTGTTGACCTTGTCAAGGGTCATGCGGGTGGGTTTAATTCAATCGGGAAATGACGGGTTGAACTTGACTTGCGATTTATGGTTTGTTGACCTTGTCAAGGTTATAGATCGCTAGGGGCAGAATATTATCAGGAATTTCAAGTGTTGAAATTTGCAATGAGATTGCATACCTTCTATGAGATAGATGGATCCTAATACCCACTGCAAGTAAGAGTTACTCATGAGAGAATTTTACACAGGACAATTAGCCGATCAAGTAGGTGTCTAGAAACATGTTAACGGGGTTATGCCACTAGGAAAACGAGGTTTATTTTAATTAGGTCCGTGCGAAAGCACGGGGAACCTCCTTCAAAGTACCAACACTGATCTGGCTGAAAGATTGGCGAACTTGTAAGGTGTAATTAATCCCGGCTAGTCTTTCCTTTTAAAGTTTGAAGGAAGATTTGATAAAAACAGTGGGAGACATCCTGATTAGATAAGATAATAAACAATATAATCTTGCAAGAGCATACGCTAAAGTGTTTTCATCTCTCTCTTTCCAGGTAGCGACCAAGTCAGGCCTTAATCAAGATAATAACAAGGATGTATTGACTGAACCCGCTTATTATACTGAGCAGGGGAATATTGGTCTCGTTCTTTCTTATAAGTGTTATAAGACTGAGCAGGAAATAGGAGTATATCTGGATTCTCACACCGCCCAAACGAAGAACAAGCATGCCGATGTATCTGTTAGTTATATGTATGCCCTAGAGGCCATTACTGTACATTGGATGTATATTGTAGTGGATGCTGGGACATATATAGGTAGGACTTTCTTGCTCGACATGATAGTACGCTATCTGGTTGCTCTTTATCTTAAAGTGTATACTTTCTGTCTCTCTGTTACATGTTGATAAAGCCCTTAGGATGTGTACTCGACTTCCAGGACTGTGATGCAGATCATACTAGTGGGGCCTGGATAGTCCATGAGTACATCCTTCAATGTTCCTAGTCGAGGGAATATCGAGACGGGGCATCGATATTCCAGAGTAGACTAGCGTATATCTTCTCGACCCATGCGATGGGCGATGGATGATCCCATATCCATTGGTGTTTGACATCGGAGAAGGTATGCGGGTGCTCAGTGGAGACTGGGTACACTGAACGGACTCGCCGAGAACTCCCAGATGGTGTTATACCTCACGTCAGATGGCAGTTCTTTGGTGACACTGGTACAGCTTAGTCTGTTGACCCGAGATCGTCATAGAGTCTTGTGTGTCTCCCACTGTGCTTTGATTTCCACCCTACCACGGCTCTACTGAGTCGTGCAAACAGGTGGTTTTTGGGTACAGTCCCGATTCACATGGAGGCAATGAGCGATAGGAGGGGATTCGTCTCTCCCGGTATTGGGGGTTGATGTTGCGCTATGCACGACTGGCCATAACAGGAAATCCCTGGCCAGGGTTGCAGTGATATACTGGTAAGAGTTATCAGTAGTTTCACGATAGTTATGGACCTCACGTCGGCATGACTTATCGAGCTGCTGGGGTCTGACGTTTACCACCCCTAGGCGAGATATGCGACATATCAGACGAACAGACCGGACTGTACGGTAAGTGTTACTGGTTAGATTCACAGGAGTGTGAGCGGGCTTGCTCGTCGATCTTCTGATCGCTCAATACCCGGGTGGCCGTTACGTTTAGCAGACCGCTTGCGGCTTGTGGGTGTTTGATATGATCATCATCTGCTGCCGACGTATTGACGAGTCTTTAGAGTCCTACACAGAGGTTTCCTGGCTCAAGCGAAACGAAATAGGAGCGCATATGAGATATGTGCGGGACCGAGAATAATGCGTGTATGTGATACCGTATTTCATTCTCGCGATGAATGTGTCGAATGGTTGTATGCGATATAACCTAGTTATCGAATCAAGGATTGATTCGATAAGCCGATACATTGGATACTAGCCGGTTACATGCGACATGACCGGATCATTGAATCAAGTGTTGATTTAATGATTTAATGTATAATTATATATTTGATATATTACTTTGCATTAACTAGTATTGGTTCACTTTAAATGGATTTACTCACTTAAAATGCACAAGTTGTATATGAGATATACTTTTGTGCACAAGATTGTATCATGTTTGATGATACATGCAAGCTTGGGTTTGTGTAAAGAATTGACCATGGTTATATGAATGGTTAGGGTTGCATTTTGTTTACTTATTCTTTTATCTATTTATTGATTTATTTATTTATTTCTTTTTGGCAAAAGAAAAGAAAATGGTGGCTTGATTTGTTTGTAGTTGAAGCTTCATGAAACTTTGACTAAGTGACCATTTTGTCTTCATGCTTAACCCTAACCCTTCAAACTAACCTTAGTCAATTCTCTACACCTAACTAAGGTTAAAGATATGATAAGTATCATTTTATTTTTATATTTTAACAACTTATCATATTCTTTTTCTTGATCTTCTTCTTCTTCAACAAAAGGAAAAAGCTTGCAACCATTAATGGCAACTTGCCAAAATGAGTGAGAAATCCAATTCTAAAGTGAACCCACTTCCTATTTCTTCATCCTCTACCTCTTGCCAAGTAGTATAGGGTGTTTTCTTCACAAGTTTCATGACTTGGTGAAGTGGGAGCTTGATCTAGTGATGCCTCGACGTAGATCATCTTCGGCATCGAAGCCGACGACCAAGCCCGCCCATTTCTTCGATGAAGCCGATGCTAGAGTCCGGAATCCGATTTGGACAGCGGAGGGACATCATCGCGGAGCTTAGGAAGTGGTGGACCGGATCTACAAAGATTGTAGCCCCTTTCCTCTTAGATAAATTCTTTTATTTGCATTGCATCGCCTTGTTTTCTAGTTAACGATCCGTATTAGGGTTTGTAGGCACAAGGAAAAATTTGAATTAGCCATGTTTGATGCCTTGTGAGACTTCATTAGTGTGCCTAGGAACCCTACAGTGGTATCAGAGCCTAGCTAGAGCCTTAGGCGATGCGTAGACGGAATTAGAAATCCGATTGAACCGAAACCCTAATCGTATTTTGCTCTCTGGACAATTTTGAAAATCGTGATTTTTTCCAGATTAAAAATATGCAGAAAAATCAGCAGGAATACCTAAGAGTTACTGTGAAATTCGAGCTCCTGAATCCATCAAACCACCGCGGTTCCGCCGCATAAGCATGGCTTATGCGGCGGTTCCGCGGCCGTAATGTCTCCTTGTTTAATGAATTTTGCACAGTAATTCTTAATTTCCAATGGTGGTTTTCCTGGGAATTTTTAATATTTATTCAAGAGTTGAATTTTCTGGGTTGTATTGGGGACTCGGTGTATCGATCGGATTGTCTAATTCTGTCTGTGTGCTTTTCCGGATAATTTTAGAATATGTTAAAAAGTTCGACCGGATATAAATACCCAAGTTTTCCACTGTTGGGAAATTTCCAATTGTTGGACTTTTCCAGGGTTTAAAGACGTTCTAAGTAGTGCAAGTAACGCGATGGACCCTCTAGAGGACAACAAACCTTAACTCGATTATGTGACCGTCTTGAACTGCCCTTTGAACCTTCGGGTTTGGGGCAGTACGGCATGCCACATATGAGGCGTTGGCTTGACCCTTCTACGGCTGGACCGTTGGTACTGAGGCACGAAGTGAATGTTTTTAAACTTATTTCATGTGTTGATCTGTTTCGGGAAAACTTGGGTGTTCGATTGTTCGATCGAAAAGTTTAGCATTTTCTATTTATCCGGAATGTGATACAATAATTGGAATTCACAAATAGTTATGAGATAACTGAATGAATGTTATAAATCTAGCGGTTTGGTCTCATTTGATCGGTTGCCACGGGATTTTGATGTGATCAAAAGTCCGTCGCAATCACGTAGCATACGCGGATACTCGCCGGGTAAACTTAATAGACAGCCTCACTCCATAGCCCCGACCAAGTGACTGTAGGAGAACCCCGTCGCCGAAAGCATCCGTTCGGGTGCTCGCGGCAGCGGTGTTCCGCCTTGGTGCACTTTGTCGACCCGTCGGGGGTGCGGCCGCCTACTGAAGTTTGCGACGAGCATTCGATCAGGATGTCGGGAATCTTGTTGAATTGCCCGACTTTATATTGAAAAGTGTTTTCGATTTTGAAACTAAAATGCGGGGTTTATAATTGTTAGGCATGTGATGTCTAAGGAATTCATTTGATTAGGCATGCGATGTCTATGTAGGTTGCGGATTCCAACTGTTGTAGTTTTACACTTTCTTTTCTGTGACCGTAAGTGTAATATGTGATATCGCCGGTTTCGTTGCTATATGTTAACGACAATTGGGATGCGCATATTTACTTACGTTGATGACATGTGATGTTATGTGTTGCTGGATATGTTATATTGGATCGTCGTGTTCGAATAGCCGGGGGGTTTTTATGTGAGATGAGTGTTTTTCATTTTCATTCATGTAAAAACTTGTTTGTAATATTCTTTTATTGGGGCACTTCCAGGTTGCGGATGATGTCACCATTTGTATATTATTTACTTTTCTGCACTAGGATAGACCCAAGGAGGAGGGCACAAGTAATCGGGTTCTAGGGTCCAGTGGGAGACCAACTCGAGGAGTCGAGTCAGGGTCTCCTAACTCTAGAATTGGTAGGGTTATTTGCCGCTCTCGTAGGGGTCTAGGGGTGTGGGATTGGCTATTCATCACGACCGTGGAATCCGTGTTTTATACTGGCTCGTATTGAAAACACGGACGTCCTAGTATATCCAATATTTCATATGTATTTTCTGCTGTGATTTATCTGTGATGTGATCATGTGATGTTCTGTGTCAGATATTGTATATAGTATATCTGATATATTATATAGACGTTGCTTATGTTTTACACCCGCGCTAGCCCTGCCTCATTCTGGCGTTAGTTACCTAACCTAACGGTGCAGACGGGACATCGAGGCGAATGCGGATGGCATAAGCGTACGTTATATTTATCTATGATGATTAGGTGGACTTAAATGATGGGATATTCATTAATAAGATTAATGAAAGAAAATAAACCTAAAAGATATTGTGGAATCGAATTTCAAAATAAAACAGGTAGCTACAGTTCTTGCTTTGCATCGCGGTGTTCATTATAGAACATCCTGCACCTTATTCGATGAGGAAAGGACCGAGATCCCTTCACCGGGAGTGACTCCTTTAGCAATAACTGGCAGATGCTACAACCATCGGTTTGTCTTTGATCGCTTCTATAGTTTCTGCTTTGCACAGTGATATATATGATATATCCCGCACCTCATTCGACGAGGAAAGGGCCGACGATCCCTTCACCGGGAGTAACCCCTTTAGCAAAACTAGAAAAGCCTCGAAAACATTCCATTTAAAAACATTTGATTCCGCAACGAGATCAAGTTCAAAGCGTTAAAGGTTTTCATAAAAACCATTCGCAACCCTCCGTCATTTTAGGAAGTAGAGAACTTAGTATTCGTGCTGTGTTTGTTGACCTTAGTTAAGGCACAGTGTACGGTAGCTAAGTGATGTCTTCCTACACCGCATATGATGCGATTAGTGTTGGAGATAGTGCCCTCAAAGTCAATTATTGGATCGCAGGTACGTGATTGCAATGATTGAGGTATGACCTATACCGATATGACAGTCTTGCTCAAGATGATATTATGCTATCTGGTTTGACTTTATCATCGTATATATGCTTTAGTTCACTATTGCATGATGATAGAGCCCATAGGATTCTTGCTTGACTACCAGCAGTATGATGGCGATCATATACGTGGGAGCTGGGGTCTGTAAGCACATCCTTAAAAGTGTCCCTAGTCGTGGGAGTTTCGAGACAGGGCATCGATACTCCAGAGTAGACTAGTGTATGCAGTCGAGACCCCGATGAGGGGCGGTGGCCCGTCTCACAAGCCACTGGTGTAAGTTGGATCACCTAAGATGTATACAGGTGCTCATTGAGTTATGAGTACACCGGACAGGACTCGCCGGGAATCTGCTAGTTGGTATTATACATATCGTCAGATAGCAATTCCCTGGTGACATGTGTACAGGTTAGTTCATCGACCTGAGGTCGTCATTTGTCTCGTGTGAGTTCCCACCGTGCTTTGATTTCTACCCTACCACGGCTCAAAGGAGTCGTGCAAACAGGTCTTTTTTGGGTACAGTCCCGAGCCACATTGGAGGCAAGTGAGCGGATCGTCGGGGATTCGTCTCTCCCGGTATTGGGGGTTGATGTCGCGCAGTGCACGGGTGGCCATCACTAGGAATCCTCGGCCGAGGTAGTGGAGGATTACTGATTTGGATCAGTAGTTTCTCAGGTAGTGATGGGCTTCATGCCGACACGATTTATCGCGTTATTAGGGGTCTGACTTTATCCACCCCCCTAGACTCGATATATGATATTCTTTAGACGAATGGACCGGACTGTATATACATTGTCACTGTCAGGCTCAGTAGGGTTTATAGATGAGTTCGCTCGTCAGCTTCCCTTCCAATCAATACATAGGCAAAACGTTACGTGCAGCTTGTACCTCTGACGTGCTAGGGGTTATACCCAGTGCCAGTGTGTTGATGAGTCATTAGAGTCGCCCACAGACACTTTCCCAAGTTCGGGCGAAACGTTGTAGAGGCCGTATGGTGTTATGGCAAGGTTCGGAAAAAGCACGTGCGTTTTCGCACGTGTCGTTTTTCAGGCAGATAATACTGGTAGGCTTTGGTTTAAGCCGGAACCCAGTATTATACTGTGTAGATATAATATCTTTGTCTCAGTTGCATTTATATTCGGTCATAATATAAATGCGGGTATATTTATACTGATACGGGGTTATCCTGAAATTCGTTTCAGGATCACTTTTGGAAGTTGCCAGTTTCCAGTTTTCTATCAGCCGTATTTAACATTCGGTTAAATACGGATTTATCTTTTCTTCTGGAGGGTGAGTCATGAGGTGAGTCGTGCATCTAGAAGTTTCTAGATGATGACTAGGATTAGTGACTCATGGTTGCATTAATTGTTCCATTAATGTTTTGGTGACTAAGCTTAATGATTCATCACTTGCTTTAATTGTGTTCATACTTGGTGTCATGATAAGCTTTGTTCTTGTGGTCACCTCCCCCTTGCTCCTACACTCACCCCCTCCTCCTTTAAATGGCCGGCCCCTTCCCCCCCTCTCACTCACTTGATGGTTGTTGTTTGAAAAGATTAAGGATTTTGGTTCATGGAAATTGATATACTTCATTTCTCATTTCGTATCGATCCAAAAGGCAACTTCATTAACCGTTCGTCCATAGTCTTGGACGTAACGAGATAAAGTGTTCTACTCATTCTCTACTTCATCTTGGTCATCTCTTCTAGCAAACTTGACGATCGAGTTGCCTCGGTTCAGAGGCAGGAGCCCGTTTAAAGATCCGTCGACGTGGTGCCACCTGGACGACAAGATTGGAGATCGAGGAGATCGGAGCAGCCGCAACAAAGCGTGGGATGATGGTTGAAGACCGAAGGACTCGGATCATTCGGTATAACGTTTCTACCCCCTTTGCAATTTGTTAGTTTAGCTTTAATGGCAGATCCGGGTTACGGTACACGATAGCGCCAGTTCGTTAAAAAGTTTTGTTCCGCATTTGGCGTCTGTTAGACGGCCGGGGCGCTACCGTGGACTTACAGTGGTATCAGAGCCTAACCATTAAGCTATACTAATTTGTGCTAATGCGTTTAAAACATCGATCGAACTGAATTTCGAAAAACACAATTTTCTAGCATACCAGTTTCTGTCGATTTTAAATGATGTCCTAAATTTTTTTTGCATATCACAGAAGACAGAGCAGGGTTTTCTAAGAATACTGGTGAAATTTGGTGGCCCAATTCCACAGAACCGCCGCGGATCCGCCGCTCAAACATGGGTTTGGCCGCGGATCCGCCGCAGTATTGTGAGATTGGCACTCCAAATTTCTACAGTGAGTTCTACATGGGAAATTGTGGTTTTTGGTATATAATTTTTTGGCCCAGATTTTGTTACTGTACAGCAGATGTACATGGGGCCCACTTTGGGAAATTTAGTCGATCGAAGTTTTAAAGTTTTTAATATGCAGTACTTACATTATATCTCCGACCGGGAATGTCATTTGATCGGTAAACCGCGTCTGATTGCTATAGTTCTTCTAGACGGGTTTGCGAACGTGACATTCGCGTTGATGTTCTGTGTTGTGCTGTGATGTTGCGGATATGTCGTGGTGGATAGCAGGGTGCAATGATAGTGCAGTTTGGATTTATTTGTACATTTGATATTGCGGGGCGAGCGTCCAACATGTGGACTGCCGTCACTGCCTGTTTGTATAATACTCTTTTGGGGCACGACCAGGTTGCGGTCGATGTACCTGTTGTACTATTTTTAATTCTGTACTAGGTTTATCCCGCGATGGAGTGCACGGATAGCCGGGTTTTGGAGGGCAACGGGTCCGTATCTCATGGCTTTGAGAGGCAAAGGGACCTCACTCTAGAATTGGCAGACTATTCGCCGCACTCGTAGGGGGTACAGGTTGACCCAAGGAGGGGTGCTCAATTTACCGGATTCCGTAAAGTGCCGGGTGTTCCATTCACTATGTTGTGGGGACCACCTCGCTTCAGGTTTTGGCGGGTAAATTGCCGCACCCGTAGGGGTCTAGGTTTCATTGCACAGGCTATCTACACGACTAAGGGAACGTCGGGTTTCAGCAGCGGCTCTGTGAAACCCGGGGATCCCAGATTATCTGTATTATTCTGTGATGCTTATTACTTTTCTGTAATGTTGCATATTATCACGCCTGGAGCGATTATTGTATATTAGTATATATACTATTAGATGTTGTATATGTTTTACACCCGCGCTAGTCCAGCCCCCGCTCTGTCGTTAGTTAAGTAACCTAACGGGTGATGACGGGACCCAGTGGCGAATGCGGATGGCATATACGTACATTATATTTTCGTTCTTTTCTGGTGTGATTGATTGATGGGACTGCATTGATTTTGATCAATGCAAGAATAAAACAAACCTATATTTGATGTTGTTGGAACAAATTTTAAAAGGTGTTATTACAAAGATGTTTTCTTTTGTTTTGCATAGCGATATTCAGTTGGAATATCCTGCACCTCATACGACGAGGCAAGGGCTGATATCCCTTCACCGGGAAAAACCCCTTGGGCAGAAGTTTACGTCAGGGTAATAACTTCAATATAGTCGATTACAAGTTGCTATGCATCACGGTATTCAGTTGGAATATCCTGCACCTCATTCCACGAGGAAAGAGCCGAGATCCCTTCACCGGGAGTGACCTCTTTAGCAAAACGTTTTCGTCACTATATTCTATAAAAAGCTATCAGGTTCCTTCAGCGATATCAAGTTCATTGCGTTAAAGGTTTTTCGCCAAAAACCAGCCGTAGCCCTCCGTCATTTCTTATGGGTGGTCAGTAATATTCAAGCTATGTTTGTTGACTAAAGCCAAACCATAGTGTTTGGTAGTTGCTGGGTATTCGTATGTTGCATTGATAGATGTGTTGGTTTGGGACAGTCGTATTACCTTGTTGACTAAAGTCAAGGGTATGTACGGGTGGGTTCAAATCAACCTGGACAATGACGGGTAGAACTTGACATGTGACTTATGATTTGTTGACCTTCGTCAAGGTCATAAGAGCATGAGGCAAAAATCATATCGGGAGTTTCAAATATACAGGAAACTTGTCAGGCATGCGCATACCTTCTGGAGTGTGATAACTTGAGTGGCTTCCATCAAGTTATCATGCGATGATAGTTGGATCCCGATTCTCACTGATGAGTTGGTATAATCTTCGGGTGATCCCGACTAATTCTTCTTTCAGGTTTGGAGGAGAATTTGACATAACAGTGGGAGGTTTTCTGATTAGATAAATTGATAACCATTCTGATCTAGGTTAGAGTGCACGCAGAGTGTTTCTTCTCTCTCTCTCTTTGGCAGCGACCTTTGACCAACCCTAGACTATGACTCAGTGACCAAAGTTGACCGAACCTTCTTAAAATACTGGCTTTTGAATTGTCTAAAGTTGCATAAGTCATTGCCGCTCCTTCTTTTACCCTTTTGTATTTCTCAGAACACCCCGTATTACTACGGATATCCACTTCCATTGGATAGATCCATCGTATGGTTATATACGAACTCGAAGGGACTTCTTCGAGGATGAATCCAGGTTCAGGAGAAATAGAATTAGTTTATTCAGTTGTCTTTTATTATCACCTCCTCTCAGGTTCTGAGGGCTCCTTAGTTTAGGAGAGTACACCTATTACGCTTATTGGATAGTCTTATTCCAAACCATAGGCTGGTGCCGAAAGGTAGGGAATGAAGAAAACCAATTAGCCTAAGTAGGGTGTGCAGAAGGTAATATGTAAAGACAAAATAAAGGGATTAGAAAGAGGGCAAAGTAAATTGCGACTGTTATCATTCACGACCAAACCGCGTACTTCATCGCTACTCCTATTTCACCTTTGCTTTTTCCCCAGTTCGGGAGAAATAGAATAAGGTATTATTCAGTAGTCTTTTATCATCACCTTCTCTCAAGATTGCGAGTACTCCTAGGATTAGGAGAGTACACCTATTATGCTTACTGGATAGTCTTCTTCCAAACCATAGGCTGGTGCCGAACGGTAGGGAAGGAAGAAAACCATTTAGCCTAACGAAGGTGTACAGAAGGTAACGACTAAAGACAAATAAAGGGATTTGGAGAGGTGGCAAAGAAATATACGGTTAAAGTCATGAATTGGATTATGGAAGAGGCATTACTAAGAATACAAGAATACCCCTACGAAACATTTTCATGTTTCAGTTTCACTGCACATTGTTAAAGAAAAACTGATTTCCCGATCAGATAATTACTCCAGGGTATGTATTTACCAGGTTCCATTCTCATATCTGTATAGTTTTACAGATGATGAATGGGAGTAAGTTATTGGGAATTAGGTGATCATCCTCATTATATCGGAATTCGTTGTAATTGGTGATATTTGAGGAAATCGCCTGGGTACAGTTTTTCCAACCTACGATGCACAGGTTATGAGTTATTCAACTCAGCGGACTTATACAGAGTACTTTATGTTGTCCAGTGTCCGTCAGGACAAAGGGGTAGGTCCTCATACTATGTTTTGTTTACTTATGACTTCTCTAGTTTTTAGATAAGTGTTTCGTAGAAATACAATGTCTAAGTTTTGAGAAGTTGTGGGTATAGGAATAAAGTAGAGAACCAGGTGTCGCAAGTATCAGGATTCTTCAAAGAAATTGAAGATGTAGATTCTTGTGACTGGTATTCAGTTGATAGTAATGGTTTTGAGAAACTTGTTTCTCTTTCAGGTTACTCATAATTGGATGGATTCCTAAGTTGAGTAATGCTGATTAGCTTTTCTCCATTAAGTTAATATGCACTGGAGACAGCTGCATGGTTCGAATCTGGTTCCAATTAAATTAGTGCCTCTATTTCTATATTAGATATAGAATGGTTCATATCTTAACAATGTTAAGATACGGGGAGTTGTCCAGCTTATGCTTAAAACCAGACACTGGATAACTCAAGGCACGTTTCTGTAATGGCTGTTTGTGGGTTGACCCTGGCTTTGACGAGGGTTGACATTTCTACCATCTGGAAGATCAATAGTGATATTGTTCTTGACTCGCCACAGTTTTATTAAAATGGATTTTTTCAGAAAACAGTAGTGGGAGTATGGTAGAACTGGAAGTGATTCCAGAACCGCAAACAATTACGGAAAATTTAATAGGACCTATATATTCAATCAGCCTTGACATTCCAATAGCCACTCCGCAGATATAGCGGAAAAAGATCATCTAATTTTGATGTGACAGTCATGGGTTTGACTTCATCAGAATAGGGGATGGATCTGTTAAGAAGGTAGTAGGGTGTGATGTCCTGGTATTTGGATGACATACACAGAGTAGGAAGTAAAATTCCTATACTACGATCGGTTGTACTATGGTTGTTACACAGTTGTTTCTTCACAAAGGATATGGATATAATATCTGACATTCTGGTTACTAGATCTACGGTTTTAGATCTAGATTTGGGCAGTTTCCTAATTTGGGTACTTTGACAGTATTCTAATAGTATTTTAGAATAGATGACTCCTGGCATGGTGGTGTACCTGCAGGTGATGGAGTCACCCTCTCTAAAGGTGTCTTAGAGACTAAAGGAGAAAGGGAAGTGCATGATTGGCAGATCACTTGCTTAGGCAATTGAGTCAATCATGAGATGTCAAGTACCACACCAGATGTTGTTTTTGCACTAGATGCGATAAGTTTATATTAATTCAATCCTGAAGAAACATTAGGAAGCAGTTTTTGAACATAAGTGAATGTTCTATGGATTTGATGACGGCAGCCTCCTTCGGGAGACGGTTATCATTCCAGGCTTCCAAAGTGACATGGATGACAGAGTGATTGTAAGAGTTATAGTTTTCCCTCTGACGAGGGACAGTATTTTGGACAGGTGGTCCAAGAGGATACTGTGGGAGGCATGGTGCTGGATACTGATTAGGTTCAGTTATCGATACAGTCTAAGAAGTTTGGATTTGCAGTTCATTTATGAACTAGGTCCCATCAGATATCCAGACATATTCTATGACAGGTATTACTCGATTCGGGAGATGGCTTTCTCCGCGAATTTGAGATTTAGAGAGACATAGAAAGAAACATTAGGGCGGATCCACTCACTGAGGCTATTTCTCGAACACAAGAGTTTTACAAACTAGCTTTGTGAAACTGATTAGTAGAGGAGTTGGATGTTCGGTATCATACGGGCTGTGAGTATGTGACATCGCAATAATTAGCTTTGAGTGCAAGTGGGAGATTGTTGGAGATAGTGCCCTCAAAGTCAATTATTGGATCGCAGGTACGTGATTGCAATGATTGAGGTAGGACCTATACCGATATGACAGTCTTGCTCAAGATGATAGTATGCTATCTGGTTTGACTTTATCATCGTATATATGCTTTAGTTCACTATTGCATGATGATAGAGCCCATAGGATTCTTGCTTGACTACCAGCAGTATGATGGCGATCATATACGTGGGAGCTGGGGTCTGTAAGCACATCCTTAAAAGTGTCCCTAGTCGTGGGAGTTTCGAGACAGGGCATCGATACTCCAGAGTAGACTAGTGTATGCAGTCGAGACCCCGACGAAGGGCGGTGGCCCGTCTCACAAGCCACTGGTGTAAGTTGGATCACCTAAGATGTATACAGGTGCTCATTGAGTTATGAGTACACCGGACAGGACTCGCCGGGAATCTGCTAGTTGGTATTATACATATCGTCAGATAGCAATTCCCTGGTGACATGTGTACAGGTTAGTTCATCGACCTGAGGTCGTCATTTGTCTCGTGTGAGTTCCCACTGTGCTTTGATTTCTACCCTACCACGGCTCAAAGGAGTCATGCAAACAGGTCTTTTTTGGGTATAGTCCCGAGCCACATTGGAGGCAAGTGAGCGGATCGTCGGGGATTCGTCTCTCCCGGTATTGGGGGTTGATGTCGCGCAGTGCACGGGTGGCCATCACTAGGAATCCTCGGCCGAGGTAGTGGAGGATTACTGATTTGGATCAGTAGTTTCTCAGGTAGTGATGGGCTTCATGCCGACACGATTTATCGCGTTATTAGGGGTCTGACTTTATCCACCCCCCTAGACTCGATATACGATATTCTTTAGACGAATGGACCGGACTGTATATACATTGTCACTGTCAGGCTCAGTAGGGTTTATAGATGAGTTCGCTCGTCAGCTTCCCTTCCAATCAATACATAGGCAAAACGTTACGTGCAGCTTGTACCTCTGACGTGCTAGGGGTTATACCCAGTACCAGTGTGTTGATGAGTCATTAGAGTCGCCCACAGACACTTTCCCAAGTTCGGGCGAAACGTTGTAGAGGCCGTATGGTGTTATGGTAAGGTTCGGAAAAAGCACGTGCGTTTTCGCACGTGTCGTTTTTCAGGCAGATAATACTGGTAGGCTTTGGTTTAAGCCGGAACCCAGTATTATACTGTGTAGATATAATATCTTTGTCTCAATTGCATTTATATTCGGTCATAATATAAATGCGGGTATATTTATACTGATACGGGGTTATCCTGAAATTCGTTTCAGGATCACTTTTGGAAGTTGCCAGTTTCCAGTTTTCTATCAGCCGTATTTAACATTCGGTTAAATACGGATTTATCTTTTTTTCTGGAGGGTGAGTCATGAGGTGAGTCGTGCATCTAGAAGTTTCTAGATGATGACTAGGATTAGTGACTCATGGTTGCATTAATTGTTCCATTAATGTTTTGGTGACTAAGCTTAATGATTCATCACTTGCTTTAATTGTGTTCATACTTGGTGTCATGATAAGCTTTGTTCTTGTGGTCACCTCCCCCTTGCTCCTACACTCACCCCCTCCTCCTTTAAATGGCCGGCCCCTTCCCCCCTCTCACTCACTTGATGGTTGTTGTTTGAAAAGATTAAGGATTTTGGTTCATGGAAATTGATATACTTCATTTCTCATTTCGTATCGATCCAAAAGGCAACTTCATTAACCGTTCGTCCATAGTCTTGGACGTAACGAGACAAAGTGTTCTACTCATTCTCTACTTCATCTTGGTCATCTCTTCTAGCAAACTTGACGATTGAGTTGCCTCGGTTCAGAGGCAGGAGCCCGTTTAAAGATCCGTCGACGTGGTGCCACCTGGACGACAAGATTGGAGATCGAGGAGATCGGAGCAGCCGCAACAAAGCGTGGGATGATGGTTGAAGACCGAAGGACTCGGATCATTCGGTATAACGTTTCTACCCCCTTTGCAATTTGTTAGTTTAGCTTTAATGGCAGATCCGGGTTACGGTACACGATAGCGCTAGTTCGTTAAAAAGTTTTGTTCCGCGTTTGGCGTCTGTTAGACGGCCGGGACGCTGCCGTGGACTTACAATTAGTTAGGACAGTCGCGTGACTTTGTTGACCTTAGTTAAGGGTCATGTGGGTGGGTCTAATTAATCACGAAATGACGGGTAGAACTTGACTAGTACTTATGATTTGTTGACCTTAGTTAAGGTTATAAGTGCTAGGGGTAAAAACCATTATCGGAAGTTTCAAGTGTTGAAATTTGCAATGAGATTGCATACCTTCTATGTGATAGTTGGATCCTGATACCCACTGCGAGTAATTGTTACTCCTGGGAGAGTTTTGCACTTTGCAATTAGCCGATCAAGTAGGTGTCTAGAAAGGTGTCAACGGGGTTACGCCTCTTGGAAAACGAGGTTTACTGTAATTAGGTCCGTGCGAAAGCACGGGGAACCTCCCTCAAAGTACCGACACTGGTCTGGCTGAAAGATTGGCGAACTTGTAGAGTGTAATTAATCCCGGCTAGTCTTTCCTTTTAAGGTTTGAAGGAAGATTTGATAAAAACAGTAGGAGCCATCCTGATTAGATAAAATATATAACCAATCTAATCTTGCAAGAACGCACGCAGAGTGTTTTCTTCTCTCTCTCTCATGGTAGCGACCATATCACGCCTTAATCAAGATAATAATACGGATATTGACCAAACCCGCTTGTTATACTGAGCTGGGGAACGTTGGTCCCGCTCCAACTTATAATTGTTATAAGACAGAGCAGGAATTAGGGGAATACCAGAATTCCTATGCCGCCCAAACGAAGAAAGTGTATATGATGCATCTCCTTCGGGTGTGTTCATTATACAGAACTGTTTTCTCAGTATCCTCTGCATCCTGGGTATTTGATACAGGATCAGGATCCCAGATATGTAATCTGTTACATAGGGCTACAAAAGGGTAGAAAAACTGAGAACGGGTGATAAGTTTCATGAGACAGAAAACGGGGCAAGTGTTGCAACCAAGTCTGTTGGTCACTGTCACCCTGTATTACCAATACATTGATTCTGAACGAATGTTATTAGATACCGAACCTGATATACAAAATCATATCACTCTATTTACAAGTAAAGAAATGATAAAATTTTGTATTGTATGGATAATGTTTTGAACATTTCCTATATCAAAAGTTGATCGGTTCAGGCACGTTATCTAAAAGCATTGATGTTCTAAATCAAACTACAGTTCCTAGTATACGGAACACACACACGAGGAAGAGTTCAGAAATGAACGAATCATTCTTGAGGCATTGTAGACTAGGTCATATCAATACGACCCGACTGGCTGAAGTTACATTTTAGATGCATATTTAAATCAGTTTGAATTTACATCTTGTGAAACTTGCCAGTCATGTCACAAAGATAAGATGACCATAGCTCTGTTTGTTGGAAACAGAGAAAGAGTTAGTAAACTCTTGGGACTGATACATTATGATGTATGTAAGGTCTCCTATCTACACATGCCAGGACTGGTTCTTTATACTTCATTACGTTCTCTGATGATCTCTCAAGATTCTGACATATGTTCCTGTTGAAACACAAGTCCGAACCTTTTGAGATATTCACAGAATATAAGTTAGAAGTAGAGAACCAACAACCGGGTATAAATATTATGTCCTATGATAAAATCAGGGAGGAGAATACTTGTGCATGGCATTCCTGGACTATTCTAAAAGAAAATGAGATTCTCTCTCCGTATTACTCCTCTGAATACACCACAGCACAACGGTGTATCAGGGCGGAGCAATCGCACAATATTAGATATGGTGTGCTCTATAATGAGTATTACTGAGTTACCTATTTCCTTTTGGGGTTATGCGCTTGAGAAGCTGCGTACCTATTGAATTAGGTTCGAATCAGATTACTGCCTACCATTCCATATGAGATATGGTATGGGAAGAGCCTATCTCTTAAGTAAGTTAAGATTTGGGATTGTCCGGCCTATGTCAAAAGCAAAATCCGGACAAGATCGAGGCAAGATCAGTTCTGTAGAACTGGAAAGGTTCCAGCTGTACAAAACTGCTAATGATTTGACAGAACCAAAGGATTCAATAGTTTCCGACGAACCTCAGCCTCTCCGCCGATCTGGTAGGGTTCCTCATCTGCCTGAGAGATACCTCGGTTTCTCGATGACAGTGGGAGCGAGGAATGCATCATGAGATGATGACCCAACTAGTTTCGAGCAGGCCATCGAAAGTAGGGACTCTGTAAGAATGGCTGGATGCTTAGCGATCTGAGATGGAATCCTTATACACCAACAAAGTATGGACTTTGGTTGCTATATCTGAAAGGTTAAATCCCCATCAGGAGCAAGTATATCTTGAGAAGATTACTTGGTGTAGATGGAAAAGTTGAGACTTTCAAAGCTAGACTTGTTAAAGGTTTTAGTCATCAACCAGGTGTGGATAATGATGAAACATTTTCTAGGGACTATGCTTAAGTCCATCTAGATCCTACTTGCCATTGCTGCATACCATGACTACGATATCTGGTGGTTGGGTGCCATGACTACTTTTCTAAATATTAATTTAGAAGAGAACGTCTATAAGAACACAGCCAGAGGGCTTCGTAAACAGTGGGAGCAGCGGAAACGTGCGCATGTTGCTTTAGATAATGAAGCAGGCATCGCGGAGTTGGAACGTCTGTTTTGATGTGATAGTCAAAGTGTTTGACTTCATCAAAATGGTAGATGAACCTTGTATATACAAAAAGGGCAGTGGGGAGTATGGTGGTGATCTTCGTATTGTACGTAGACAACATACTCTAGATAGGAAAAGAGTTTCCTATACTACGATCGGTCAATCTCCTATTATCACATGGATTCTCCAAATAGGATAAAGGTGACACCTTCTCGATCCTGGGGAGAATCGCTGGAAAAGTTCCAGAGTGATAAGGACGACTGAATGTCAGTCGCAGGCATTATCTTTACCCTCAGTAAAGGGACGGTATGTTGGAAGAGTTCCAAGCTAGATACCGTGGCAAACTAGACGATAAAGGCTGGTGACATCGCTATTTAAAGATACTACCAAAGGGGTAGTTTAGGTGTATATTGGTTCATAAGATGAACGAGGTTCCTACCATTGTATGACAATGGAAGTGAGGCTTTGGCCCTGGAACCCTGGTCCCATCAGTGACCCAGACATATTCTGAGGCAGCATCACCTGATCATGGAGATAGATGATCTCCGGGGTGATCGAGGTTAGGAGAGTAGACTAAGAGGACAACACGGCGGATCCACTCACGAAGGCTTTTTCCCAGAGAGAGACTTATATGGAATGGTTGAGTATGTGATACTGCAACCACTGCTACAGATGGCCCTAGTGCAAGTGGGAGATTGTTAGTTATATGTATGCCCTAAAGGCCATTACTGTACATTAGATGTATATTGTAGTGGATGCTGGGACATATATAGGTAGGACTTTCTTGCTCGACATGATAGTACGCTATCTGGTTGCTCTTTATCTTAACGTGTATACTTTCTGTCTCTCTGTTACATGTTGATAAAGCCCTTAGGATGTGTACTCGACTTCCAGGACTGTGATGCAGATCATACTAGTGGGGCCTGGATAGTCCATGAGTACATCCTTCAATGTTCCTAGTCGAGGGAATATCGAGACGGGGCATCGATATTCCAGAGTAGACTAGCGTATATCTTCTCGACCCATGCGATGGGCGATGGATGATCCCATATCCATTGGTGTTTGACATCGAAGATGGTATGCGGGTGCTCAGTGGAGACTGGGTATACTGAACGGACTCACCGAGAACTCCCAGATGGTATTATACCTCACGTCAGATGGCAGTTCTCTGGTGACACTGGTACAGCTTAGTCTGTTGACCCGAGATCGTCATAGAGTCTTGTGTGTCTCCTACTGTGCTTTGATTTCCACCCTACCACGGCTCTACTGAGTCGTGCAAACAGGTGGTTTTTGGGTACAGTCCCGATTCACATGGAGGCAATGAGCGATAGGAGGGGATTCGTCTCTCCCGGTATTGGGGGTTGATGTTGCGCTATGCACGATTGGCCATAACAGGAAATCCCTGGCCAGGGTTGCAGTGATATACTGGTAAGAGTTATCAGTAGTTTCACGATAGTTATAGACCTCACGTCGGCATGACTTATCGAGCTACTGGGGTCTGACGTTTACCACCCCTAGGCGAGATATGCGACATATCAGACGAACAGACCGGACTGTACGGTAAGTGTTACTGGTTGGATTCACAGGAGTGTGAGCGGGCTTGCTCGTCGATCTTCTGATCGCTCAATACCCGGGTGGACGTTACGTTTAGCAGACCGCTTGCGGCTTGTGGGTGTTTGATATGATCATCATCTGCTGCCGGCTTATTGACGAGTCTTTAGAGTCCTACACAGAGGTTTCCTGGCTCAAGCGAAACGAAATAGGAGCGCATATGAGATATGTGCGGGACCGAGAATAATGCGTGTATGTGATACCGTATTTCATTCTCGCGATGAATGTGTCGAATGGTTGTATGCGATATAACCTAGTTATCGAATCAAGGATTGATTCGATAAGCCGATACATTGGATACTAGCCGGTTACATGCGACATGACCGGATCATTGAATCAAGTGTTGATTTAATGATTTAATGTATAATTATATATTTGATATATTACTTTGCATTTACTAGTATTGGTTCACTTTAAATGGATTTACTCACTTAAAATGCACAAGTTGTATATGAGATATACTTTTGTGCACAAGATTGTATCATGTTTGATGATACATGCAAGCTTGGGTTTGTGTAAAGAATTGACCATGGTTATATGAATGGTTAGGGTTGCATTTTGTTTACTTATTCTTTTATCTATTTATTTATTGATTTATTTATTTCTTTTTGGCAAAAGAAAAGAAAATGGTGACTTGATTTGTTTGTAGTTGAAGCTTCATGAAACTTTGACTAAGTGACCATTTTGTCTTCATGCTTAACCCTAACCCTTCAAACTAACCTTAGTCAATTCTCTACACCTAACTAAGGTTAAAGATATGATAAGTAACATTTTATTTTTATATTTTAACAACTTATCATATTCTTTTTCTTGATCTTCTTCTTCTTCAACAAAAGGAAAAAGCTTGCAACCATTAATGGCAACTTGCCAAAATGAGTGAGAAATCCAATTCTAAAGTGAACCCACTTCCTATTTCTTCATCCTCTACCTCTTGCCAAGTAGTATAGGGTGTTTTCTTCACAAGTTTCATGACTTGGTGAAGTGGGAGCTTGATCTAGAGATGCCTCGACGTAGATCATCTTCGGCATCGAAGCCGACGACCAAGCCCGCCCATTTCTTCGATGAAGCCGATGCTAGAGTCCGGAATCCGATTTGGACAGCGGAGGGACATCATCGCGGAGCTTAGGAAGTGGTGGACCGGATCTACAAAGGTTGTAGCCCCTTTCCTCTTAGATAAATTCTTTTATTTGCATTGCATCGCCTTGTTTTCTAGTTAACGATCCGTATTAGGGTTTGTAGGCACAAGGAAAAATTTGAATTAGCCATGTTTGATGCCTTGTGAGACTTCATTAGTGTGCCTAGGAACCCTACAGTATCTTCTTCGGGTGTGTTATTTATTGAGAACTGTTTCTCAGTTCACTCTACGTCCTGGGTATTAAATACCGGATCGGGATCCCACATATGTAATTTGTTACATGGGCTACGTAAAGGTAGAGAACTGAGAATGGGTGATCATTCCGTAACAGTAGGGAATGGTGCAAATGTTGCAGCCAAAGCAGTTGGCGAATATCATCTTGTATTACCAAATGGTAATACATTGGTTCTGAACGAATGCTATTACATTCCGACCCTGATATGCAATATTATATCAGTTTTTTTATTGAATAAAGAAGGATATAATTTTGTAGTACAGGATAATATTATGAATATATTCCTGAATCAAAAGTTGATAGGATCAGGATCGTTAAATAATGGCATGTACGTTTTCAACCAAACTACAGTACTTAATGTACAAAACGCACACAAGAGGAAGAGTTCAGAAATGAACGAATCCTTCTTGTGGCATTGTAGACTAGGTCATATCAATGCGACACGACTAGCTAAGTTACATAAGGATGGATATTTGAATTCGTTCGAATTAATATCTTATGAAACTTGCCATTCATGTCTCAAAGGTAAAATGACCAAAACTCCGTTTAGTGGACACGGAGAAAGATTTGAGGAACTCTTAGGACTGATACATAGTGATATATGTGGTCCCATTACACATGCCAGGAACGGTTCTTCCTACTTCATTACATTCACTGACGATCTCTCAAGATACGGACATGTGTTCCTGATGAAACACAAGTCTGAAGGTTTTGAGAAATTCAGAGAATATAAGAACGAAGTAGAGAACCAAACGGGCAAAGTATTAAAATCCTTCAATCTGATCGAGGAGAAGAATACTTGAGCAATGAGTTCCTAGACTATTTAAAAGAGAATGGGATTCTCTATCAGCTTACTCCTCCTTATACACCACAACACAACGGTGTATCGGAGCGGAGGAATCGCACCCTATTAGATATGGTGCGTTCTATGATGAGCACTGCTGAGTTGCCTATTTCCTTCTAGGGTTATGCGCTTGAGACAGCGGCATACCTGTTGATTCAAGTTTCGTCTAAATCTGTACCTACCACACCGTATGAGATATGGAGCGGGAAGAGACCGTATCTTAAACGAGTTAAAATATGGGGTTGTCCGGCCTATGTCAAAAGGCAAAATCCGGACAAACTCGAGACACGATCAGTTCTTTGCAAGTTTGTGGGATATCCGAAGAATTCTTATGGATATTTTTTCTACCTCAGTGAGGATCAAAAGGTGTTTGTTGCTCAACATACCACCTCTTTAGAAAAGGAATTTCTTGCAAAAGAAATTAGTGGTAAAAAGGTAAAGCTGAAAGAAGTTCCAGCACCACAAACTACGACTGATAATTTATTAGAACCAGAGGATTCAGTAGTACCCAACGAACCTCAGCCTCTCCGCCGATCTAGTAGGGTTTCTCATCCACCTGAGAGATACTATGGTTTTCTCGTTGATGGTGGGAGCGAGGATTGCATCATGGAAGATGATGACCCGACTAGTTTCGAGCAGGCCATCACGAGTGGGGACTCTGTGAACTGGCTGGATGCAATGCGATCTGAGATGGAATCCATGTACACCAACAAAGTATGGACTTTGGAAGTTGCTCCTGAAGGGGTAAAACCCATTGGGAGCAAGTGGATTTTTAAGAAGAAACTTGGTGTAGATAGAAAAGTTGAGACTTTCAAAGCTAAACTTGTTGCAAAGGGTTTTCGTCAACGATCAGGTGTGGATTATGACGAAACCTTTTCTCCAGTGGCTATACTTAAGTCCATCTGGATCCTACTTGCCATTGCTGCATACCATGACTACGAAATCTGGCAGATGGATGTTAAGACCGCCTTTCTAAATGGTGATTTAGAAGAGAGCGTGAACATGACTCAGCTAGAGGGCTTCGTAGACAGTGGGAGCAGCGGAAAGGTGTGCAAGCTGCTTAAATCCATCTACGGGTTAAAGCAAGCATTGCGGAGTTGGAACATCTGTTTTGATGTTGTAGTCAAAGAGTTTGACTTCATCAAGAACGTAGATGAACCTTGTATTTACAAGAAGATTGCTGAGAGTAAGATCGTCTTCCTCGTATTATACGTGGATGACATACTCTTGATAGGAAATAATGTTCCTATGCTGCACTCGGTCAAGCTCTTCTTATCACAAAGATTCTCAATGAAAGATCTTGGTGATGCCTCCTGCATTTTGGGAATTATGATCTATAGAGATATATCTAAACGGATACTGGGATTGTCCCAATCCAGGTACATTGACATCATACTAAAGAGATTTAGTATGGAAGAATCCAAGCGTGGGAACTAACCCATGATCTCTGGACTCACTCTCTCCAAAGAGATGTCTCCCAAGACTGATTTAGAGAGAGCTCGCATGCAAGGGATACCCTATGCTTCGGCAGTAGGCTCTATCATGTATGCGATGCTATGTACCAGACCCGATGTAACATACTCACTAAGTATAGTGAGTAGGTATCAAGCAGATCCTGGAGAGAGTCACTGGATAGCTGTGAAGAACATTCTCAAGTACTTGAGAAGAACTAAGGAGATGTTCTTGGTGTATGGTAACGGAGAACTCCAGGTAGAATCCTTTACCTATTCGAGCTTCCAAAGTGATAAAGACGACTCTAAGTCGCACTCGGGATTTGTCTTTACCCTCAATGGAGGGGCGGTGTGTTGGAAGACTTCCAAACAGGAAACCGTTGCAGACACGACGATGGAGGCTGAATACATCGCTGCCAACGATGCTGCCAAAAAGGCTGTCTGGATGAAGAAGTTCATTACTGAACTTGGTGTGGTTCCATCCATTGAGCATCCAATACCTTTGTATTGTGACAACAATGGAGCAGTGGCTTTGGCCAAGGAACCCAGGTCCCATCAGAAGTCCAGACATATTCTGAGGCGGTATCACCTGATCCGGGAGATAGTTGATCGTCGGGAGATAGAGGTAAGGAGAGTTGATACGAAGTACAACACTGCGGATCCACTCATGAAGGCCATACCCCAGATACATTTTGAGAGACTCTTCGGGATGCTGGGTATGAGATACTACAACAGCTGGCCTTAGTGCAAGTGGGAGATTGTTAGTTATATATATGCCATAAAGGCCATTGTTGTACATATGATGTATATTATAGTGGATGCTTAGATATATATAGAGAGGACTTTCTTGCTCGACATGATAGTATACTATTTGGTTTCACTTTGTCTTAACATGTTGACTTGTATTAGTTTACTATCTTGCTCTCACATGTTGATAAAGCCCTTAGGATATGTACTCGACTACTGGGACTATGATGAGATCATACTAGTGGGGCCAGGATAGTCAACGAGTACATCCTATAACTGTTCCTAGTCGAGAGTGTATCGAGACAGGGCATCGATGCACCAGTGTAGACTAGCGTATACGTATCTTGACCCATGGGCGATGGATGATCCCATATCCATTGGTGTTTGACATCAGAGATGGTGTACGGGGGCTCAGTGGAGACTGGGTACACTGGACGGACTCGCCGAGAACTCCCAGATGGTATTATACCTCACGTCATATGGCAGTTCTCTGGTGACACTGGTACAGGTTAGTCTGTAGACCCGAGATCGTCATAGAGTCTTGTGTGATTCCCACTGTGCTTTGATTTACATCATACCACGTCCAAGAGGGCGTGCAAAACGGTGGCTTTTGGGTACAGTCCCGAATCACATGGAGGCAATGAGCGATAGGAGGGGTTTCGTCTCTCCCGGTATAGGGAGTTGATGTTGTGCTGTGTTCGATTGGCTATAACTGGAAGTCCCTGGCCAGGGCTGATATAGAGTACTACTGGTAAGTGTTATCAGTAGGTTCTCGACTTATTATGAGTCTCACATCGACACGACTTATCGGTTACTGGGGTCTGACGTTTACCACCCCTAGACTAGACATGCAACATATCATACGAAGAGACCGGACTGTACGATAGTTTTACTGATTGGATTTACAGGAGAAAATACAGGCTTGCTTGTTGATCTTATGATCGCTCAATACCTGGGTGGCTGTTACGTTTAGTTGACCACTTACAGCTTGTGGGTGTTTGATATGATCATCACCTACTGCCGGCGTATTGACGATTCTTCAGAGTCCTACACAGAGGTTTCCTGGCTCAGGCAAAACGGAGAAGGAGCACATATGTGATATGTGCGGGACCGAGAATGATACGATATGAGATATCGTATTCTATTCTCGCGATATATGATATCGGCCGGGTATATGTGATATAGCCGGGTCATCGGATCAAGTGTTGATTCGATGAATCGGGATATGTTATGTTAGTCGGTTATATGCGATATAGCCGGATTGTCGGATCAAATGTTGATTCGATAATTTAATATATAATTATATATGTGATATATTACATTACATTATCTAATATAAGCTCGCTTTATTGATTCATTTTCTCACCGGATAACACATTGATATATATGCGATATATGTTAATTGTATTATTTTCTTTTGTCGCAAAAATATATTATATATGTGATATATAATATTGTAACAAGTTATGATTACTAATACAGCCTGATTTGTGGAGATTAAACATAGTTAGGGTTTGATTTGGGTTAGCTTTTTCATGAAGTTTCTAGAAGCTTTATTTTGTTTCAAGCTGAGATATTTTGTTTAGATATTTTGTGAAGATATTTCTAACCCAACCCAAACCCTTTACCCTAGTTAATTCTCTACAAGGGTTAAGCCTTCATACTTGACCCAAGGTTGGATTTGTAACCATAATTAGAAATTCCTTATTCATCACAAAAGACTTGATCTTCTTCTTCCTCCTTGAAAAGCTTACTAGCTTTTGTGTTTGTGATGATTTAGTGTGAGAAATTGAAAATAAAAGAGAGCTAAATCCCTACTTCATCATCCTTATCTATTCTAGCCACTTAGATTAGGGTGTTCACTTCACTAATACTTGATTAGAGAAGTCAGAGCTTGAGTTAAAGATTTTTCAAGGTAGATCATCTTCGAAAAGGAAGACTTCAAGCAAGCATGGATCGTTCGGTTTGTGGAGCCTCTCTAGAGTCCGGAAGTTCATGAATCGCGGCGAAGGGACTACTATTCGGAGCTTATGAAGCGAAGGAACGGACTACAAAGGTTGTAATCCCTTTCTCTTAGATGTAAAGATATTTACATGCTTTGTTAACCCTAATTATCTAGCAAAGATCCTCGCTTTAGGTTGTTCGGCACTTGAAAATTTTTAATACGGCAGGGTTGATGCCTTATAGACCCTTGTGACAGTGCCTAGTAACCCTACACAAACCATCTTAGCCGGTTTTCCCGCATCTTCTCCTCTACAGGTGCTACACCAACTTTTACACGAACATCCTCATTTCGCATCTTATCTTTTCTAGTGTTACTGCACATCCAACGAAGCATGCACATCTCCACTACGTGCATCTTCTGTGTATGATACTTCTTAGGAGCCCAGCATTCTGTACTATATAATAAGGCAGGCCGAATAGCGCTCCGATAAAACTTCCCTTTCGATTTTAACGGAAAGTTACGATCACATAAAATCCCTGTTACACTCCTCCATTTCAACCAACCAGCTTGGATCCTTTGATTAATATCACTATCGATCTCCCCATTCTTTTGGATGATGGAACCTAGATATCTAAACTGGTCGCTCGGTGATAGCCCTTGCCCTTCCAATGTTATACCAATATGGTTTTGACTTCTCTGGTTACTAAATTTGCAATGCATATATGCTGTCTTGGACCTGCTCAATCTGAATCCCCGAGATTCCAATGTTTGCCTCCATAATTCCAATTTGGCATTAACCCCTGCTTTCGTCTCATTTACTAGAACAATATCATCAGCGAATAGCATACACCAAGGTACCTCATCTTGGATAGTTCTAGTAAGCTCATCCATCACGATGGTAAACAGGAATGGACTTAATGCAGATCCTTGATGTAAACCAATTGTGATCGGAAAATCACTCGTTAAGCCGCCGCAAGTTTTGACATTTGCCACTACTCTATCGTATATACCCTTGATTATGTCAATATACTTGATGGGGACCCACTTCTTCATCATTGTCCCCCCAAAATACCTCTCTAGGTATCTTGTAGTACGCTTTTTCTAAATCAATAAATATCATATGCAAATCTCTTCTCCTCTCTCAAAAATGCTCGACAAGTTGACGAAGCAAATGAATAGCCTTTGTCGTCGATCGTCCAGGCATGAACCCAAACTGGTTCTCTGTTATCTTAATATCCTTGTTTAGCCTATGTTCAATCACTCTCTCCCAAAGTTTCATGGTGTGACACATATGTTTTATTCCACGGTAATTTGAGCAATTTTGAATGTCACCCTTGTTCTTGTAGATAAGTACAACGATACTTTTCCTCCATTCATTTGGCATCTTTTTTGTCTGCCAAATCTTATTAAACAGATCTGTCAGCCATTTAACGCCTATTTCTCCTAAGCATCTCCAAATCTCGATAGGAATCCCATCAGGACCAACCACTTTTCTTAAACTCATTCTGTTCAAAACTTCTTTAATCTCATGTAGTCTTATTTTACGCATGAAATCACGGTTTATATCTTGAGATTGAATAACAAGTCCATCCAAATTCTTAGCAAAGCTCTCATTGAACAATTTGTCAAAATAATCTCTCCATCTTTCCTTAATATCCTCATCTCGAACTAAAACCTTCTGATTTTCATTTTTGACACACTTCACCGCACATAAGTCTCTAGTCTTCCTTTCCAGCATCCGAGCAATCCGGTATATATCATTTTCAGCTTCTTTAGTGTCTAATTTCTCGTACACCTCCTTGTAGATCTTAGATTTAGCTTCCCGAACAGCTTTCTTAACTTCCTTTTTAGCCATTTTATACTTCTCAAATCTCTCCACTTCTCTACTTTTCTTCAAATCTTTATGAGAATCCTTTTTAATTTTAATAGCAGCCTTTACTTCTTCATTCCACCATGATGTGTCCTTAGATGGTGGAGCACCACCTCTCGACTCACCAAGTAGATCTCTACCTACCTTCTTGATACAACTATCCATTTTGTTCCATGTTCTGTCTGAATCATCTTCCGACTGCCAATCCGCTTCTTGGACTACACGATCTATAAAAGCCTTTTGGTTAGCTTCTTTCAATCGCCACCATTTAATTCTAGACTCTACCTTACGTCTAATCTTCCTAGGTCCTCTTCTAAATCGAAAATCTAGAACTAAAAGTCTATGTTGAGCGGTTAAACTCTCACCTGGCACTACCTTACAGTCGATACAACAACCTCTATCTATTCTTCTCGTCAGAAAAAAGTCTATTTGACTAGCACTTGATCCGCTCCTAAAAGTGATAAGGTGGAACTCTCTTTTCCTAAACCAGGTGTTTGCTAAGATCAAGTCATAAGATAAGGCAAAATCTAAAATCGAGTCACCTACTTCATTCCTTTGTCCAAAACCAAAACCTTCATGGATAGTATCAAACCCACTACGACTAGTACCTACATGACCATTAAGATCACCACCAATAAATAACTTCTCTCCACTATGTATACTTTGCACCATCTCGTCTAAATCCTCCCAGAATAGACGCTTACTAGTGTCATCAAGACCTATCTGTGGTGCATAAGCACTAATAATATTAAGCATCTCTCCACCTAGAATAAGCTTAACCGGTAAAATTCTATCACCTTTTCTCCTAATTTCAACTACATCCTCAAGCAACCGTCTATCTATAATTATGCCTACCCCATTATGATTTTTGTCTCTACCCGTATACCAAAATTTATAACCCCAAGGCTCTATGACTCTACTCTTTTCACCTACCCACTTAGTTTCTTGCAAACACATAATACCAACTCTCCTCCTAATCATCACCTCCACTAATTCTATTAGTCTACCCGTAAGGGAACCTATGTTCCAGGAAGCTAGACGGATCGTATGAAACCCTTGCTTATTTGTCACTACACCCGGGGTCCGATGTAGCGCGTCGTTTCTGGACGACGACCCTTGCTTATTTGTCACTACACCCGGGGTCCGATGTAGCGTGCCGTTTCTGGACGACGACCCTTGCTCATTTGTCACTACACCAGGGGTTTGATGTAGCGCGCCGCTTCTGGACAATGACCTAGAACCCCTTGCATACTTAATACTACACCCGGGATCCGATGTAGCGCGTTGCTGAGTAGGGGACGCCCCAACGATATTCTTATTATGGTTCATGTCATAGAATGTGACAAAGTTTTACGTTGGCTGTCACAAACCTACCACAACCCTCACCCTTTCTCATCCGGACTTGGGTCCGGCAACGGTGGATTTGCTGACATGTCTAAGAACGGTTGCTAATATATACTGTCGCTAAACCCATATTAGCGACCGTCCTATACGGTCTCCAATATAGTGATACGTGGACAACCAACCAATTTTAAACAGTTTCATATATCGGTATACGGTCGCTAATAAGGCTATTAACGACCGTTCCTGTAGCTTGAACGGTCGTTAATACCTATATGACTGGAATTTTTTTTACTGAAAAACCAATATTCCATACAATAATACACAAAATCACAAATAATGCATTACGCAACAATCGCATTTCGCATACAAACCAACATATAAACATGATATGCACGATATAGCTAAAAATATCAACTCAAACGAACAAACCAATACATATAAACACGATACATGATATATCCAATAATATCAACTCAAACACATACAATAATAGTGTTTTGAATTCAAACAACACAATACGAACGCTATATGTCCAACAATACGAAAAATTATCCAAATCACGTGCATCCCCGGCTCACTTAACCCATGCGAACCCTGCAAATCCAAACAAATAAATAAATACATGAACTCAAATCATAATCTTCGAAATTAAATAACGCACTAGCTACACTAATTAACACATGTACATGCATACCTCACTAACTCTCACCACTGCCATTGTCACTAGAACCCCGCTTTGACCAGTATCGGTCTGTTTCGTCTATATCTTCGTGCGAAAAAAGTTGCCGAAGAGTTTTCCCAGTTGTAGAGGCTGAGGATAATAAGGTTCATGTTGCGGAGGTGGATGGTAGGGGTAGTACCCTCCCTGTTGCGGAGGCTGAGATAGAGGGTGGTATCCCTGTTGCGGAGGCGGAAGCGGAGGATAATACAAGGACGGCGACGGTCCCTGTGGTGAAGGAGGGTAATAAGCACGCTGAGTCGAATGAGGGTAATATAGCGTCTGCGATGACCATGAACCTTGTGCTGACCATGGTTGCGAAGGCCAACCGTGTTGTTGCGAGAATTGATCCCTAAACTCCTCCATACCAACTCTCTATGCCGCTTCCTTTTTCACCCACTTTTTTCTGCTCTACGTATGCTCCTGATCTCCTCCCGTAGTTCATGGATCCGCTGTGCCTTAACTATTTGTTGGTTGGAGCGAGTAGTCAACGTACTTGCAGTTCCTCTGACGGAACTCGATCGCACTAGACTAGAGAGACCACCGTAAATGGGATAACGGCGGTGTTCCCTTGACCGTAGGAAAAAATGATCTAATATAGTTATCTCGGCCTTTCTAGGAAGAGGATGGTTGGCCGGAAAATCGGGATTTGATTCCCGATAGGTCCTCTCTGCTTCCTCAAACTCGGCCTTCGATAAATGAAACAGTAATTACTTTTCTTTGCGAACTTACCAATTAAGCGAATTTATTTAAAAGAATTTATAAATGTAATCTCACCATATGCATAGTGGTTATATCCATTTTTTCTTTAGGCATGCCTTCTCTAGTGTGCAATGACTCCCAAGTCTCGCCAAGGCTCGACTTTTTCCTAGCCTTCTCCTGTACCGGATATATAATTTATATATATGTGAGGATATGTAACGATAAACTTAAAAAATCGAACATATATCTAATTAAAGATAAACTCACCAAAGTAGACCTATACTGATCCGTAGGAACCGATCCACCGTAATAGTCATCTGTGGCCTTCACTCGGTTCTATTTATTCCTTTCTGATTTTGCCGGCATATTTAGAAGATAACATATATCAATGTAAATTAATCTAAATTTGGTGTTAAAATCAATTAAGTATCTTTTTAATTACCTTTGCCTCAGATATATCCCAATACAATAGGAAAAAAGCAAACTGGTCCTTAGGAATGATAAAGGGAAAAGCGGCAAACCATTCACAATCCTCTGTAAATTTATCGGACTTTTTGTATTTTCTTTTCAACCTTTCACGCCATCTCTTGAATATTTGTGGCATCTCATGCCGGACATAAATCCAATATCCATTTATATTGTTTTCTAAGACAAAATTGTTGGGGTCAAAATTTGCACCCAAGTTGACCGGGTCAAAATCAAGGTCAACCCTAAGTAAGCGGACCCAAACCCAGATCAAGAGGGCCCATGCCTGAGTCGAGCCCGAACATGAAGCGGGCGACCTCCCCTATGCAAATAAAAAAAATCATGTAATAAATAATTTTGATTTAATTTTTTATGCATGAATGTAAGCAAAATGGGCATAAAGCCAAATTTTTGTAAAGCACATGGCTTATGTGCAAAACAAATGAGCACATGAGGCATGGGATGGGCAAAATGCCATTTTGTAAAGCCTAAGGGGCTATATGTAAATATGTAAATCTATATAAGATAACATAATGATGAATAAAGCATACATTTTTATTCCTCTCAAAAAAAGTTAGGGTTCTTGTGCCTCCTTTTCCTTTCTCAAGGTTCTAAAACCTTCTTCTCTTTTTGAATTAAATCAAGAGCTTAACTCTTCCTTTCTCAAAAAGAAATAGTTTTTCACCACAAAACCCACGAAGGGGAGCTCGGATCTCCCATCAAATCTCTGAAAGGTGAGATTTTTAAATCTCACTCCCCTCTCCCTCAAGATCCGGCCAACCGAGAGGAAGAAGAAAGAGACCCATCTCCAAAAATTCCACTTTGGGGAAGATCTAGGGCTCAAGGAAGAAGCTCCATTCATCAGCTCCAAAAATATCTTAGGAGTTCAACTCCTTAAATACACACACACACAATATAATAAATCTTTCTTTTTGGGAGTACAACTCCCAGTGCAGAGACTAAGCCCACTCTATGTCAGGAGTTCAACTCCATGTTGAAAAAGCCCGTCGGGAAAGTGAGCGTTGCTAACAATTCAACCAATTCCAATCTTGTCCAACTTTCACAGCTACATTAGACATTGATAATAATTACGAAATAAGGAGTTCAACGTTACAAACTGTATTTGAAATTTCACTTAAAACTCTTTCACAAAGCAGGTCTAGTTTAGACAAGCAATCGGCTATTTTTAAGCAAATAGCAAAGCGAGGCGAAACTGCTAGCAAACAAGAAGTAGCTCATATTGAAAATCGTGTTGACCAACTAATTGCTGTCCTGAATTGTGAAAAAGAGAAAAAGGTCATCCCATTAGAAACCAACGAAAACTATCCGAAATTTAAAATTCCAATTCAGCCTCCAACAATGAATTTATATGAAAATGATTTAACTGATGATAAGTTCAAGGTCGAGACTGTTGATGGTTATAAGAAAAATTTTGAGTAGGATACTTATGATTTTGAGGGGTGGGGTAGGGTATGCATAAAATGGTTAAGGAAGATATTTGTGAAGAACCCACAGTAATGGAAACAAGTCAATTTGAGGAGGATATAAATTTAAGAGATAAGAGATGTGATGAAATTTGTGTAGAGCCCACCGTAATAATAGAAGAAGTGTATGAGGATGATGTGGTTAATTTTGAAGAAAGTTATTTTGATTCAATTTTTGAGGAAAATTTTAAGGATGAACTTGAAGATGAGATAGATTCTCCAAACCATCAATTAAATTGTGAATATCCTGGCGAGCCTTTAACGGTTGAACCTAATTCTCAAATACTTTCATCCCCCATTGAAGTCAATCCTATTGAAGAGCAAGATGAAGTTGTATTTTTAACTTCTATAACTGGATTTCTTATTTATATTCCGCATGTTCATGTTTTAGACTTCGATCTAATTAGCCAATACATTGACAAGATAATGCAGTTGTATAATTCTTTTAGATTTAAATCGTTTATTTCTGTACTAGTTTTTTTTTGGCGAAACTTGGATCACAATTTTATGCACCCACGTATAAACACCATGTTAATATTATGCATATCAATTTTAGGGTGTTTATCGATATTTATTGTTATAAGTTAATTTACTATTCCTGCATGATCATAAACAAAATATTTGAGTGGTTAATATTAACCTTTGGATTTGCTAAAGAGTATGTAAATTTAAAAAATTTCTTTTTCTTTTTCTTTTTCTTTTTCTTCTTTTATTTTTTTAAGGTTTTAGTTTTTTATTAAAAAAACAATCATCTTATTCTGTCCTATTTTCACACTTTTATTTGACTCCGGCACCAACACAAAAACAAGAAATAAGTTGCAGGTATGCAGTTCAAAGCAAAAAGAAGAAATTCATTATCAGATATCATATTAGCGATTGGCCACCACTAGTTAGCGGCTTGATGAGAGAAGAATTTTCTAAATTTTTAAAATTCTGTACCTTTGTTCTTATTATTAATTTTAATTTTTATCTCTGTCTAAATTAATTTCACTACATTACTTTATAACTATCATTGAACAAAGTAGTGATTGTTCTTTATTGATTAGTATGTAAGACTAGAGAGATGAGTGAAGGGTCGACATTGAGGACAATGTCTGAAATAAGTGTGAGGGTGGTTTATACATAATTTTTTTCTTTTATTTTTTCTTTTTCAATTTTTTTTGGTTTATTTTAGTTTTTCTTCTCTGATTTTTTTAGGTCTACTTTTTCAAATTTTTTTATCGGAAAAAGGGATTTTTTTGAATCGAACTAGAAATAAATGATCATGAATTCGAATCCGAAAGGTTGAGCGAGATGAAGAAAATTATTGAATCTGAGATAGGATTAAGTCTGAAAAATATTTCCTTACCTTGAATTCAAGCTTAGAAAATATACACCATACAAATTGTACATTCATGAATCTTGAAATTTGAGATAGTAGAGAATACCTAGAACTATCTTTGTCTAAATACCTAAGTATAAAAAAATGAGCATAAAAAAAAAAGAAGTCTAGTTTTTTGGTGTTACTAAGGGCAAGTAAATCTTCAGTCGAAGGGTTGCTTCATGACCTAGTGTCTTAGACCAACTGGTCTGGGAGTCGTTGCTAAAGGTCCGAGATAATTGTAAGGCTAGAAAAAATTAAATTATGAGCATAACTTAAACTCACATATTGAGTAGCTGGTTAGCTGGTGCCTCGGGAAGTATTAGTGGTCGCATTGAAAGATGTGTGAGTACATTCTTATATATTGATATAAATTAAAGTACAAGAGGAAAAAGGGAAAGACTACTATAGCTTAAATTGAATTCTCGAGCGTAGAGATTTTTTACACACACGTAAGGGTATAGGATCGACGTTTGAAGAAGAGATATTAAGGAAGAATAGGATAAAATTCTATTGAGGGAGGATGTAATTTCCAGAGTTAAACGAGACTATTTGGGTGAAAATTCATAAGAACTGAAAATTTGGTGAAAATTCAAATCTCTCTATATATTTTTTATTTTCTTAGTTTTTGAATATGGTTTTCACTTTCGTATTTTTCATTTATTTTTCTTATTTTTGTTTTTGTTTTTCTCTATGGGATTTTGTGGGTAGTATACGCTGAAAACCCTCAGGAGACAACACTTCTCCTACCAGAAACACCTAGAGATTTAACGACTTATTGCACATGCTCAGTGCAATCGTACGCCCGCGAAAGAAGCATAGGGGTAGATTTTAGTTGTTAGAATTTGATTTTTATTTTTAGGTTTTAGTTTAGACTTTGAAACCCTAAATTTTCCCGAAAACTAGCAAAACATAAGTATGGGGGTATTTGATAGATACGTTTTATTGCATATTTTTATATCATAATTATCTTATTTTTGCATATTTTATGTTGTTCCGGGTATATTTTGTCAAATATTACAGATTATAAGGTTTAAAGGAAAAAGTGCGCAGAACACTGATTACATGTGTTGAATAAATACTTGATTGCAGATAAAAAGAAAATAGAGAATCAATTATAAAAAATGGAACAAAGACTAAAGATCTCGAGATCAAATCACAAAATATGGAAAAAGCCAGAAGATTCATTTCCAGAAATTTTCGGTCAAAACTGCCAAAAATATCATTTCGGCCGAAAATTATTAGAACTAGGACTTGAGATTTTTAAGAAAATTTGATATTCTATGTATATTTTATAATGTATGTTTCAATTCTTTAAAAGCCTTATAAATACCTCTGTATAGTTCAATAGGGTTTCATCTCTCGTTTAGTTTTTGTTTAGGGTTTTTATATTGGAGAGATCATGCTTTGTAGTTGCTTTTTGATATGAAATTATTTTATTTTATAATTTCTTTTTTCTCATATCATGAGTATCAAAACTTTTATCTAGAGTTAGAATTATTATTTATATCATGATTGTGATATTTTAACCTCTTTATTTCTTTTCTTTGATTATATTGTGAGTTTCTTTTAATTAAAAATTCATCTTTTTGTTATCATGCTGTTAAACTAGACTTTATGATGATACATTGATGCCTTTGAATACATTTAGGGAAAGATGATAATACCGAAAAACTAGTTAGTTTAATGATAGCACGACAAACTAGGAAACTAATTAAGAAAGATAAGATGGTATATTTATCAAAGGAAATGCAACCTAGTTATTTAAAGTAATTTAGGTTACGCCGATAAATATAATTTAACTTGTAAATTGACAATTTAGGGGTTACTTTATAGAAGGGTTAAACTAGGTTGCTTGTGATTAATTAGACTTATTTGTTTTAATTGTTTTCTACATTATCTTATATAATTGATATGGTAGATCTAATTGTATGAAGTATGCTTACTTGTTCGTTTGATATTTCATTGCTATATTATTTTATCCTATACTTTTATATAATTAATAGATCACTAATTAAACCAATGAAGTAGAAAAGAAATATAATCATATAAACTAACCATGATAGTAAAGGTAATTCGACGTCTTAGTCTTGCTTTATTATTTATGAACTCACTTTTAATTTAAAATTTGCAACTTTAATTTTCTTTATATGCTTTTAATTAGTTTAATTAAATAAAATCAAATCTCTTTTATTTTAACTTGTCTTAGAATTAATTAGAATTCTCAACACCTTCCTGTGGATCAATCCATAAGTACTACTTGGAACAACCGTGCACTTGCGGTTTAATTTGTGAGACACTATAAATTCTCCATCAATTTCTTCGCCAGCAAATAAATCTTCAAATATCTCATGTGTGTCATCTATCCTGTCATCCGGCGGCAATTCAAATATCTCATGTGTGCCGTCTATCCTGTCTCATTATCCATCCTCACTTCTTCGTCACGTATTCGCTCACCATGATAATTCCAATGTATGTAGTTTCGGTTCGAAACCGTCTACATACACATATTCTTCTTTCATTTCACATCTAAAACGTTCTCTATTCTTACATTTCTTATAAGGACAGAACATGAGTCTATCTCAGGTATGCTTTGAGTTCATCTCCACGTATTCTAGAAAGGCTTTAAGTCCATATTTAAATCAGACGTCTTTCAAGCTATACCTTTTTTTTCCTATATGCATAAAGGATTTATCTGGAAAAATTCTCATTAGTTATTACACAGATAATAATATGAGTTTAACATATATTAGGAGTTTATTACAAAATCATCTTTAAATAAATTTTCAAGTCTTAAATTAAATTTCATGATGTGGACGCATCAAAACATCTGAACCCATTTATAGTGGCAGAAGTCCGGGCTAAAGATCAAGACGGATAATTAGTTTCACGGTTGTGGGGGCTAAAGATCTTAATTTCCATTACGAATGCAACACTCACATCTCACTTTCTCATGTATTTTCGTCCATTTAGAGAAAATTTCGGCAGCACTTTCCCTATATTCTCCGTGTTCATACGTAAATCTCTGTACACAGGAAACAAGTGGAAAGTACCGTCGAAACTTCTCGAAATGTATGAAAATACTGGAGTAAGTGAGACGTGAGTCTTAGTGCATTAGTAACTTGTCCACACTGGAAAAATCCAACAATTATTGTATATCAAATTCTCTCGTCGAATGCTTCACATACGTATGAAAAAATTGAACAGGACCCTCAACTTTCATAAATATTTGTGATCGTATTCAACGGGAAAAATATTTGAATACACCAATAATTAGACAGGAAACTATACGTCGATTTTAAACAAGTTTAAGACCTTTCGATTTTAAACTTACTAATTAAATAAAAAAAATAAAACACTACTTGAGTTTCTGATCAAAATTTTAGGATCTTTCTTAACTTTCCATTTAATCGTTTTTAATTAGAGTCTCGGTTCACTACTGTATATCTAGTCTTAATTAAGATTTCTTAATTAGTGTAATTAATTAATATTATATACTAATTAGTGTTAACATTTGGATTTTTTTATAATTAGTTCCGATTTTAATAGTTTGTACTAATTACGATTCTATTAATTTATTAATTAGGGTTTATAAGTTGTCATTAGGTTTTTTAGGGTTTGTTAATTATGGTTTATAAGTTTTCATTAGGGTTTTTTAGGATTCGTTAATTAGTGTTCATAAGTTTTTTAGGGTTTGTTGATTAGAGTTTATAAGTTTTCATTAGGATTTTTTATGATTTGTTAATTAGGATTCATAAGTTTTTCAGGGTTCAAATTCTCAATTTTCACATTTATAATCCTAAAACAACACAATCAATTCCTTATTTTCTATATTCAATATCTCAAAAAGCAACACAATATCAAAATTTTTCATCACCTAACATCACAATTGCATAATCTAATTGAAAAAATTAATAATAAGAGGAGGAAAACCCTAACCTTGGACCATATTTAAAAAGGAGAATTACGATTACAAGCTCCAACAACAGCGACAGCAACAATAACATCTAAAAAAAATTGAGTTAAAATTGATAATTTTTGTGAAGAATTTTGGTGAAAATGGAAGGGGGGGGGGAAGGGGATTTTACCTCGGGATGAACTTGAAAGAATGAGGACGAAGAAGAGGCTTCTCACGACAATAAGCTGAAGGCATCATTAGCAACCGTATATAACGTGGGGTCCCTAATACTTTTTGAACGGTCGTCAATTCATTGGCGACTGTTCATCAGCGACCTTATATATTTATACGGTCACTAATAGACAGTTCCTGATGCGCACAGTTTCTACTAGTGTATGCTATCTTGGTGTACTTTGAGTTGATTCCACATGTCTTGCCTTAAGTTAAAAATTGTTTATTAGGAATACAAATGGTGTATTGGTGTTAGTGTAGATGAAAATTACTATTTATATTTGATAAAATCATATTCGGATATGGAGTCGACTCGGATTATTCGTATCCGGTTACATTTAATATATTTGAATTTTCAGAAACGAAAATTTATGTAGTGTAGTTCTATATAAAACTATGCATAAATGTGATACAGTTAGTTCCATTTAATATATTTGAATTTTCAGAAACGAAAAATAAGTACCATCCGTAAATTATGGATATTGGTGACGTGGTGAATATATGATTTTTAAAAATTTTATCAGAATACAGAACTAACGCCCTGAGCTCAAAATGCAACATGTTTAGATCCATACTCCAAAAGAACTTGTGATCGACTTTCCGTCTCTACAAAATGACAAGTTTAAGTCTCTCAAATACACCAGCCATATTTTATTTCTCAATATTTTTGCATTGCCCTTGTAATTTTTTAGCAGATAGCTACTATAATTAGTAGACAATACTTGATAACGGCTTCATTTATAAGTTAACTACTATATTTATCAGATAAATACTTTATTCATCAAATAACTAAGATATATATAATGAGCGGCAATTATGAAAGACGCAAACACGTCGTAGGATAGTGTTTATATTATAACTGTGATAGTTATATTATAATTGTGATAGTTATCTCCTAAAAAGTTTTAAGACTAGCTAGTATAGTGATATTGGAGAGAGAAAAAATAGTTGTGCTGAGGGAGTTAAACCAGTTGATTTTTGGAGATCAGAAGTTTTCGCAGGTTCCTTAGATCGAGCTAGTTTTCGCGCCCTATAGAACTTGACCCATTTTTCCTTTCTAATTTTTGGGACAAAATATAGTTTATAATCTTGTTTCTTTTTTGATAATGAATATGTTATATCTGGTTAACACAGTAATCAATTTTGAGTAAGCTAAATCAAGCCTTGCTTTAGAATAAGCATAAAAATTTTAGCTTCCCTCAAGGGGCATTTATTATGGACCAATAGAAACTTATTCTCTCTTCTTTTTTAAAACACATCTTTTAGGCAAGAATTAGGGTTTCTTTGACACCATTATAAAATTCTTATCGCATCACAACTATGAAGTTTATGTAACGGTGTATTTTCAAGTTTCTTAATCTTACTTTGTAGTGAAATTTGATCATTACTACCAATTGACAAAATGTTAAATGATTTAGAAATTTTTAAAGGAAAAAGAAATAAAAAGAAAGAAAGAACAAACCTGTTAGCAAGAAACATTGGGCCCAAAGGAATAAGAGAGAGAGAGAGAGGGGGGGGGGCATGAAATGCACCTAGAATGCGAAGACACCAAGCATTTGAGCTGTGGAGGCATCTTCACATCGCATCAATGAACGTGCGGTAGGATAAATTATTTGTTTTTTATGACCGGACATATATGGCCGGCACACCGTAGAATTTTCCATGTTGCTGAGCACCTAAACTAACTTTATATATAAATGATCGCAATTTTAAAATTTTCTACTTGCTTACATTTACACATCCCAATAATCTCAAAATATTGAGTGGCAGTGGGCCCAGGGAGACCAATACAAATTCTCACTCAACATTTCTCTCCCTTGTTGCTAGATTCGACCAATACAGATTTTAATGGAAAAACAGTATTGCATTTTACTGTCGGCTTGTTGAGCAAAAACTTTGGGAATTCAATTATCGCTTGCTTCAACTCGGAGCATGAACATGTTACTAAAAAATCAATCTTCACGACAAGCGCATTATTGCATTGGATAAAAGAAATTGAGTCGAATACGTCTTGTACAAAAAATAAAGAAAATTAATTATCAGCCATGTCCATAGTTTCTTTCATACCAATGCTAGCCGTTGCATCAACCTTTCTAATTTTTAAACTTCAGTCCCTCTCTTCCTCTCTTTCAGTATCCTTTCAAATCTATCTTCATCATATTTTCATCTAAAAGTTAGGTTATATTATTTAATCATCCTCTTACCCATCCACGTCAGGAGCAAAATACAGAATAAATATATTAATTTTCTTAATAGGCAACTGTTGCGTTATTTTATCGGTCTTCTAAAGGGCCCGTATTAAACCGAAAAAACCCAGACCTAGCAACGATGTCTTCCTAAATGATTGGTCTCATTTTTATAGGAAGGAGAGAACGGGCTTCCTAAAATGATGGAAAAAGGGGATTTTAACCCAGTAATATGCAAGTACGGTAAATTATTCACAATCACAAAAAACAGAAAGGGTTTCGATCCAATCGGTCGGCCTGTGTCATTTCAGTACCACCGTATGTATATATATAGAGAGAATAATGGAGGAAAGAGGCCATAGGAGAGAATTTCCTCCTATGGCGTCGAAAAAACACACCCTTCATCGTGTTTTCCGATGATTGGAATGCATCATTTTCATCGTTATCATCTAAGATGTGGGTACACCAAATTTCATGTGATTCTACAACTTCTTCACCGTTGATTTAGCAATGTAAAAAGCTATTGTCGGTAAACCGTTAATTTTGAACCCACTAATTCAACGGTGAAAAGTTGTAGAATCACATGAAATTTGGTGTATCCATATCTTAGATGATAACGATAAAGATGATGCATTCCGATCGTTGGAAAACACGATGAAGGGTGTTTTTTCAACGCCATAGGAGGAAATTCCCTCCTATGGCATATTTCTTCCATTATTCTTCTATATATATATATATATATATATATATATATATATATATATATATATATCGGCCCATAAAGGCCTAATCTATTAAGCATCACAACGATTCAACTTTCTATTATTGACAACCATCATATTCATCAGCCCGATAGCAACCGGCTATCACAAACAATCAATTCCTTAATAGGAGGTGCGGGATATTACAGAAAAGATATCGGCCGAACATAATTTTACCCCATTATTTTGAGGGCGTCGGCCTCCATATAAAGCTCTATAGCTATTATATCACATATTCCCTTTTTACTTCTCATGGACCGTTTTTAGTAGCCAGCCGAGGTATCAACTGCAGGCCGTATGACCATCTAAGACTGGACATTTGACTTACGGGCAAAAGTGAGCCATAGCTAACAGCTCGGCCTAACTTCAACTAGTTTGAATGCAAGACTGGATCTCTAATCACTCGTCTGACTAAGGAACTATAACCCTGGGCCGGTCGTGGATGCTCTGAGGGGCCGGTCGTGAATGCGCACGCCGCTTACCTAATCCCTGATGAGGTCCGGGCCATCTCCATCGACTCAAGAGCGCATGGCTGGACGTCCGGATCGCCCTTGATGATGGATCTGTTCCGGTCTTCCTCACTGGATCTTTCGGCCAAATCCACACCGACGTAATCGACTATGACTTGGCCGTACGTCGGCGCTAGAGCCGAAGATCATCCCAACTAGTGTTGTTGATGGTAGACCAGGGACGAAAGGGGCATTGTCTGTCGGGAAGGGTTAGATCTCTTGATCCCGATCAGGGCCTCAATGGTGGTGGTGGACGAAAATCACCTATCAGCTAATTCTACGGCTATAGCAAACGGAGAAGAACTAAGTCTATGCTAGAAGCTAGGGCTAATTTTAGGCTACGGTTTTTATGAGATTGATTGTTCAGGCCTGTCCCCATTGCTCTTGAGTGATCTTTTATAAACTCTAGCTTAACTTGGGGCTCAAGTTCTGACCTAACGGGCCGAACCTTTGCTCTCTATCCTACCCGCTCCGATGATGCTTATGCATGACCAATGCTTGCTGGGCCGGCCTATTTTTTGGTTCAGGATATTTGATTACATAACCAAACAGCAACAAATTAACTAGTATAAATAATTAGAAACATAAACATAATTATAGTTTATTATTAGTATTATTAAGTATAATTAAGTATAATTAACAGTAAGATATATAAAATTACTTAAGAATTCCGTTCTTATTAAACGGAAGGAGAGAAATGAAAATACCAAAATTATTATAGTTTTCTGTTTTTGGTTTTTTTCAAGGGTGTGTAATTTGCATAGTGCCGTTATTATTGGCTAAGCTATTGGCTAAGCGATGTGAATAAAGTATTTTGTTTGATTAGCTCATCTTTTTAACTGCATTTTAGCCTTTGTCTAATATATTTAATCAAATTGCGTCACGTCACATGCTAGTTTTTACTTTTTGTTTTTCAATTTTTTTGGTCATAAGTACAAGTCAATTTTCCTTATTATTTTTAGCACAGGTACAATTCAAGTTAATTGGTTGAATCGGCTAGTTTGATTCAATTATTGTAACTTTGAGATATTAGTAAAACGCATATAAGAAAAACTCAAAAAAAAAAAAAAATTAAAGAAGAAAGAAGGCAGCAACAACTATATTATTGTTATGAGCTCCACCCCATTCCCATGTGCTGGACTTCATCTTCCCCACACCACGTTGTACACAGTACCTCCGTTGTTTGTGGGTCAGCCTCTGTCTCATGTGGGCCCCCCTCAGTATTTTAATATAGTTGAAGATATATTTTACTAAATGGCCAATTGATTGTGGCCATGTTTCCTAAGGCTTTATGTGAGGAAGGTTGATTGATGACAATTGCGCACTCTTCTTTCCCAATATTGAGATTCCACTAAATATGAAATAGAAAGTCGTGTTATATGATCTTTGTTTCTTTGGACTTCTTCTTTTTGAACAATGGCATGTAGCATGATGCAAATAACGTTTGAACCGGATATCTCTTATTCAACAACTTATATACTGTATCAATATATGTATACGGTCTTGAGTTTCTACCTGTCAGAATGAGTTACATCGTATCTATGGATCATATTACTGTTTATAACTTCGGATTAGAATGCTAATGCGCCACTTTGATCTAACTAGCTTTGTAGCCGATGTTCTTATGTAGCATAAGATGTATCGTGACAATCGTAAAAAAAAAGTTTTTAGCATTTGCAATTTCATTCATTTAAAGATTAGATGTATTTTGTTCGAGACACAGTGGTCTTGTTCTGATTAGATATGATGCCCAGGTTATCTGCTAAAGATTTTTCAGCACCAATCCTTTATAGATATGCAAATAACAACAATTTTTATGGCTTGAACCTAGTTGTCACATTTTTACTCTTTGATCTCCAAATGCATAGAATACACACACACACACATGATTGAGATGCAAGGGATAAGCTGAGGTTTTTTTTTCAACACTTAAAAAGACCAGAGGAAACATAACATGAAATTATATATATTTTTTGCCACATTGAGTTTTATAAACTAAAACCTTGGATCTTGGATCTATGAAAACACAGAAAATCCTCACATGTGCTGCCTGCCAATTGGATAAGGGAGAATCCATTGGAATCTAAATGAAAGCAGCTTAGCAGTGGAGCTGCCATAATGAATTTACTAAAATGGCTCAGGGGTTTCCTTAATCCTTCCCAATAACCAACACAGCAAAAAGAGTTCAAGGGGTCTTTAATGTCTTATCACTTTTGATTTGAATGCCACTATATAATCTTAACTAAAATTATTACTCTTTCCGTTCCTAATTGTTCAATTTTGGTTTTTTTTTTCCCATCATAAGTGTCTCTTTACGATATCCATGCTACTTTTTGTGTTATCGATGCAAATTTAAATTTTGATCGCTATATTGACCCTCATTAATATTGATACATAGGAAAAAAAGAGAAGATAAACATAAATGAACACTTAATAAAGTTTACTATAAATGAGTTTAATATAGTAATTTGGCATCAAGTATATCATAAGTTTAAATAAAATAGTAGTTTTTCAAAAGTTTTTTTTAAGAGAGCGCAACATCAAAATTGGACTCTTAAAAGGATCGGAGGGAGTATTTTGTAATAAATGTTAAATGTCATATTGTTTTGTTAGATTTCTAAGATGATATCATAACCAGTCCTATTGAATATCTGACGTGATATCATTATCCCATGTTAAAGGAAGCTTTGGAAGGTTATGCCACAGACAGAACGACTCAGAGATGGAGGCAAGAGGGCGTGTAGGGGCGGTCGCCCCTCGTGAATTTCTTCATACCTCAAATAATATCTATGTGATTTTATAACTACCTTAATAATTTATGCGTTTTTCTTTTATTTGTACATTCATTATAAAAAATACAATCCTAACTAAATAACAACTATTTTTCTTTCTATTTAGCTGTTAGGATATTGTTAGGATACAGTAATTATCTCTTTTATACACTTAATATTGAAAACTGATAACATCTTTGATATTTATCTTATACTAAACAAGGTCACATCTAATTATCTGCGATTATGTAACATTTCAGAAAAAATTTAAATATTATTTCAGAATTTTAAATAATGATAAAAGGATTATATTAAGATTATGGTATTTATTTGTAGAAGATGTTTATTTGTATAAGGTATTTATGTGTAAAACAGAGTGATTCGTATATATTAGGTTATATGAAACCTTCACACACATCCTACCATGTCCTAACACATGTCCTAACACATGAAGGCTACACCTCCTTCTTCATCTCATAACTCTCATATTCATCTCTTCCAAACTGAACATATCATTTCCTTTCAACCCTCATCTCAAACTTTAGCGACCTTTCACCAAATCACAATGAGTTTTGATGATTTCTTCATTTAAATTGTTCAAGACTTTAAAATTTGGCTACTATTTCTCTAAGATCTTCTTATAGAGCTTGGAGCCCTCTAAAAACTTCTTCTAAGAGGTAAAAATCTCTTCTTTTTTTTTTTTATCAAGTTTACCAAATTTGTCTAGTGTATGAAGTTATTGTATGGTGTTAAGAGTTCACAAAATAGGATTTTTCTAAGGTTTTAGTATTCAAATGAATTCTGAGATACATTAAGATCTTTATAAAATATTCGGAGTATAGATTTGACCTAATAGGATCACTAGAAGACACCCACAGAAGTACGAACCCAAAACACCATGTCCAGGCCGCAAATTGGGGCCAAACTGATTATTTTGGCTGCCAGGATGATGAGTCAGGGTTTAGATTTTGGTCCACCGCATGATCTTTGGATGACTAAGCCCCGTGATACTTTGTTTTTCCCCAGATACCCCAACGCAAAATCTAGAAGTATTTTAGTGTGGTTTTGACAAGATGTTATGGTTTTTAAATTTGCGTATTCATATTTATAATTCTTGTTTCGGTTGTTTCGGTTGAACAACGATGCCGGGGGATAATTCTTTGTTGTTATCACTCGCCTAGTTTTTTTTGGTCATAAGTTCTAACATATGGACCTTTACTTGATATATCAGTTTTGATTTGGTTTTTTATGTGTGTTACGTGGATATATGAATGCTAGGTTTTATTGCGGAGACCTCCGAGACGGCAAAGAGGTGCAAGGCAGTTATAAGATACGACTAGCGCGATCATACATTGTGAGTAGATTATATCTACGAGTGAGGAATCGTGTGGATGGCGTATAACACCCCGTGAAACATATTACTGATTATATCATTGAATGTGCTTAGGATACTGTCGTGTATGTTTAGATTTGTCTGATATGCAGCGTACTCCGTTAGTATCGTTTAATAGACTCATAATAGAAACACTTGGTAGAACACAAGCACAAATACTAATTATTGCCATGTTGCACAATCCCCTACTTGCATGTTACACATATTATTAGTACTGCTATACCACGTAGAACTGCCATGCTTACATATCATAGCAGAATTGATGTTATAGTAGGATTATGTTATTATGCGATTTATAGTAGGTGTGCGTATGAGACCAGATGTCCGTACTTATTATTGGGCGAGTATGTGACTGGAAGTCCGTATTGGTCGTTGTGCGTATGTACGTGACACGAGATGTCCGTACCGATCGTTGTGCGAGTGCATTGATGAGATGTCTGCAAGTTTGATTAGGCTCTCTTGAAATGTGAAAGTATGCCTGTAAGCGATTTTAAAACATTCCAAAGAGGGGCAAACTCAATCAAACAAGGATACAAACCTAAAGGCTAAAACTTGGACTACACTAGGAGTTTTCATCTACTATGATTAGAACTACAACCTTGTAGTCAAGTCCTTCTCTTCAAAAACTCCTTTTGATCTTTGGAACAAGCTAGTACAGGATCCTCCAAGCCAAAGATGATTCGCCTTGAGGTTGCACCAACACAAGTTTCTACTTCACAAACTACAACTAGTAGTGAAGCAACTAACTAAATTAATTTGCTAAAAGAGCTTAGAAAGATAATATAGGAATTTTGCTCACTAGTTTTCTTCTCTTTTCCTTTCTTCTCACAAGAATTCTCAATCCAAGAGAGAGAAAGAGTTGATAAGAATGGCTTAGAATTAAAAGATGAGAACCAAGATAACCATCTTTATCTAAAAGAATAAAACAAGAATGGTTCACTCTTTTCTACACAAAACTAAAGAAATGAGTCATTTCTTTTATTCTAAAAAGAATCTCAGTTCTTATCCTTAAACTTATTTGATTCTTATATAATCTACTTGTATGTATATACATAAATAACAAATAGATAATAACATTTATATCAAATATGAACATTATAAAAGAGAAGGAAAAAGATAAAGTGAGCATGATATTAGTATAAATACATATATACCAATACATATATTAATTATTAAATCAACACTTGATTTAATAATCTGGTCATATCTATATATACCCCGGGAAATATCATTAGATGCCCGATTATAATACGTGTATCACATACATGCGTTTGATCAAACTTCTACATGTATCCTTATACATACCCTATATCGTTTCGCCTGTGCTGGGAAATCTCTGTGTGGGACTCTAAAGAATCGAAAATATGCTGACAGTAGGTTATGATCTTATTTATAGTCCACAAGTACGTCAACGGTACTAGCTGCACGTAACGGCTACCCAGGTATTGAGCGAAAAGAAGATCGACAAGCTAGCTCATTCGAAATCCTAAAGAGCCATAAGTGACATTCTGCGTACAGTCCGGTCTCTTCATCTTAGAGTGTCGCATATCAAGTTCGGAGGGTAGTGTCCGTCAGACCCCTAATAACCTTATATGTCGTTCCAATCAGTAACCTGTAACCATAATAGATACAACTGATAACACTTATCAGTTTATCTCATCCGTCCCGGTTAGAAACTTATGGTTACAGTCGATCAGGTACCGAACGACATCAACTCCCTATGCCGGGAGAGAAGAAACCCTTACGATCGCTCACTGCCTCCATATGAATTGGGAATGAACCCAACTAAAACCGGTTTGCACGGATCATTAAAGCCGTGGTAGGGTAATAATCCAAGCACGGTGGGAAACACAAAAGACACTATGGCGATCTCAGGTCTACAAACTACCCTATACTCATGTCACCAGAGAACTGCTATCTGACGATAGGTATAATACCATCCAGGAGTTCTTAGTGAGTTCGTTCGGTGAAACTTATTCTCCAATGAGTACCTGTATACAATTTTTTGTGTCAAATACAAATGGATATGGGAACAGCCATCGTCCCGGTCGGGATCAAGAAACGTATACACTAGTCTACTTTGGAGTATCGTTGCCCAGTCTTGATACTCCTATAACTAAGACCATTTAAGAATGTACTTATATACTAATCAGGCCCCATTATTATGATCCTTATCATAATCCCGATAGTCAAGTAAAAATCCTATGGGCTTTATCAACATGTATTAGCTTTAGCAATAACAAGTAGAAACCATTCACATGAATGATAAAAACAAACCAAAAAGCATACTATTATATCGAGCAAGACTGTCTTGTACATATATATGTCTAAATATCCACTATATCATACAATAATGGCCTATAGGGCATACATATATAATAATATCCCACTTGCACTAAGACCAGTTGTTGTAGTATCGCATACCCAACCTCTCAAAAAGTCGCTCGAATTGTGTCTGAGGGAAGGCCTTGGTGAGTGGATCCGCTGTGTTGTCTTTCGTGTCAACTCTCCTGATCTCGATCCCGCGGCGATCAATTATCTCCTGGATCAAGTGGTACCGTCTCAGAATATGTCTGGATCGCTGATGGAACCGAAGTTCCTTGGCTAGCGCCATAGCCCTATTGTTATTACAATACAAGGGTATTAGATCAACAATGGTTGAAACTACTCCAAGTTCAGTGATGAACTTCCTCATCCAGAGACAGCAATGTACTCAGCCTCCATCATCAAGTCGACTACGGTATCCTGTTTGGAACTCTTCTAACAGACCACCCTTCCATTGAGGATAAACACATGACCCAAGATAGACTTGTTGTCATCTATGTCATTTTGGAAGCTTGAATCGGTAAAATCCTCCATTAGAAGATCGCTATTATCATACACCAAGAACAATTCTTTAGTCCTTCGCATGTACTTAAGAATGTTCTTTATAGTTTTCCAATACTTCTCCCCTGAGTTTGACTGATACCTACTTACCACATTAAGTGCGTAAGCTGCACCTGGCCTGGTATATAACATCACGTATATGATAGATCCTACCGCTGAAACGTAGGGTATATCATTCATGCGAGATCTCTTCTCATCAGTCGTAGGAGACATCTTTTTGGAGAGGGTGATTTCGTGACAAGCGGGTAAATTACCGCGTTTGGAATTTTCCATACTAAACCTCTTTACTATGGTGTCAATCCCAACATCCTTTTAGATCTATCTCTATAGATTCTAATTCCCAAAATATAGGAGGCATCACCCAGGTCTTTCATGGAGAACCTTTTTGATAAGAAAGTTCGACCGATTATAGCATAGAAATATCATTTCTTATCAGGAGAATGTAATCCACGTACAATACGAGAAATACGACCGTACTCTCTGCAACCTTCTTATAAACACATAATTCATCTATATTTTTGATGAAGTCAAACTCTTTGACTATAACATCAAAACAGATGTTCCAACTCCGCGATACCTGTTTTAATCCATAAATAGATTTAAACAGCTTGCACACTTTTCCGCTACTCTCGTTGTCTACGAAGCCTTCTGGCTGTATCATATACACACACTCTTTTAAATTACTATTTAAAAAGGCGGTCTTGATATCCATTTGCTAGATTTCATAATCATGCAAGGCAGCAATGTCAAGTAGGATCCGGATGGACTTAAATATAGCCACTGGAGAAAAGGTTTCGTCATAGTCTACACTTGGTTTTTGACGAATACCTTTTGCTACAAGTCTGGTTTTGTAGGTCTCAATTCGTCATAGTCCACACTTGATCTTTGATGAATACCTTTAGCTACAAATCTAGCTTTGAAGGTCTCAACCTTTTCGTTTACACCTATCTTCTTTTTGAAGATCCATTTGCTCGCATGGGTTTTACCCCTTCAGGAGCAAGCTCCAAAGTCCATACTTTGTTGGTGTACATGGATTCCATCTCAGATTGTATAGCGTCCAACCATTTTAGAGAGTCACTACTTGTGATGGTCTGCTCGAAACTAGTTGGGTCATCATCTTCCATGATGTAATTCTCACTCTCACCGTCTATGAGAAAACCGTAGTATCTCTCGGGTGGGTGAGGAACCTTACTGGATCTACGGAGTGGCTAAGGTTCGTCAGGAACTATCGAATCTTGTGTTTCTACCAAATCATCAGTTATAACTTGTGTTTCTGGAATATCTTCCAGTTTTACCGCGTTCTCAATAATTTCTTTTTCAAGAAATTCCTTTTCTAAAAAGGTGGCGTGTTGAGCAACAAACACCTTTTGTTTCTCGGCGTGGTAGAACAGATATTTAAAACTATTCTTTGGATATCTCACAAACTTGCATAGTACCGACCGTGCCTCGAGTTTGTCTGGATTATGCTTTTTAATATAAGCCGGACAACCCCATATGTTAAAGTGTTTATGATATGGTCTCTTACTAATCCATATTTTAAATGGTATCTTAGGCACGTATTTGGATGAAACATAATTCAATAGGTATGTCGCTGTTTGAAGTGCATATCTTTATAATAAAAGAGATAACTCAGTACTACTTATCATAGAGCGCACTATATCCAATAGGGTGTGATTCCTCCGCTCCGATACACTATTGTGATGTGGTGTATACGAAGGAGTAAGCTGAGAGAGAATCTCATTATCTTTTAGATATTCAAGGAATTCCGTGTTTAAGTATTCTCCTCCTCGATCAGATCGAAGGTTTTTAATACTTTTGCCTGTTTGGTTCTCTACTTCATTCTTATATTCTTTTAATATCTCAAAACCTTCAGATTTGTATTTCAACAAAAATACATAACCGAATCTAGAGATATCATCAGTGAATGTAATGAAGTAGAAGTATCCACCTCTTGCATTAGACCATATACTATATATGAGTCCCAAAATCTCTGTAGCTCTTTCTTTGTATCCCATGAATGGAGTTTTGGTCATCTTTTCTTTGAGACAAGATTGACAAGTTTCATACGATGTAAATTCGAACGCATCCAAATATATATCCTTATGTAACTTAGTTAGTCTAGTCTCATTGATGTGACCAAGTCTACAATGACACAAGAAGGCTTTTTTCATATCTGATCTCTTCCTCTTACGCGGGTTATGTATATTGAAAACTGCATTTTGATTTAGAACATATAATCCATTACATAATGTACTAAACTCAATCAACACTTGATTCAGGAAAATATTCATAACATTTTTCTTTAAAACAAAGTTATATATATTTTTATCTAATAAAGAAATGGATATGATATTGCAAAGCATAGATGGTACATAGTAACAGTTGTTCAAAATAAATGTATTGCCATTTGACAATACTAGGTGATATCGCCAACGGCTTCAGCAGCAGCAATTGCTTCGTCCTTTATTCTGAGGGACATATCATCCTTTCCCAGTGCACTACTTTTCTTTAATCCCTGTAACATATTTGGGATCCTGCTCCGGTATCTAATACCCAGAACGTAGAGCAAATTGAGAAACGGTTCTCAATAACCAACACATCCGAAGAAGATACATCAGAATACTTCTTCTTTATTAGGGTTGCATGGAAAGCCTTGCAATCCTCTATTCTATGCCCATACTTATGACATTTGTCACAAGTTAGGGTGGAACAAACATTCCCCAGCCTGGTGTAAAAAGCGGGTTCGGTCAAGTCATACATTTTATTATCTTGATTAAGATGTGACATGGTTGCTATTTGGAGAGGGGGAGAGAGAGAGAAAACACTTAGCGTGCACTCTTGTAAGATTATATTGGTTTATTAATTTATCTAATCAGGATGGCTCCTACCGTTTCGTCGAATTCTCCTTCAAACCCTAAAAGAAAAATTAGCCGGGATTAATTACACTCTACAAGTTCGCTAACCGATCAGCCAGACCAGTGTTGGTACTCCGAGGGAGGTTCCCCGTGCTTTCGCACGGAAATAATTAAAGTAAACTCTGTTTCCGCAGAGGCATAAACCCGTTAACACCTTTCTAGACACCTACTATATCAGCTAATTGTAAAGTGTAAAACTCTTCCTGGAGCAACTATTTCTCATAGTGGGAATTGTGACCCAACTATCACATAGGTTGTATGCAACCTCATTACAAGTTTCAACACTTGAAACTCCCGATATGGTTTTTACCCCTAACGACTTATGACCTTGATGAGGTCAACAAATCATTAGTCGCTAGTCAAGTTCAGCCCATTATTTATCATGATTAACATAGATCCACCTGCTCAACCCTTGACGAGGTCAATAAGGATTTACGGCTGTCTTAGCTAATTATATCGCATGCTACAAACGAGAATTATTTAACTATCGTACACTACGCCTTGACGAGATCAACAAACGTAACGCGAATACTAATTAATAATCGTAGGAAATGACGAAGGGTTACGACTGGTTTTGAAGAAAACCATTAACGTAATCAACTTAATATCGTTGTAGAAACCTAATGATTTGAAATGGAGTGGCTTAATATACGCTTTTAAAACGAGGGATTTTGAAGAAAACCGAGTGGTTTTTAAAAAAAATTCTACAACATTATTTTAGGTTTATTTTCTTTACATTAATCATATTAATATAGTCCCATAATTTAGCGTCCTATCACACCAGAAACAACGAAAATAGAACGCACATATATCCATCCGTATTGGCCATGGTGCCCCGGGTCTTTACCGTAAGGTTACTTAACTTACGGCAGGACGGGGTAGGGCTAGCACGGATGCAAAACATATAAAATCATATATATTTATATTCATCACCGACATGAATAGCCATCACAGGCAGTATAGTGATCACATCACAAAAACAAATGAAAAACGGATATATTAGGAGTTCCGCTTTCGATCGAGCCATCAAACGAAATGCGAAGTTCCACGTTCATGTGAATAGCCACTACCCTATTTATTATATACCCCTACGAGTGCAGAAATCTATCCACCAATCCTAGAATTAGGTGACCTGTGTCTCAACTCCTTGAGATGGTCACCTTTCGGATTCTAGAACTCGATAACTTGAGCACTCCTCCGTGGGTCAAATCTAGATGCGGGAAAAGTAAAATATACATCACTTGACGATATCAACCTCTCCCCGGAAGTGCCCCATAAAAGAATATATATATTTTACATCGAATGAATGACGAATTACATATAACACTTATATATTAAACCCCCATCTAGGCTATTCACACGACGATCCAATTTCCATCACAACAATATCAACAATATCATCACAAGATAAATGCGTAACCCCTTCTTATCGATCTATAGCAATAAGCCGGCGTTTTACCATGCAAGTCTCAGAAGAAGCTAAAACTAATCCGTAACCAAACTATCATTAATCCGCGAAGTTTTACGTTCGAAATTCCAAACAATTTGAACTTCAATCGCAAACCTACGCATGAAAAACCTCTCATTTTTGCACGAAAAAGAATCCCGTTAACCCCCCCAAAACCGAACACTATTTGAGCCTTGATTCATCCCCAAAAAGGGGCCGTATCGAGGTCGGGAATAGCCCTAAATAGGGGCTGATCCACTGGCTGTCCAGCCCCCATCCGGGGCTGAAATGGCCTCGGTTTGAGGCTGAACCGAGAAAAAATAGAATGGGTATTGGGCTATCATGAGAACACATGAAAATCTTGGTCTGAACCAAGAATCCGGTGTCTCCGGCACAATCGAAAATGAGAGTTTTCCATTCCAATTTTCAAAACCATGTTCTTCTAAATTGGGTTAATGAAATCTTTTGGCTATAAATATTAAATTGTAGTCATTAGGGTGGCTCTGACATCACTGTAAGTTTGATTAGGCTCTCTTGAAATGTGAAAGTATGCACGGAGGCGATTTAAAATTTTTTCCAAGAGAGACAAACTCAATCAAACAAGGATACAAGCCTACAGGCTAAAACTTGGACTAAACTAGGAGTTTTCAACTATTATAATTAGAATTGCAACCTTTGTTGTCAAGCCCTTCTCTTCAAAAGATCCTTTTGATTCTTGGAACAAGCTAGGTAGAGGATCCTCCAAGCCAAACATGATTCGTCTTGAGATTGCACCAACACAGATTTCTACTTCACAAACTACAGCTAGTAGCGAAACAACTAACTAAACTAATTTGCTAAAAGAGCTTAGAAAGATGATGTAGGAATTTTGCTCACTAGTTTTCTTCTCTTTTTCTTTCTTCTCACAAGAATTCTCAACTCAAGAGAGAGAAAGAGTTGATAAGAATCTCTTAGAATTAAAAGATGGAAACCAAGATAACCATCTTTATCTAAAAGAATAAAACAAGAATGACCCACTCTTTTCTACACAAAAATTAAAAAAAAACGAGTCATTTCTTTTATTCTAGAAAGAAATCTTAGTTCTTATTCTTAAACCTATGTGATTCTTATATATCCTACTTGTATGTATATACATACATAACAAATAGATAATAACATTTATATCAAATATAAACATTATAAAAGAGAAGGAAAAAGATAATTTGAGCATGATATTAGTATAAATACACACACACCCCCCCTTAATTATTAAGTATTGAATACACACACATACGCACACACACCTTAATTATTAATTATTAAATCAATACTTGATTTAATCATCCAGTTATATCAATATACCCTGGTTAATATCATTAGACGCCCGATTATAATATATGTATCACATACACGTGTTTGATCGAACTCCTGCACGTATCCCTATACATGCCTTACATCGTTTCGCCTGTGCTGGGAAACCTCTGTATGGGACTCTAAATAATCGACAATACGCTGGAAAAATGTTAGGATCATATCTATAGCGCACAAGTACGTAAGCGGTACTAGCTGTATGTAACGGCTACCTAGATATTGAGTGAAAAGAAGATTGGCAAGCTAGCTCATCTGAAATCTTAAAGAGCCAATAAGTGAAATTCTTCGTACAGTCCGGTCTTTTTGTTTGAGAGTGTCGCATATCAAGTTTGGAGGGTGGTATCCGTCAGACCCCTAATAACCTAATAAGTTGTGTCAATCAGTAACCCGTAACCATAATAGATGCAGCTGATAACTGATTAGTCTAAAATATTGTACATTTGAATGAATATTTTCTCCACTATTTTTAAGTACTAAAAGGCGTTTATTGTAATTATAGAACATATGAGGGTTTATGTGTAAAAATATTATTATCATATGTTTCTACATTATAATTAACATAATTAGGGAAAATACATGCATATAATATTTAAATGAAATATTAGTAATTAAAATATACATATCATATCAAGTATTTCTAAGCAATATTCTTAAGATTTAATATCATATAAAATGGTTAGGATTATATCTCAAAAATACCAAATACTACTAATACTATGACTTGATATATTATGCAGATATTAGCTCAGGTTTGGAATCCAAGAGATCCGGGGTAAATCGGGATGTCGGAATCAAATCTGCCAAAAATATTGAAGCAAATCATGAGATCTAGCAACGACAGAGACTCAGAGCATTATTCTCAGAATATAGATATCAAGAGGACCTCCACATGTCAACAGAAGAAAGCAGAAAAATTCCCAATTCATGATTCCACTAGGTTGCCGCGGTTGGGCGGCCAAACATACCAATATGCGGCGGATCTACGGCATACTTGTAGCCGTAAGATGTAAAATTTTGTATTATGTATTTTAACAGTATATATTCACATAGGGATGTTGGATATATATGTATGCCCTAGAGACCATTATATGATAGTGGATATATTTATACATGTATATATATATATACAGAGGACTTTCTTGCTCGACATGATAGTATGCTATCTGGTTACACTTTATCTGATATGTTCACTTGATCATACTTTTATTCATTTGTACATGTTGATAAAACCCTGAGGATATTTTCTTGACTACTGTAATTATGATGGAGATCATACTAGTGGGACATGTGTAGTTTATAAGCATATCCTGAAATGTCCCTAGTCGTGGGTGTATCGAAACGGGGCATCGATATTCCAGAGTAGACTAGCGTATACGATACTAGGCCCATCAGATGGGCGATGGGTGTTCCCACATCCATTGATGTTTGACATCGAGATCATATGCGGGTACTCAGTGGAGACTGGGAACACTGGACGGACTCACCGAGAACTCCTATATGGTATTATATCTATCGTCGGATATCAGTTCTCAGGTGACACTGGTACAGGTTAGTCTGTAGACCTGATATCGTCATAGAGTCTCATGTGTTCTCCTACTGTGCTTTGATTTCCACCCTACCACGGCTCTGCTGAGTCGTGCAAACAGGTGGCTTTTGGGTACAGTCCCGAAACATGCGGAGGCAATGATCGATAGGAGGGGTTTCGTTTCTCCCGGTATTGGGGGTTGATGTTGCGCAGTGCTCGATTGGCTATATCAGTATGTCCCTAGTAAGGGCTGTTCAGATTTACTGATAAGTGTTATCAGTAGTATCTCGGTTTGATTATAGGCCATATATCGGCATGAATTATTGAGTTATTGGGGTCGACGATGCCATCACTAGACTTAATATGCAACATATCTGACAAAGAGACCGGACTGTACGGTAAGTGTTACCGGTTGGCTCGACAGGAGTTTTGACAGGTTCGCTTATTTTTCTTCTGCTTCCTCAATACCCGGGTGGCCGTTATGTTTAGCTGACCGCTTGCGGCTTGTGAGTGTTTGATATGATCATCGCTTACTGCCGGCGTATTAACGAGTTTTAGAGTCCCACAAAGGGGTTACCTAGCTCAGGCGAAATGATGTGGGGTGCATATGGAGATATGCGCGGGTGCCTGATTAAATGCGTGTATGTGATACCACATTGTAATCTGGCATTTTTTTTTGGTCGGGTCGTATGAGATATGACCGGTATATTAAATCAATTGTTGATTTAATATTAATGACCATTAGTCTTTTCACTTATAACATTTTCTTTATTTATTGTATGCATGAATGTATGTATGTACATATGTTGATATGAATGCACACATGCATGCATACATGTGTCATGGTGATGATACATTGGAGTTGGCTATGCAAGAATCACATGGTTTAAATATTTATTTATTTTGATTATCGATTAAAGAATAAATTAGGATTATATCATGGTTACTTAGTTTCTACACACTTCCATTGTTGACTTTGACATGAACCATGGTTTAATTACTACACTTAAACCATGATTTAGTCTCCACACTTAACCATAATTTATTCCCTACACTCATGCTTTAACCAATTAACAAAATATCTAGATATTTTTCAACCATGGTTATGAGTGAGTAGACTCTCATATATTGTTTATTCCTTTTCTTTTTGGCATAACATTATTATCTTGAGCTTGCTTAGCCTCCTCCTTCTTCTTCTTCCTCATTACCTTACTACCTCTTGATTAGTGAGAGAATGAGATAAAAAGAAAAGATTTTTAAGTGAGATCCAAACCCACATCACTAGTTTAGCCCACTAGTTTAGGTTGTTTTGCATCACTTCTACTTGTTCTAGTGAAGCAAAGAGCTTGAGCCAAGAAACTCCGCGGTGGATCGTCGTAGACAAAGAAGAACTCGAGCGGACCCGTCCATACACCGAGTTGAACCAAGGAGTCTAGCAAGGAGGTCTACAAAGGTTGTATTTACTTTCACTTAGTGTTAGACTCTTGTTGTAGTATGAGATACTACTTTGTTACTTTAAATTTCTAATTTGATCCTAGGTTAGTTTGCTTTGCACCCTAAAAAATTAAATTGTAGCATGTTTGATGCATTACAATCCCTTATGAGGTGCTAAGTAAACCCAACGGTGGTATCATAGCCAAGCTAGAGCATTGGAGTAACCTAGACGACATTAAAACACTTCGATCGAGTATCAATTGCCCGAAAATACCACTCTCTGGAAAATTTTCAAAATGTTGGAATTTTTCACATTAAAAATATTCAGAAAATCATGCAGGTAATTCTATGGACTCTCTAGAAGAACGATACCCTAACTTGATTAAACGACACCGGAACCGCGGCAAAAACCTGCTTTTGGTGGCGGTTCTGCAGCGTCGTTTGTGAGGCTCGGGTTGGCCCTTCAACGGTTGGTCCATAGGTACTGTGGCATATTTTTGGGTAATTTTAAAACTGCTCAGGTGTTGAGCTTCTCTGTGTTTATTTTGGGTCATTGATCGATCGATCAAATGGTTTAACATCGCCTAGTTTATTTGCATATATTAACATGAGATGTTATATGTTGCTGTGAAATGATGTATAGGATCGTCATGATGAATGGCCGGGGATTTTATGTGAGATGAGAGTTTTCTTTTCATTCATGTAAAATTCAAATGTATGTAATATTCTTTATTGGGGCACATCCAGGTAGAGGATGATGTTTCCTTCGATGTATATTATTTACTTTTCCGCATTAGGATAGACCCAAGGTGGGGAGCACAAGTGACTGGGTTCTAAAGTCCAGTGGGAGGCCATCTCGAGGAGTCGAGACCGGGTCTCCTAATTCTAGAATTGGTAGGGTTGCTTGCCACTCTCGTAGGGGTCTAGGGTGTGGGGTTGGATATTCATTACGACCGTGGAACCCGTATTTTCTATCGTTGGCTAAATACAAAATACGGAATTTCTAGTATATCCTATATTTTCATATATGTGCTTCTGCTGTTTATATTCTGTGATGTGATCACTTGATATATCTGAGACGAATGCAATATTATATATAAGATATATAGTAGACGCTGCTTATGTTTTGCACCCACGCTAGTCCCGTCCTATTATGCCGTTAGTTAAGTAACCTAACGGTGCATAACGGAATATTGTGGCGAATGCGGATGGCATAAGTGTACGTTGTATTTTCATTTCTTTTCTGTATTTGGGTTAAGGACTTAAATGATGGGACTACATTAATATGATTAATGTAAGAAAAAATAAACCTAAAAGGATGTTGTAGAATCGAATTTAAAAACCACTCGGCCTTTTTGAGAAAAAGCTACATTTCAAAATTGCGAAGAATAAGCCACTCCTTTTGAAAACTGTTTGATTCTACAACGATATCAAGTTCAAAGCGTTAAAGGTTTTCTTAAAAACCATCCGCAACCCTTCGTCATTTTAGGAAGTAGAGTACTTAGTATTCGTGCTACGTTTGTTGACTATAGTTAAGGCGTAGTGTACGGTAGCTAAGTGATGCCTTCCTACACTGCATATGATGTAGATTAATTAGGACATTCATATGACTTTGTTGACCATAGTTAAGGGTCATGTGGGTGGGTCTAATTAATCATGAAATGACGGGTAGAACTTAACTAGTGCTTGTGATTTGTTGACCATAGTTAAGGTCATAAATACTAGGGGTAAAAACCATATCGGGAGTTTTAAGAGTTGAAATTTGTGATGAGATTGCATACCTTTCATATGATGGTTGGATCCCGATCCCACTGTGAGTAAGAGTTGCTCCCAGAAGAGTTTTACACTTTACAAATAGCTAACCCATTAGGTATCTAGAAAGGTGTTAACGGGGCTACGCCTCAGGTAAGACGTGGTTTATATTAATTAGGTTCGTACGAAAGCATGGGGAACCTCCCTCAAGTACCGACACTGGCCTGGCTGAACGGTTAGCGAAGTTGTAGAATGTAATTAATCCTGGCTAGTTTTCCTTTTATGGTTTGAAGGAAAATTTGATAAAAGCAGTGGGAGATATCGATTAGATAAGACAATAACCAATCTGATCTTTGCAAGAGCTTTCGCTGAGTGTATTCTTTTCTCTCTCTTAATGGCAGATACCAATAACAGGACTCAAGCTTCTACTAAATAAAAATAAACTGAATAGGAACAATTATAAAGACTGGCTGAGGAATATTAACATTGCCTTGACTTATGATAAGGTATCATATGTCCTCACGGACCCAGCCCCACCCATCCCAGGTCCTAAATCTTCGGTTGCGGATAGGGAAGTCCGCAAGACATGGGACGCTGACTGTGCCACGGCCAAATACCTCGCGCTTGCATCGATGGATAACACACATCAAAAGCAGCACGAGAAGATAGATGTTCAATCCATCTTTCTCCATACAAAAGAGTTGTATGGGGAGCAATTTCGTGTCCTACGATACGAAGCGTCTAGAAAGCTGTTTCAAATGCGGATGGCTCCTGGCACATTAGTAAGTGACCATGTTCTGAAGATGATAGCTCTTATAGAAGAGCTTGAAGACCTCAGATGGTCAATGGACAACGAACAATATATTGATATTATTCTACAGTCTCTCCCCCAGCCTTTGCTCAGTTTGTAATTAACTTCAACATGCATAATATGGAGAAGTCACTACCTGAACTTCACAATATGTTGAGAAGTGCGGAGAGCACGCTCAAGTCAGTGAAGACTCCTGCTTTGATTGTTGAGCCATTTTCCTCCTCTAGCCCGAAGGCCAAGGCCAAGCGAAAGATGAAGAAGAAACCCACCAAACCTAGAGATGGAGTTAAAAAGGCTAAGGGGAAAAACAAGTCCAAGGCTGGAGAATCGGGAAAAGGGGAATGTTATCACTGCCACAAAATGGGACACTGGAAGCGCAACTGCACTGAGTACTTGGATCTCAAGAAGAAGCATGGTGATGCTTCCGCTTCAGGTGTGTTTGTGACAGAAAACTGTTTTTCTATAAACTCTGCATATTGGATATTAGATACCGGTTCAAGTTCTCACATTTGCAATTCCATGCAGGGGCTGAGAAATAGCAAAGTCTTGAAGACAGGTAACCATACTCTCCGGGTTGGAAATGGTTCCAATGTACATGCGGTTTCAGTGGGAGAGTATCACCTGGGGTTGCCGTCAGGGTGTATATTGGTTTTAAACCCATGTTATTATGTACCTAGTATACTTTGTAATATAATATCCGTTTCTTTGTTAGACAATGAAGGACATAACTTTGTATTGCAGAACAATGTTATGAACATTAACCTAAATCAAATGTTGGTTGGGTATGGTACACTTAATAACGGGATATACGTCCTAAATCAACACACAGTTTTCAGTATACAACACACTAATAAAAGAAAACTTTCAGAAATAAATGAAGCTTTTCTTTGGCACTGTAGACTTGGTCATATTAACGAAGCAAGACTAAACAAGCTACATAAAGATAGATATTTAAACCCTTTTGAATATAAATTTTATGCGACTTGCCAGTCTTGTATCAAGGGTAAAATGACCAAATCTCCGTTTACAGGATACGGAGAAAGAGCTACTCAGCTCTTAGCCCTCATACATAGTGATGTATGCGGGCCAATGTCTACACAGGCTAGAGGCGGTTTTTCTTACTTCATAACTTTTACTGATAATTTCTCAAGGTTCGGTCATGTGTTTTTATTAAAGCATAGGTCTGAAGCTTTCGAGAAATTCACTGAGTACAAACTTGAAGTAGAAAAACAAACCGGCTTGAGTATCAAAATGCTTCGATTAGATTGAGGTGGGGAGTATTTCAGTACAGAATTTGCAGACTTTTTAAAAGTGAATGGGATTCTCTCTCAGCTCACTCCTCCTTACACACCACAACACAACGGTGTGTCAGAGCGAAGGAATTGGACCCTATTAGATATGGTACGTTCCATGATGAGTGATGCTGAGTTACCTGTCTCATTTTGGGGGCATGCATTGGAGACTGCAGTGTTTCTATTGAACATGGTTCCAACCAAAACCGTGTCTACCACGCCATATGAGATATGGCATGGGAAGAGACCATCTCTTAAACGAGTTAAGATTTGGGGTTGTCCGGCCTATGTCAAAAGCAAAATCCAGACAAGCTCGAGACACGGTCAGTCATATGTAATTTTATGGGGTATCCAAAGAATTCCTATGGATATCTATTCTACCACAAGGAGGAACAAAAGGTGTTTGTTTCTCAGTATGCCACATTTTTAGAAAAAAGATTTTTTTTACAAATGATACAGATGACAGTGTGGTAGACCTAGAAGAAGTTCTAGAAACACAAATTACAAATGATGACTTGGTTGAACCGACTGTTGCAACAGAGACAAATAAACCTCAGCCACTCCGTAGATCTGGTAGGACTTCTCGCCCACCGGAGAGGTACTACGGTTTCCTCATTGATGGTGATAGGGAAGATTGCATCATGGATGATGATCATCCTACCAATTTTCAGCAAGCTATCACGAGTGGAGACTCTGTGAAGTGGCTGGATGCCATGATATCTGAAATGGAGTCTATGTACACCAACAAAGTATGGACATTGGACATTGTACCCCCTAGGGTAAAACTCGTGGGGTGCAAATGGATCTTTAAAAGAAAGATTGGTGTAGATGGGCAGGTGGAGACCTATAAGGCAAGACTTGTGGCGAAAGGATTTCGTCAAAGACCGGGTCTGGACTATGACGAAACCTTTTCTTCCGTAGCTATGCTTAAATCCATTCGGATCGTGCTTGCTATTGCTGCTCACTACGACTATGAAATCTGGAAGATGGACGTTAAAACTGCATTTCTAAATGGTGATTTAGAAGAATGCGTTTATATGGATCAGCCAGAGGGCTTCGTTGACAGTGGGAGCAGTGGGAAAGCATGTAGATTGCTTAAATCCATTTATGGATTAAAGCAGGCATCACGGAGCTGGAACATCTATTTTGATGATGTTATCAAAGAGTTTGATTTCATCAAAAATCCAGATGAATCTTGTGTTTATAAGAAGGCTGTAGGGAGAGCTATCACATTCCTAGTATTGTACGTGGATGACATTCTTCTGATAGGAAATGACATTCCTATGCTACAGTCGGTCAAATCATTCTTATCACAAAGGTTCTCCATGAAGGACCTGGGTGATGCCACATACATATTGGGCATTCAGATCTATAGGGATAGATCTAAGAGGTTATTGGGATTGTCCTAAACCAGATACGTCAACACCATCCTAAAGAGGTTTAGTATGGAAGACTCCAAGCGGGATGCCTTACCCGCTTGCCATGGAGTCACTCTCTTCAAGGACTTTTGCCCAAAGACTGATGAAGAGAGAGCTCGCATGAGCATTATACCCTACGCTTCAGCCGTAGGATCTATAATGTATGCGATGTTGTGTACACGTCCTGATGTAGCTTATGCACTAGGTGTAGTAAGCAGGTATCAGTCCAACCTAGGGGAGAATCACTGGACAGCTGTGAAGAACATTCTTAAGTATTTGCGAAGGACTAAAGAATTGTTCTTGGTGTATGGTAACGGAGATCTCCAAATGGAGGCTTTTACCGATTCGATCTTCCAGAGTGACAAGGACGACAACAAATCTATCTCTCGGTTTGTATTTACCCTCAATGGAGGGGCGGTAAGTTGAAAAAGTTCCAAACAGGATACCGTTGCAGACTCTACGATGGAAGCTGAGTACATTGCTGTAAACGATGCTGCCAAGGAAGCCGTCTGGATGAGGAAGTTCGTCTCGGAGTTAGGAGTAGTTCTAACCATTATTGATCCAATACTATTGTATTGTGATAATAATGGGGCTATGGCGTTTGCCAAGGAGCCCAGGTCCCATCAGCGATCCAGACACATCCTGAGGCGTTTTCATTTGATACGGGAGATAGTTGATCGCCGCGAGATCGAGATTTAGAGAGTAGATACAAAGAATAACACTGCGGATCCACTCACCAAGGCCCTCCCTCAGCCGTAGCATGAGTGACTTTTTGAGATGTTGGGTATGAGATACGCCAATAACTGGCCTCAGTGCAAGTGGGAGATTGTTGGATATATATGTATGCCCTAGAGGCCATTATATGATAGTGGATGTATTTATACATGTGTATATATATACAGAGGACTTTTTTGCTCGATATGATAGTATGCTATTTGGTTACACTTTATCTGATATGTTCATTTGATCATGCTTTTATTCATTTGTACATGTTGATAAAGCCCTGAGGATATTTGCTTGACTACTGTAATTATGATGGAGATCATACTAGTGGGACATGTGTAGTTTATAAGCATATCCTGAAATATCCCTAGTCATGGGAGTATCAAGACGGGGCATCAATATTCTAGAGTAGAGTAGCATATACGATATTAGACCCTTCAGATGGGCGATGGGTGTTCCCACATCCATTGATGTTTGACATCGAGATCGTATGCGGGTGCTCAGTGGAGACTGGGTACACTGGACGGGGTTACCGAGAACTCCTATTTAGTATTATATCTATCGTTGGATAGCAGTTCTCAGGTGACACTGGTACAGGTTAGTCTGTAGACCCAAGATCGTCATAGAGTCTCATGTGTTCTCCAACTGTGCTTTGATTTTCACCCTACCACGGCTCTGCTGAGTCATGCAAACAGGTGGCTTTTGGGTACAGTCCCGAGACATGCGGAGGAAATGATCGATATGAGGGGTTTTGTCTCTCCCGGTATTGGGGGTTGATGTTGCGCAGTGCTCGATTGGCTATATCAGTAAGTCCCTGGCCAGGGCTGTTGAGATTTACTGATAAGTGTTATCAGTAGTATCTTGGTTTGATTATATGCCATATATCGGCATGACTTATTGAGTTATTGGGGTCGACGATGCCATCCCTACACTTAATATGCAGCATATCTAATGAAAAGAACGGACTGTACGGTAAGTGTTACCGGTTGGCTCGATATGTGTTTTGACAGGTTCGCTTGTTTTTCTTCTGCTCGTTCAATACCCGGGTGGCCGTTACGTGTAGCTGACCGCTTGCTGCTTGTGGGTGTTTGATATGATCATCTCTTACTGTCGGCGTATTGACGAGTTTTAGAGTCCCACAAAGGGGTTACCTAGCTCAGGCGAAATGATGTGGGGTGCATATGGAGATATGTGCGGGTGCCTGATTAAATGCGTGTATATGATACCGCATTGTAATCTGGCGTTTTCTTTTAGTCGGGTCGTATGAGATATGACCGGTATATTAAATCAATTGTTGATTTAATATTAATGACCATTAGTCTTTTCACTTATAACCTTTTCTTTATTTATTGTATGCATGAATGTATGTATGTACATATGTTGATATGAATGCACACATGCATGCATGCATGTGTCCTGGTGATGATACATTGGAGTTGGCTTTGCAAGAATCACATGGTTTAAATATTTATTTATTTTGATTATTGATTAAAGAATAAATTAGGATTATATCATGGTTACTTAGTTTCTACACACTTCCATTGTTGACTTTGACTTGAACCATGGTTTAATTACTACACTTAAACCATGGTTTAATCTCCACACTTAACCATGATTTATTCCCTACACTCATTCTTTAACCAATTAACAAAATATCTAGATATTTTTCAACCATGGTTATGAGTGAGTAGACCTTTTATTTTTGGCATAACATTATTATCTTGAGCTTGATTAGCCTCCTCCTCCTTCTTCTTCCTTATTACCTTACTACCTCTTGATTAGTGAGAGAAGGAGATAAAAAGAAAAGATTTTTAAGTGATATCCAAGCCCACATCACCAATCTACACTAGTTCAGCCCACTAGTTTAGGTTGTTTTGCATCACTTCTACTTGTTCTAGTGAAGCCAGGAGCTTGAGCCAAGGAACTCCGCGGTGGATCGTTGTGGACAAAGAAGGACTCAAGCGGACCCGTCCATACACCGAGTTGAACTAAGGAGTCTAGTAAGGAGGTCTACAAAGGTTGTATTTACTTTCACTTAGTGTTAGACTCTTGTTGTAGTATGAGATACTACTTTGTTACTTTAAATTTCTAGTTTGATCCTAAGTTAGTTTGCTTAGCATCCTAAAAAATTAAATTGTAGCATGTTTGATGCATTATAAACTCTTGTGAGGTGCTAAGTAAACCCAACAAGGGAATCTAGGGTTTCTGGTTTTGGAAATATATATAGGACCGAGAGCTGCACATTAAAATTCATCACCGAAGAGATCAAGGGATCCAAGAAGTCCACGTATCCGAGTGATCATCATCTATTCATCTACCTCCTAAAAGAGAGAGATCTAAAGAAAACTAGGGTTCTTGTATTCTACTTTCTAAAGAGAAAAATTGTATGCAATAGTTGATTAATAAAGGTAGTGTTTTTATTGTTCTTTTTGCAATTAATTTCCGCACTTACTTTCTGTATCGTAATCATGTTTTCACTCTTCTTCATCCTTTCTTCTAAATCTTTAACCATGAGTGAGTAATTCCCAGCTTGCTAGGCTTCGTAGGATATGATAGAACAATGGATGATAAAATCTTTTAATCTTTTTTATACATTTTAAAGTTTATAAATTTTAGCAAAATAAATGTTAACCTCCTTATCGGGCGCGCTGCCAATTTATTGATAGTCATGACCACGATTTGAGATTGGTTTAACACTTATTTTGTTAAGAGCTAGATATGAATAGAGATTAATGCAAGGACAAGGGTTAGTAGTGGGAAAACCCTAGTTTCTTCCAAAGAACCCTAATCTACATTAATCACTATTGATCCAGTTTTAAAATATTAAAAGATAAAAGGAGTCATTTTTAATTATTCATCCATTACTACTAAGTTCTATGAACCCTATAAGCCTTCTCTTTATAAAATCTTATATCCTTAACGACAAAAAATCACCCTTCTTTAATCAACTCATCTAAAGCAAGAAAAGAGTTCACGTTTCACTGCGGACAACCCGTATTCATCGCGGCTAGCTACCAGCGACAGCGTCTTGATTGCGGTTACTTTACGAAAACACACTTTTTAATGATCAATCAAATGGCGCCGTTGCCGGGGAGACGGTCGTAATTTTTTTCTTACTATTCGGGTTGAATTCTTATTAAATCCATAACATAAAATAAACAAAACCGCATCTTGTGTGTCTAACGATTATTGTGCGAACTTTGCAAGGGAATCTGGAATAATTGGAGCAAAGAAATAGAGATTCAGAGACTTTCAACGTAGCCCAGAGCAGCATAGGAGGGCACTGAAGAAAAGTTAGCAACAGATCCTACCACCTTGTGGCGGAACCACGGCAGAAGTGTTGGTTTGGCGGCGGAACCGTGACGCGTTGGTGGAGTTGGGCCCCCAATATCTTCAGGTAATTTCTTCATATCTTTCTCTCTCCTCTAAAACTCCAATAATCTTATTTTGCCTGCAGGATTCTTTGCAAATATCACCGCTCAAAAATCATTTTGCGTGTTCTGATATCGGTTTGTTTGTGCATATCTTAACAAGATATTAAGGGGCAATAACCGAAATCTAGATTAGGTGGGGTTTTCATCACCCTTCCTAGGCCCCACAAATCACAAAACGAGCATACTCTCACCCTATATTAATTAAAAAATATCTAGACCAAGCTTCTAAGAACCGTCGTGCTCAATTAGGACAGAGGAAGTTCATGGGCAATCTATCGCTTATCCGCATTTCTCTTGTGGTGTCTAGGCAAGTGTGACTAAGGAAAGTGGTTACTTAATTAGGCCCGCTATTTCGGTGCTTCGTATAGCGGATACCTCCCACTTACCTGGCTCTATCTAGCCATAAGAGTGATAAAGAGGTGATAGAGAATCCTGCAACTTGTTCTTTGGAAGTCTAGGAGCGGTCTAGTGACTTGACTTAGGTGACCCTAGTTTTAGGGTTTGATTATGCATTTTGTGATTTGTTGAGTCAAGCCTCACGTCCGACTATTTTTTTTCAATACAAACCTTCTTAAAAAGAGTTCTCACATATAACACGCTTCCACGTACACTAAACCCGCTTAGTGCATGATCGGCTGGACACGGGATTCTAGTGTCCGTTTTGTCCGTGTTTTTGCTATCGACTCCGAAGTCGGTACTTCTTCATCTTCTATTTCCCCTCCACCCACCACATCTCCCGAAATGGAAAGATCTCCATTGGGATTTAACGATACCAACCTGCCACCACCCGCAGGTGCGCAGAATCCACCGCGTATCTCTCTCCAAGAAAGATGCTACTCCATACGTGGACCCCTTCCTACTTGTCTGTCTCTTCCACCGGCCAATAGGGATAATTTCAAAATTAAATCCCACTTAATCAACTTGTTGCCCAAATTCCACGGGCTTGAATCTAAAGATGCATACGTTTTCATAACGAAATTTGAGGACGTATGTGTAATGATGAGCACAACCCAATTTTCAGTGGATGCTATGCGATTAAGTCTTCTCCCTTTTACCTTGTGTGATTTAGCAGAAAATAGCTTTATAGCACTGCCGCACATTCTATCGCTAAATGGGATGAATTCGTTATAGCATTCCTTAAAATTTTTTATCCTAATCACAAAACCGCCTGTGTTCGAAGAAAGATTAACCAGTTTACCCAACTTCCTAATGAACCATTCTGGAAATCCTTTGAACGGTTTAAGGATCTTCTTGTACAATGTCCCCATCACGGAATTGATAGATGACAACTTTTCCGAATCATATATGAGGGTGTTAATCCTGCCACGAAACAAATGCTTGAAACCATTTGTCAATACCATTTCATGTCAAAAGTCGATGGCAAAGCTTGGCAATTTCTGGAAGATCTCGCCGAACAAACCTCACAATGGGAGAGCACTAGACCAACATCGTCTTCATCTAGGGCAGGTATCCATCAGCTTGACATTTCCATCGCAATGAAAGCCAAAATGGTCGCAATGCAAAAGAAACTCGAAGCTATCGAAAACAAAATCTCATCAACCTCCCTAAACCAAGTTACGCTTCCCAAAACTGTGTGTGGTTGCTGTTTTGACCCATCACATTTAACGGAAGAATTTCCTTTGAATCCTCCGTCTCAAGGTCATGAACAAACTAATACTGCTTTTCAGCAACAACATAGAAATGACTCTTATTCATCCACATATAATCAGGGATGGAGAAATCATCCTAATTTTGCTTGGAACTAAAACCAATCTCAAAATCAAAATCAGTTCCCAAGCCAAAATAACTATCAAAGGCTTCCTACACAGCGACAGCCACCACACCAAATTTAGCACCTCTTTCAACAGTAATCTCTTCAAAATCCGGCCAACAATTTTGCTCCCTATAATAATATTTCAACGGCCGGTACCGATAAAACCTCTGCTCTCGAACGAAACTTAGAAAAGTTCATTAAATAATCCACGCAAACGATAGCTAATTTAACGTCTTCTATCCAAACGTTAGTGCAATACACTGCTTCCTATAGTGAAAGCATAAAATCGATCGAAACACAACTTGCACAGTTAAATACCGGAATGAGTGAGAAAGAGAAAGGGAGACTTCCATCTCAACCTCTACCCAATCCCGGCCACTCACAAAGCATGAATCTCATCCTTCAAAATCATAACATGAGTGCCATAACCACGTTGAGATCGGGAAGAGTGCTGAATAACAATATTGGTGAACAAGTTAAAGTTGATGACATTGATGAAACCCCGGCTACTACTTCTACTCATACTTCGTCTAATCTATTATTTTCTTCCGAGCCTATTCTCTGTTTTTCACCAGGCTCGAACCCACAGCCCATTTGCTTGAAGGAATTACCATCTATGACCATCTCAAATCCAATTTTGGGATCCATTCCATCCTCACAAACTTCTCCTCAAAAGTTGGACCCAACCCTTATTGATAAAGCTCATTTTCCACACTGGTTGAGGGCCAACAGACCAAGTCCCCAGATGGAGAGGATTGTGGAAATTTTTTAAATAAGTTAATATAAATATTCCTCTCCTAGATAGTATCAAACAAATTCCTTCCTATGCGAAAATTTTAAAGGACTTGTGCACTGGGAAAAGAAAAATTCAAGTGCCTAAGAAAGTTTTCTTAGCGAGTAATATGAGCAATTCTCTTACCCAATTAGTGCCCACGAAACGTAAGGACCCCGGTTGTCCTACAATATCGATAACTATTGGGGGTAAAAATATCAATCGTGCTCTAATCGATTTAGGTGCTAGTGTTAACTTGATTTCGTATTCTGTTTATGAGCAATTAGGCATAGGAGAGTTGAAACCTGCGCATTGCACTCTTTAGATGGCCGATCAATCTATCACCCAATCTCGGAGTGAGCTAGAGGGCGTGTTAATCAAAGTCGGGGAATTTATATTCCCTGTGGACTTTATAGTCATAGATACACAGCCTGTAGCAAACCCACGAAACCAAATACCGGTGATTCTAGGTCGACCTTTTCTAGCAACTTCTAACGCGATAATCAATTGTCGTAACGGTTCAATAAACCTGTCCTTTGAGAAGATGACAATTGAGCTTAATATCTACAAGCTAAGAAGTCAACCCTCCAAACCCTATGCTCAGATGGTTGATGTATGTTCTGTCGAAAAGATAGCTTCCAACAGTTGTGAATTTGAGGAGCTTCACGATACTGATTTCGACGCCACTTGTGTGTTATTGTTTGATCATACTATTTATCATACACGTGAAGACCCTTCTGTTGACAAGTCCATACCTAAATCCGGACCCTTTGACTTGTCGAATAATTTATTTGAGCTATCCGAGTATCATAACTTCCTTTACGATGAGATTATCATTCAGAATATCGATGAAAGTTTTGAAGACATTTTTGCCGAAGAACTCGCATTCCTAGAAAACATGAGAGTTGTGATGAATCAACCCCCACCCTAAGAAGTTAAACCGCCACCCCTTCTTCTTATCAAGAACGAGAATGCGAGTAGTGCACCATCACTGTTTCGTTTCTACCAACCGAGACGAAAAACCGATCGATTATGCATCTTATCTCCCCACTGCTTCACATCTATGATCTTCCACCAACTATGTTGTTACATCTATAATATATTCGAATGGTTGGTGATGACTTTTGGTCTTTATAAAGCTTTGCATAGACCAATAACTTTACCCCCTCTTATAATTTTAAATGCTTAATACTGTTTCACTCAAATTTGGGGAGGGGGGAGAAAAATATTTTGGCTCTTGAAAGAAAAACAATTTTTTTTAATACTTTTCCTCCTAAGTCCACAGGTTTTAAGTTTAACAGATGATATCAGTGATGACACTGCTGAAAATAGGTTTGGGGGAGGTTTATGCTTATTCATACATCATTTTGCATTATACTAAGTAAAAGCACAAAAAAAATTTGATAATAAAAGTTAAGAAGTGAAAAATACAGATAGGAAGAGGTTTTAGAAAAGCTAGAAAATTAGATGTTTTATAACGAAACTAGTAATAGGTAGTCATGAGCTGTTGTCCTAAGAGTTTGTAAGATGAAGGAAATTACTAATCTGCGGATAGAAATAAGTCTGAAAAATAGTCCTTATTCTTGAGTCCAAATATCTGAACGTTGATACCCTATTATACGCACTTGCACACGTCTTGAAATTTGGGATAATAGAGAATACCTCGAAATGCTCTTGTTTAAAAGGTTTAGTATGAAGGAAAAAAATATATACAAACAAAAATATAAAAGACATAAAAAAATGGTGAAGAAAAATAAATACTGGTTTTTTAATTACTTAAGGCAGCATAAAAAATATATAGCATGGGTGCTTTATCACCCAGTGCCTTAGACCAACTGGTTTGGGAGCCACCGCTAAGCCTTAGGTGTTGCAAAACTAAGATATTGCTAAGTACGCCTTAATGAGTGAGCACATTTGGTAATCGGTTGTTTAGTACCTCAAGAAGTATTAACGGTCGGATGAAGAATGCGTGAGCAATTCCATCTATAAAATATTCACCGACTAAAAAGTAATAAGGAAGATGGACAAGAGTATGATAGCTTAAATTGAATTTTCTAAGTAGGGATGTCTTTTACACATACGTAAGGGTATATGATCGATATTAGGAAAAAAAGGTAAGGAGGAAGACTGAAGGCAATGTTTTATTGAGGGATGATGTGACTTCTAATATCTTTTCATGACCATTAAGATAGGGCTCATGGCTGCTAAAAAGCTAGTGTAGTTTGAAATTCTTAATTTCAAGTTCTTTATTTTATATGTTCTTTATCTTTATATGTAACTTTCATCATCTTTCTTTTATTATGGGATTTTATGGGTATAATCAGCTGAAAATCCTCAGGAGACAACACTCCTCCTACTAGAGACACCTAGAGATTTAAAGGCTTGTTGCACGTGCTCAGTGCAATCGTGTTGCCTACGAAAGTGTGCTAGGTTTTTCTTTTTCTCTTTAATGACTAGTTTGCTCTGGACGATCAAAATTAAGTTTGGGGGTACTTTATTAGTCTAAAATATTGTACATTTGAATGAATATTTCCCCCACTATTGTTAAGTACTAAAAGGTGTTTATTGTAATTATAGAACATATGAGGGTTTATGTGTACAAAGTTTATTATCATATGTTTCTACATTATAATTAACATAATGAGGGAAAATACATGCATATAATATTTAAATAAATATTAGTAATTAAAATATGCATATCATTTCAAATATTTCTAATCAATATTCTTAAGATTTAATATCATATAAAATGGTTAGGATAATATCTCAAAAATACCAAATACCACCAACACTATGACTTGAGATATTATGCAAATATTAGCTCAGGTCTGGAATCCAAGAGATCCGGAGTAAATTGGGATGTCAGAATCAAATCTGCCAAAAATATGGAAGCAAATCATGAGATCTAGCAATGGTAGAGACTCAGAGTATTATTCTCAGAATATAGACATCAAGAGGATCTCCACATGTCAACTGAAGAGAGCAGAAAAATTCTAATTCATGATTCCACTAGGTTGCCGCGGTTGGACGGCCAAACATCCCAATTTGCTGCGGATCCACGACATCCTTGTTGACGTAAGATGTAAAATTTTGTATTATGGATCTTAACAGCATATATTCACATAGGGAATCTAGGGTTTCTGGTTTTGGGACTATATATAGGACCGAGAGCTGCACATTAAAAATCATTACCGAAGAGATCAAGAGATCCAAGAGGTCCACGTATCCGAGTGATCATCATCTATTCATCTACCTCCTAAAAGAGAGAGATTTAGAGCAAACCAGGGTTCTTGTATTCTACTTTCTAAGGAGAAAAGTTATATGCAATAGTTGATTAATAAAGATAGTGTTTTATTGTTCTTTTTGCAATTAATTTCCGCATTTACTTTCTGCACTTCGTTTCTGTATCTTAATCATGTTTTCACTCTTCTTCATCCTTTCTTCTAAATCTTTAATCATGAGCGAGTAATTCCTAGCTTGCTAGGGTTCGTAGGATAGGGTAGAACAATGGATGATAAAATCTTTTAACTTCTTTTATACATTTTAAAATTTATAAAATTTTGCAAAATAAATGTTAACCTCCTTATCGAGCGCGCTACCAATTTATTGATAGTCACGACCACGATTTGAGATTGGTTTAACACTTGTTTTGTTAAGAGCTGGACATGAATAGCGATCAATGTAATGACAAGGGTTAGTAGTGGGGAAACCCTTATTTCTTCCAAACAAGCATAATCTACATTCATCACTATCGATCCAGTTTTAAACTATTAAAAGATAAAAGGAGTCATTTTTAATTATTTATCCATTACTACTAAGTCCTAAGAACTCTACAAGCCTTCTCTTTATAAAATCTTATATCTGACACGACAAACAATCACCCTTCTTTAATCAACTCGTTTAAGCAAGAAAAGAGTTCACGTTTCCCTGCGGACGATCCGTACTCATCGCGGCTAGCTACCAGCGACACCGTCTTGATTGTAGTTACTTTATGAAAACACTCTTTAACAGATCAATCAATAACACTTATCAGTTTATCTCATCCATGTTGGTCATTGAAATATGGTTACAGTCGATCAGGCACAGCGCGACATCAACTCCTTATACCAGGAGAGATGAAACCCTTACGATCGCTCACTCCATCTGATTCGGGATTGTACACAACTAAAACATGTTTGCACGGCTCATTAATGACGTGGTAGGGTAATAATCAAAGTACGGTGGGAAACACACAAGACACTATGGCGATTTCAGGTTTACAGACTACCCTGTATTCATGTTTGTTAGGGTCAAAATTTGCACCCCAGTTGACCGGATCAAAGTCAAGGTCAACCCCAAGTAAGTGGGCCCAAGCCCAAGCAAGTGAGCCCATGCCCAAGTTGAGCCCCGCGGCCGGCCACCCCCATGCCGAAATAAAAAATCATGTAATAAATAATTTTAATGCAATTTTTTATGCATGAATGTAAGAAAATGGGCATAAAGCCAAATTTCTATAAAGCTCATGGCTTATGTGCAAAAGAAATGAGCACATGAGACATAGGATGGGCAAAATGCCATTTTGTAAAGCCCAATGGGCTATGTGTAATTTTGTAAGCCTATATAAGGCAACATGATAATGAAATAAAAAAGAACTTTTCATTCTCTCAAACTCTAGGGTTTTTGTGTCTCCTTCTCCGTCCTCAAGGTTCTAAACCTTCTTCCCCTTTTTGAATTAAATCAAGATTTTAATCTTACTTTCCTAAAAATAAATAGTTTTTCACCACAAAACCCATAAAGGGGAGCTCAGATCTTCCATCAATCTCAAAAAGGGGAGATTTTTAAATCTCACCCTCTTTCTCTAAGATCCGGCCAACCGAGAGGAAGAAGAAGGAGACCCATCTCCAGAAATCCCATCTTGGGAAGATCCAGGGCCAAAAGGGAGAGAAACAAAGTGGCCCTGTTTGATTATTTCTAAAGATTTCTAGGAGTTTAACTCCATTCAAGATCTATTGGAGTTCAACTCCATAATTTAATCTCTTTTTAGGAGTTTAATTTCATAAGTCAAATCGGGAGCACAACTCCCAGTGCAGGGACAAAATCCCTTTTCCTGCTGACGCCCAGCGCCAGCGTGTCAAGCACGTGGGGCACGGCGTCCAGCACCCAGCGCCCAGCGCCAGCGTCAGCGCCCGGCGCCAGCGTCAGCGCCCGACACCCGCGTGCTAGGCACGTTAGAAAAAATTTCTGTACAGAAAATACCTCTCCCGTTAGAAAAAATTTCTAACGGGGCGCTGCCCCGCACCCCACAAGGGGGCTGCTAGCCCTCTTGACACCCCACCCGCTATCCGGGTAGCGGTACCCGTGTAAACTCTTCGAGGCTCCTGATATATTCAAGCCCCCCTAAAACACAACACACGCATACTGCACATTGAGTTTGCATGACCAGTTTGACCCGTCAATCGGAGGTTCCCTCGCTCGAAAGGCGAGGGGTAATTAACGGCAGCTTAGTCCACGGCTGCCGGAGATTCGGATCCCCACAAACAATAAACCCCGTCCTACCCTAGGTAAGAGGAATCTGTAATGCGCCTAACAAGCGCGCGCGTATTCCCATCTCAATAGGGTGACGAAAAACACCCTACAGATTCTGGCACGCCCGGTGGGACCGATCTCTCCTCCCATATTTCGGGTTAAACATCTATGCGAACTCAATCAACATATACATCGATTTTCTGTACTAAAATCATGCTTCTATTTGCAGGGTTAACGACTTTTGACTGCAATCTTCGAACGCAACAAAATGTCTTTGAGGGCAAGCTTGGCTCTCAACACAGCTCCCATCTCCTACACGATGAAGATGGATGCCAGGACGATCCTTCCGGCCTGTCTCGGGCGACAATGGGAGGAGCAGCCGCTACCATTTGGCTCTATTCTGTTCGTGTCAGCTAACGCCGTCTCAGCTCCTCAAGCTCCGGTAACAGACAAACCGGCATCGAAAGGCAAGAGGCCAAATGTGGTGATCTCGAGGGCACCACTACCCAAACGCAAGTCGGTGTTTGAACGACTTTCCTTAGACCCAGCTGGGGGCAAGGCCATCATTGCCAATAGAGCAACAAGGCATCTCGGCCAAGCTCCTGCGGTGCCCCTGACAACTGCTCAATTGGGTGTTTTCTTTAAGCTCCCCGTTAATCGACTTACGATGGCTTCCTGGATGACGGATGCCCATTAAGCCCTTAAGATCGAGAAGCTAAGGCAGAAAAGGGTCAGATATAGAGCCAACAAAAGGACTAGGACTCATGCTAGGCTGAACTTCATGAGGTTCTAAGAACTGGGTTACCCTGCCAAAGATAACGAGAGGGCTGGATATATGGTCCACACTGTCTACATGGTAGGCACGCGCAGCAAGAGTAAGGACGGGGCCACCACATCTCAAATCCAATCTGGTATGAATGTGGTTGCCACTTCCCATGACCAGCATCCTCTGGGAGGTAATGAAAACCCTTCCAGTGAGGCTGATAAGCAGAGAGATCCCTCGGTTCATGAGGAGTCGGGCTCGGAAAGCGAAGAGGAGCAAATCTTCTGTCCTAGGACTGCAAAGCAGCAACTTCTCCAAGATCTCCGAAGACAGCTTAGAAGTAAAGACAAGGAGATGGCCAAACTTTACTCCAAAATTGACAACTTGACAAATGTCGTGATGCATCTCACGGCCCGACTTGCCTTTCAGCCGCCCAATCAAGTGCAGAGCTCTGCTCATGAACTGGGAAACGGTGTCCCGAGACAGCCGATCCCTCAAATCCAAAGGTGGGTGGACCGCATGAAAGTCAGTCGCATCTTATCTTGGCAAATGTCTTGGCTACCGATGACAGCAGCCTGCTAACATAAGAGCAAATTATGGATTTGGTTGCCAACAAAGTCAAAACCTTGGTAGCCGAAGCTAAAGCGCAAAAAGATATCAGCAGTAGTGGGAGACTGTATCCTGCTCAGTATGATTTGGTAGAATTTCCCAGCGGCTATGTCATCCCTAAATTCGGAAGATTTTTTAGGACGGTAAATGCGAATCAGCACGTTGCCCACTTTAAATCCTCATGTGGGAATACAGGGGGCAATGATGTGCTTCTCCTCCGCCAATTCGTTAATAGCTTGACCGATGTTGCTTTCGACTGGTACGCGAGCATACCGGATGGCTCTGTCACAACTTTCGTCCAAATGGAGTCTCTATTTCGGCAGAGGTTCATGAGCATCAGTGATAAGATCACCATTGCCGATCTTGTAAGGACCAAGCCAAAGAACAACGAAAGCAGCACGGATTTTATAACCCGATGGCACAATCTCTCCGTTAAATGTGAACTGTCGATAGAGCAGGATCAATCTGTCAGTCTCCTCGTCGGAAATATCAACAATTGGATGGCCCCGTTTCTATGCACCGCGGGTCTCCAAACATTCCAAGAGCTGACCAGGAATATCCAGATGTTGGAGCGCTCAAAGCAGGAGTCTTCCTCTGATTTCCAAAATAACAATAGGTCTTGGAGAAACCGAAGGGACGATAATCGCAAAGGCGGAGATTCTGACGATGCTGAATCTTTTAACATTTCGGCTAACCGAAATAAGTAAGGGATGAGCGAGCCTAATGCCAACCAGCTTCGGAAGCCAGTGTTCGGAGAGAGAGGAGAATCTCCACTGAAAGAGAAGCTGGATAAGCTTTATTTCTTCAGAAGGGACAAAATTCACAAGATATTCAAAGATGCCCTAAGAAACGGTCTACAATTGCCGGAATCAAAAAGACCGCAGGAAGCGAATATGAACGACGACCTCAAATATTGCCCCTATCACAGAGCGAAAAGTCATGCAATTGAGAATTGTTTTGTCTTCAAAGATTGGGTCGAAAAACAATATAAGGTGGGAGAAATCTCGTTGTCCCATGGCGTGTTAGCGAACAAACAAGCCGCGACCGCCAATTTCATACAAATGGAAACCGAAGCCCTTTGGGAATCTGCTGCTCCATCGACTACCACGTCGTTAAACTGGGGGAAAACCGACCACCACATCGTTAAACTAGGAACCGCCGACCACCACGTCGTTAAACTGGGAACAATCGACCTCTAAGTCTTTAAACTGGGAATGTAAAAAATGTGTAAATAAAAAAAATGTGTAAATAAAAAAAAGCCAAAATGATGGGGCAACTCGCAATAAAAATTAGCGAGTAAAATAAAGATGAAAAATAAAGCCGAAATGATGGGGCAACTCGCAATAAAAATCAGCGAGTAAAATAAAGATGAAAAATAAAGCCGAAATGATAGGGCAACTGTGAATAAATAGCCGAAATGATAGGGCAATCGCGACCTTCGCGATAAGAAAAGCTGAAATGATAGAGTAAAAAAAAACCTCCAACGGCGAATGATGAGTCGCTCCTGGTACCATATTCTAGTGCAGCGATACAGACGCCAACCAAAATTTCAAATCTCTGAATGTCCTAACGCGAATGATGAGTCTCTCATGGTACCATATTCCAGTGCAGCGATGCAGACGCCGACCAAAATCCAAATCCCTAAGTGGTAAATGATGAGTCGCTCCTGGCACCATATTCCAGTGTAGCGTTGCAGACGCCAACCAAATTCAAAATTTCAAATCCTTGGATGTCCTAACGGCGAATGATGTGTCGTTCCTGGTACCATATTCCAGTGCAACGATGCAGACGCCAACCAAAATCCAATTTCCCAAAATTCTCCCAGCCCTACAGCCAGTCCCTAAATTGACTACCGTATACAATCCACGGGCTCAAATAATTCTCATCACACCCAGACCCCACGACAATCACAAGCCCCACGGTCAGTCTCCGTGTTTCTCCTAATCAGAGTAAAGCTCTGTTCAAAATTTGAAAAATTAACTGAGGCAGCTCCTCACGTGCAAAGCATGAGAGCGCCAGCGCCGAGAGTGCCAGCGCTAAGAGTCAAAGACTCTAAGGCAGCGCCTCACGTGCAAAGCATGAAAGCGCCAGCGCTAAGAGTCAAAGACTCTGAGGCAGCGCTTCACATGCAAAGCACGAGAGCGCTAGCGCCAGGAGCTCCAGCACTAAGAGTCAAAGACTCTGAGGCAGCGCCTCACGTGCAAAGCCCGAGAACGCTAGCGCCATCGCTAAGAGTCAAAGACTCTGAGGCAGCGCCTCACGTGCAAAGCACGAGAGCACCAAGTGCTAGAACTAAATGTTCTCCACCATTGGATCAAAGATCCAACTGAGATGAATAAATCATCAAATTACAGAATAAAATTCTGTTGAGGAAATACTCCTCAAATCTTTCTAAACAGGAAAGATCGTGCTTTGTAAATCAGAGCACCGTTGGATCAAAAATCCAATAGTGATTAAAAATCACTAAGATACAGAATAAGTTCTGTATGCGAAAATATTTTTCCAATCTTATTAAAAAACAAGAAGATTGTCTTCTGTAAAACAGAAGCTCTTGGATCAAAGATCCAATGGTGGGAAACATTCCCCAAATCAATCAGAAATCTCTCAATGAGAGATTTCCCTAATTGATTCAACAAATTAGCCTCCCCTATATAAAGGACCCAAGACTTCAAGTCTTAAAGGGAAGAACCCCCCCAAACTTCAAGTTCTCAGAAAAGAAAAAGAGAAGAGCAAGCTCTAAGAAGAAGAACCTTCTTCAAGGTAAATAAAAAGAAGAGAGATCATAACATCTCTTGATAAAAAAAATAAGAACTTAGTTCTTTTTCCAGATCATAGATCTATAAGACAAAGTCTTTCACAAAAACAGAAGAGATCATAGTATCTCTTCATAAAAAGAAGAACTTAGTTCTTAGATCCATGAGACAAAGTCTCTCATAAAGAAAAACAAAAGGGATCATAGAAGAACTTAGTTCTTAGATCTATGAGACAAATTCTCATATAAATGAGAATTTAATTTTCAGAGCACAGAACTGACCAGAACTGCCAAAGAAGCGCTTCAACGCTCCAAGTCTGGCGCTCAGCGCCAAGCGCACCACGTGTTCCTCACATGTGCACTATTTCATAAGAAGAGCTTCAACGCTCCAAGTATAGCGCTCAGCGCCAAGTGCATCACGTGCTCCTCACGTGTGCGCTATTTCAAAAGAAGCGCTTCAGCGCTCCAAGTCTAGCATTCAGCGCCAAGCGCACCACGTGCTCCTCACGTGTGCGCTATTTCAAAAGAAGCGGTTCACTGCTCCAAGTTTGGCGCTCAGCGCCAAGCACACCACATGCTCCTCATGTGTACGTTGTTTCAAAAGAAGCGCTCAGCGCCAAGCGCACCACGTGCTCCTCACGTGTGCGCTATTTCAAAAGAAGCGCTTCAGCGCTCCAAGTCTGGCGTTCAGTGCCAAGCGCACCACGTGCTCCCCACGTGTGCGCTATTTCATAAGAAACGCCTTAGCGCTCCAGGTCTGGCGCTCAACGCCAAGCGCACCACGTGCTCCCCACGTGTGCGCTATTTCATAAGAACCGTCTTAGCGCTTCAGGTCTGGTGCTCAACGCCAAGCGCACCACGTGCTCCTCACGTGTGCGCTGAGGGAACACAAAGTGTTCTTTAAATAAAACCCAGCGCTATAAAAAGTGTTCAACACTCAGTAAAAGACAAAAGAAAAAGAGGTGTCAGAACCCAAATCAATACTCAGCATTGTTAAATAAAAAAAGGGACTGAGCCCAAATAAATGTTCAACATTTTATTCAAAACTAAGCGGGCTGAGCCCAAGTTGGCTACAAATCCCTAATTCAGATCAACTGAGCCCATGTGCTCATAATCTTTTTAATTGGCCTTGGTCCCAAACCTGACTATAGATCTTTCAACCAATATTGGTTCAAGGGTACATCTCTTCATACCTTTGATACATGTCGTTGTAATTCTTCAACGTCTTCAGAGAGATGGAGGGTCCCAATAACCAAAAAACTTTTGGCGTATCCTTAAATTGTGAAACCAAAATACCAGACTATGATGTCTTTAAACCGGACTATAAGGTCCTTAAAACTCATGGACTATGATGTCCTTAAACTTTACGAACTATGATGCCCTTAAACTTTACGAACTATGATGTCCTTAAACTCATGGACTATGATGTTCTTAAACTTTACGGACTATGATGTCCTTAAACCTAATGGACCATGACGTCCCTAAACTCATGGACTATGACGTCCTTAAAATTTACGGACTATGAGGTCCTTAAACTCATGGACTATGATGTCCTTAAATGGTGGACCGCAATGTCCCTAAACTAAAACAATAGAGTCCAAATACTCTTTCGTTGGATCTAAATGATCCCAAAATCCTGTTGAGTAGATCTTAGTCTAAAATTAGACTAACGCATTCTCAACAAACATTTAAGTCGATCTTAATCTCAATGAGATTAACGATCCTTAAACCCAAATCAAACCCAAATCAAAGAAAATATGGATTTGGACTAATCCACGCCCTACGGGCGACAACATAAATTAGTCTCCGTATACAATCCACGGGTAACCAAAATATAAAACAAACACACACGATACGAAGTGACCATCTGGAGAAGGAGAAAGTGGATACCGCTATGCGGTAGCGTAATTAACTGTAGGGGCTTGCGTCTGCAGGGAAGAGCGTCCCCACAATCAAAAACCCCTCGTACACGAGGGGAAATTTGACGAAATCTGCTACAATGACCGCATCTATCTAAACCTCCGACATACGGTGCCATAAATCAATTTGGCATCTTCGGAGAGGTGGACAGATAAAACCATATAGCATTTGCCCCCAAATTCAGGCAAGATGTTTGCCTTCCCGGTTTTCGGCGGAGAACAGACTGAATCTTTTTCTGAGAACTTGAAGTTTATGGGAGGGTTCTTCCCTTTAAAACTTGAAGTCTTGGGTCCTTTATGTAGGAGAGGCTGATTTGTTGAAACAGTTAGGAAAATCTCTCATTGAGAGATTTCTGATTTATTTGGGGAATATTTTCCACCGTTGAATTTTTGATCCAAGAGCTTCTGTTTTACAGAAGACAATCTTCTTGTTTTTTAACAATATTGGAAAAATAATTTCCCATACAGAACTTATTCTGTATCTTAGTGATTTTTAATCACCATTGGATCTTTAATCCAACGGTGCTCTGATTTACAGAGCATGATCTTTCCTGTTTGGAAACATTTGAGGAGTATTTCCTCAAGAGAATTTTATTCTGTAATTTGATAATTTATTCATCTCAGTTGGATCTTTGATCCAATGGTGGGGAACATTTAGTTCTAACGCTTAGCGCTCTCGTGCTTTGCACACGAGGCATTGCCTCAGAGTCTTTGACTCTTAGCGCTGACGCTCCTGGCGCGAACGCTCTTGTGCTTTGCACGTGAGGCGCTGCCTCAAAGTCTTTGACTCTTAGTGCTAGCGCTCTCGTGCTTTGCACGTGAGGCGCTGCCTCAGCTTAAATTTCAAATTTTGAACAGAGTTTTGCTCTGATTGGGGGAAACACCCCTCCATCGAAATTATGCTCCATTTGGGAAGATCCACTCATGTGTCCTCACGATACATGAGGAGAACAAACTTACGGGATCCTCACGACTCATAAGAAAACACCTTCGTGGGATCTTTACGACTCACAAAGGAAAAACACGCTTGGGAGTCCCCACGACTCCTAAGGAAAAGTACACCTACGAGATCCTTTCGACTCGTAGGGAGAAAATGCTTTTATGGGACCCTTATAGCTTATAAAATTGAAAAGCCTTAGGTGATAGGGACCTAAATCTGTCTCCTAAGCCATCGCTCCCCAATAAGCCAAAGCAAAAGATGAATTGCTCCTGGCACCTGTGCTTCAGTGTTAGCAACGCTGATGTCGGTCCCTATCCCGAAATTCCAAATTGATCCAATAGACCCCTAAGTTTGTAAACTGGGAACATAAGACCCCAAAGTTTTTAAACTGGGAACAGATGACCCCTAAGTCGTTAAACTGGGAACGAGGGAAATCCCCTCATGGCAAATAATAAGTCGCTCCTGGCATTGCTTCAGTGTTAGCGGTGCTGATACCGACCCAAAAACCAAATCCCAAGTCCTCCCGGAGCAAATGATGAATTTCTCCTGGCACATGTGCTTTAGTGTTAACAACGCTGATGCCTACCCTAACCCCAAAATTCCAAACATCCAATCCAATAGACCCCTAATTCTTTAAACTTGGAACAAATGACCTCTAAGTCGTTAAACTGGAAACAGAAGACCCCCTAAGTCTTTAAACTGGGAACAGATGACCTTTAAGTCGTTAAACTGGAAACAGAAGACCCTTAAGTCTTTAAACTGGAAACATATGACCTCTAAGTCGTTAAACTGAAAACAGATGACCCCTAAGTCATTAAGCTGGGAACATGCCAAGTCTACTCATGGCAAATGATGATTCGCTCCTGATATTATATTCCAGCGTAGCGATGCTGATGTCAACCCAAATCAAATCAAACCAACAACCTCTGTGGCAGAATCATGCTTTGTCTTAGAGTGTACCCCGTGTCGAAATCATGCTTCGCCTCGGAGTATCCACCTTCCCTATCGGAATTATGCTTCGCCTGGGAATCAGCCTCTATATCAAAACTAGTGACATTCCGTGCTGGGGAAACGTCGACTACAGACACTCCGTGCTGGGGACAAGTCAACCAACGACCTCCCTGTCGGAACTCCCTGTCGGAATTATGCTTCGATTCGGAATCAAGTTAACCAGTGACCTCCCTATCGGAATTATGCTTCGACTCGGAATCAAGTTAACCAGCGACCTTCTCGTCGGAATTATGCTCCGCCCTGGAATCAAGTCAACCGGCGACCTCCTTGTCGGAATTATGCTCCGCCCTGGAATCAAGTCAACCAGCGACCTCCTCATCGGAATTATGCTCCATCGTGGAATCAAGTCAACAAGCGACCTCCTCGTCGGAATTATGCTCCATCCTGGAATCAAGTCAACCAACGACCTCCCTGTCATGCTTCGTCTAATGTACCCCGTGTCGAAATCATGCTTCGTCTCGGAGTATCTTCTTTCCCTGTCGGAATTATGCTTCGCATGGGAATCAACCTCCGCATCGAAATTATGCTATGGTCAGAATGTCCGCCGTCCGTCGGAATTATGCTCCGACCCCTTTGGAATCATGCTCCGTTCATCGGAATCATGCTCCGATTCCTAGAATCTTGCTTCGATCTTCGGAATCATGCTCCGATCCCTAGAATCATGCCTCTACTCTTCAGAATTATATTTCGATCCTCGGAATTATGCTCCGACTCTTCGGAATGATACTCCGATCCCTGGAATCATGCCTCTACTCTTCGGAATTATGCTCCGATCCCCAGAATTATGCTCCGATCCTCGGAATGATGCTCCAATTCTTCGGAATGATACTCCGACACCGGAATTATGCTCTGCAAATCGGAATGATGCTCCGATCCTCGGGAATCATGCTCCCCGAGGGATGTTCCGCCCCCGGGATGATGTTCCACCTCGAAGTCCAGTTTCAAGATCTATCAATTTCATGCACATAACTCATATGCGCAGTGTGCATTTATTGATGGGGGCACTTTGTTGGGGTCAAAATTTGCACCCAAGTTGACCGGATCAAAATCAAGGTCAACCCCAAGTAAGCAGGCCCAAGCCCAAGCAAGTGGGCCCATGCCCAAATCGAGCCCCGCGGCCGGCCTCCCCCATGACAAAATAAAAAATCATGTGATAAATAATTTTGATATAATTTTTATGCATAAATGTAAGAAAATGGGTATAAAGCCAAATTTCTGTAAAGCCCATGGCTTATGTGCAAAAGAAAGGAGCACATGAGACATGGGATGGGCAAAATGGCATTTTGTAAAGCCTAAGAGGCTATGTGTAATTTTGTAAGCCTATATAAGGTAACATGATAATGAAATAAAAAAGAACTTTTCATTCTCTCAAACTCTAGGGTTTTTGTTTCTCCTTCTTCTTTTCTAAACCTTCTTCTCCTTTTTGAATTAAATCAAGAGTTTTACTCTTCCTTTCTCAAAAATAAATAGTTTTTCACCACAAAACCCACAAAGGGGAGCTTAGATCTTCCATCAGATCTCAAAAAGGGAAGATTTTTAAATCTCACCCCCTTTCTCCAAGATCCGGCCAACCGAGAGGAAGAAGAAGGAGACCCATCTCCAGAAATCCCATCTTGGGAAGATCCAGGGCCAAAGGGGAGAGAAACAAATGAGCCCCTTTGATCATTTCTAAAAATTTCTAGGAGTTTAACTCCATTCAAGATCTGTTGGAGTTCAACTCCATAATTTAATCTCTTTTTAGGAGTTTAACTCCAGAAGTCAAATCGGGAGCACAGCTCCCAGTGCAGGGACAAAGACCCTTTTCCTGCTGACGCCCAGCGCCCGCGTGCAAAGCACGTGGGGCGCTGGTGCCCAGTGCCTGTGTGCCAAGCACGTTGGGTGCGGCGCCCAGCGCCAGCATCAGCGCGCGGCGTCTAGCGCCAGCATCAGTGCGCGGCGCCCGCGTGCTAAGCACGTGAGGCGCTGGCGCTTACGCATCCTTTGGACGCCATTTTCCCCTCATTTTATTTACACTCCATATTAAAAGTACCTCGCCCGTTAGAAAAAATTTCTAACGGGACGCTACTCCGCACCCCGCAATGGGGCTGCTAGCCCCCTTGACCCCCAGCCCGCTATCTGGGTAGCAGGACCCCCGTTAAATCTGCGAGGCTCCCGATATATCCAAGCCCCCCCAAAACACAAAAAATGCATATTGTACATTGAGTTCGCATGACCAGTTTGACCCGTTAATCGGAGGTTCTCTCGCTCCAAAGGCGAGGGGTAATTAACGACAACTTAGTCCGCGGCTGCCGGAGATTCGGATCCCTACAATCAATAAACCCCGGCCTACCCTAGGCAAGGGGAATCTGTAATGCGTCTGAAAAGCGCGCGCGTATTCCTATTTCAATGGAGTGACGAAAAACACCCTACAATGTTACCAGAGAACCGCTATCTGACGATAGGTATAATACTATCCAGAAGTTCTCGGTGAGTCCGTTCAGTGAAATCCATTTTCCAATGAGCACCTATATACAATCTTTGGTGTCGAATACCAATGGCTATGGGAATAGCCATCACCTCGGTCGGGATCAAGAAACGTATACACTAGTTTACTCAAGAGTATCATTGCCCAGTCTCGATACTCTTACAACTAGGAACATTTAAAGATATGTAGACTAACCAGACCCCACTAGTATGATCCCTATCAAAATCTTGATATTCAAGTAAATATCCTATGGGTTTTATCAACATGTATTAGCGATTGCAATAACAAGTAGAAACTATTCACATGAATGATAAAGACAAATTAAATAGCATATTATTATATCGAACAAAACCGTCCTGTATATATATATATATATATATATATATATATATATATATCCACTATATCATACAATAATGGCCTCTAAAGCATATATATCTAACAATGTTTGCATCGGTTGCTGTGTGCATACGTAGACTTGATGTCCGTATGAGTTGCTATGTGTGTGCGTAGATTTGAAGTCCGCACTACTATTGCTGTGTGTTGGGTACATAGATTAGATATCTGTACCGATCATTATTACTATATAATGATATATCTTGTGGTTATCATACGAGGCGAGATTTCCGTACTGGATGACATGGTAATGATGATTAGCCGAATACGGTTTTATTGAATTTGACTCGTGGAGTCTTATTTTACCATGATTGAGAGATTATAATATTTGGAGTCTAAACCCTTATTTCATAATAATGATCCGTTTCATATTTTCAAAAGAGATAACAAGTATGTGCTGTTGGATTTGAAAAGGGCATTTATATATTTTAAAACACCGCAGCCTCCTTATTTAGAACCAGGGTTTTGTTATACTTTAAAAGTGTACATATATGGGGTTACTTGTAATATATATATCTATTTACTATTCGTTTACGCTACTCTTACCGTACATGTTATTCTCTCGCACTTTATCCATTTTATCAGATATGCTATGCTTACATTATTATATACTATCCGTCGGTGCCAGGACTAGTTCACATAAACTAAAGGGTATGAGAATATGATGTGATATGATATCAATCCTAAGAGATTGAGTATATATATCTGGAAAGAATGTGAGAAAGAGGACTATAATTTGGACACGGTGGATATAGCCGGGGATTCATGATACTTATTGACTGTGATCAATCCATGAGAGATTGAGATAGGGAGACGCAGGATGTCGTCCAATGATATATGTGTTATCAATCAATGAGTGATTGAGGATTGTTGACACAGGATATCTCTACGGATATATATGAGGGATCGATATAGATTCCCTGCACTGAGATGGATATATTATATATATGTGAGGGATCGAGATAGATACCCTGCACTGATGAGATAAAGTATGTTGTATATATAGTAGCCGAACAGGACCGGTCCATGAGACGGTACTTGAATAGTATTTTCATATATCGATGTATATTGAAGAGGGTTTTATAAAGAGTTATAGTCTTATATTTTCCGTGTGCCGATGATCAGCATAGAAACTTTCAAAAGAAAATCCCTTCTAAATCACTTTCAACTAAACAAGAGCGGGACGTATACTTAAATGAAACATATATTTTCTTCATATATCAATGTCCACTACTAGTGCCGTGCTATAGACATCAAACAACTATTTTGAAAAGATTTAACATACATATATCTTTCGTCTACTTTTATAAGATTGCAAATAGATGTGTGCTATATGTATTATATCTTTGATTTCTGTTTGGTCGTATGCTATAGATATTGCACTACGGCTACGGTGATCGTGATTTGACACCAGTATATTTCTTTCTAAGTTAGTAGCATTGCATTGATTTTCTGTTGTGATTCGGAATCAGAACCTTGTTTGTGTAACCACTCTGAAATCTCTGTACAAAATTAACTTGTTTAATATATAAAAAAGATATTTCAGCTTGATTAGAAGTTATAAGTTATTTTTGTTCAATAAAACTAAGAAACAACTTATCGCTCACTGGTAAATACTCTCTACTGCTGTATCATAGCATGTGCATTCGAATCCCATCAGTCCTAATTATTTTTAATATTTTTCTTTTTATCTTTTCGAAAGCCCAAGAGTTGCACGTGCAATACACGAAGAATCAAAAAGTTTCAGAAAAATCAAACGGGATAAATGAGGAGTTAACACAGAATAACACTCATGCCCAAATTCTCGAGCCACGTGGTACAATCCAACAGCCGGAATTTCCCATTTGGCCGCTACCGGCGGCTAAGATGAAGCCAAATGCCTCCGTGCTTCGCTCACGTGTCCCTTTGACTCCCTTCTACTTCTCTCTATTGTTTGATTACTCTGCAATTAACCAGCGACCTTTCATTTCCCTCATTAATCATATTTTAATTTTCTTAATTCAAATTCTTTAACTCACACACCCTCATCTCTACACTATAAATTCATCTCATCCCCTAGTTCTCATCATTCTGTAAATCTCTATAGAAAATTCTCAAAATTCTCTAAGTTCAAAGAAGGGTTAAGACTAGTCAAGTGGAGTTAGCGATCGATTTCATTTCATTGAAGACCGGAGCCACACCTGACGATACCACGACGCCACAAAGACCTTCTCTCGTTTCCTCACTCCATTCTCAATGCTACACAAACTCATAAGTCCCTTCCTCCCCCTTTCATTACATCTCTATATCATTCTAGAAATATATCGACAAGTGGAATTAGCTCCGATATTTGCCTTTTCAACATTTTAATCCACATGATAAGCAAACTAGGTTACACTAACATCCTAACACTACTCTTAACCTTATTTACATAATTTAGCTTTTAACGTAATTAACATTCCATGAGGAATAATCATATTGAAAGTATGTCTTAGCACCTATACTAAGTTTATACAAATATACAGTATGCAATTTAAAAAAATCTAGAGGTTTATGCTATACTAACCTAGAATCGAACTAGAGAATTTGGGTTTTAGTGAGCAAGAAAACAATTTCTGAACTAAGTGAAGAGGGTTACAACCTTTGTAGACCAAGTCCTTCACTTCTAAAGCTCCAAGTAGTAGTCCCTAGAACTTTTCTTGGCTCCACTTGAAGAAAGGATCGAGCTTGCTTTGTAGCCTTTGAAGCCAAAGATGATCCACCTTGAAGTCTCTCTAACTCAAGCTCACTGTCATGCCCCGCTTCCCAGTGTACGGGGTAGGTGACGTGACGGGCACACGACGTATTTACTCAGAAGTAAAGAAGTTAAGCGTAAATAAGCAATATATATATATATATATATATATATATTGCACAAGAAATGACAAGAGATATAAAATGAACATCAACTTTTATTTATATTCATCTTTACAATACAACTGATTTGAAAAGGAAATGTACAATGAATAAAGCAGTGCCTAAACAGTGACATACAAACTGGAAGGCAAGTTCAAGAAAGCTAGTAATCTGGCTGTGCATCAATCTGCTCCAAATACTCCTAGCTGGGCTCGATCTCCTGAGTGTCCGGTCCTCCTGACGAACATTCCAAAGAAAGAAAGAAAGAAAGAAACAGGAATGTCGTCAGCGAACTAGCGCTCGGTAAGCCCCAGAAAAAAGAATAGAATAGGACAAGTAGAGAGCATAGAACTGGTAATTGCTATAAGTACATGTCTGTTATACTAACGTAGTTGTTTGTAGCTTGATACAGAAGGTATCAGTGTATACAGGAGGAGTCCAACTATCCCGTGGACTATCGTAACATGTTAGTACCAGGCCACGTCAAAACCCACGTAACAACGGTACGAGAGTTCATGTAGGTTTCTTCTTGTGTCCATCATCGTGCCACTTTTAATACATTCCGTACCAATCTACCCCATTAAACCCCGTAATATATATTGTATTGATTATATTTACAAGACTTGCCGAAACCATGGATACAAGTTATTCATGTAATCAAATTCAGGATGTAAACAAGTAGTCATGTAATCAAGTCAAGTTATAGCCATGGTTCGGTCAAGTCAAATCATGTTTGCATGTTGATATTGTTCTAGTATTCATGTTCAAGTTCAAGTATACTTGAGTCAGACACTTAGAACTGATTTGGATTCTGAATTAGGTTCGGGAGTTATCGGTAACTGCTGCACATAGACAGCAGGATTTGTGTCTTTTTCCAAGACAATTACCATTGATAACACCGTTAAGTTTTTCTACCTTAAATAGGCAAGCACTCTCTTTCTCCGGCTCCCCGAGGCTCAAGAGAATTGATCCCGCTTAAACCCATATTTACTAAAGTCCTTAACAGTGTTTTAAATAGCTCGAGAGGGTTTTATGAAAAATATTTTAAATATAGTTTCAAAAAAATCTCGAGAAATTATTTATGTTATTTAGGGTTTCCATGAATGTGTATTTTAAGAATTGAGGTATTTTAGTGATAATTATTTTAACTTGAATAGTTTATGATATTTTACTGTAACTTTTCTTGTTTTGATATCTTGATGGTATTTTGATAAAACTTGTAATTCTTTCCTTTGAAAAAAAAATATAAAGTTATTATATTTTTAAAATATATGGATTTTATAATATTTATATAATTATTAAAAATTAATTTTGATTATTAAGTAGAAAATCTATCTCGGTTTCAAAGGGAAGCTGGGTTTCGATGCCATCATCGCACCCCGGCGACCAAGGAAAACATGCTTCTCATGGTCGATGACCTCAGCTATAGATGATGAGTACCATGATCGGAAGGCCGGTAATCGTCGAGGAATGCGGTTCGGATCAGGAATCGTGAAGCGTAATCCGGTGCCCGGCCTCATAAAATGGTGAATGGCGTGTTTCGCCGACTCCCTTGTAAAAATGGGCTGAAAACTAAAAGCTTGGAGTGGGACGCCTTGATCATACCTAAATTTCTGGGAGAAGCGGTAGGGGCTATATGGCCTATAGGCGACATCGTTACTCCGCCGGTACACCAGGAAACCAGGGCGGATCGGGTAAAGATAGGCGATGTCTCTATTTGACAGGCTTAAATCACCCTCTTTTAATACAACTAGTAAATGTTGACAAGTATGGTGAGACCTTACGAGTACCAAATCATCGAAATAAATTTACTTCTGCTCTCGAAGATTGAAGGGGTTGAGGCACAGCCAGCAAATATCTCTATTTGGTTTGAGCCCCACAGCCCTGACAAGTTTCATTACCATAGGAAATGAACCCGTGTCAAAAAAAAAACATCGGTTGCACGCGCTCGCTATCGCCCCGTTCACATGTAGGTGGATCCATGCACCGAAATAGTGCAGTGGCATGTACACATGATCCTCCCCTGGGCCGTCCGAGGTGGATAATTCGGTGAGACTTGATATAGGAATGATAGCCCGGCGATATCGATGGCTAGCCTTGTACCAGAAGCTATGTGATCGGCAGGGTAGAAAACAGAGGTCCGGATCAATCTTGGGTGAATAGGGATCGCAAACCAGCTCAACTATAGGCCTATGAAAGATATAAAAAAAAGGAGTTCCAATCGATCCCCGGAGCCGCAACATCCTTAAACTCATAAGGGGATGCGCTAGGACAGAAATATTCCTCCATCGTCACGGGATCTTTCCCCTACATGCATAGACTAAAAGGATTTCTCATGTCAGCATGCCTGTCAATATCGGCCCTAAGAATGTGCGGGTATACGAATCTAGCAATGAAGGCTTCAAAAGTAACCTCTTCTCCTCTAGACGTCTTGGGCATCTCCTAAAAATGGTTAGCACTTTCCTAAGGCACGGTCGTAGGAAAGCTATGGCATATCACTCGTCAAATCTCCAGCATCTGGGCTCGCGGCAAAGACAAATTTTTCATAGGGAACTACCTCCTCGTAATATTCAACCATGATTGGAAACCCATATATATGCTAAAATTCCAGCACAGAGATAGATGCCACTTGGTCAGACATCATAAAGGTGCTTGTCTGCACATTCTACTGTTCAGAGAAAAACATCACCTACCAGGGCCCAGTCTTGGGGTACTCGAATAGTGAAGTATAAACCGCTCCGTAAATCCTGGTGCGCTCCAGCAAAGTCCTCTCCATCGACAGGATGAACCTGGCCCAGCCGACATAGCTGGCCAAATATCTCAGGATCATACCCACATTGTAAGGTATTCCCTATGGCCTAGCCTCATCCGACATCCTAAAAAATCTACTGGTGTTGGTGCTATCACTCCCTCCGCGGACGGCTGCATCCTATTATGACTTGTCCAGTCCTCCACCTTCGCCATGAAAACAGTTGGCGAAAGCTCTGTGTACTGGATAGCCCCCAAAGGATCGGAGGCGCCTCATATTGAAAGCTGACCCAACCCTGAACTATTTAGTTATACCATCCAGCACATACATGTAGACATCGTTGCAGAGCATCGTGAGCCCGTATCATTTGAAAGATCTGTTAGTTTGTCGGTTCATCCGAACGCAAGCCCTCCGGACACTCATAACCGAAATCTGATGGATATGCCATTCTATCTGAAAGGAAAAAGAAAAATGAGAGGGCATTAAAATAACAATCGTGGAATATCCTGAATAGTGTGAGTCCTAACTATGAAGTTAAGAAACTCCATAAGAGTATTCGGCAAAACTGTCTAAATATTTAGGCCTAAGTGTTTAAGTTCTTTTAAAAGTCCTTAAACAAAAATGTTTGAGTTACTTTGAGATGCTTAAACTAAGGCCTAAGTCAAAAGGGCGCATCTAAAATAAGTGCGCAGTTAACAAGCCAAAGGCAAGTGTGCAAACCATAAGTGCGCACTAGGCAAGTAGGTCAAGAACAGAAGTGCACAACGCACTTACCGTTTGAAATTTAAGGAAGCAAAAGTTTTGAACAAGTGCGTAAGCACTAGAGAGACAAGTACACAAAAAGAACGGTTCCTAAAATGCAAAAGCAAAGGTAAAAAAGTAATGCACTTTAAAGAAGAGGGTGCGACCCTTTTATAAGGGTTAAAAGTCAGTTTCAGTTTTAGCAAATCTCGAGGTAAATCCAGTGGTTCACAGTTAACATCGATTGCACCCACATGTAGGTCACATGTGCGCAATCGATGGGGGGAATTTGTTCGCACCTGTCTAGGTGCGCATCAGATGTCAAAAGTACACATGATGAAATTGTTTCGATCGACTTGCGCACCTGTATACAAGCGCACTTGACGAAATTGGTTCGATCGACTTGCGCAGCCATGTACAAGCGCACATGATGAAATTGGTTCGATCGATTTGCACACCTATACACATGTGCACATGAAGGCTAATGCAAGACATGTGCTCATATGCAAACGACGGGCTCTTGCAACAAAAGCAAATTTCAGCACAAAAATAAAAAAGAAGTGCGAGTGTAAAAGAAGAAAGGCTTCTCATTAATATGTCAAAATGAGGATTACAGACTAATACTGAAAAGTAAAAGACAAATAAAAGCAAAGGCTGTTGTATTGCCCAAAAGTTCAGAGCGGTAATAAATTGACCGAGTTATAAGGATGAGTGAAGTCATAAACAGACTCCGACAAAGACTCGAAAGCCTTATCCTCCATCGCTGTACGTGTCTGTTCGCCTCTATCATATGCAGAAAAGATCGCCCGCTGTTAGAAGATTACATGCAGAAGAGCGGTTGCATGATCTCTCAACCCTTCGGAGATAAACCCCGTCAAGAAAACTGAATGCACCTTATCCGCGGCTTGGTCAAGTGCAGGGAGAGGCATTACATCTATAGCCCCAGGAATGGTATTATGGATGGCTTGAAATATCAGCTGAAGCAAAATAGAGCGTCGATGAATCTTTTGGCCACTGTGAGCCTCATAACGACGAAGCACGTCTTCATACTCAGCGTCAGTAAAATCCAGCTCGTAAAAGCGGACGTCGGCATGAGAGACAATCTCCTTGAAAGAAAAGAACTGGAGAGGTGTTAGTTCACTAAAAAGGTGGACTAAGAATATCCAATTGCAAAACTAAAAGATTAAAAAATTGGTTGATTTAGGCCAAACTTAAGTGAAATTTTTGGAGTTAAAAAGAAACTTTTAAGGTTTATCCTAAGTTAAGTGCACACCCATAAAGCTGTGCAAGCTAATTCAAATGCCCAACTAAAAGAGACACGCGGCTCAAATTGAGTGCGAAAAGGCAGAGGTGCGCAAGCGCGCTTACTAAACTAGTAAAAAAGTAAAGGTTTCTAGTAGAAAACAAGAGTTTCAGGCAAGTATAATTCTAAAGGGAGTGAAGAAAAGGACACCTATTTATAGGGTTTGAAAAGACGGTTTGTATTCTTGCAAGTTCTAAGACAAAATCAATGAATCATAGCTCGACACTTGTTTGTCTCTTCGAAAATATGCGAAGATACAAGTGCGCACGCATATTCAATACCAAAGTCATATGACACGAGCGTGCATACAGCAAGTGCGCGTATGACAGATGTGCATATATCCATAGGCGCAATGCATACTTAATCAACAAGTGCAAGTACATGCGCATTCTCATAAACAGATGCTTATTAAAAAGGAAATAAATTTTCATTAATGTGCAATCAAAATTCTTAATTAACAGAAAAATATTCTGTTGGTTAAACACTTTAACAAGAAATATTTGTGGATCAAAGATCCAACGGTGCGTATGTCACTCTTAATTGATATAAATCAATTAAATATTTTTAAATCGATATGTCACGCCCCACTTCTTAGTAGACCGAAACGATGACGTGGCAAGCCCACGGCATATTTATTCAGAGAAGGTCATTCCCTAAATAAAAATATTAAGCGTATTAAAACAATAATACACAATACAAGAATAAATGGAAACTGTAAATTTTTCAACAAATATTTTTATTTACATTCAACTTCAAATATTTACAAGTACATGATTTTCAACTGGAAAGTAAATACAATAAAAGAAAATGCCTAAACATGTGGCATAGATAAACTGAATAGAAAGTGAAGCTAAGCTAATCCCGAGGAGCAATCCGGTTGTATTCTTCTTCTGTGGCCCCCACTTCCTCCATCTCGACCGTATCTGACGAGCATTGTAAGAAAACAAAGGTGGGTGGAATTCCCGTCAGTGAACTAGCGCTCGGTAAGTCCCAAGGATAAAGTAAGAGTAAAAAGAATGACAAGTATAGAATATATATATATATATATATATATATATATATGATGAGTAAAAGTATATGATCATGGGTAAATATATACTATTGATCTCTAAATGGTCACTATGTTAACGTTAAATTCCAAGTGTTAATATCAACGCAACCGTAGAAGTATTCACGAGCTTAAGAGTGGTGCCCCAGGAACAAGAAAACACGGGCCCATTTATTGTGTTAGCATCGAGGCTCTTGGCTGTGGATGAGTCGACCCGACTGATATTTGAGTAAAATAAAAAAAGGTTAATACGGGACTCCTGAAGCTCCGTTGGATACACACAAGAAACTATCCCAAGCACCCCGAGTATAAGTAGTCTATATACTTAATTAAATTGATTGATTGGTTATAACATGTCTTGATTAAAACCATAGATTGCAAAAGGCGTAGAATGAAGTCGAGTGAGTCAAGTAAAATGCGAGTCATGTCAATCGCAATCTTAGTTTGAGTCAAGTTAGTTCGAGGAGACTGGATTCGAGTTCGTTTTTAGGTTTAGATTCGAGTTGGGTTAGAGTTCGAGTTTCTGTTCGAGTTCGAGTTCAAGTTTATATTCGAATTTGAATTCGAGTTCATGTCTTTTTCATATGAATTGATTTAAACTGTTAAAAATCTTATCGGGAGAAATCAACAACTGCTGCATATGGACGGCGAGATTTGTGTCTTTTTTCAAGACAATTGTCATTGATAACTCCGTTAAGTTGTCTAACCTGAATAGGCAAGCACTCACTTTCTCCGGTTTCCTGGGGCTCAAGAGAAATGATACCACTTAAACTTATATTAATCTAGAGTTCTTAAATATTGTTTGCATATCTCGAGAGGGTTTTATGAAAAATACTTTAATACAGTTTAAAAATAAACCTCGAGGGTGATTTGAAATATTTAGTGTTCTCATGAATATGTATTTTAAGTGTTATGGTATTTTAGTGATAAAACCCAGCTTTTTGAAAGTTTATGATATTTTTATGAAAACTACTACTTTTGCAAACTTGTTGATATTTTATTAAAAATTCTATTTTTTCATTTTAAAAATATAGTTTCATAATTTTTTTTATTAAAAATACGGATTTATTGTATTATAAAAAAAAAATTTCAAAGTTTGTTTTGTTTAGAAAAGTTGTATTTCTTAAAAACCGTATTTTTATTTCCTTTCGAGACCGAATACTCTGTAAGGAGTTCTACATCTCGCTCAACTATCTCAAGGATGTGCGATAATCCACACCATCCATTAGCAGGTCCCCTAACGAGGGTTATAGAGACTCAATTGCCAAGGATTTAAAATATCGATTAAAAGAAACCCTTTTTGAAAAAAAATATGGTATTTTAATGTAAAACCTATTATTTAAATAAACCCTTTGTTTAGAATCTCGTACTATGAAACCATAGTGTGCGTGTAGGGTGGGTCATTACCCCGTGAATGATCTAAATGTATATACTCTAGTTATCGAAAATACAGTTGTTTTAAAGTTCATGGTATTTTTATGAAAACTTCATTTTATGATTATTTCACATGGAAAATTTTATTAAACTAAAAGCTAAATGATTGTAAATAAGACTACGAGTGGTGTGAGGATGTTAATTTGACCAATTTTGGTTATAAGATGGAGTACAATGTTAAAAAATAACAATATATCGAAACTAACTCCACTTTGTCGAAGTGTTTTTAGAAGACAATTTGAGATGAAAGAAATGGAGAGAAAAGAGAAACTTACTAGCTTATATCGTTAATAAGAATGAGGGAAGCTTTCGGGTGTCGTCGGAAAGGCTTCGGTCGTCGAGCTTGGTTTGTTACTCCACTTGGATGCTTAACTCCACTTGATACTAAGAGAGTTTGAGAGAATTTTTTGATAGAAATTTCAGAATAGGGGAGAGCTAGGGGATGGGGTGCTATTTATAGTGAAAAATTTAGGGTTTTGGAATTAAAATTTGGATTAAAAGAATTAAAATTGATGTTAAATGGTGAATTGAATAGTTTCTGTTTAATTGTAAAGAAATCAAACAGTGCAGGGGAGTTGAGGGGAGAAGAAGGGACTTGTGTGCAAAGCACGGAGGCTTTTGGAGTCATCTAGACCGTCGGTAGCAGCCATAAGGGGGAAATGGGCAATCAGATTTGGGTGGTTTGTCTCGAGATTCATACCACGTGTTTAGATATGTGTTTACTCCACTTTACGCCTATTTGATTTTTCTGAAACTTTTCGTTTCTCCGTGTATTGCACATGAAATTCTTGGGTTTCCGAAAAATTAAAAGAAAAATATTAAAAAATTTAGCGCTGGTGGGATTCGAACACACAGGCTACGTCCCAGCAGTGTAGAGGCTTTACGTGTGAGCTACAAATTGCCTTTTGGTTTTATTGAACAAAAATAGCTTATAACTCCTACACAGGCTGAAATAGCCTTTTCTATATATTTAAACAAAAAATTTTGTATAGGGACTTCAGAGTCATTACATTCTACCCTCCTTAAAAAATTCCGTTCTCGAAATTTATATTTACATAGAGACCAATTTTTCAAAAAGGAAAGGGTATCCTGCACGCATATCTTCTTCTCATTCCCAAGTTGATTCTCCAGGCGAATCCTTTCTCCACATCACTCGGACCAAGTTTACCTCTTTATTCCGTAATGTCTTCACCTTTTGGTCCAGTATCTCAATAGGTTGCTGCTCACAAGTTAGATCATTCTGTACTATGAGCTCTGTGATCAAGTATATGGCTAGGGTCACTCACATATTTTCGTAGTTGGGATATGTGGAACACGTTGTGCACTTCTTCCAACAAGGGTGGTAGTGATAAACAGTATGCCATTTCTCCAACCCGTTCAAGTATGTCAAACGCTTCTATATATCTTGGACTTAATTTACCCTTCTTGCCAAAACGTATCACTCCTTTGTTTGGAGAGATCTTCAAGAATACATGCTATCCAGGTTGAAACTCTAGATGTCATCGTTTTGCATTGTTGGGGTAAAATTTACACCCCGGTTGACCAGGTCAAAATCAAAGTCAACCCCAAGCCAGGTGGGCCCAAGCCCAGGTCAAGCGGGCCCATGCCCAAGTCGAGCCCGCGGCCAGCCTCTCCGTGCCAACAACAAAATCATGTAATAAATAATTTTTTATGTAATTGTTTATGCATGAATGGGCATAAAGCCAATATTTTGTAAGCCCATGGCTTATGTGCAAAAATGAAATAGCACATGAGCCATGGGATGGCTAAAATGCCATTTTTGTAAAGCCCATGGGGCTATATGCAAATATGTAAGCTTATAAAAGGCAACATGATGATGAATAAAGCAATACACTTTTTCATTCCCCCCAAAACTAGGGTTCTTTGTGCCTCCTGCTTCTTCTCTAAGGTTCTAAACCTTCTCATTTCTTTTGAATTAAATCAAGAGTTCTACTCTTTCTTTTCCAAAACTAAGTAGTTTTCCACCACAAAACCCATAAAGGGGAACTCAGATCTCCCATCAGATCTCAAAAAGGAGTGATTTTTAAAATCTCCTACTTCTTGATCTTTAAAATCCGGCCAAACAACAGGAGGAAGAAGAAGAACCCCCCTTCATCGGCTTCAAAACATCCTAGGAGTTTTAACTCCATAACATATATATATATATAACAATAAATATTTCCTTTCTGAAGCATAGCTTCTGTTTCTTAGGCTAAAAGCCTCTTTTTCTCACCGGCGCTCAAGCGCAGAGCGCCCGCGTGTCGACACGTGGCGCACTTGCGCTCGGCGCAAGCGCCCGAGCGCAAGTCGCCCCGGTGCCGACACGTGGCGCGCTTGCGCTCAAGCGCAAGCGCCCGAGCGCAAGTCAGCCCCGTGCCGAAACGTGGCGCGCTTGCGCTCAAGCGCCCAGCGCTCAAGCGCCCAGCGCCCACGTGCCGACACGTGGCACTCTAGCGCCTGAGCGCACAGCGCCCGAGGTGCTGCCCCCACGCATCCTTTGGATGCCTCTTCCCCCTCTTTTTTTTATATGTATATACATACATATATATATATACATATATATACATATGTACACATATGCATACATATGTGCACACACACATACACCACGACACTGTCCCTGTTAGAAAAAAATTTCTAACGGGGCGCTGCCCCGCACCCCGCAAGGGGGATGCTAGCCCCCTTGACCCACAGCCCGCTATCCGGGTAGCGGGACCCCCGTAAAAACTCTGCGTGGCTCCCGATATATCCAAAACCCCCCTTTCAAAACACAACACACGTACACTGCACATTGAGTTCGTATGACCAGTTTAACCCGTCAATCGGAGGTTCCCTCGCTCCAAAGGCGAGGGGTAATTAACGGCAGCTTAGTTCGCGGCTGCCGGAGATTCGGATCCACACAATCATTAAACCCCGGCCTATCCTAGGCAGGGGGAATCTGTAGTATACGCCTGACAAGCGTGCGCGTATTCCCATCTCAACGGGGTGACGAAAAACACCCTACATGCATATGCCCAATGCTTCTGTCGGTCCCGGGCTATGCGCATATTTTCCCTGATCGTGCGAACCATATCTACAGTTGCTACGATCATCTCTGGTCCAAGAAGTTCACGATCTCCAATGCCGTCCCAACTCAGCGGGGAATGACACTTCCGTCCATAGAGTGCTGCGAATGGTGCCATCCCAATGCTTGCTTGGTACAGTTGTTATATGAAAACTCCACAAGGTGTAGGTGATCTTCCGACGAACCTCTAAAGTCTAACATGCAAGCTCTCAGCATGTCTTCCAGGATCCCACATGTGTGCATTTGATGAAAGTTGATTCCAAAAGCATGTGAATCACGTTATGCCCATGTGTGCGCACTTGATGAAAACTGCCTACGATGGCATACGCATCACGTGACATTCACATGTGTGCACATGACCCCTAATGTGCAAGTGCCATATGCAACGCACGCTGGCTTATTAAATACATAGGCGCATACAAACATGTGCACATATATAACTTGAAACCCATAAAAGATGTGTCATGTGATGCACATGCGCAACATCCCTGAAATAAAATAATGCGTAACCAAGTGCAATGCATGTGCACACCCTTTTTAAGTGAAATAAACGGGCATGTGCATCGCATATACCTGCGCATTTGTACCATAAAACATTATTTAATCACTTAAACAAAGTTTAATTAAATGATGAAGTTTCTGGTCTCTCCCATGTTATGTAAACCTAAGTGATCTTAGTCTCAAAAATAACTAAAGGTCCTTAATCTATACTTGTTAGATTGATCTTAATCCAAAACAGAATTAACAAGCCTTAACCACATATTCCTGAGTCGATCTTAGTCTTAAATATGACTAACGATTCTCAGATGACATATTTCGAACTAACGGATCTTGTTCATACGAGATCTATTTCATAGGTTCAAACCCAAATTTAATATACGGATTTGGACTAATCCACGCTCTACGGGAGACGACATAAAATAATCTCCGTATACAATCCACGGGCAACCCCAAAATAAAAAAAATATAACACAACATGAAGTAATATTCCTGGACCAGGGAAAGTGGTTATCGCAACGCGATAACGTAATTAACTGCAGGGGCTTGCGCCTGCAAGGAAGAGCGTCCCCATAATTAAAAACCCCTCAAAGTGTGGGAATCTGATAAAATTACGCTACAACGGTCGTATCTGTACAAACTTCCGATATAGGGTGCCATAAATCAATTTGGTATTTTCGGAAAGGTGGACGGATATGTTCCAAATAGTATCTACCCCCAAATTCAGGCAAGACGTTCTATCACAATTCTTTTCTGTTTTTGGCGATAAACAAGTGTCTTCTGACCAGAGGGATAACATTGGAGAGAGAGCTGGTCTTCTAGGAGCGGTTAATGCTGGTCTTCGAGTCCATAGAGCAAGGGATCACTAGCAATTGTGACTTACATCGACAACAAAGAGAGGAATCCGAATCGTTACTAGTTTCCCTATAACAGCGTGAGGAAGAAATCTGGTAAGAGAACAAGCGCTTTGTCACCTTATACCAAGCTCTACCCTCTTAGTGGTCTTGTTGTACCTCTTTTTGTATGCCTTGTATCTTTTCTTCAATTTTGGCACATGAATAAAAGATACCTCTTTTTTTATTCGTACGTCTTTTCTTTTATGTTGAAATGATCTGGCTTAGTTTATGTACTCGTCTCAGAGCGTCTAGTCTATTCTCCTTTTAGGTATGAATAAACTCATCCTAACGTCAAAAACATAACCCTCGCTAGCAAAGGAGTCCGTTAGGTTTGTGGTACTGAGTGTAGTCCGTCGCACCGTTGCGTTAGCTGATTTCTTCTCATTTTGCATTCCATCATAATGCGGTTCGAGTAGCCATGCACTTGTCGTATCTCCAGTCCGTTCTAAGAAGAGGATACAACGTCCTAAGTAATCTTCCTAGGAGGATATATAGATGGCCATTAGAGATTCAGTGTTAGGCGTCACCATGGCACATTACCTTAGGTTCAGACTTCTTTGAGTCCCAAAGAAGTCATGACTGGACCCTTCTTATGTGAGATGTTATCTAATGGTCTTTGGGTATGGATGTACTGCCATCAAGACCCGGAGCTAGGAAATTGCCGTCACTCCACTTTGCTTTGGCTCGCTGAGCTTTATTGATGTCATGTCTATACTCTGCTGGGGTAAAAGGATGTTCGGGTAGTCATTGGGTTGTATGCATATTCGTCAAGACTATTTTCTTCATTCAGTCGAACATGGCAGAACACATTGCTCTTTTTTCCTTTGTTTGTGCCTGTGGATTGTATATAAGAGTCAAATTCAAACTACTTGTAAGGCAAAAAATTTATATATATACCGCGATTGCTCTATCATTCAGCTTTTTTATCGCGAAAGTCGTGATTGCCCAACCATTTCGGCTATTTATTCGCGGTTGCCCAATCATTTCAGCTATTTCCTTTTATTTTTACTCGTTGATTTTTATTGTGAGTTGCCCAATCATTTCGGTTATTTCTTTTCTTTTTTTTTTAATTTCCCAGTTTAACAACTTAGGGGTCGAGAGTTTGGACTTCAAGCTGGCATCAACGTTGCTAACACTGAAGCACGTATACCAGGAGCAATTTATCATTTACCGCAGGGCAACTTGGGGTTTTAGGTTTTGTTCAGCATCAGCACCGCTAACACTAAAGCGTAGTACCAGAAGCAACTCATCATTTGCCGTTTACTGTTAGACAATGCTGGCTTAAAAGACAAGTTTAGGTCCCTGTTATTTAAGGCTTTTTCAATCTTCATAAGCCGTAAGAGTCTTACAAAGTTGTTTTCTCCCTGTGAGTCTATAGGATCTCATATGTGTGTTTTCTTTTTAGGAGTAATACGGGCTCCTAAGTGGGTTTTCTCTTATAAGTCGTAAGGATCTTATAAGAGTGTTTTCTCATTGCAAGTCGAGAGAATCTCATAAGTGTTGTTCACCATCTTGAGGTCCCATAAACAGGTTTATGCCTCTTTCACCTGAGGCTTTTCAATTTTTATGAGCCATGAGGGTCTCATAAAATTATTTTTTTCCATGAGTCGAGAGGATCTCGTATGTGTATTTTCTTATTAGGAGTCGTGAGGACTCCTAAGTGTATTTCTTCTTGTGAGTCATAAGGATCTCGCAAGAGTGTTTTCTCCTTGCAAGTCGAGCGGATCTCGCAAGTGTTTTTTTCTCATGTGTCATGTGAACACTGTAGGGTTCCCTAGGGTCGCCACTAGGTTTCGGGAGGCATCGACCATACCACCAGGTCTCAAATTGCAAGAGAGCTAGAGGAAGGAGATGAAGAAAAGCAACCATGGAAAAAGTCTAGTATAGAATGGGAACCATGGGTGAGTTAATATCATATACTAACTCATGTAGAGACTAAACCATGGCTAATCTTAATGGTTGGATTAATAAATATCTCAAATAAAACAAAATTAGTGGGCTTGGTCAATGCTTCCACAAGTTTTCATAAGCTTCAACCATGTGACTAATTTCCATTTAATTTTGATTCACTTTAGATAAATAAAACCCTTCATTATGTTAAGCATGGTGTGAATCTTATACACCCATGTCTCATGTATCATCTAGCATGACACAAAAGAGTGTACATTAATATATATCACATATATACTAAATGCACAAGTGAGAAAAAGAATTCTTAAGTGAGCTAATATTAGCTAATGTAAGTTAATATATCAAATATATAATTATACATTAAATTATTAAATCAACACTTGATTTAATAATCCGGCTATATCACATACAATCGACTAATATCAAATGTATCAACATATCGAATCAACACTTGATTCAACTGCCCGGCTATATCACATATAACCGACCGATATCACATATCGCGAGAATAGAATACGGTATCACATACACGTATTAATCTTGGTCCCGCACATATCACATATTTGCTCCTACTTCGTTTCGCCTGAGCCAGAAAATCTCTGTGTAGGACTCTAAAGACTCGTCAATACGCCGGCAGTAGGTGGTGATCATATCAGTCACCCACAAGCCGTCAGCGGTCTGCTAAACGTAATGGCCACCCGGGTATTGAGCAATCAGAAGATCAACAAGCAAGGCTGCTCATACTCCTGTGAATCCAATCAGTAACACTACCGTACAGTCCGGTCTCTTCGTCAGATATGTCGCATATCACAGCCTGGGGGTGGTAAACATCAGACCGCAATAGCCTGATAAGTCATGCCGATGTGAGGCCCATAGCGGTTCGAGAAACTACTGATAACACTTACCAGTAGATCTCAGCAACCCTGACCAGGGATTTCCTGTTATGGCCAATCGAACATAATGCAACATCAACCCCCAATATCGGGAGAGACGAAATACCCTCCTATCGCTCATGGCCTCCATGTGACTCGGGAGTGTACCTAAAATTTTTGTAGATCTCTTGAACGTGGTAAGGTGGAAATCAAAGCACAGTGGGAATCACACAAGACTCTATGACGATCTCGGGTCGACAGACTAACCTGTACCAATGTCATCAGAGAACTGCTATCTGACGATAGGTATAATACCATCTACGAGTTCTCAGCGAGTCCATTCAGTGTACCCAGTCTCCACTGAGCACCCGTATACCATCTTTGATGTCAAACACCAATGGATATGGGATCATCCATTGCCCATCACATGGGTCGAGAAGCGTATATGCTAGTCTACTGTGGAATATCGATGCCCGTCTCAATACTCCCACGACTAGGAACATTTGAAGGATTTACTTACCGACTACCTCTGCCCAACTAGTATGATCTGCATCATAATCCTGGTAGTCAAGTACTCATCCTAAGGGCTTTATCAACATATAATAGAGAGACAATAAGTGTACATGTTAAGATAAAGAGCAACCAGATAGCATACTATCATGTCGAGCAAGAAAGTCCTCCCTATATATGTCCAAGCATCCACTATAATATACATCACATGTATAATAATGGTCTCTAGGGAATACATGTATCTAACAATCTCCCACTTGCACTAAGGCCATTAGTAGTAGTATCTCATACTCAACGCCCCATAATAGTCTCGCTAGGGAAAGTCCTCTGTGAGTGGATCCATCGTGTTATCCTTCGCGCCAACTCTCCTTACCTCGATCCCTTGGAGATCAACCATCTCCCTGATCAGGTGATATTGTCCTTAGAATATGTCTGGATCGCTGGTGTGTCCGGTGTTTCTAGGCCAAAGCCACAACTCTATTTTTGTCACAATAACAGTTATTGGACGCTCAATGGTAGGAACTATGTTTATCTCATGAACAAGAAATATCCAGACATCCACTTTGGTTGCATTGTTGGTAGTGATGTATTCATCCTTTATCGTCTAGTTTGCTGCGGTATTTAGCTTGGAACTCTTCTAACATACCGTCCCTCCTCTGAGGGTAAAGACAAAGTCCGAGACTGACTTTCAGTCGACCTTATCACTCTGAGAGCTCGAATTGGTAAAGGACTCCTACTGGAGTTCACCGTTACCAAACCCCAAGAACATTTCTTTAGTGCTTCTCAAGTACTTAAGAATGTCCTTTCGCAGCTTCCCAAGATCCGATTGATTCCTGATCACTACACCAAGTGAGTTAGCTATATCTGGTCTAGTACATAACATCGCATACATGATAAAGCCTAGTGCCGAAGCATAGGATATCCCTTGTATGCGAGCTCTCTCCAAATCAGTCTCGGGAGACGTTTTTTTGGAGAGAGCGATTCATGAGTAAGTGGGCGAACCACCACGCTTAGAATCTTCCATACTAAACCCCTTTAGTATGGTGTTAATGTACCTGGATTTGGGACACTCCCAACATCCACTTAGATCTATCACCATAGATCAGAATCCACAAGATATAGTAGGTATCATCCAGATCTTCCATGGAGAATCCTCGTGATAAGAGGAGCTTGACCGAGTGTAGCATAGGAAACTATTTCCTATCAAGAGTATGTCATATATGTACAATACGTGGAAGACATCCTTATTCTCTACAACCTTCTTGTATATACAAGGTTCATCTACTTTTTTAATGAAGTCAAACTCTTTGACTGCCACATCAAATCAGATGTTCCAACTTTGCGATGCATGCTTTAATCCTGATGGACTTAAGTATAGCCACTGGAGAAAAGTTTTCATCATAAACCATATTTGGTTATATGACGAGAACCTTTTACTAAAAGTCTAGCTTTGAAAGTCTCAACTTTTCCATTTACACCAAGAATCTTCTCAAGATCCATTTGCTCCTAATGGGTTTTACCGCTTCAGGTGCAACATTCAAAGTCATACTTTGTTGGTGTACATGGATTCCATCTCTGATTGCATAGCATCCAGCCATTTCACAGAGTCCCCACTCATGATGGCCTGCCTGAACTTAGTTGGGTCATCATCTACCATGATGCAATCCTCGCTCCCATCATCACTGAGGAAACCGTAGTATCTCTCAGGTGGATGAGGAACCCTACCAGATTCGCAGAGAGGCTGGGGTTCATTAGAGACTATTAATACTTTGGTTTCATCAAATCATCAGCTGTTAGTTTGTCCAGCTGGAACTCCTTCCAGTTCTACCTCATGACTACTAATTTCTGTAGGGTTCCTTAGGGCGGCAGCAAGGTTTCGGGAGGCATCGTCCATACCATTTTCAAATTTTTACCGTACTAAAGAACCTTAATCCTAGAATCTTAACTGGAGATTTAGACGAACTAGCAATGCAAACAACTTTACATCTAAGTGAATGAGGAATACAACCTTTGCAGACCGGTCCTTCACTTCTAAAGCTCCGTGTAGTAGTCCCTTCGCTCCAAGTAGTGAACACCCGAACTCTATTAAGGATTCATATGAAGAAATGAACAATCTTGCTCGAAGTCTTCGAGACCAAAGATGATCTACGTCGAGAAGACTCAAGCTCATGCTATCTCTTCACTAATGGTAGATTAGTGAAGAAAACACCCTAAACTAAATGGCTAATATAGGAGAGGATGATGAAATAGGAAATGGGCTCTGTTCCCCTCCGAATCACGGAGACGCGATAAACGTCTGGCCTGAAATTCAGGGCAGATGCTAATTGGTGCTATCCGTCCACCTCTCCGAAGACGCCAAGTGGATTTATGGCACCATGTATTGAAGGTTTAAACGGATGCGGCCGATGTAGCAGACTTCGTCAGATTCCCCCTCGTCGGAGGGGTTTTTTGATTGTGGGGACGCTCTTCCCTGCAGGCGCAAGCCCTTGCAGTTAATTACGCTACCGCATCGCGGTAACCACTTTCTCTTTCTCCAGATGGTCACTTCGTGTCGTGGGTGTTTGTTTTGTTTGTGGTTGCCCGTGGATTGTATACGGAGACTAATTTGTGTTGTCGCCCGTAAGACGTGGATTAGTCCAAATCCGTATCTTCTTAGATTTGGGTTTGGGGGTTTGGTTTAAGGACACGTTAGCCTCATTTGAGACTAAGATCAACTTAAATGTTTGTTAAGGATACATTAGTCTAATTTCTAGACTAAGATCAACTTAACAGGATCATTTAGATCCAACAAAAGAGCATTTAGACTCTATTATTTAGTTTAAAGACGTTGCGGTCAATTACCATTTTAAGGACATGGTGGTCCAATAGTCCGTGGAATGTATGGCTGTCGGGACCCGTCACCTCCGTGAAGACGTTGAAGGTTTACAACGACAAATATCAGAGGAGTTCAGAGATGTACCCTTGAACCAATGTTGGTTGGGAGATCTATAGTCCAATTTGGGACTAAAGTCTGTTTAAAGGTTTATGAGCATATGGGCTCAGTTGATATGAGTTGAACATTTTATTGTTCTGGCTATTGAGCCTTTATTTAGGCTCGGCCCTTTTAATAATGCATAGCATTTATCAGAACAAGGTATGTTCTGACAGTGCGCCACGTAGCGCGTCAGGTGCTTTGCGCCAAGGAAAGAGCGCATTGCGCTTCTGTTGGATAGCGCACACGATGAAGACACGTGTCGCGCTTAGCGCTAATCGCTAGTTTATTGGCGTATTGCGCTTTTAGTGTATGAGCGCGTTGCGCTAGTCTGTTGGCGCACCAGTGAGTGACACGTGGTGCGCTTGGCGCTAAGCGCTAGCCCATGGGCGCAGTGCTATATTTTTAGAAGCGCAAAGCGCAGATTGTTTCTCTGACACGTGGCAGGTTTTGGCACTGAGCGCCGGTCCAAGAAGCGCAATGGCGCAGTTCATGAGTGCAAGACACTTTTTAATAGCGCAAAGCGCTTCTGATCGGTTTTAAGATCAAAGAACAGATTTATGTTCTTCAAAGGAGGCTTTGCCTCAAGATCAAAGAAAAAAAGTTCTTGTTTTTTATAAAAGGCTCTACCTTTATAGATCAAAAGATCTGTGAATGAAGTAAAATACTTATTTTCGTCTTTTTATGATTAGATCTTTTTGATCTTTTCTTTTAAATCAAAAGACCTTGGTCTTTTTTATAGATCTAAGATCTTTTTAGAAGATGTTTTTTCTTTTTACGAGATGGTTTCATCTCTGTTGTTCAAGAATTAATTCTTTACCTTGAAGAAATGATCTTCTTTTTGCTAAAGGCTTGCCTTTCTTTTTCTTTGAGTTTTCTTAAAGTTTGCAGAGGGTTTTCTCTCTGTCTGTATGTGTATTTTAGACTTGAAGTCTAGGGTCCTTTATATAGGGCCAAATGATTTGTTGAATCGGTTAGAGAGATCTTTCTCTGATTGATTTGGGGATGATTCCCCACCGTTGGATCTTTGATCCTAAGGCTTCTGTTTTACAGAAGATAATCTTCTTGTTTTTTAACAAGATTGGAAAGATCTTTCCATAACAGAATTTTAGTTCTGATTAATTAATAATTTATTATTAATAGATCTTTTGATCTGACGGTGGGGAATTTTTAATTCCAGCGCTGGCGCACCTTGCGTCGGCGCACCTGCGGTTGACACATGGCGCGCAGCGCAGAACGCAGCGCAACTGCACTAGCGCGCTCGTGCTTGACACGTGGCGCACAGCGCTGGATCTGAAGCGTTACTTCAATTTAAATTTTGAATTAAAACAAAGCTTTGCTCTGATTGGGTGTGCTGCCTTGGGCGCAGCGCTCCTGGCGCTGGAGTGTCTGCTTTTGACACGTGGCGCGCAGCGCGCAGCGTGCAGAATCTAAAGCGTTGCTTCAATTTAAATTTTGAATTTTAAAACAGAGCTTTGCTCTAATTGGGTGCGCTGCCTAGGGTGCAGCGCACCTAGCACTGACGTGTCTGCTTTTGACACGTGGCGCGCAGCGCGTAGCGTGCAGAATTTGAAGCGTTGTTTCAATTTTTGAATTTTGAAATTCAAAACAGAGCTTTGCTCTGATTGGGGGAAACAAATGCCCCCTACGTTTGCACTCACGTGGCACACACGTGAGTGCAGCGGTGGCAACATCTGAGCCCTTGGATCAACTCATGAGTTGAAAAGGCGGTTCAGTGCCTATAAATAGGACCTTTGGTCATCAGATGATTATCATCTTCTTCTTGAGAATTTTATTCAGAGCCTTGCTCTTTAGTTGAGAACTTTCAAGAGTCAGAATTCTTAGGTAAATTAAAAATTTTAATTTTAATAGATTAGGGTTTTTACCCATTAACAGAGCCTTGCTCTTCATAGATCTTTGATCTAAAGAAAACCCTTTTAGGGTTTCATTAATAGAGCTTTGCTCTCATGAACTCATAGATCTAAACAGATCTCTTCTTGGGGTTTCTTATCCCATGAATCAGAGCTCTGCTCTTTTGATAATATGTAGATCCTCTGATTTTTTGATGAAGAACTCTTAAGAGTTTTTTCATGGATCTTGAAGATTCTAGAATTTTTAATTCTTAAGAATTAATTTTAATTAATCTTTGATGGATTTTCCATCATCATTACAGAGCCAGGCTCTTTAAGGAATTTTATTCCCTCATGACCAGAGTTTGACAAGTGTTACTCTGTTACAGAGCTTTGCTCTCAAAGGGAAATTTTCTCCTCTTCCCGAGGGATTTCTCATTCAATGAGAAAATTATTTGAGGATTTCCTCATTAGTTGACAGTCTCATCCAATGATGAGGCTGTCTTATCAATTGATGCATTGTCATCTGGATTTTGTGGGTCCTCCTTTGGTGTCCTTTCCACTGCATTGCAGCGTGGTACAAATTTTAAAGTACCGAGCGTCGGAATTTTTTTAAAATTAAATTACAACACTGACAGTTGGTTTCTGTCCCTTTCGCAGGCAACATGACTTTCGATGCTTCGTTCCCGTTCGTTCGTTCAGAAGGGGGATTTCCTGGAGCACCCGTAGACCGGGAGGTCTTAGCTTTGATCAGAGACCATGATCCGGAACATAAGAATCTTCACCTTTGGGGGTCATGGTACAATCAGATTATCAGGGGTTGATAAAGCTTTTCATGCGCGGTACCCTCGGAGCCCATCACGGCGATCCATTACGCCAACTCACCCCCGGTGAACTATGCCGTGGAGATGGTCAATTGGACTTCAGAAGGCCTTCTTCAGCCTACTATAGCTTCGATTCCCGTTCAGCCTCCCATGGTTTTAGATACCTTGGGACGTCGTATTTGTCAATGCAAGGCGCGGTCGTGGGGGCAACCATATAACATAGGTCTGATTCCTCGTCATCCGACCGGTTATTTGCAATGGGCCCGCTATATTCTGTCAGTGAATAAGTCGCAGTTGATGAGGCTTGGGTTGTATACCGCCGTTTATGCTTCTCTTTTCCAGTATCCTCCGCTTCCCACCTGGTGGGTTAAGGCCTTTTTGGAGCAGTGGAATATCCCTACTCATACCTTCCTCTCGCTGGACCGAGAAGTATCAATCTCTTTAGAGGAATTTGCAGAGGTTTCTGGCCTACCGGTCATAAGGGAGCATTATGAGGACTTGCTTCCCACGGACAAATATGTTTTCGGTGCCAAGCCGGTGATAATGGGCCTTACCCCGGTGAATGCTGTTCAACACCAGTTTCCTAGTTTGATCAAAGTGTTGGGTATCTACGAGGGCCTTTTTCTTGAATCTGGAAGCGGGGTTAGTTTCGAGGATTTCATCGCTCGCTTCCTTTACCCACAAGTCTTCTCGAAGGAGGTCGTTAAATTCACCACACTTGACGATCCTTTCGGCTTAGGTTTGGAGAACCTGCAAGCGACTGAGGTAAATCAGAAGGGTTTCTTCCTTCCCAACTCTCCAGTTGTTCCATTTGTGGAGATTGCAGTCTCTGGGATGGATGAGGAATCATTCTTTCTGGGATTTCTTGGGCTATGGTTGAGCTGGTTCGCGCTCCCGATACACCTTCGCCTCATGAGGCCATCTGTCTTTTCCCCGGCTCACCGGATGGCTATTGGGGTGAAAGTGGCTGTCGGGATCGCTGGATTAGCCCATCTGTATCATGGCCTTAGTCAAGCGGCGGATACAACTGAACCTGGAGTACAGCATGCAAACTTCTCGATGCATTACTTCATGTCATGGCTCGAGCTACACGCGCTTGGTGTTTTTGGTATCCATAGAAGGCTTTTGTTCTATGACAGGTGCAGCTTCCCCCGGATTATGCGATTGGTTGGCGCCTCAATTGTAAATCCGTCACCGCGGGTTGCTAGAGGTTTTCTCCTTCACCCCCGCACGGTTGGAGACGGGATGACCTTTACCGATAAGGTGTTAACCATCGGAAAAGAGTCTACCACAACGGTGCGGTTATTGCAGGATATTTTCAAAGATGGAGCCTCAGTTCTGACAGCTCGGGAGACCTTCCATTTATATTCTATCAGACCGGGCTTTCTGGTGTTTAGGCAAAATGATGCAGCGCTTTTCACGAGATATAATCCGCATCGTTTTGCCCAACAATTGAGTTATAACCAAGGAGTGCCGCTGGAGGCTTTTTTGATGGAACCCACTGCTACTGAAGAGGGGATGCGGAGCACGCTGCATCACTTCATGCGTTTGAATATAGGCTCTCACTTCTTTATCAGCGAGCCAAGTTGTGTTCCAAGGATCCTTAATGCATATACGGCATGGTACCAGCATTCGACGGGCGCCGTTATTAAGGAAAAAAGGCGGTTGCTGCTTGACCGCAAAAGTGCACCTCCTGCCAGTGATCGCAAGGTCCCTTTGAGGTGACAGGCCATTGTCCCCCCTCGCTAAGAGAAGTCGCTGCAGTTGAGCCTCTACGTGTGCTAAGCCCTACGCATGGATTGCCTCGTGCTCCTATGGAGATAGTGGATGTGCCATCGGTGCCCCGTGCTCCCGTGGAGACAGTAACTGTAGCTTCACCCGAATTTGGCGTGGGCTCGGATATCGGGACTCGCCGTCCCAAGGTGCCCACCAAGAGTAAGCTCGTGCTTGCTGCGACTGGAGCTCGCGCACAGAAGAAGAAGAAGAAGTCGGTCCTCTCCCTGGATGCTGTACTCGACTTGGAGCCTCAGGCTCCTTATACTGAAGGCCTAAGTGAATATGGAACCAATGAGGGTCTCTTTATAGCGCCAGAAGACACTGATCTCAATGCCGCTATTACTGCTTCTGCGCGACTCGCAAGCCACCAAGCGAAAATAGCCGCCCTCGTGTAATCAAGTAAATATTAGTCGCACTTTCGTCATCGCGTTATATCTTTATTTTTATTATCATGTCTTGACTGACATTCTTCCTTTTATAATAGGCTTTACTACTGAAGAGGCTTTGGCGGCTTCCCTCAGGACCTTCGAGAAAGAGGAGAGGAATTGCGCTTTATTGGGTATTGGTAGGTCTCGGCTCATCGAGTCTTCATTCTCCTTTTTATGGACAATCTAACCCTTTCTTTATCTTATCGCAGGGACCACAATGCGGACCCTGCAAGGTGATGTGGAGACTCTTCCCGGGCCAGCCACCGAAGTCCCTGCCTCTTCGGTACTGCCGAAAGAGGCCTTACTCAAACGACCGATGACGGAAGTCTTGATGGCTTCAGAGGTAACCCTGGGTGTGGATGATGACGCTCTGTTGAAGGAGGTTTCTAGAAGGTCTGCTTTGACGGCCCGGGAAGAAAGGAAGCGCTAGAGGCACGCAGCAAAGGAGCGTAGTGCTGCTTTAGCCATGGGTATGGGTTCGAGCGTCGCTACCCCAGCTGCTACTCTTTCAGAGGATTCTCCGGTCGCCTTGTGCTCACAGACGGGCGGCACGTGCGGCTCGGGAAGCGAACGGTAAATCAACTCCAGGTAATGTGCCGTGAGGTCCCGTTGTCAAAACTTTTGAATTATCAGTTCTCATATACCTATCTTGCAGGGCCGAGTCTTCCCGAAGAAACGGCGGCGATCGCTGAGCCTAAGGGAGAGGTGGAGGAGGTGGCTACTATTCCCGAACCCGGGGCGACGGTCGGCGATGCGGTCGCAATTTCCGGGCTCGAGGTAGTAACTGACGAGACGGCTACCACGGCCGAGCCTAAGGCGGCGGTGGATGGGACGGCCATAATTACTGAGCCCGTGGTGGCGAGCGAAACGGGTACCATTGTTGAGTCTGAGGTGGTCGCTCTCTCTCAAGAGTCGGGCACAGCCCCGATCATCGCCCTTCCCGCCTACGGTTCCCTGCTATCTCCTGGCGTCGTAAGCATGACGACGGCTCTCGTGGAGTCAGGGGATGAGGCGACGGGAGGTGAGACCATCCCGATGGAAGAGGGAGACGCCGTTATTGAATCGAGTAATGCCCTCTTCTCGGTTCCGGCTGGCGACTCATCAGGTAGACTTTAGGTCACCGCCCATCTTTTATTCTATAATATTTTTCAATCTTTTCTGAAGGGTTTATCTTATTTCTAATGCAGGTGCGCCTAGTGCTGATGTCGTGCCACCCGAGACAGCGCCGTTAGTTACCGCCCTGACGGTGACCACCTCTTTACCTTCTCTCACACCGTCTTAGATGCTGGAAGGTTTGGATTTGTGACTCATCAGTCTTATCTCTAGACTGTATAATTCGGGTACTGACGTTGCGTTATGGCGTTTTTGTAGGAGTCCTTTTTGACCACCTGTAGCAGGTGCTCCATCCCCACTTCTCCTTCCCGTCGGAGATTGCTTCATCCAGTGGCGCTGGTGAATACAGCTTTCAATTAATGCTCTTTCTTTTATCAACAGTAAAATCATTTCTGATTCTTCTTTGTCTTGGTTGCAGTACTACAGATTGAAGGAGGAGATGAGAGAACAGTTGCGCCACTGGTCCTCCCGGCTTTGCCACCTGCTGCAGCTGGTATAATAGATCCCATCATTCATGACCTTCCTGTATTTCTAGAACCGTCACTTGATTGTGATTTGTTTTGCAGCGGTCGTTTCGACTCCGGCCTCTTTCGAGTCTCACATTATGATGCCGGCATGCCCATTCTCCAGACGTCCATCCTCAAAGGGTGCTACGATGAGTCTGCGTATGCTGAGCGGATGCGTCGAGAAGCTTGACGCGGAGGCTCCTACATCTGCCACAGATTTCGCTTCCGAGGTTAATTCAATGCTGGCGACGCTTGTAAATTTCCATAATGAAAGCGTCGTCGAGTCTTGGGTTAATCACTGCAGGAAGATCGAGGCCTGTCTACATCAGCTTGAACTTATGCGTCTTACCCCTGAGACTCAGGCTTTGAACTCTCAGCGGGCCGCGTGGGTCGAGCTGAGTGTTCCATTCCTTCACCATTTCGAACGAGAGGCAACTCTTAAGCGAAAAGAACGTGAGGCGACTGCTGCTAAATCTGCCCAACTGCGCGCTGAGGTTGCAGCTAATGCTGCCCAGCTGAACACCATTTTTGAAAGCCTTCAACGGTGTATCTCTGACGGGCTGGTGTTGAGGAGGAAGCTTGATCTCAATGAGCAGGTCGCACAGAGTCAGGAAGCTGCCCAGCAAGAAGCTAATCAGAAACTCTCATCTTGTTTGCAACAACGGGCCTAAATTGAAGCAGAGCTGGCCGTGGTGGCTGATCATGAGAAGGCACTGAAAGAAGTGCGAGAGCAGCTCACGGACTTGTTGAAAATGCTTCCTTCTGAGTAACTGCCTTTAAATCAATGGTACACTTATAATTTTTGAATGATATGTATCCATTTTTTATTCTTTTAAATGATGCATCTTGCATTCAATTGGGTTCATGAATAAAGACACATTTTTATTATACTGTTGCTTTCTTCTCCTTGCTGTGTTGTTACCATGTGATTTTAGCAAGTGCAGTCTGTAGATAGTATATAGCCGTCAATCTTGGATTCTTTGTAGAATGGTGATAACTTAGGAAACAGAGTTAGGATCTGTCACCTAAGACTTTTCAATTTTATGAGCCGTGAGGGTCTCATAAAGACTTTCTCCCTACGAGTCGAGAGGATCCCGTAGGTGTATTTTCTCCTTAGGAATCGTGAGGATTCCTAAGTGTGTATTCCCTTATAAGTCGTAAGGATCTTATTAGAGAATTTTCCCTCTTAGAAGTCGAGAGGACTCATAAGTGGTTGTTTCCCTCCTTGTCGAGATTCGACTTTGGAGAGTGTGTGTTCACACCATAATATTGCATTTTTCATCCCTTTTTCTTATCCGTTTTATAGATAAACAGGTACTCTTGACGCACGTTGGTTGCATATTACAGGATACAGACTCTTGGAGCGAATACAGTGAAAAAGACGAAAGTTGATACAGAAAATGGACTTTTGACCAACAAGCAGACGGATCTTACTCAAGCCGAGACGAAGAACAGTGCAAGGTCTAAAAAGACGAAAGTGAAACGGTCAAAAGATCCTTACAAGTTTTCACTGAAATATCTGGAGAAGATTTAGAAGCCCAACAGAGAAAATACCTATGGAAATAACAAGCCCAGATAACCACAAATAAGCCCAGAGAAAATGGTTTAATGATCTTACCAAAGGGCCGCGGAACCGCGGCCCAAGGCCTATCATTGCCGCGGTTCCGCGGCCGTATGGTGCGCACGTCGGTGCAAATTTCGGGAGTCGGTGCGTCGGTGCGGAGGTTTGGATTTTCAGTGGGCAAATCTGTATTTTCACATGTGCGAGAGTCTGTAACCCTAGTTTCCCTGTTTTCTTATAAATTGTAATAAAAAATTGTAAAACCTTATGCCTCTTTTCAATAAATAAAATTCAGATCTGTTCTGTATCTTGCTTGGAGGGAGCCATCAAATTAGTAAGTAGTTTTATGCTTTTTTTTAATTCTCTTTTAATTAATATGTTTTATCATCCCCTAATGAGCGAGTAATCTCCTCGCTTGTTAGGGTTAGCCTTAGGGAAAGGGTTGAGAGATGAGATCTCTCACCCCTTTCAATACCACATTCACCTAATGAATTAGAACTCCATGCATACGCGCACAACCGCTCCCTACGGCACCCTACCCCTCGAGGTAACGGTGAACCGTAGTATAAAGGGCCGGTTGCGCGCGTTTTCCATGGAGGTTAGGGTAATTATCAATAAAGGAAGGACAAGGATCTAGAGGAAGAAACATCTTCCCAAAAGATTCTTATCCACTTTATTGATAATTACTATAACATCTAATAGATCTAAAAGAAGGTATTGAAAGCGGTGAGGAAAACGTTAATCTCCAAAACTTCCCCTAAGCCTAACCCTAGCAAGACTTTAAATCAGATTAATTTAGATCTAGGTTTTTATAGATTTTATAAACCAACCAAAACAACATTTGGAATCAACTCGTAAAAACACATTAAAGAAAAATTACCCATCTCTATGGATCGACCCGTACTCACCGGCTAGCTGCAAAGCGACGCCGTTTCTGATTGCGGTAAATACAAGTTTTCATACAAATCAAATGGCGCCGTTGCCGGAGATGGCGTAAAACTTCTTTTTGTGTAATTTCGGGTTGATTTAATTTTTAAAAATTATAAAAATCTGAAAAAAAAAAAAGAAATAAAAAATTATCAATTTTGATCTGTTTGAAGGGTGTATCTTTTGAATCTTGTAGGAACAGCGAAGAACCGCGGATTTAAAAATTTACAGAGGGCAAATCAGGAAAAATCACATCAGAACAGAGAAGGAGTGGTACAAGGGTGCAGCACAAATTTTTTCATAGCCTGATCACCCTATATGACCGCGCTTCCGCGGCCTTATCCCTACTTCTGCCGCAGTTCCGCGCTCTGACTGCCACGTCAGCGCACCAAATTTTCTGGTCTGTTTCCTCCTTCTCCCCTCTGCAACCTACAATATATCCACTGTGAAAATTTTCTGCAGGAATTCTTTGCGCTAAAAATCTTCTCTACCCTTCTAAATAACAGATTTTCTGCAGGTTTCTTTGCGCCGCGCTAAAAATTGATTGCAAGTGAATTTTATTATTTTGCATAATTTAATCGGACTTTAAGGGGCTAATTGACCAAACTCAGATTGGGTAGGGATTTCATCACCCTTCCCAGGACCCCAGAAAACACCTAAAGCATTTGCATTGACCACAATTAGTAAAAAATATTAGACTCAGACCTAAGGACATCGAGCTCAATAGGAAAAGGACCAGTATAGGCATCGACCGTTTATCCTAACTGACATTGTGGTGTCTAGGCTAGTGGTTATTAATTAGGTCAACTGTAGTGGTGGTTCCTTCCCACTTACCTGGCCGTACTTGTCGGTGAAGAGGCGGTTTGAGGTCCTATTTCTAGCCCTAGTTAGGAGCTGTCTAGCAGACCTAGGTGACCCTAGATTTAGGCTTGATTATGCATGTGTGGTTGATACATTTGTGTCACGAGTCCCTTTCCAAAAACCTTTTTGCAAAACTCTCACATAAATAAAAAAAAGAAAAAGAGAAAAATCTTTTCAAAACTTGCAACTTGTCGCTAAGAAACCTTGCAACTCACTTCCATCACTTCCCTCCATTGACGTTATCTTACCCCCACATTCTGTTTTTTTCTATTTTTTTCTGACTACACTACTCCTTTAGTGTATGTCACTTTGGACTAGGGATACTAACGCCCGATTAGTCCGTGTTTCGTTGGTACCGACCAACGAACCCTTCGACGAACCCTTCGTCGACATTCCGTCCATTTGCTTACCTCCACCTTCAAATTCTTCTTTCGAAGGTATGTCGGGATACGACCCCAACGATACCTTACCGACGGGAATGATTTCACCTCCATTAGGTGCGAATAACCCGAATCTTCCGCCTGTTGTAGCGCCCGCACGAGTTGCGCTCCAGGATCTCTTCTACCCCGTTCGCACTTCTTTACCTATATGTCTTTCACTCCCACCGGCAAATGGGGACAACTTTGAAATAAAACCACATTTCATCAATATGCTGCCAAAATTTCATGGTTTGGAATCCGAAGATGCATATATCTTTATCAATAAATTCCAAAACGTTTGCGCCATGATGAAAACTACCCAATTAAGTGATGACGCTATAAGGCTAAGGGTCATTCCTTTTACCTTATGTGACCTAGCCGAGAAATGGTTATATAGCACCGCATCATATTCCATTAGAAATTGGGACGAGTTTGTGAGAGCTTTTCTGAAAAAGTTCTATCCTCATCACAAAACTGCTAGAATCCGTAACGAGATTATACAATTTTCACAGCTTCCTTCCGAACCATTTTGGAAGTGCTTCGAGAGATTTAAAGACCTACTTGTTCAATGCCCTCATCATGGGATCGAAAGTTGGCAACTTTGCCAAACATTATACGAGGGACTGAACTCGGCAACGAAGCAGTTGCTAGAAACCATATGTCATGGTCATTTTCTCTCCAAGTCTAGCGACGAAGCGTGGCAGTTTCTTGAGGATCTTAGTGAGCAAACAATTCAGTGGGAGAGTACCAAGACCACATCATCTTCTTCTAGTGGTCAATCTAGGGCAGGCATACATCAAGTAGATATGTCGATTGCTATGAAGGCCGAGATGGCCGCACTTATGAAAAAGCTAGAAGCCATTGAGACCAGAATCTCATCGTCTTCTCCTGCCCCTACTCCACCCACACGAACTATTTGTGCTTGTTGTTCGAATCCATCGCATCTAACCGAAGAATGTCCTTATAGTGCATCTACTCAAGGACAGGATCAAGTCAATACTGCATTTCAGCAATGACAAAAAAACGATCCGTACTCTTCGACATACAATCCGGGGTGGAGGAGTCACCCAAATTTCGCTTGGAACCAAAATCAACAAGTCCAAGGAAATAACAATTTTCAAAGACCTCCTCCTCCACAACAACAACAAGCACCTTTACAAACTCAAAACCAGCAACCTTTCCAACAACAACCTTATACAAATCAAACGAACAATTTGGTTCAACCAAATGATGATAAGGTTATCTCGCTCGAAAAAGTCTAGATGCATTTCTTAAGCAATCTACAGAATCCGCAGCAAGATTTGAAAATTATGTTCAATCTTTGATGCATAACAATGCCTCACACGATCAAAGTATCAAATCTATTGAGGGACAAATTGCACAATTAATTGCTGCGTTGTGCGAGAGAGAAAAGGGAAAGCTTCCATCTCAACCATTGCCAAATCCCGGTCACACACAAAACACATATCACAATCACAATGTAAATGCGGTGACCACGTTGAGATCCGTAAGAGAGTTGCAAAATAATGTGGGAACTCATGATGACAACCCCGCCGGTGGTTCTTCTTCTTCTTCTTTTTCTTTTTCTCCATCGTCATCTTCCCCTTCTTCTTTTTCTTCACTTTCTTCTTCACCTTTTTCTTTAGAGCCTATTCTCCACCCTTCACACGGCTCTACTTCTTCTTGCTCGAACGGACCCATTGCTCATAACATGAACACATCTACACCGGGATCCGTTCCTACTCCACATTCTACTCCACAGACATTTGACTCAACGAATTTTCAAAATGCTCCATTTCCAAACAGGTTGAGTCCCAATAAACCAACCGCACAAGTGGAGAAGATTGTGGAGATATTTAAGCAGGTTAGCATAAATTTACCTCTTTTGGATGCAATCTAACAAGTCCCTTCATACGCGAAAATCTTAAAGGGCTTATGCACCTCGAAGAGAAAGGCATCTCAAGTACCCAAGAAAGTGCTAGTGGCTAGTGCAGTGAGCAATACTATTAACCACCATCAAACCTTACCCCAAAAACGAAAGGACCCCGGCTGTCCTACTATTTCAATCATAATTGGGGATAAGAAAATTAATCGAGCACTTTTAGATTTTGGGTCTAGTGTTAACCTGATTCTCTACTCCGTGTACGAACAATTAGGGGTTGGAGAGTTGAAAACCACTCGTTGTACTCTCCAAATGGCGGATCGATCAATCACCCATCCAAGGGGTCAGCTAGAGGATGTGTTGATCAAAGTTGGGGAGTTCATATTCCCCGTTGATTTTATTGTTATGGATACACAACCTGTTGCTAACCCACGGAACCAAATTCCTGTGATTCTCGGTCGACCATTTTTGGCCACTTCCAATGCTGTAATAAACTGTCGCAATGGCTCCATGACTCTATCCTTTGGGAAGATGTCTAGTGAGTTCAATATTTATAAGATGGGAAGTTTGCCCCCCGTGCCTAAAACTAATACACGAAAAGTTTGCTCTATTCATGAAATCACGCAGGAGGACTGCGAGCTTGAAAGATTCTTGTTTGATGAAAACAGTTTTGACGCCACTAGTGCGTCCCTCCTGGAGCCTACCACCGTTGACACAACCGATATGGATTATGAATGTTTCACTTTTTCGGATGATAACGACTCACAGCCTGAATATGAGTCTTTTGAATTTTTTGATGAGTTAGTCGAACCATCCGAATCGGTTATTTGCACTGATTTCGAACCTGTGTTGGAGTCCTTTGAGTTCGAGGTAGATTCCGCAATGATTCTTTCGCCTTCGAAACTCGAACTCATGTCCTTACCGCCTCACCTTAAATATGCTTACATAGGTGAGAATGAGACTTTTCCCATTATAATATCAGCCTCTCTAGCTTTCGAGCAAGAGAACGCTATTTTAAAAGTCTTACAAGAGAGGCGGCAAGTTTTCGGTTGGACTATGGCGGACATCGAGGAGATCAGTTCCCTTATAATTGAATATCATATGAAATTGATGGATGATACCAAGTCAATAGAGGACCCACAGGAACATTTTGGGGATATTGTGGTTAGTCAACCTCCTCCTTTAGAAGTTGAACCACCCCTATTTCTTTTAAGAAGCTACGAGAATGCCAATATTCCACTGATTGCTGATCATTCGCATTCTCGTTTTGATTCATCACCACCTCCTGTCTATTCACCTCCATACCTTCCATACCACCACTTCTATCTTCCCCAATTCTTTTTGGACCGCCACAACTTATTCTTCCACCAACCAATACTCTTTACTGATAAATTTTTCAACTGGTTGGTGTTGACTTTTGGTCTATGCAAAGTTTGGCAGTAATGTCTAACATAGTTTAAATGAAGTTTGGGGGAGGGCCTTTCTGTATATATTTTTGTTTTCCTTAACAATAAAAAATTATAAATAAATAAACAGGGAAGTGCCGTTATTTTAACCCTCTTGGTTTAGCATGACAGTGAGGACACTGTCAAGTTTAAGTTTGTGGGTATGCTCGGTACGTCTTCTTCCTTCGCATTCATTTGTACATATTTTTGCATTTGCATATTTATTTGAAAACCCATAAAAATTGAAAAAAAAATTAAAAATTATAAAAATAATTGTATTCGATTTTGGCCATATTTGACTTAAGTTTGACAAATAGGTTAACTGGCTAGGAACAACTAGATCTTAGACTTAGTGAATTAAAAACCCTAAAGATAACCTTCTTTAAAGTTTAACGGTAGAAAGTATATACCTTGTAGTTTATTTAGAAATAGGCAAATTTTGGGTTCACTTCTTGGGCTAAGTCGAAACGAAGGAAAGATATTGAAGCTTTTATTAGAGTATAAGTTTGAAAAATAGTTCCTAGCTTAAGTCTAGATTCTGAAAATGTATACCCTACAATTAGCACAATCACGCACCTTGAAACTTGGAATAGTAGAAGAGACCTTGAAATACTCTTGTCTAAAGTCCTTAGTATAATGAAAAGAAAAAAAAATGTGAATAAAGAATAAAAAAATGGACACTGGTTTTTGTGATTACTTAAGGCTGCAAAAATAGAAAAATATTTAGCGAGGGTGCTTCATCACATAGTGCCTTAGACCAACTGGTTTGGGAGTCACTGCTAAAAGCCTTGGGTGTTGCAAGACTAGGAATTACGCTTTAAAAGTGCAAACATATCTTGTAATCGGTTGTTGGTACCTCAAGAAGTATTAACGGTCGCATGAAGGATGTGTAAGCAAAATTCAATTAAAATATTCACCAACTAATTAATACTATGGACAACGGACAAGGGTATGATTGCTTGATTTGAATTTCCAAGTGTAGGGGTGATCTATACACACACGTAGGGGTATGTGGTTGGAATTTAGATAAGAGAGAGGAATGAAAGATAGAACTTGTATCTTTAATAGAGTTGATAGAAATTCCTAAGTGGAGATGAAACTCTAGAAGGAAAACTTAAGAGATGCCGAAAGCTAAGTAGTTCTACATAACATATATAATCTTTAGTTAAATAATGAGGAAACGTAAAGAATATGGGTGGATAATTTACAAGGAGAAGATAATAGAATTCTTAGTTAGAAAACCTAATTGGAGAACAAAAGTCAATGGGCCGAATTGATAGGATTTTGTGGGTGTAATCCACTGAAAACCCTCAGGAGACAACACTCCTCCTACTAGGGACACCTAGAGGTTTAACGGCTTGTTGCACGTGCTCAGTGCATTCGCGTTTCCCTGCGAAAGTGCGGATAGGATTTTTAGTGAATAAAAAAATAAGTTTGCTCGAGGACGAGCAAAAGATAAGTTTGGGGGTATTTGTTCACACCATAATATTACATTTTTCATCCCCCTATTATTATCCGTTTTATAGATAAACAGGTACTCTTGACGCACGTTGGTTGCATATTACAGGATACAGACTCTTGGAGCGAATACAGTGAAAAAGATGAAAGTTGATACAGAAAAGGGACTTTTGACCAACAAGCAGACGGATCTACTCAAGCCGAGACAAAGAGCAGTGCAAGGTCTAAAAAGACGAAAGTGAAACGGTCAAAAGATCCTTACAAATTTTCACTGAAATATCTGGAGAAGATTTAGAAGCCCAACAGAGAAAATACCTATGGAAATAACAAGCCCAGATAACCACAAATAAGCCCAGAGAAAATGGTTTAATGATCTTACCAAAGGGCCGCGGAACCGCGGCCCAAGGCCTATCATTGCCGCGGTTCCGCGACCGTATGGTGCGCACGTCGGTGCAAATTTCGGGAGTCGGTGCGTCGGTGTGGGGGTTTGGATTTTCAGTGGGCAAATCTGTATTTTCACATGTGCGAGAGTCTGTAACCCTAGTTTCCCTGTTTTCTTATAAATTGTAATCAAAAATTGTAAAACCTTATGCCTCTTTTCAATAAATAAAATTCAGATCTGTTCTGTATCTTGCTTGGAAGGAGACATCAAATTAGTAAGTAGTTTTATGCTTTTTTTTAATTCTCTTTTAATTAATATGTTTTATCATCCCCTAATGAGCGAGTAATCTCCTCGCTTGTTAGGGTTAGCCTTAGGGAAAGGGCTGAGAGATGAGATCTCTCACCCCTTTCAATGCCACATTCACCTAATGAATTAGAATTCCATGCATACGCGCACAACCGCTCCCTACGGCACCCTACCCCTCGAGGTAACGGTGAACCGTAGTATAAAGGGCCGGTTGCGCGCGTTTTCCATGGAGGTTAGGGTAATTATCAATAAAGAAAGGACAAGGATCTAGAGGAAGAAATATCTTCCCAAAAGATTCTTATCCACTTTATTGATAATTACTATAACATCTAATAGATCTAAAAGAAGGCATTGAAAGCGGTGAGGAAAACGTTAATCTCCAAAACTTCCCCTAAGCCTAACCCTAGCAAGACTTTAAATCAGATTAATTTAGATCTAGGATTTTATAGATTTTATAAACCAACCAAAACAACATTTGGAATCAACTCGTAAAAACACATTAAAGAAAAATTACCCATCTCTGTGGATCGACCCGTACTCACCGGCTAGCTGCAAAGCGACGCCGTTTCTGATTGCGGTAAATACAAGTTTTCATACAAATCAGTGTGGTCCGTGAATAGTATGCAAGAGTCCATTTTGGACCGACTTGCAGGGCCCTAGTGCTTAGGAAACAGGTTTTTTAATCCCCGCTGCCTAAGGCTTTTCCTTACGAGTCGAGACAAATCGAGCATTTCTCACAAGAATATCCTAACGTCACAGTTAACCTATGCTCTTTATGACAGAGGTCCGTTAGGGTCTGTGGAACTAGGGTTTTGTCCGTCGTACCGTCACATTGGCTGATATATTCCTCGATAGGCAACCTTGCTGTTCGAGTAGCCTTGCGACTGTCATGTCTCTGATCCCTTCGGGGGCTGGACAAGACATCTTCAAGCAATCCTCTTAGGCAGTTTGACCGTCGGAAGAGCAAGCGTTAGGAGTTTTGCCATGCCGCTTTTTACTTGAGGTTAGGCTCATTCTGGAGAGCCCCGATGAGTCATAACCACTCCACGCTGGTGTGGAATGATCTTCGATAGTCTTTCAGCTTTTATATGAGTTGCCGTCAAGACCCTGAAGCTAGGAATTTGGCCTTTGCTTCGTTTGCTGGCATTGCATCTGCTGTATCGAGACGAATGTCGCGGTTGTCTCTAGGTTACTAGTGAACCGTCGAGGTTTGGAACTAGGGATTTTGCCGTGGCTCCGTTGTTTGATTGTCGCGTCTGAATACTGCTGAAGGAAGAATGCTGTGGTGACATCTCGTCTGCTGTGTCGAGACGAACGTCGAGGTGGTGATCATTCCGTGCTGGTGTGGGATGATCTCCGATAGTCTTTCAGGTTTTATATGAGTTACCGTCAAGACCCTGAAGCTAGGAATTTGGCCTTTGCTTCGTTTGCTTTGGCGTGTCCGAATCCTGTTGGAGGAAGGACGCTGTAGTGACATCTCGTCTGCTGTATCGAGATGAACGTCGAGGTGGTGACCACTCCGCGCTGGTATGGGATGATCTCCAACAGTCTTTCAGGTTTTATATGAGTTACCGTCAAGACCCGGAAGCTAGGAATTTGGCCTTCGCTTCGTTTGTCGACGTGTTCGAATCCTGTTGGAGGAAGGACGATGTAGTGACATCTCGTCTGCTGTATCGAGACGAACATCGAGGTGGTGACTACTCCGCGCTGGTGTGGGATGATCTCCGATAGTCTTTCAAGTTTTATATGAGTTGCCGTCAAGTCCCTGAAGCTAGGAATTTGGTCTTCGCTTCGTTTGCTTTGGCGTGTCCGAATCCTGTTGGAGGAAGGACGCTGTAGTGACATCTCGTCTGCTGTATCGAGACGAACGTCGAGGTGGTGACCACTCCGCGCTGGTGTGGGGTGATCTTCGATAGTCTTTCAGGTTTTATATGAGTTACCGTCAAGACCCGGAAGCTAGGAATTTTGCTTTCGCTTCGTTTATTGGCATTGCGTCTGCTGTATCGAGATGAATGTCGCGGTTGTCTCTAGGTTGCTGGTGAACCTTCGAGGTTTGGAACTAGGGATTTTGCCGTGGCTCCATTGTTTGATTGTCGCGTCTGAATCCTACTGGAGGAACAACGCTGTAGTGACATCTCGTCTGTTGTGTCTAGACGAACGTCAAGGTGGTGATCACTCCATACTGGTGTGAGATGATCTCCGATGGTCTTTCCGGTTTTATATGAGTTGCCATCAAGACCCTGAAGCTTGGAATTTGTCCTTCGCTTCGTTTGCTGGCATTGCGTCTGCTGTATCGAGACGAATGTCGCGGTTTTCTTTAGGTTGCTGGTGAACCGTCGAGGTTTGGAACTAGGGATTTTGCCGTGGCTCCGTTTCGTTGTGTCGCTTCTATGCCTTACTAGCATGAGAAGGAACGCTATTGTTGGTCTTCTAGGATGCAGATGTGACCGTCGAGACTTGGCTCTCTTTTCTGATGGAGCCTGGTGGGAAGGTATGGTCCCTTCTTTGTTTGCGCCCCTGGATTGTATACAGGGATTGATGTGATATCGCCTGTAGGGCATAAATTTCATTTTTCTTTATTTCTTTCTACGATGCTCTATCATTTCAGCTTTTACATCACGAATGTCGCGATTGCCCAATCATTTCGGCTATTTTTCGCGGTGCCCAATCATTTCGGCTATTTATTTCATTTTTACTCGCTGCTTTTTATTGCGAGTTGCCCAATCATTTCGGCTATTTTGCATGCATACATTTTTACTTACTGATTTTGTTGCAAGTTGCCCCATCATTTAGGCTATTTCATATGCATGTGTGGCTCGCTAGCTTTTTGCTGCAGGCTTGGATTTCGGCATCAGCACCACTACAACTGGGATATGGCCAGGAGCGAATCATCATTGCCTCTGTCGATATCGAACAAAGGTGGCTTAGCGATTAGGGTTAAGATCCCGTCGACTAAGGCTTTTGACTTCATGAGCCATAAGGGTCTCATAAAGGTATTTCTCCCTGCGAGTCGTGAGGATCTTGTAGGTGCGTTTTCTCCTTAGGAATCATGAGAACTCCTAAGTGTATGACCTCTTATAAGTCGTAAGGATCTTATAAGAGTGTTTTCTCCTTATAAGTCGAGAGGACTTACAAAGGTTGTTCACCATGTAGACATATCCGTAGTCACGGATGGGACTTTGTTAGGGAAATGTTTATTTGCGCCCGTGGATTGTATACAAGGGTCAGCGTTGAGCCGCTTGTAGGGTGGTATTGGAGGTTGTAGGGACTGCTTAAGAACAGGTTCAGATCCCTGTAGTTTAAGACTTTCAAATCTTATGAGCCGTGAGGGTCTCATAAGAGGGTTCTCCTTATGAGTCCTGAGGATCTCGCAAGTGTAATTTTTCCTTAGGGATCGTGGGGATCCCTAAGTGTGTTGCTCCCTTGTGAGTCGTAAGGATCTCATGCAGACGGTTTCTCCTTACAAAGTCGAGAGGACCTTGCAAGTGTCTTTTAACGAGATTGCGCCCTTTCGGGTTTTCACAAAACTCGCCGGTAGCCCTGCTGTTTTTACTCATGGAGCCCTTTCGGGTTTTCATCCGTGCCCATTTCGCTTATGGTCATACCGTTTTCTTCTTTTTTTTTAATTTTTTTAACGAGGTGCGCCCTTTCGGGTTTTCACAAAATTCGCCGATAGCCCTGCTGTTTTTACTCACAGAGCCCTTTCGGGTTTTCATCCTTGCCCATTTCGCTTATGGACATACCGTTTTTTTTACGTCGTTAGCCTGAGGATGCTGCGGGTTGGTAGTAGTTTTAACGACGTTTTGATCAGTTGCAAGTTTTAGGACATTGCGGTCTAACGCCAGTTTTAGGACATAGTGGTCCATCGTTAGTTTAGGGACGTTTCGGTCCGCAGCCAGTTTTAAGACATAGTGGTCCATCGTTAGTTTAGGGACGTTTCGGTCCGCATCCAGTTGTAGGACATAGTGGTCCACCGTCGCCGTATTTGAGGCGAATCTCTAGTTTACTGACTTTTCGGTCTACGGGGCTTTCCCTATGAATGAGCATGATGCCCCCGGCATATCCATCTTTTTCAGAGCATGTGGTTGTGGCGGGCTCACCTTCCAGTTTTCGGACAGCGCGAACTTGCCCTGTTGGTATTGGTCTTCAACCCAGTTTTTAGCAGTTTTCGATCGGATGGCCCAATACTCGGTGGTAAGGGCAGTAATTAGGATTGTTGACATCGTTCAGTTGTAGTGGGTGTTTCGGCTCCGGTAGAGTGATAAGCCTGTTGCACACTGCTAGTTCGAACAGTCTCCTTGTTTCATCCCGGGGAAATGAGTAAGGACGTTTCAACTTCTCATAGAGGGGTTGCCGCTTGTTGCTTTGGCGAACAACCGGTCTATGGCCACTCGATTGTTGTTGAGCGTTGGCGATGAAGGCCGTTTTTCCCTTCCCCTTATCCTTTTTATTCGATCCCTTGTTTGCGGGTCCGAGATTCTTTCCGGGTAGAGTGCGATTGCACGGCTGAATGTTCTCGCAACTCCTCAGTTCTTTCATTTCAGAGATGGATTCCTTGAAGAGGGGGCCGAGGGTTACTTCTTCGTCGGAGTCGCTCCCAAAGGTGAGAACTCGCGATCCCCCGGGATCAACCCTATGACAATTGCCGGCAGTTCTTTTACTCTCATCTGTCGCATTTTTCCGCTGTCTACGAGCTTTACACTTTGTCCTCTTGAAGTGTTGCCTGTGAGCGACATACCCTTGCCACCAACACTTAAAGGAGTTGCAGTCTTCAGTAGGATGTGCGATCTTCTGATGATATAAGCAGAAGTTAGGATGTACGTCCGCTTCATCAAGATGTATACTGCCAGGAGAATTTTCTCTGAAAGAGGGCAGCTTCATCCCCATCGATATGGCTTTGGTGAATCGTTTCCTTGTCTTGATCCTACTTTCATTTGCGGCGGATGTACTTTGATCTGGTGGGAGTGTTTCGGCCCTTTTGTCTAGTCGCCGGCGTTTAGCCTTTTCAAATATGGCGATCTCACGCTCCCGATCAGCTTTGCTTTTTAGATGGGCTTCGTTCAGGAATCCGTCAATTGTTTCGTCTGATAGCCCTAAAAGTTCTGGTTCGGTATCTGCCCCCGGTTTCTCTGCATCAGGAGCTTCTTCACTGTCTATCGACGAGTGAGAGATTATATGGCAGCTAGCCACATAATCCTCAGGTTCATCCGACGAGTCTTTGTCATCATCTCTGTCCTCAAGGACGTGGCTGAGGAATTCTCGGAATGTGACTGGGGTCCGCGACTTCTGATTATATTCTTCCAGTGCGTCAATATGTTTTCGCAGATCCGTGCGCTTGTCATCAAACTGCGCGAGCTTTCTGGTCTTCTTCTTTTTCCTTGAAGACTTTGACGGCTGTGCCTGGGTGTTTTGCCCATAGCTATCAATTCTCGGTATTGGGCGTGGTTTCAGCATCCCATCAATGACCTCGGGCTCTGGTGGACGTTTCCACCCGACGGCTGGGCATGTGTGAAGGTCCTTCAGCATTCTTTTCGTCTTGGCTAAAAGAGCGACCTCCCATGGAGCTTTTTCTATAAAAAAGCACGATGCCCCCGGCATGTCCACTTTTTTAGGGGCATGAGGTTGTGGCGGGCTCACCTTCCAGTTTTCGGACAGTGCGAACTTGCCTTGTTGGTATTGGTCCTCAATCCAGCCTTTGAAAAGGAAGCAATCTTCGATTGGATGGCTTACTGATTGATGGTAAGGGCAGTAATTAGGATTGTTGAGATCTCCTGGCTGCAACGGAAGTTTTGGATCCGGCAAATTTATGAGCCTGTTGCGCACTGCCAGCTCAAACAGTCTTCTCATTTTATCCTGGGGAAACGAGTAAGGACGTCCCAGTCTCTCCTCGAGGGATGGGAGTGCCAATCTATTGTTTTGGCGAACAACTGGCTTTAATTTGCTCGGCTGTTGTTTAGTATTGGCGACGAAAGTTGCTTTTCCTTTCCCTTTTTCATTTCGAGAGTCCGGCTTTGGAGGAGACGGTCTATGACCCATCTAGTCCATTTGGGCCAACTTATCAATCAAGGCCTGAAAAGTAGTTGGCTTGAAGAACATCATGAACTGTGAAATAGTTGCATGAGGGTCTAGAGTGCCCACGAACATGCCTACCGCAGGTGCTTCTTCGATGCGCTGCTCGCACTTCGACCATAGATTCCGCCACCGTATTACATACTGAACCCATGTCTCCCCTGGCTTCACTCGGGCATCGATCAACGCCGTTATTGGGGTGCGTTCACTAGCACTTGCGAATCGCTGGGTGAATAACAGCTCCATTTCTGCAAAAGTCTTGACGGAGTCGTTCGGAAGTTCAGAGTACCATTCGAACGCTGTCTCCGACAAGCTGCCGACGAATTGGCGAAGTAGCAATTTATCATCGCCTCCGGTGTCACCACAAAGAGCCCTGAATTGGGCGACATGCTGGTGCGGGTTTCCCGTCCCTTTATTTACATAGAATTTAGGGATTGTATATCCCGACGGGTAACTGATTTGGTCATACCAGCCTGGATAGGGTCGTCCAGTCTTGACAACTTGGCCAGCCGTTTCTTTCGCTCGGTGAGCTTGTATTTGCTGAGCTATATAATCATCGAGTGCGGCCTTGGAGATGGTTTCCTCCTTGGCTGCTGAAAGAGCCGGAGGAGGATTAAATGTCTCCCCTCTATCGTCTTCAACAATGATCGGAGGGTCTTCAGCTGGAGGATCCGGCTGTAGCATCATCCCTACCATGTCTTGGAAAAGAAGCGCCATTTGTTTTATATTAGCCGCTTGTTCTGCTGCTTCTCTGTCCTTCTTTTCGAGGACTCTGCGTAGGAAGTCAGCGTCAGTTTCTTGTTCGTGACGCTGTTCTGATGATACCTCCGGGCTTTCTTTTGGTCCGGTAAGTGCGGCCATTGCAGTCAGCATCTCCTGAAGCTTCTGCTGTTGTTCTTGGGCTTTTGTCACGGATCGGGTGAGCGGTCGGTGACCTGTCGAAGCGCGGCTTTCCTCTTTTCCGGAAGCCATGTAAACAGTATGCACCATTATGCCCCCAGACTTGGGGCGTTTGGGCTCAGCGTCTTTGTGGTCTGCCGTAGTCACAGGGGCTTTCCTTGGCCTCCTTCTTCTTTGAGCAGTTGATATTGAGGGGGCCGTCGCAACGGGCACCCAAGTAGCCGTCGCCTTCTATGGCTTGACAGGGCGATTCTCTTCCTGCTGAACCTTCAGCTTCTTTTGTCGGCGAGGATAATCTTGATCGACCACCGACTCTCGGACTTGCCGCCAGATTTTGTATACTTTGGAAGACAGCCATTGAGGGGACTGCTTTGGCTTCATTTCTGTGACCGTCTCCACCGGTGGAGGAGACCTCTTCAGCATGGCGGTAGGAGAGTTCCTGCGCACCTTATTTAGCAGCTCAAAGCTGTTCCCGGTTGGAACAGCAGCATCGATCTCCACCGTTGGAGCTGGTGGAGTAAATCCAGATGGAGAGCTGCCCCCAGCCTTCCGTACTCGGCGCCAGTGACGACGGCGAGCATGTCGCGCAGATGGTGTTGGTTCAGCTATAGGGATGGCTTTGTCATGCCCCCTGCTCTGGTCAGGCGCTGCTGGTACCAGCCTCTTAAAGAATAACGTTCGCCGAGAAGTAATGTCCAGTCTATCGAATACAGACCTCTGGGCAGAGGTGACTTTGCCTGGAGCGCGAGCCGGAGTGGCCGGCCTTATGAAAACTGGCTTCTTGGCAGGAGAAGCCTTTCTGATGATTTCATCTGCTTGAGCCGGGATGGCTATCCGCTTTGGGATGGCTGTTTCAGGTATTGCGGGCTTGTTCATAGGCCCGTTGGAGTTTTGGCCCAGTCTATTGAAAACTGAGGCATTGGATTTGGACGACCCGTTGAGAAGGGCCGCAGTATTGGTGAGCCGATCAAAGACCGACTTCTTCGGGGCTGCTTGCAATAGTAGTGGGGCGTTGAAGCTCATCGGTGGGAGCATAGTCCCAAAGAATAGCCCAATGGTGGCCTGAGTCACTTGTTCCACCGGCATAGCGAAGATGGAGGCCGCTTGAGGCCCGTAAGTCACTCCTCCGAATGGGATGGAGTGAGAGTTGCAGTTGCAGTTAGTGCAGTTTGAAGCCATTGATCTTCTGTTTTCTGCACGGAGTCAAGACACCAAATCTAAGTACCTCGAATCCATAGGCAACCATAACAAACCGCGATTCGTTCGTGAACATGACACACGAAGTGTGGAGTGGAAAGAGGAAGAGGTCCCACCGGGCGTGCCAGAATTTGTTCCCCTCCGAATCACGGAGACGCGATAAACGTCTGGCCTGAAATTCAGGGCAGATGCTAATTGGTGCTATCCGTCCACCTCTCCGAAGATGCCAAGTTGATTTATGGCACCATGTATCGAAGGTTTAAACGGATGCGGCTGATGTAGCAGATTTTGTCAGATTCCCCCTCGTCTGAGGGGTTTTTTATTGTGGGGACGCTCTTCCCTGTAGGCGTAAGCCCCTGCAGTTAATTACGCTACCGCATCGCGGTAACCACTTTCTCCTTCTCCAGATGGTCACTTCGTATCATGGGTGTTTGTTTTGTTTGTGGTTGCCCGTGGATTGTATACGGAGACTAATTTGTGTTGTCGCCCGTAGGACGTGGATTAGTCCAAATCTGTATCTTCTTAGATTTGGGTTTGGGGGTTTGGTTTAAGGATTCGTTAGCCTCATTTGAGACTAAGATCAACTTAAACGTTTGTTAAGGATACGTTAGTCTAATTTCTAGACTAAGATCAACTTAACAAGATTATTTAGATCCAACAAAACAGCATTTATACTCTATTGTTTAGTTTAAAGACGTTGCAGTCAATTACCAGTTTAAGGACATGGTGGTCCAATAGTCCGTGGAATGTATGGCTGTCGGGGCCCGTCACCTCTTTGAAGACGTTGAAGGATTACAACGACAAATATCAAAGGAGTTCAGAGATGTACCCTTGAACCAATGTTGGTTGTGAGATCTAGAGTCCAATTTGGGACTAAAGTCTGTTTAAAGGTTTATGAGTATTTGGGCTCAGTTGATACGAGTTGAACATTTTATTGTTCTGGCTATTGAGCCTTTATTTGGGCTCGGCTCTTTTAATAATGCATAGCATTTATCAGAACAAAGTATGTTCTGACAGTGCTCCATTTGGCGCGTCAGGCGCTTTGCGCCAAGGAAAGAGCGCACTGCGCTTCTGTTGGATAGCGAACAAGATGAGGACACGTGTCGCACTTAGCGTTAATCGCTAGTTTATTGGCACATTGCGCTTTTAGTGTATGAGCGCGTTGCGCTAGTCTGTTGGCGCACCAGTGAGTGACACGTGGTGCGCTTGGCGCTGAGCGCCAGCCCATGAGCTCAGTGTTATGTTTTTAGAAGCGCAAAGCGCAGATTGTTTCTCTAGTTGACACGTAGCAGGTTTTGGCGCTGAGCGCCGGTCCAAGAAGCGCAAAGGCGTAGTTTATGAGTGGAAGGCACTTTTTAATAGCGCATAGCACTTCTGATCGGTTTTTAGATCAAAGAACAGATTTATGTTCTTCAAAGGAGGCTTTGCCTCAAGATCAAAGAACAAAAGTTCTTGTTTTTTATAAAAGGCTATCCTTTTATAGATCAAAAGATCTGTAAATGAAGTAAAATACTTCTTTTAGTCTTTTTATGATTAGATCTTTTTGATCTTTTCTTTTAAATCAAAAGACCTTGGTCTTTTTATAGATCTAAGATCTTTTTAGAAGATGTTTTTTCTTTTTACGAGATGGTTTCATCTCTGTTGTTCAAGAATTAATTCTTTACCTTGAAGAAATGATCTTCTTTTTGCTAAAGGCTTGCCTTTCTCTTTCTTTGAGTTTTCTCAAAGTTTGCAGAGGGTTTTCTCTCTCTCTCTCTCTGTATGTGTGTTTTAGACTTGAAGTCTAGGGTCCTTTATATAGGGCCAAATGATTTGTTGAATCGGTTAGAGAGATCTTTCTCTGATTTATTTGGGGATATTTCCCCACCATTGGATCTTTGATCCTAAGGCTTCTGTTTTACAGAAGATAATCTTCTTGTTTTTTAACAAGATTGGAAAGATCTTTTCATAACAGAATTTTAGTTCTGATTAATTAATAATTTATTATTAATAGATCTTTTGATTTGACGGTGGGGAATTTTTAATTCCAGCGCTGACGCACCTTGCGCTTGCGCACCTGCGCTTGACACGTGGAGCGCAGCGCAGAGCGCAGCACAACTGTGCTAGCGCGCCCGTGTTTGACACGTGGCACGCAGCGCAGAGCGCAGCGCAACTGCGCTAGCGCGCCCATATTTGACACGTGGCGCACAGCGCAGAGCGCTGGTTCTGAAGCGTTACTTCAATTTAAATTTTTAATTAAAACAGAGTTTTGCTTTGATTGGGTGCACTGCCTAGGGCGCAGCGCTCCTGGCGCTGGCATGTCTGCTTTTGACACGTGGCGCGCAGCGCGCAGAATCTGATGCGTTGCTTCAATTTAAATTTTGAATTTTAAAACAGAGCTTTGCTCTGATTGGATGCACTGCCTAGGGCGCAGCGCACCTGGCACTGACGTGTCTGCTTTTGACACGTGGCGTGCAGCGCGTAGCGCGTAGAATTTGAAGCGTTGCTTCAATTTTTGAATTTTTAAATTCAAAACAGAGCTTTGCTCTGATTGGGGGAAACAGGCTCATTTTAGATTTATTTTTCTCACAATATTTCTTCACCATTTCAAAAGCTAGCAAGCTTTGTCGTGAGGAAGAAGAAAATGAAGTGGAGATGAGAATCAAACTCATGAGGTTAGAAAACAACCATGGGTGAGTTTATGTCATACACTAACTCATGTAGAGAATAAACCATGGCTAATGTCAATGGTTAGGTTAATAAATATTTTAAGTAAAACAAAAAGAGTGGACTTAGTCAATGGTTCTACAAGTTTCCACTAAACTCAACCATGACAATTTTCCACTAATTTTGAATTACTTAATAATAAATATGAACCCACATTAAGCTAAGCATGGTGTGAGTCTCATACATCCATGTTGCATGTGTAACCTAGCATGACACCGTAATATATATCACATATATATTATTTGTGTAAAAAGAAGACAATATAATTAACATATATCGCATATATGTTAAGTGTATCAAAAGTGTGAAAAATAAATGCTTAAGTGAGCTAATATTAGTTAATATAATTTAATATATCAAATATATAATTATATATTAAAATATTAAATCAACACTTGATTTAATAATCCGGCTATATCACATATTACCGACTAATATCATATGTATCAATTTATCGAATCAACACTTGATCCGATAACCCGGATATATCATATATAACCGGCCGATATCACATAAGCGCATTAATCTCGGTCCCGCACATATCACATATGTGCTCCTACTTCGTTTCGCATGAACCAGGAAAGCTTTGTTTAGAACTTTAAAGACCCGTCAATACGCCGGCAGTAGGTGATGATTATATCAAACACCCATATAATCTGCTGTGTTTATCTTTGTGAGTGGATCCGCTGTGTTTATCTTTTGCGTCAACTCTCCTTACCTCGATCCCTTGAAGATCAACCATCTCCATGATCAGGTGATACTTGCCTCAGAATATGTCCGGATTGCTGATGAGGCCGGTGTTCCTAGACCAAAGCCACAACTCCATTGTTATCACAATAACAGTTATTGGACGATCAATGGTAGGAACCATGTTTATCTCATGAACAAGAAATGCCCAGACAGCCATTTTGGCAGCATCGTTGGTAGCGATATATTCAGCCTTTATGGTCTAGTATGTCACGGTATCTAGCTTGGAACTCTTCTAACATACCGTCCCTCCACTGAGGGTGAAGACCATGCCTGTGACTGACTTTCAGTCGACCTTATCACTCTGGAAGCTCGAACCAAGAACATTCATTTAGTGCTTCTCAAGTACTTAAGAATGTCCTCCATAGCTTTCCAGTGATTCTCCCAAGATCCGATTGATTCCTGATCACAATACCTAGTGAGTCATCTGTTGGAGATAGTGCCCTCAGAGTCAATTATTGGATCACAGGCACGTGATTGCAATGATTGAGGGAGGACCTATCCCGGTAAGACAGTCTTACTCAAGGTGATAGTATGCTATCTGGTTTATCTTTATCATCGTGTACTGCTTTAGGTGACCTTACGAGTCGCTATTACACGTTGATAGAGCCCCTAGGATTCTTGCTTGACTACCAGCAGTATGACGGAGATCATATACGTGAGAGCCGGAGTCTATAAGCACATCCTTAAAAGGTCCCTAGTCGTGGGAGTTTTGAGACAGGGCATCGATTCTCCAGAGTAGACTAGTGTATACAGTCGAGACCCCGACGAGCGGCAGTGGCCGGTCTCACAAGCCATTGGTGTCAGTTGGTTCACCTAAGATGTATACATGTGCTCATTGGGTTATGAGTACACCGGACAGGACTCGCCGGGAACCTGCTAGTTGGGATTATACCAAACGTCAGATGGCAGTTCCCTGGTGACATGTGTACAGGTTAGTTCATCGACCTGAGATCGTCATTTGTCTCGTGTGAGTTCCCACTGTACTTTGATTACTACCCTACCATGGCTCAAAGGAGTCGTGCAAACAGGTTTTAGTTGGGTACAGTCCCGAGCCACATGGAGGCAGTGAGCGGATCTGCAGGGGTTCGTCTCTCCCGGTATTGGGGGTGAGGTCGCGCTGTGTCTAGGAGAGCCATTACACAAAGCCCTCGGCCGAGGCAGGAGATTTACTGGTAGGTATTCCAGTAGTATCTCAGGGTGTTCTGGGCTACACTCCGACACGACTTGTACCGCTTTTGGGGGTCTGACTTTTACCAACCCCCTAGGCCCGCCATGCGATACTCATAGACGAACGGACCGGACTGTACGGATATTGTCACTGACAGGCTCAGTAGGGTATCAGGATGAGTTCGCTCATCGACGTCCCTTTTGGTCAATAGCTGGTGGCCCGTCACGTATGGCTAATACCTCTGACGTGCTAGTGGTTAAATCCACAGCCATAGTATTGACGAGTCTTTAGAGTCTACCATACTCTGTTACTCAAGTTTCGGGCGAAACGATGTAGAGGCCATATGGAGATATCGCAGGGTTCGATCAGATACGTGCGGTATTGCACGGATCGTGATCGGACGGTTTTTACTAGCCGGCTTTGGTTTAAGCCGGATCCTAGTATTAGACAGTGTAGATTTTGTCTCTTTGCATTTGTGTTCAGTGGGAATACAAATGCGGGCATGTGTATGCAGTAGTGGGGTTTTCCTGTAATTTATTACGGGATCAGTTTTCCGGTGTTGCCAGTTTGCATTCCGTTCCGGCCGGTTTTCCTTTGTTCCTTCCTGGCCGGACTTTTCGATGGAGGGGGTTATTTGCAAGTTTGCAAATAACTTTTTGTTGAGGGGGTTTCTTGCATTTGTGGTATTATGATAAGTTAAGCATCTTTGCTTTTTCATGATGGCTTGCTTTTTGGTGATTAGAATGGATTAGAACTTGATGAGAGTTGATTTGATATTGTTATCATTGCTTTTGGTTATGGTCACCTTTGAGCTATCCTACACTCACCTCCCTTCTTGATTTTATTCTCCACCATATTTCCAAAAGGGTGAGTTCATTTTTTAGTGTGGGATTTTATTCATCTCTCATTCTTGATGCTTGAAAATATGATACACCTTCTTCCTCTTCAAAAGTTCTTTCTCTTCTCCTCCACATCCATGGCAACTTCACTACCCCAAAAGAGACAAGTTCTACACTACACCTACAGCATATCTTGGACGCGTCGGCTAGCCAACTTCGCGCCCGAGTTGCCTCAGTCCAGAGGTGGGAGCCCGTAAAAGTATTCGGCTACGTGGTGCCCTTTTCGACGAGGAGGTGACGAACGAGGATTCCGCGGGAGATCGGAGTGGAGACGAAGACCGGAGGACACGGATCGCTCAGTATAGCATTCTACCCTCTCTCTTGTTTGCTTAGATTAGGTTAATGGTTACGATCCGGGTATATTGTCCGCGGTAGTGCCGGTTTAAAGTTAAGAAAATTTTTGATTCCGCATTTTGGCCTCGAGTAGACGGCCGGAGCGCTGCCGTGGCGGAACATCATCTACATCTGGTCTGGTACATAATATCGCATACATGATAGAGCCTACTGCCGAAATATAGGGTATCCCTTGCACGCGAGCTATCTCCAAATCAGTCTCGAAAGACATCTTTTTGGAGAGAGTGATCCATGAGTAAGTGGGCGAACCACCATGCTTAGAATCTTCCATACTAAACCCCTTTAGTATGGTGTTAATGTACCTGGATATAGGACACTCCCAACATCCACTTAGATCTATCACCATAGATCATAATCCATAAGATATAGTAGGTATCATCCAGATCTTCCATGGAGAATCCTCATGATAAGAGAAGCTTGACCGAGTGTAGCATAGGAAACCATTTCCTATCAAGAGTATGTCATCTACATACAATACGTAGAAGACAACCTTACTCTCTACAACCTTCTTGTATATACAAGGTTCATCTACCATTTTGATGAAGTCAAACTCTTTGACTGCCACATCAAAATAGATGTTCCAACTCCGCGATACTTTCTTTAATCCTGATGGACTTAAGCATAGCTTTAAAAGTCTCAACTTTTCCATTTACACCAAGAATCTTCTCAAGATCCACTTGCTCCCGATGGGTTTTACCCCTTCAGGTGCAACATTCAAATTCATACTTTGTTGGTGTATATGGATTCCATGTTTGATCGTATAGTATCCATTCTTTCTACAGAGTCCCTACTCGTGATGGCCTGCCTGAACCTGGTTGGGTCATCATCTACCATGATGCAATCCTCATTCCTATGGTCACCGAGAAGACCATAGTATCTCTCATGTGGATGAGGAACCCTACCAGATTCGCGGAGAGGCTGAGGTTCGTTGGAGACTATTGAATCCTTTGGTTTCACCAAATCATCAGCTGTTGGTTTGTCTAGCTGGAACTCCTTTCAGTTCTACCCCATGACCACTAATTTCTTCACAAGAAATACCTTTTCCCAAAAAGGTGGCATGCTGAGAAACAAAACACCTTTTGCTCTTCAGTTAAGTAGAAGATATTCCCTCGCTAATATTTGGGATATCAAACAAACTTATACAGATCTGACCTTGCCTCGAGTTTGATTTTGTTTTTCAACATAGGCCGGACAACCCTATATCTTAACTCGTTTAAGACATGGTCTCTTCCCATACCATATCTTATATGGAGTGGTAGGCACTGATTTGGATGGAATCCCATTCAATAGGTATGCAGCTTCTCAAGTGCATAATTCCAAAAAGGAAACAGGCAGCTCAGCAGTACTCATCATAGAGCGCACCATAACTCATAGGGTGCAATACCTCCGCCCCAATACACCGTTGTGCTATGATGTATACGAAGGTGTAAGCTGAAAGAGAATCACATTCTCCGTTTAGAAAATCCAGGAACTCCATGCCCAAGTATTCGCCTCCTCGATCACATCGAAGGACAGTAATACGTCTACCCGTCTGGTTCTTAACTTCAAGCTTATATTCCATGAATTTCTCAAAAGTTTCAGACTTGTGTTTCAACAGGAACATATGTCCGAATCCTGAGAGAAGATCAGTGAATATAATGAAGTACGAAGAACCAACCTTGGCATTTATAGACATAGGACCGTATAAATCATCATGTATCTGTCCCAAGAGTTCAATAACTCTTTCTCTGTTTCCAATAAACGGAGTATTGGTCATTTTACCTTTGAGACAAGATTGGCAAGTATCATAAGATGAAAATTCGAACAGATTCTCATATTCATCCTTATGTAACTTAGCTGGTCGTGTCGCACTGATATGACCTAGTCTACAATACCACAAGAAGGATTCGTTCATTTCTGAACCACTTCTCTTGTGTGTGTTCTAGATAATTTGGACTGTGGTTTGATTTAGAACGTATATGCCGTTTCATAACGTGCCTGATCCAATCAACTTTTGATTCAGGAAAACATTCACAACATTATCCTCCAATACAGAATTATATCTTTCTTTAACTCAATAAAGAATCTGATGTAATGTTGTATATCAGGTTCGTTATCTAATAATATTCGTTCAGAATCAATGTATTTATACAAGGTGATATTTGCCAACTTATTTGGCTGCAACAATTGCACCATTCTCTAACACTTAGAGACATATCACCCTTTCCCAGTTCTCTACCTTTCTGTAGCCCATGTAATAGATTACATATGTGGGATTCTTATCCGGTATCTTATACCTAGGACGTAGAGGATACTAAGAAACAGTTCTCTGTAATGAACACAGCCGAAGAAGATGCATCAATATGAACTTTCTTCGATTGGGTGGCATGGGAATCCGGACATTCCTCTATTCCCTACTCGGACTTATAACAATTATAAGATAGAGCGGAACCAATGTTGCCCAGCTCAGTATAATAAGCAGGTTCGGTCAATGCATCCATATTATTATTTTGATTAAGGCATGACATAGTCACTACCTGGAGAGAGAGAGAAGAAAACACTCTGCGTGCGCTAAGAGCAAGATCAGATTGGTTATTATTTTATCTAATCAGGATGGCTCCCACTGTTTTTATCAAATCTTTTTTCAAACCCTAAAAGGTAAGACTAGCCGGGATTAATTACACCCTACAAGTTCGCCAATCTTTCGGCCAGGCCAGTGTCGGTACTTTGACCGTGCTTTCACACGGACCTAATTAAAATAAACCTCGTCTTTCCAGGGGCGTAACCCCGTTAACACCTTTCTAGACACCTACTTGATCGGCTAATTGTAATGTGTAAAATTCTCGCAGGAGTAACACTTACTCGCATTGGGTATCGGGATTCAACTATCTCATAGAAGATATACAATCTCATTGCAAATTTCAACACTTGAAATTCCCGATAATATTTTTCCCCAAGCGTCCTGTGACCTTGACAGAGGTCAACAAATTATAGTGCGCTAGTCAAGTTCAACCCGCCATTTCATGATTGAATTAAACCCACCCGCACGACCTTTGAAATAGGTCAACAAGGTCGTACGGCTACCCTAATCCAATCGCATCATATGCTTTGCAGATAAGCACTAATCAGCTACCGCACATTATGCCTTGACAAAGGTCAACAAACGCAGTACGAATACTAAATACTACTTATCTGAAATGATGGAGGGCTACAACAGGTTTTTAAGAAAACCTTTTGCGTAATGAACTTGATATCGTTGTAGAATCGAGTGATTTTGAAAAAGGAGTGTTTTTTTAGGTTTTTACTAGTTTTGCAAAAGAGGTCACTCCCGGTGAAGGGATCTCGGCTCTTTCCTTATCGAATAAGGTGCAAGATATTTCATAAATACCACCATGCAAAGAAAAAACTATAGAAGCAATCAAAAGAAAAACTGCGTGGGCTGTAGCATCTGCCAGTTTTGCTAAAGTGGTCACTCTCGGTGAAGGGATCTCGGCTCTTTCCTTATCGAATAAGGTGTTGGATATTCTATAAGGAATACCGCTATGCAAAACAAGAACTAGAGCTATCAGTTTTTAAAACAAGATTCTGCAACATCTTTAGGTTTCTTTTATTTTCGTTAATCTCATTAGTTAAGTCCCATCAATTTATGCTTGCTAAGCATCACAGAAGAAACGAAAGCAGCAATATTTATTATATATCATATATATATAATATAAGCATTCATCTCAATATATCAAGTGATCACATCACAGAATATCAGCAGTAGAAGAACACATATGAAATATTAGATATACTAGGAATTCCGTGTTTTAATTAAGCCAATAAAAAATACGGATTCCACGGTCGTGATGAATAGCCAAACCCACATCCGTAGACCCCTACGAGAGTGACAAGCAACCCTACCAATTCTAGAATTAGGAGACCCGATCTCGACTCCTCGAGATGGTCTCCCATTGGACCATAGAACCCGGTTACTTGTGCTCTCCTCCTTGGGTCTATGTTAATGCGGAAAAGTAAATAATATACATCAATGGTGACATCATCCTCAACCCGGAAGTGCCCCAATAAAAGAATATTACATACAAGCTTTTACATGAATGAAAATAAAAAACTTTCATCTCACATAAAAAAAACCCGGCTATTCAAAACAGGATGATCCAATATAACATATCACAGCAACACATAATACCACATGTCATCAACGTAAGTAAATATGCGTATCACAATTATCGTTGACGTATAGCAACGAAACTGGCAATACACCACATATTACACTTACGGTTGCAGAAAAGAAAGTAAAAAACTACAACAATTGGAATCTGCAACCACCTTAGATATCATAAACCCAACGTATCACATACTTTGGATTTCATGCCCAACCAAATGAATTCCTTAGACATCACATGCCTAACAATTATAAACCCCGCATTTTAGTCTCGATATTGAAAACACTTTCCAATAACCTGTCGGGTAATTCAACAAGATTCCCGATAACCTGATTGAATGCTCGTCGGAAACTTTAGTAGACGGCCGGACCCTGATGCCGTCGACGAAGTGCACTAAGGCGGAACACCGCGGCCACGAGCACCCAAATTGACGCTTTTGGCGATGGGGTTCTCTTACAGTCACTTGGTCGGGGCTATGGGGCGTGGCTATCAAGTAAGGTTACCTGGCGAGTATCCGCGTACACTACCTAATTGCGACGGACTTTTGATCCATATCAAAATTCCGTGGCAACCGATCAAATGAGACTAAACTGCTAGATTTATAATATTCAAACTAGTTATCTCATAACTAATCATATGGATTCCAAATATTGTATCACAATCACAAATAGCTAGATGATGTCAAACTTTTCGATCGAATAAACAAACACTCAAAATTTCCCAAAGAGCTCAACACTTGAGCGGAGTTCAAAAAGTACCCAGAACATGCCACAACTCCTATGAACCATCCGTAGAAAGGCTGACCCATGCCTCACTCATGTCGCCACAGAACTACCACAAACTATAGGGTATTACCGCGGTTCCGCGATCTAAAAGGTCGAGTTTGGGTATCGTTCTTCTAGAGGGTCCACAGAATCGCTTGCATGATTTTCTAAAGATTTTAAACTTGGAAAAAATCCAACTCTTGGAAAATTTTCAGCGAGGGAAAATATAGGTTATTTATATCCGTTCGAACTTTTTAACGTCGTCTAAATAACCCGAATATATGTTAGAATTACGACTACGAAACACTCCGAATTGCCTTTGCAGAAAGTTAATATCACATGCAAATTTAGCAAAAACAAGCAACACCTGAAACACTAAAACCCAGAGACTGGAACACCCTAAAATTTTGAAGCCAAAAAGCCCAGAATGACCCGATGAGCTCGAATTTTGTAGGCTTGTGGCCGGCCAAAATAAGGTGTTATTGCTTCAAATTTCAATGGTGTTCATGTTATATCACATGCAACATTCTTTAGTTGCTAAAAAAAATTTTAGAAGCCATTTAAAATTCGACAGAAACTAGGATTGTGAATACGGTGTTTCAGAGTTGTTTCGGTTTCGTAATCTAATAAATATTGTCTAATTCTCTACCTTGGCTCTAATACCACTGTAGGGTTCTCTAGGGCGGCAGCAAGGTTTCGGGAGGTATCGTCCATGCCATTTTTAAATTTTTGCCGTACTAAAGAACCCTAAGCCTAGAATCTTAATTAGAGATTTAGACGAACTGGCAATGTAAACAACTTTACATCTAAGTGAATGAGGAATACAACCTTTGTAGACCGGTCCTTCACTTCTAAAGCTCGGTGTAGTAGTCCTTTCGCTCCAAATAGTGAACACCCAAACTCTAGTAAGGGTTCACATGAAGAAATAAACAAGCTTGCTCGAAAACTTCGAGGCCAAAGATGATCTACATCGAAGACAGTCAAGCTCATGCTACATCTTCACTAATGGTAGATTAGTGAAGAAAACACCCTAAACCAAATGGCTAATATAGTAGAGGATGATGAAGTAGGAAATGGGCCCATTTTAGATTTATTTTTCTCACAATATTTCTTCAACATTTCAAAAGCTAGCAAGCTTTCTCATGAGGAAGAAGAAGATGAAGTGGAGATGAGAATGAAACTCATAAGGTTAGAAAAACAACCATGGGTGAGTTTATGTCATACACTAACTCATGTAGAGAATAAACCATGGCTAATGTTAATGGTTAGGTTAATAAATATCTTAAATAAAACAAAAAGAGTGGACTTAGTCAATGGTTCTACAAGTTTCTACTAAACTCAACCATGAAAATTTTCCACTAATTTTGAATTACTTAATAATAAATATGAACCCACATTAAGCTAAGCATGGTGTGAGCCTCATACATCTATGTTGCATGTATAACCTAGCATGACACACTAATATATATCACATATATATTATTTGTGTAAAAAGAAAACAATACAATTAACATATATCACATATATGTTAAGTGTATCAAAAGTGAGAAAAAGAAATGCTTAAGTGAGCTAATATTAGTTAATGTAATTTAATATATCAAATATATAATTATAAATTAAATTATTAAATCAACATTTGATTTAATAATCCGGCTATATCACATATAACCGACTAATATCATATGTATCAATTTATCAAATCAACACTTGATCTGATAACCCGGTTATATCACATATAACCATCCGATATCACATATCGCGAGAATAGAATGCGGTATCACCTACGCGCATTAATTTCGGTCCCGCACATATCACATATGTGCTCCTATTTCGTTTCGCATAAACCAGAAGACCTCCGTGTAGGACTCTAAAGACTCGTCAATACGCCGGCAGTAGGTGATGATCATATCAAACACCCATAAGCCGCAAGCGGTCTACTAAACGTAACGGCCACCCGGGTATTGAGCAATCAGAAGATCAATAAGCAAGCCTGCTCATACTCCTGCGAATCCAATCAGTAACACTACCATACATTCTGGTCTCTTCGTCAGATATGTTGCATATTACTGCCTGGGGGTGGTAAAACGTCAGACCCCAATAGCCTGATAAGTCATGCCGATGCAAGGTCCATAACGGTTCGAGAAACTACTGATAAAACTTACCAGTAGATCTCAGCAACCCTGGCCAGAGATTTTCTGTTACGGCCAATCGAGCATAGCGCAACATCAACTCCCAATACCGGGAGAGACGAATCCCCTCTTATCGCTCATTGCCTCCATGTGACTTGGGATAGTACCCAAAAACCACCTTTTTGCACGATCTCTTGACCGTGGTATGGTGGAAATCAAAGTATAGTGGGAATCACACAAGACTCTATAACGATCTCAGGTCGACGGACTAACCTATACCAGTGTCACCAGAGAACTGCTATCTGACGATAGGTATAATACCATCTAGGAGTTTTCGGCGAGTCCGTACAGTATAACCAATCTCCACTGAGCACCCATATCTCTTCTCTGATGTCAAACACCAATGGATATGGGATAATCCATCGCCCATCATATGGGTCAAGAAGCGCATACGCTAGCCTACTCTGGAGTATCGATGCCCTGTCTCGATACTCCCACGATTAGGAACATTTGAAGGATGTACTTACCGATTACCATTTCCCCACTAGTATGATCTGCATCATAATCCTGGTAGTCAAGTACTCATCCTAAGGACTTTATCAACATGTAATAGAGAGACAATAAGTGTACATGTTAAGATAAAGTGCAACCAGATAGCATACTATCATGTCGAGCAAGAAAGTCCTCCCTATATATGTCCAAGCATCCACTACAATATACATCACATGTACAGTAATGGTCTCTAGGGCATACATATAACTAAAAATTTCTTCCATAAGAAATTCCTTTTCTAAAAAGGTGGCATGCTGAGAAACAAAACACCTTTTGCTCCTCAGTGTGGTAGAAGATATACCCTCGCGAATGTTCGGGATATCCAACAAACTTATACAGAATTGACCTTTCCTCGAGCTTGTCTGGATTTTGCTTTTCAACATAGGCCGGACGACCCCATATCTTAACCCGTTTAAGACATGGTCTTTTCCCATTCCATATCTCATATGGAGTGGTAGGCACTGATTTGGATGGAACCCTATTCAATAGGTATGCAGCTTCTCAAGTGCATAACTCCAAAAGGAAACAGGCAACTCTGCAGTACTCATCATAGAGCGCACCATATCTCATAGGGCGCGATACCTCCGTCCCGATACACCGTTGTGTTATGGTGTATACGAAAGAGTAAGCTGAGAGAGAATCCTATTCTCTGTTTAGAAAATTCATGAACTCCATGCCCAAGTATTCGCCTCCCCAATCTCATCGAAGGACTTTAATATTTCTACCCGTCTGGTTCTTAACTTCAAGATTATATTCCATGAATTTCTCAAAAGTTTCAGACTCGTGTTTCAACAGGAACACATGTCTCAATCTTGAGAGATGGTCGATGAATGTAATAAAGTACAAAGAACCAACCTTAGTATTTGTAGACATAGGACCGTATACATCATCATGTATCCGTCCCAAGAGTTCAATAACTCTTTCTCCTTTTCCAGTAAACAGAGTGTTGGTCATTTTACCTTTGAGACAAGACTGACAAGTATCATAAGATGAAAATTTGAACAGATTCTAATATTCATGCTTATATAACTTAGCTAGTCGTATCGCATTGATATGACCTAGTCTACAATGCCACAAGAAGGATTTGTTCATTTCTGAACTACTCCTCTTGTGTGTGTTATACATACTTTGAACTGTAGTTTGATTTATAACGTATATGCCATTTCATAATGTTCCTGATCTAATCAACTCTTGATTAAGGAAAATGTTCACAACATTGTCCTATAATACAAAATTATATCCTTCTTTCACTTAATAAAGAATCTGATGCAATGTTGTATATCAAGTTCAGTATCTAACAACATTTGTTCAGAATCAATGTATTTACCATTTGGTAATACAAGGTGATATATGCCAACCGACTTGGTTACAACAATTGCACCATTCTCTACACTTAGAGACATATCACCCAATCCCAGTTCTCTATATTTCAGTAGCCCATGTAACAGATTACATATGTAGGTTCCTGATCCGGTAACTCATATCTAGGACGTAGAGGATACTGATAAACAGTTCTCGGTAACGAACACACCCAAAAAATATGCATCAACATGCTCATTCCTCGATTGGGACGCGTAGGAATCTGGATATTCCCCTATTTCCTGCTCGGACTTATAACAATTATAAGATAGAGTGGAACCAACGTTCCCCGGTATAGTATAATAAGCAGGTTCGGTCAATGCATCCATATTATTATGTTGATTAAGGCGTGACATGGTCACTACCAGGAGAGAGAGAGAAAGAAGAAAACACTCTGCGTATGCTCTTACAAGATCAGATTGATTATTATTTTATTTAATCAGGACGGCTCCGACTGTTTTTATCAAATCTTCCTTTAAACCTTAAAAGGTAAGACTAGCCGGGATAAATTACACCTTACAAGTTTACCAATCTTTCGGCCAGGCCAGTGTCGGTATTTTGAGGGAGGTTCCCCATACTTTCGCACGGACCTAATTAAAATAAACCTCGTTTTCCCAGGGGCGTAACCCCGTTGACACTTTTCTAGGCACCTACTTTGATCGGCTAATTGTAATATGTAAAACTCTCTTTGGAGTAACTCTTACTCGCAGTGCGTATCGGGATCCAACTATCTCATAGAAGGTATGTAATCTCATTGCAAATTTCAACACTTGAAATTCCCGATAATATTTTGCCCTAAGCGATCTATGACCTTGACAAGGTCAACAAACCATAAATCGCAAGTCAAGTTCAACCCGTTCATTTCATGATTGAATTAAACCCACCCGCACGACCCTTGACAAAGTCAACAAGGCCGCATGACTACCCTAATCCAATCGCATCTCATGCTTTGCAGATAAGCATTAATCAGCTACCGCACACTACACCTTAACAAGGTCAACAAACGCACCACGAATACTAAATAGTCCTTATCTGAAAAGACGGAGGGCTACGACAGGTTTTTAAGAAAACCCTTTACATAATGAACTTGATATCGTTGTAAAATCGAGTGATTTTGAAAAGAAGTGTTAGTTTTGCTAAAGAGGTCACTCCCGGTGAAGGGATCTCGGCTCTTTCCTCATCGAATGAGGTGCTGGATATTTCACAAATACCACTATGCAAAGCATGAACTAAAAAGGCAATCAAAAACAAAACCGGATGGGTTGTAGCATCTGCTAGATTCGCTAAAGAGGTCACTCCCGGTGAAGAGATCTCGGCTCTTTCCTTATCGAATAAGGTGCTGGATATTCTATAAGGAAAACTACTATGCAAAGCAAGAACTAGAGCTACCAGTTTTTAGAACAAGATTTTGCAACATCTTTAGGTTTCTTTTATTTCATTAATCTCATTAATGAAGTCCCATCAATTATGCTTTCTAAACATCAAAGAAGAAATGAAAGCAGCAATATTTATTATATATCATATATATAATATAAGCATTCGTCTCAGAATATCAAGTGATCACATTAAAGAATATTAGCAACAGAAGCCCACATATGAAATATTGGATATACTAGGAATTCCGTATTTTATATTAAGCCAGTAAAAAACGTTGCTTCGAATAGCCAAACCCACATCCCTAGACCTCTACGAGAGTGGCAAGCAACCCTACTAATTCTAGAGTTAGGAGACCCGGTCTCGACTCCTCGATATGGTCTCCCACTGGACTCTAGAACCCGGTCACTTGTGCTCCCCACCTTGGGTCTATCCTAATGCGGAAAAATAAATAATATATATCAATGGTGACATCATCCTCATCCCGGAAGTGGCCCAATAAAAGAATATTACATACAAGTTTTTACATGGATGAAAATGAAAAACTCTCATCTCACATAAAAAACCCGGCTATTCAAAACACGACGATCCAGCATAACATATCACAGCAACACATAATATCACATGTCATCAACGTAAGTAAATATGCGTATTCCGATTGTCGTTGACATATAGAAACGAAACCGGCGATACACCACATATTACACTTACGATCGCAGAAAAGAAAGTGAAAAACTACAATAATTGGAATCCGCAACCAGCTTAGACATCATAAACCCAATGTATCACATATTTTGGATTTCAAGCCTAACCAAATGAATTCCTTAGACATCACATGCCTAACAATTATAAACCCCACATTTTAGTCTCGATATTGAAAACACTTTTTAATAACCAATCAGGTAATTCGATAAGATTCTCGACAACCTGATCGAATACTCGTCCGAAACTTTAGTTGACGGCCGCACCCTCGATTCCGTCGACGAAGTGCACTTAGGCAGAACACCGCGGCCGCGAGCACCCGAACGGATGCTTTTGGTGACGGGGTTCTTCTACAGTCATTTGGTCAGGGCTATGGGGCATGGTTATCTAGTAAGGTTACCCGGAGAGTATCCGCGTACATTATGTAATCGCGATGGAATTTTGATCCACAACAAAATCTCGTGGCAACCGATCAAATGAGACTGAATTGCTAGATTTATAAAATTCAAATTTGTCTACATAAAACTAAATATTGTGGATTCCAAGTATTGTATCACAATCACAGATAGTTTAACAATGTTAAACTTTTCGATCGAATCAACAAACACCCAAAATTTCCCAAAGAGCTCAACACTTGAGCACAGTTTAAAAAATACCCACAACATGCCACAGCACCTACGGACCAACCGTAGAAGGGTCAACCCTTCACTCACCTATGGCACCGTGGAACTACCACAAACCTTAGGGTTTGGTAGCGGTTCCGGCGGTCACAGAATCGAGTTAGGGTTTCGTTCTTCTAGAGGGTCCATAGAAAACAGCTGCATGATTTTCTAAAGATTTTAAATTTGGAAAAATCCAACTCTTGGAAAATTTCCAGCAAGGGAGAAAATGGGTTATTGATATCCGTTCGAACTTTTTAACGTCGTCTAAATAAGCCGAAACGATGTTAGAATTACGACTACGAAGAACTCCAAATTTCCTTTGCACAAAGATAACATCAAATGCAATCTTAGCAAAAACAAGCAACACTTGAAACACCAAAACCCAGAGATTGGAACACCATAAAAATTTGAAGCCAAAATACATTTAAAAGACAGGTGGGGCCGGTTTTTTAATGAATGTGGCCGGCTAAAATCCGGCGAGGTGGTCTCAAACTTCTGTGGTGTTCATGCTACATCTCATGCAACATTCTGTAGTTGCTTAAAAAAATTTTTAACACCTTAAAAATTTCGACAGAAACTTGGTTTTTGTTTCGAGTGTTTTGGAGTTGTTTCGGTTTTGTAATCCTATAAATATCGTCTAATTCTCTAGCATGGCTTTGATAGCACTGTAGGATTCCCTAGCCACGCCGCTGGGTTTCGGGAGGCATCGACCATGCCGTTTTCAAAAAAACGGCGCGCTAAAGAACCCTAACCTAGAATCTTAACTAGAGAATTAGTTGAAACTAGTATGTAAACATCTTTATATCTAAGTGAACAAGTAATACAACCTTTGAACATCGGTCCTTCACTTCATAAGCTCCGTATAGTAGTCCCTACGCTCCAAGTAGTGATCTTCTGGACTTTAGTAAGGCTCCACAAGGTGAAATGAATAAACTTGCTTGAAGTCTTTGAGGCCAAAGATGATGTACGTCGAGGAGACACTAACCCAAACTAGCTCTTCACTAAATGATGAACTAGTGAAGAAACAACCTAATCTAAATGGCTAGTCTAGAAGAGGTTGATGAAGTAGGAATTTTGCCCAGTTTAGAAATTATTTTCTCACTTATTTTCTTCACCTCCCAAATTGCAAGAGAGCTAGAGGAAGGAAATGAAGAAAAGCAACCATGGAAAAAGTCTAGTATAGAATGGGAAACATGGGTGAGTTAATATCATATACTAACTCATGTAGAGACTAAACCATGGCTAATCTTAATGGTTGGATTAATAAATATCTCAAGTAAAACAAAATTAGTAGGCTTGGTCAATGGTTCCACAAGTTTCCACAAGTTTCAACCATGTAACTAATTTCCATTTAATTTTGATTTACTTTAGATAAACAAAACCCTTCATTATGTTAAGCATGGTGTGAATCTTATACACCCATGTCTCATGTATTATCTAGCATGACACAAAAGAGTGTACATTAATATATATCACATATATACTAAATGCACAAGTGAGAAAAAGAATTCTTAAGTGGTCTAATATTAGTTAATATAAGTTAATATATCAAATATATAATTATACATTAAATTATTAAAGTAACACTTGATTTAATAATCCGGCTTTATCACATACAACCGACTAATATCAAATGTATCAACTTATCGAATCAACACTTGATTCGACAGACCGGTTATATCACATATAACCGACTGACATCATATATTGCGAGAATAGAATACGGTATCACATACACGTATTAATCTCGGTCCCGCACATATCACATATGTGCTTCTACTTTGTTTTGCCTAAATCAGGAAACCTCTGTGTAGGACTCTAAAGACTCGTCAATATGCCGGCAGTAGAGGGTGATCATATCAGTCACCCACAAGCCGTCAGCGGTCTGCTAAACGTAACGGCCATCCGGGTATTGAGCGATCAGAAGATCAACAAGCAAGTCTGCTCATACTCCTGCAAATCCAATCAGTAACATTACCATACAGTCCGGTCTCTTCGTCAGATATGTCGCATATCACAGCCTGGGGGTGGTAAACATCAGACCCCAATAGCCTGATAAATCATGCCGATGTGAAGCCCATAACGGTTCAAGAAACTGTTGATAACACTTACCAGTAGATCTCAGCAACCCTGGCTAGGGATTTCCTATCATGTCCAATCGAGCATAGCGCAACATCAACCCCCAAAACCGGGAGAAACGAAATCCCCTCCTATCGCTCATTGCCTCCATATGACTCGAGACTGTACCCAAAAACCACCGTTTTGCACGATCTCTTGAACGTGGTAAGGTGGAAATCAAAGCACAGTGGGAATCACACAAGACTCTATGACGATCTCGGGTCGACCGACTAACATGTACCAGTGTCACCAGAGAACTGCTATCTGACGATAGGTATAATACCATCTAGGAGTTCTTGGCAAGTCTGTTTAGTGTAACCAGTCTCCACTGAGCACCCGTATACCATCTCTGATGTCAAACACCAATGGATATGGGATCATCCATCGCCCATCATATAGGTCGAGAAGCGTATACGCTAGTCTACTCTGAAATATCGATGCTCTATCTCGATACTCTCACGACTAGAAACATTTGAAGGATGTACTTACCGACTACCTCTGCCCCACTAGTATGATCTGCATCATAATCCTGGTATTCAAGTACCCATCCTAAGGGCTTTATCAACATGTAATAGAGAGACAATAAGTGTACATGTTAAGATAAAGAGCAACCAGATAACATACTATCATGTCGAGTAAGAAAGTCCTCCCAATATATGTCCAAGCATCCACTATAATATACATCACATGTATAATAATGGCATCTAGGGCATACATATAACTAACAGACACATGAGTGGGTTTTGGTGGCTTAGTTTTCTAACGGAGGATGTTTTGATGCAGCCTGGTTGCGATTCGCCCATGGATTGTATACGGTAATCAATTTGAAGACCAACCGTAGGGCATCGATGCCTTAAGAAACATGTTTAGATCCCTGTCACCTAAGGCTTTTCAATTTTAATAAGCCGTGAGGGTCTCATAAAAGTATTTTTCCCTATGATTCGAGAGGATCCCATAAGTTTATTTTCTCCTTAGGAGTCGTGTGGACTCTTAAGTTTATTTTTCCTTAGAAGTTGTAAGTATCTTATAAGAGGGCTTTCTCCTTACAATTCGAAAGGATCTCGCAAATGTTTTTTCCCCATGTGTTGCGTGGACACATAAGTGGGTCTTCTCTTCTTTGGTAGCTTGGTTTTCTAATGGAGAATGTTTTGAATGCAACTTTGTTGTGATTCGCCCATGGATTGCATACAGTAGTCAATTTATAGACCGGCCGTAGAGCATCGATGGCTTCGAAAATAGGTTTAGGTCCCTGTCACCTAAGACTTTTTAATTTTTATGAGCCGTGAAGGTCTTATAAAAGTATTTTTCTTTACAAGTCGAGAGGATCTCATAGGTGTATTTTCTCCTTAGGAGCCGTGAGGACCCCTAAGTATCTTTTCCCATGTGAGTTGTAAGGATTTCACAAGAGTGTTTTCTTCTTACAAGTCGAGAGGACTCACAAGTTCCTTTTCCCTCTTGTGTCGTGTGGACACATGACTGGGTCTTCTTCTCGTTGGTAGCTTGGTTTGCTAACGGAGGATATTTAGATGTAACTTTGTTGCGATTTGCCCATGGATCGTATATGGTAGTCAATTTGGAGCTTAGGAAATATGTTTAGATCCCTGTCACCTAAGACTTTTCAATTTTTATGAGCCATGAGGGTCTTATAAAAGTTTTTGTTCCCCATGAGTCGAGAGAATTCCGTAGGTGTATTTTCTCCTTAAGAGTCATGTAGACTCTTAAGTATATTTTTCCTTGTAAGTCGTAAGGATCTTACAAGAGGGCTTTCTCTTTACGAGTTAAGAGGATCTCGTAAGTGGTGTTTTTTTCTCATTTGTCGCGTGGACACATGAGTGGGTCTTCTATTTGTTGGTAGCTTGGTTTGCCAACGGAGGATATTTTGAATGCAATTTTGGTACAAGTCGCCTATGAATTGTATATGGTAGTCAATTTGGAGACCGGCCGTAGGGCATCGATGGCTTAGGAAACAGATTTAGGTCCCCATCATCTAAGACTTTTCAATTTTTATGAGCCGTGAGGATCTCATAAAATTATTTTTTCCCTACGATTCGAATGGATCTCATAGGTGTATTTTCTCCTTTGTAGTCGTGAGGATCTCTAGGTGTCTTTTTCCTTATGAGTCGTAAGGATCTCACAAGAGTGTTTTCTCCTTACAAGTCGAGAGTGTACGTTATTTTTGCTTGCTACTAGCGGAAGCCATTTTGAGAAATCAAGAGATCAAATCAACTAACAAAACAAGATCATGCCTAAAGACTATAACTACAAACTAGTCTAGGAGTTATGAACTACTATGATCAAGAACTACAACCTTTGTGGCCAAGTCCTTGTCTTCAAAAGCTCCTCTTGATCCTTAGAATAAGCTAGGTAGAAGATCCTCCAAGCCAAAAATGATCCACCTTGAAATAGAACTAACACAAGCTTTCACTTTACTAAGTAAAGAAACTACTTAAACTAATTTGCTAGATTGTTTAAGTAGGTAAAGTAGGATTTTCGCTCATTAATTTTTGCTCTCTTTTCTCTTCATTCTTACATGAATAAGAAATCAAGAGAGAGGAGAAGAAGATGAGAATGGCTCTGGATTAAAGGATAAGAGCTAAAGATATATCTAATTATCTAATAGAATAAAACAATAATGAGTCACTAGTTTCTACACTAAACTAAAGAATGACTCATTTATCATTTATCCAAAAAAATAAATAAATATATTTATCCCCATAGACTCTCAAGTGCCTTTTCATTCATGTATCGTGTGGACACATGAGTGGGTCTTATTCTCGTTGGTTGCTTAGTTTACCAACGGAGGATATTTGGATGCAACTTTGTTGCGATTCGCCCATGGATCGTATAAAGTAGTCAATTTGGAGACCGGCCGCAAAGCATCGATAGCTTAGAAAACAGGTTTAGATCCGTCACCAAAGGATTTTCAATTTTATGAGCCATGAGGGTCTCATAAATGGATTTTCTCCTTACGAATGAGAGGATATCGTAGGTGTATTTTCTCCTTAAGAGTCACGAGAACCCCTAAGTGTCTTTTCCCTTGTGAGCTGTAAGGATCTCACAAGAGTGTTTTCTCCTTGCAAGTCGAGAGGACTCATAAGTGCCATTCACCACGTTAGGAGGATTTCTCGTCTCTGGTGGGACTTTGTCGGAACTTTGTTTTCTTTTACGAGTTTGCGCCCTCACAGGTTTTCACAAGCTCGCGGGTAGTTCTGTTGTTTTTACTCATGGAGCCCTTTTGGGTTTTCATCCGTGCTTTTTTTGCTTGTAGACTTATCCCCCTTTTTCTTCTTATGTCCCAGTTTAACGACTTAGTGGTCGATTTTTTCCTTGGGAAGGGTGTGGTTGCGCAAATACATTTGATCGCAAGTCTCCGTCTGCTTTTCTCCCTCGGGATTGGAATTTGCCAACCAAGGAGGGTTGAAAGCAACTTTATCTTCTGAGTCTCTCCCAAAGATAGGAATGATGGCGGTACAACACTGCTCATTTCGAGGCTGTGAGGACTTCGCCTACCTTTCGGCCTGCTTCATATGCCTTTTATGAGTGAAATAACCTCTCCACCATTCTTCGAACGCGTTGCATTCTTCAATTGGGTATGAGATCCTTCAGTGATAGAGAAAGTATTTCGGGTGCTCTTTCCCACCATCTAAGTATGGACTCTAGGAGTATATAGCAAAAGGGACGGTAGTTTCATCCCCACTGATAGGGCCTTAGCAAAGTGTTTCTCTATTCGAACCCCGTTTCCCCTCTTTAGGGTTGGAGTTTGTTTCAGTTGGAAGGTATCATGAATCTTCCCTTCCGTGGCTTGTTTGATTAGGCGCAGTCACTTGGCCATTTCATGCCTTATCATATTTTCACCCTCTTGAATAGCTTATTTTTTCTGCTTATCAATAGAGTCTTCTTGTGGTAGAGTTGGAGCACTTTGTGTGGGCTCTGTCCCCTGCTAAACCATATTATCTTCCGGAGAAGCGTCTTCTTCTTCATTTGATACAAAAAATAGGAGACCACGTGGCAACTTCCACACGCTCATGTTCTTTTGTAGGGTCCTTTTCTTTAGCATTGCTGTTTTTGAAGAGATGCTGGTGGAATTCCTGGAGCGTAATTTGAGTACGCGCCTTCTGATTATATTCTTCAAGTGCGTCAATGTACTTTTGATGGTCCAAATGCTTGTCGACGTATTCATCAAGCCGTACGGGTTTTTTTTGGCCTTCTTCTTCTTTTTCTTAGAAGAGGGGATTGGGAGGTTTTTCTCCTTGTCATCGACTTTTGAACTGGGACGTGGCATCAATGTCCCTTCGATGATTTGTGGCTCAAGCGGACTTTTCCACTTGATTGCCGGGCATGCACGCAACCCTTTACCATCCTCTTTGTCTTTGATGAGAGGACCGTTTCCTACGAGCTTTCTGCTACCATCGAGCAAGAGGCCCATGCCGTATTTGCTTTCTTCGAGATGTGCTTCTGGGGTAAATCTATCTTCTAACTTTCCGTCAGCATGAATTTGCCCTGCTGGTGCTGATCTTCGATCCAATTTTTTAAAACGAAGAAGTTTTCAATCGGGTGACTTATAACCCGATGATATGGGCAGTAGTTAGGGCCATTGACCACATTTGCTTGAACTGGCTGGTGAGATTCAGACAGTGCCAACATGCAATTCTTCATGCTAAGGTCGAATAGCTTTTTCGTCTTATCACGAGAAAAAGAGTATTCACGCCCAATCTTTTCTTCAAGAGTAGGACCCGAACGGTTATTGTTGGGACGATTGGGTGCTTTGGAACAGACTGATTTATGTTGAATATTGGCGACAAACACCACCTTGTTCTTGCCTTTACTGCCCCGATATTCCCCTTCTGTAGAAGAAGAGACGTTTGCTAGTGATATTAGGGTCGCAACATTTGCGGACCGCGGCAGAATGCAAAATCAAAATTTTACAAGACTTAGCATCTATTAACCAGCACAAGATCATATCATTTACAACTAAAAGCAAAAACAAAAGACGGCAAGAGAGCTAGAGAGGCTACAATCTTTATAACGCGTTAGCCTTCACTCTCCGGGTAGGATCCTCGATTCTTGAATCTAGCTTGATCAAGATATCCTTTTTCGAAGATGATCCACCTTGAGATTTGTCAAACACAAGCTCCACTTCACAACTGAGATGTATGTGAAGAAACTAACTCTCACTAATTTGCTAGATTAGTGAGATAAGATGATGTAGGATTTTTTCTCACAATTTTCTTCTCTTCTCTTTTTCTTTTTCTTTTTCTCTTTAGTAATTTTCAAGAAAGAGAGAATGAAAATGAAAATGAGATGATAATCATAGTGAGTCTAAAAGAAGTATCCACACTTACCTAAATGATAAGTCCAAGCTTTTCCAAAGAATACCACACACTTCGTTTTGCATGACTCATTTTCTTTTCTTTAAAAAAATAAAGAAACTAACTTGTTATCATCTCGCTTTCCATGTGCATTCTATACACATAAGTATCATGTATAAACATACATGACAAAAATATTTGTATCATATACAAATAATTATAAAGAGAAGAAAAATGTAAGCGGTATTAATAAATATATACATATATTAATATATACACATATATTTAATTATTAAATCAACACTTGATTTAATAATCAGGTTATATCAATATATATACCGGCTAATATCATAAGAACGCTCGATTAAAATACGTGTATCAAATACACGTGTTTAATCAAACTTCTGCATGTATCCCTATACATACTCTACATAGTTTCACCTGAGCTGGGAAAACTCTGTGTGGGACTATAAAAACTCAATAATACGCTGGCGGTAGGTCAAGATCATATCCATAACCCACATGCACGTCAGCAGTACTAGCTGCACGTAACGGCTACCCAGGTATTGATTGAAAGGAGGATCGACAAGCAAGCTCATCCGAAATGCTACAGAGCCTATAAGTGACATTCATCGTACAATCTGGTCTTTTCTTCTGAGAGTGTCACATACTGAGTCTAGGAAAGGATTCCGTCAGACCCCCATTAAACCGATAAGTCATACCAATATCTAGTTCATAACCAACTGAGAAACTACTTATAACACTTATCAGTAAATCTCATCTTCCCTGGCCAAGGACTTATGGTTATAACCAATCAAACACAACGCAACATCAACTCCCTATACCTGGAGAGACGAATCCCCTCGACCGCTCACTGCCTCCATGTGCTTCGGGACTATACCGAACTAAAACCTGTTTACACGACACTTTAAAGCCGTGGTAAGGTAATAATCAAAGTACAGTGGGAGCACAAACAAGACACTATGACGATCTCAGGTCTACAGACTACCATGTACTCATTTCACAAGAGAACTGTTATCTGACGATAAGTACAGTACCATCTAGGAGTTCTCAGGTGGGTCCGTCCAGTGAAACTCATTCAACCAATGAGCATATGTATACAATCTTTGGTGTCAAACACCAATGGCTTTGGGATCAACACCATCGCCCCGGTCGGGGTCAAGGAACGTATACACTAGTCTAATCTAAAGTATGAATGCCCAGTCTCGATACTTCTGCGACTAGGGACATTTAAGGATGTTCTTATGGACTACCCAGGCCCCATTAGTATAATCTCTATCATAATCATAGTATTCAAGCAATGATCCTAAAGGTTTTATCATTATGTATTAGCGATACGTGATAACGAGTAAAATGTATACACATGAATGATAAAGACAAACCATATAGCATACTATCATCTCGAGTAAAATTGTTCTCCATATATGTTCTCTTTCAATTACAATAATTGTTTTGAGGACACCTATATTCAACAATCTCTTACTTGCACTTGAGGCCAATTATAGCGGTATCGATATCTAACTTCTCTACTAGCAGTTTACAAACTGTGTTCAAGAAACAGCGTTAGCGAGTGGATTTGCTACAATAAATCTATCTTTATCTTTCTATATCTCAACTTCACGGAGATCAATTATCTCCCGAACTGAGCGATACCTGCTTTAGAATTTGCCTGGATAGATGATGGGACCATGTTCATAAATGAACAATTTTATCCAACAACTCTTTAAGCTATATCAACAGCTGATTCATAATCAGCATCTAACGCTATGACTATCCCAGTATCCCGCTTAGAACTCTTTCCAATATACTGCTCCCACTAAAAAGAGAGTAAACTAATAACCCGTGATAGACACTCTGTCATTCATGTTCCTTTGGAAGTCAGAATCAGTAAACGCCTCCTTATGGAGGCTGCCATTACTATACACCAAGAACAGCCTCATATATTCGTCACCGGTTCCTTTTGTTTTTCTAGGATTAGGCTAATATATGCTTACTACAACAGATGCAAAAGCATCATCTGGTCTGGTGCATGACATCGTATGATCAATCCAATTGCCGAAGCAAGTGGAAAGTCATTCATGCGAGTCCCTCTCCTCATCAGTCCAGAAGACATCTATTTAGAGAGGGTGACTCTTTCACATGCCAGTATGCTATAGAACTATGAGTCGTCCATTCTAAAACCCTTTTGGAATGGTGTCATCTTACCTAAATTAAAACAATACCAAAACTTACTAGAGCTATCTTTATAGACCCAGTCACCAGAATGATTGATATATTATCCAAAACCTATATAGAGAAACATTTGTGACAAACATTGTTTGAACGAAATGTAGTATAAGAATATCACTTTCTTTAAGGAGTTTGACATCCTTATACAATATGAGGAACATGACGGTACTCTCTACATCCTTCTTACAAATAGCAGGTTCATCTATCATTTTGATGAAATCAAATACTTTGGCTGTAACATCAATAACAGATTATCCTTTCTCCTCTATGCCTTCTTTAGTCTACAAATAGACGTAAGTAATTTGCACACCTTTCGCTGCTCCCATTGACAATGATAACTCTCTGGCAGAGTCATATACATGTACTTTTCTAAATCCCTATTTACAAAGACATTATATTCATCCACCTGCCAAATATCATAGTTATGAAAAATAGTAATGGCAAGTTATATCCATATGAATTTTAGCACATATACTGAAGTAAAAGTTTCATCACAATCCTCACCGGGTATTTGATGAAATCCTTTTACTGCTAGTCTAGCCCTATTAAGTTACTATCTTTCCATCTGCACTGATCTCGAAAGATCTACTTGCTCCTTATGAGTTTTACCCCTTCAAAAATATCCAACAAAGTCAATAATTTGCTGGAGTGAGTGGAGTCATTATCATATGATGCAAGCCTTCTTGTCACTGTCTACGAGGAAACCAAAGTATCTCTCGGGTGGCTGATATTACCTACTAAATCTGCGGAGTAGCTAAAGTTTGTTGGGGTTAATTGAATCTCCTGGTTCTACTAAATCTTCAGTAACTGTTTGTAGTTCTGGAATCACTTCTATTTCTACCATACTCCCACTAATTTCTTTTGCAAGAAATTTCTTTTCTAAAAAGGTGGCGTGTCGAAAATAAAACAACTTTTAATCCTGAAAATGGTAGAAGCTAAACCTTTGGTAAACCTTGGGATAACCCACAAACTTTCTATTACCGAAACATGCCTTGAGTTTGTCTGGATTGTGTTTTTAAGTATACCGAATAACTCCATATCTTAACAAATTTAAGATATTTTCTCATTCTATATCACATATAGAATCACATGCACTAATTTAGATGGAAGCATATTCAATTGGTATGCAACTGTTTCTAGTTCATATTTCAAAATTAAAAAAGCTATACAACATTACTCATCATTGAGCGCACCCAGGGACGATTAATATGAGAGAGAATTAAATTCTCGATTATATAACTACGGAATACCTAGCATAAATATCCACATCTTGGAACACTTCGATGAATCTTGATATTTCCAGCATTTGGTTTTCTACTTTATTCTTATATGCTATAAACTTCTCAAAATCTTTGGACTTTGAATTTCAACAAGAATGCGTGTTTAAACTCAGAGAACTTATAAGAAAACGGAATGAAGTATGAGTACGAACCCTTTTTCCATGTAGACAGCGGACAACATACATCATTTTGTATAAGTCATATGAGTTCACTAACTCATACTCTGTATGTTGTAATTTAAAATTTGTATTTTGGTTAAGAATATTTACACCGTTATCTTTATGCACCTTACCCAATCAATAGATTGATATAGGTAAATGTTAAGAACGTGTTTTTCAAAATTATATCCCACTTTATCTAATAAAAAAACAGATATATCAGTTTTAAAAATTGGTGCATAATAACAGTTATTCAAAACCAAAAGTTTCCCGATAGGCAAAATCAGGTGATCACCGGAGACTTTTCAGCCTGCAATTCTGACTGCTGAGCCAACATCCCACACATTTGCTGCAGGAGGAGGGCCATTTTTTCATATTGGTGGCCATTTCCGCCGCTTCATTCTCTTTTTTATCAAGAGCTCGTTTTAAAGAGTCAACATCAGACTCTTCCCCTGTTATGTCTTCTTGCTCGTCTTCTAGACGTATCTTTGATGGTGGGCTGACGAGTGTTGTTGCTTAAAAGGCTAGTTCTTGCAACTTTCGCTGCCTTTGAGCTATATTCAAAGACCGAGTATGAGGTCTATGACTAGTGGAAGCGTCATTTTCACTTCCATCAATATGAATCATTCGCACGGTGTGAGCTACTTCAGCCTCGTGCATAGAGCTGCTGGCATTTGTCCTGTTGGGATTTACACTAGGCGGCGGAGATCTCTCCGGCCTTTGCCGCTTAGGGAGAGACTCTTTGGACTTAGAAACTGAGTCGTCGGCCTTTAGTGGATTCCTGAGCTTCTCAGAATTTGGAGATGGGCTGCTGTTGATAACAGAGCCATGAACTTCTTTCCAGAATTTGTAGATTATTGAGGAAAGTTTTGGCTTGAACGTTGGCTTCTGTTCATTTGATGCCTCCGCGGGTAATGGAGACTTCTTCAAGATAGCGGTAGGCAAGTTTCGCCTTACCCTCTTCAGTGGCTCAAAGCTATTCTTTATCGGAACAACCGCATTAATAGTGGGCACCGGAGTTGGCGGAGTTAGCCCTGATGGGGAGATTCCCTCGGCCTGTCTTTATCGACGCTAATAATGACGTCGAGGGCATCTTGAAGCAGGAGCATCTTCAATTTCGTGAGCTTCATCGTCATGCCCCTGTGTGGCTTTGGAGCTTTAGCAGTTGTCAGTCGCTTGAAGACTGACGTCTTAGTCAGAGTAGGAGCTTGAGGTGCCAGTCTGTGGAAGATAGACTGTCTTGGAGGTGAAGCACCCTTTAGCATCTCAGGAGTAGTAGGAGCTGTAGGTGTCGGACTCTTGATGACTGACTTCTTTGGAGCGGCCAGAATGGTTGAAGTGGCTGGAGTAGCGAAGATCAGCTTTTTGAAGACTGAATTCTTTGGTATCATAGGCTTCTTTGATAGGCCTACAGTGTATTCAGCCTCTTAAAAACTGAGCCTTATGATTTTATAGGTTTCTCGAAAGTGCCTGCGGAGCTTGTTTCTAGCCTATCAAAAATCGAGCCTTCTGATTTTGCGGGCTTCTTTGATGGGTCCACGGAGCTTGAATTCAGCCTATGGAAGACTGAGTTATGGTGTTTCACAGTCTTCTTGGCTGAGCCTGCGGAGCTTGTTGTCAGCCTATCGAAGACTAACTTCTTTGAGGTCTCCTCTTTTGGCGTTGTGGCACTAATGGTAGGGAGGAGTGGAGGCGTTTTTCCGAATTGGAGCCCGTTCCATTCTTGCATGAGTTGGGCTATTGGGATGCTGATCAGTGAGGCCATAATCTGCCTGGAGAAAATAAGCTGGGATAGGGTGGTGCTTGAATTGTAATTGTTGCAAGAGGCCAATGAGACCTTCTTAGGAGAAATAGCACCGGATTCAGTATACCCTGAAATTCAAGAGCAACCAAAAACCACCGCGATTTTGTTTGCGAAGAAACGACACACAAAATGTGGAGTGGAAAGAGAAAAAATGGTCCCACTGAGCATGTCGGAATCTATTTATCACCGAAAACGAGGACTTGAGGCAATACGATTTAGACCGTCTAGCTTGAATTTAAGGGTAGATGCATAGGTTTGATCCATCAAGCTCTCCGAAAATACTAAGTTGATTTATAGCACCGTATATAAGAGGTTTGGAAGGATACAACCGATGTAGCTAACTTCAGATTCCATCTCGGGGTGAAGGGTTTATTGATTGTGGGGACGCATTTTTCATGCAGGCATAAGCCCCTGCAGTTAATTACGTTGTCACGTACAACAATAACTTTCTGTTTCTCCAGGTTCTTATCTTCGTGTGTCATATCTTAAATTTTGTTTATTTTGGGTTGCTCTTGGATTGTATACGGAGACTAATTTTGTCGTCGCCCGTAAAGCGTGGATTAGTCCAAATCTGTACTTATATTTTCATGATTTGGGTCAAGCATTTGCTTGACGAGGCCCATGTTGATGTCTTGGTTAGCCAACGAGTGTGAACTTAGGTAGCATTTCTCATATTTTTTAGTTCCGTTAGTTTAGATGAGAGTAGAAGCTCCGTCTAAGGACATGTTAGTCTCATTTGAGAACTAAGGTCAACTTAGGTGGCATGAGAATATTGTTCTCAGTTTGATCATTTGATCACAGTAAAAGCTTAAGCCTCGAGACTTAGCCAATTTGGGCTAAGGTATACTCGAGTCTTGACGCTTGCCGCTTGGGCGGCTTGGCGACTTGCCCACGTGTGTTTCACATGGCTCCCGTGGGGAACATTGACGCTTGGTCATGTGCATTTCACGTGGCACCTGGCGAGGTAAATTGAGTGCTTGGTGCGCAGCATCGGCATTGACTTGGCTCAGCAAGGCGCTGACGCAAAGAACGCCGCCCTTAGAGGTTAACCTCTAGCGCAGCTACCTTCAACGCTGGCTCCACATGTTTTGCACATGGGCGCACATCTAGGATTTTGGAGTTAACTCTATCTTCTACCATATAAAGGTTAACCTTTCAAAATCTATATTTTTGAAGCTTAAGCTTCTATGATCTTTTTTATCATAAATTTTTTAAAAGATCAAGTTTTTGTGATCTTAAGTTCCCTGGGTCATGGTATGCATGTCCTTGGTAGGAAAATTTGGTCATGTGAAACTTAAACTTCGTGTTCATGGCGATTTTTACAACCTTGCATCTTTATGGTGGAGGGATACTTAGGTTTTCCTTCAAATCTCAGATCTTGAGATCGAAAATCCCTCCATGAGTACTTATGTTCTCGACAAAAAGGAGATTTGACTCAAGGATTTTTGATCCAGAAGAAGAACTTAAGTTCTTTCTGAAATTTAAGCTTTAATAGAGATTAATCCCCTTACCTTATCTAGGGTTTTTTGGAGGAAGGAGAAGAACTTGCTTGCAGAGACTTAAGTCTCGGTTTCTTTAAAGCTTATAGAGGGATTGTCTATATCGAGATTAATCTCCTAAGATCCCATTTATAGGAGAGGAGAATAATCAATTGAGTTGAGAGAACCTCTCTTTGAGAGATCCCAAATTAATCTTAAAATCAACCGGTGATCTTAAGCATCGTTGGATCATTGATCCAAAGAGATTTCTTGTTAACAAGCAAATATTTTTCTGTTTAAGAAAGATAAGGGAAATATTTTCCCGAAAATAGAGCTTAAACTCTATCTGAAGCGAGCACTTCACAAAGATAGGCGCTGGCGCTAGAGAGAGCATCGACACTTTTTGCGCCAGAGTGTGATTGGCACCACGTGCATTGCATGTGCGCAGCGCAAGCTTTTGCACCAAGAAGCATTGGCGCTGCTTACGCCAGTGCCAAGGTTTTGAGCTTATGCTCCTGAGATGGAAATTTAGCCATGAATAATGCGGTGAGTTGCATATTAAACGATGAGATGTGTAGAAACGTTGTGAGTGGGAGTTCGGGAACTTCTGCACTCTCAGTGGAGAATCACAGCAAAACGATGGAAAGGGGAAAAGAGAAGAAAGGCAAGTTTAAAAGCCAAGGAAAATCAAAAGAGAAGATTCAAGGCGACTGTTGGAATTGCCGAAAGAAGGGTCACAGAAAAAGCGAATGTAGACTCTTAAAGAAAGACTCAGATGAGAAGGAGGATGAAAAGAAAGCCAATGTGGTGTCTACACATGAACAAGGGAAACAAGGGCTTTGTCTATCTGCGAACGAGAGCACAAATGCGGATACCTGGTTCCTAGATTCAAGAGAATCCTTTCATTTCAGTTTAGATCGGCACCATTTTAGCGAGTACGTTCAAAGGGATCTTGGATATGTGATGGTGGAAAACGGTTAGCCGTGCAAGACAATTAGAAAAAGGACAATCAAACAACAATCATCAGGAGGAGATAAAATAAAGCTGAAAAACATGAGACACATTTCAGATCTGAAGAAAAACTTAATTTCTACAAGTCAGCTGACAACGAAGGTTATATAACGGTGTTTAGGAATTCTTAGTGAAAGATTTCCAAAGGATCGTTGGTGGTCGTAAAGAGCAAGTTAAGCAGTTCATTGTACTTATTCAGTGGGAGCAGTGGAGGTTCAATTACGTTGGCGGCAAGTTCAGAAGTAGATTCTGGGTATTCATTATGGCATAAGCAATTAGAGCACCTCAGCGAGAAGAGTATGAAGATTCTTCAGGGTATGTGCTTATTTCTGGGCTGAAAAGGGTGGATTTTTGACTTTACGAGGGTTGCGTTTATGGAAAGTAATGCGCGCTCAGATTTCAGATTGGAGGCGTTGCTAAGAATACCAAGAAGCTAGAAATGGTTCATACGGATGTATGGGGTCCGGCCTCGGTGGAGTCTTATGGAGGAAATCCGTACTTCGTAACTTTCATAGATGATGTAAGCAAGAAGTCCTGGGTTTATGGGATGAAGAAGAAGTCTGATGTGTTTGGTCTCCTTAAATACTGGATTATGCAGGTAGAGAACCAGACGGGGATGAAGGTTAAGTTCCTGAAGTCTGACAATGGCGAGGAATATTGCACACAAGAGTTCGATGCGTTTTGGTCGCAGAGGGTATTCATTGGTTGAAGATGGTACTAGGATGCCGCAACATAACGACATTGCTAAAAGGATGAACAGGACAATCCTAGAGCGGATGCAGAGCATGACCTTGGATGCGGATGTGCCGAAATTCCTATGGGCAGCATCTGTTGATGCTGCTGTGTATCTGATCAACAGAAGCCTGGCAAGTTCGTTCGATAGAGGTATTCCGGAAGAAATTTGGTCAGGTAAACCGGTTAATTACTCGCATATCAATGTATTTGGTTGCATTGCGTATTCTTTGATTGATAAGGGGGAAAAGAGTAAGCTTGGCTCCAAGTCTAAGAAGTGTGCTTTCATCGGGTATGATGGAGATGAGTTCGGATATCGGCTGTGGGATTACATAAGCAAGAAGGTAATATGAAACCGGAACATCGTCTTTGATGAGCAACACTGTACAAAGAAGAAAAACAAGTCAAGGATAGTGCAGTATCAGAGTTCGTCGGGCTAGATGGAACTCAAGAGAGCAATCGGGTACCAACAAGTGAAAATCAGAATATGGAGGACACGAGCATGGCAGTGAAGGATCAGGTTGAAGAACAGATTGAAAACCAAGTTTAGCAACCAGATGTAACAGTTCTGAGGAGATCTACACGAGAGATAAGGCTACCTGAAAGACTTATTACCAACTTCATATTGTACACTGATTCAGGAGAGCCTGAATTCCTTATAGATACGACGCAAGATGGTGCTAGCAAGTAATGAGAGCAAGCTATGAATGAGGAGATGGATTCTTTGAAGAAGAACCATAAGTGGGATCTAGTGAAGCTATCCAAGGGTCGAAAGGTGTTGCTAAATAGGTAGGTGTACATGATAAAGGATGAGATTGATGCCATGAAGCAGTACAAGGTTCGCTTGGTAGTCAAGTGATATGCGCAATAGTATGGGATAGACTATCAAGAGATATTTTCTCCAGTGGTGAAGATGGCTTCAATTCGGGTAATTCTCAGTATCCTGGCGGTGGAGGATTTGCACTTAGAGCAGCTGGATGTGAAAATAGCATTTCTTCATGAAGATTTGGAGAAGGAGATCTATATGATGCAGCCACAGGAATACGAGGTGAAGGGGAAAGAAAATATGGTATGTGGACAGCGAAAAAGCTTGTATGGACTCAAGCAAGCTCCAAAGCAGTGGTATCTCAAGTTCGATCCATTCATGTTAGAGACAGGATTTGTGTGCTGTGATTCAGATCACTGTGTGTACGTTCAGACTTTTAAGAATGCCGACTACATAATTTTATCAGTTTACATGGATGACATGTTGGTAAAGGGTCTGCATTTAGAGAAAATTCAAATTCTAAAGAAGATGATGGCTGAAAAATTCTCCATAAAGAATATAGGAGCAGCCAAGCAAATTCTGGATGTGAAGATCATAAGAGATAGGAAGCAACTAAAGCTGTAGTTATCGCAAAAGGATTACGTGGAAAAGGTTTTGAAGCGGTTCAATATGGACAGGTCAAAACCGGTAAGTACGCCTTTAGCGAAACACTTCAAACTCAGTAAAGAGTTATGCCCGACAACTCAAGAGTAGAAAGCTAAGATAGCAAGAGTGTCTTATGCATCTATGATGGAGAGTTTGATAAATGCAATGGTGAGTACGAGATCATATATTTCATATGCAGTGGGATTTATGAGCAGGTACATGTAAAACCCGGGAAATGAACATTGGAATGTGGTTAAGTGGATATTGAGATATCTTATGGGAACGTCCAGTCATTGCTTATGTTTCGGGGGTGACTTTCCAAAGGTGTAAGATTATGTTGATGCGGACTACTCGAGTGATCGAGATAGTGGGAACAGCACAACGGGGTATGTAACAAACCTGAAATCCATGTACGTTTGTATCAAGTTCAATGTAAATATGAAGCTGTGTTTCAGCTCTGACAATGAGTTATAAGTAATGCTTGTTAAATAAAAGCAAGAAGCAACTCGTAGGTTACTGGTTAATACTCTCAACTGTTATTCCATAGCTCGCATGTTCCAATTCTATCAACCCTAATTATTTTAATATTTTTCTTTTCGACATTTTGGAAGTCTAAAAATTTACACGAGCTTCACACGGGTTTACGAAACGTTGCAACTGAAACAAAGCATTAAAATAAGACCCTTAACCTAACCCAAACCCATGGCACGAACCCTAAGGCAATTGCCTCTGTTTTAGCCACTAGTTTTATAAAAGTAGCGGCCCGGGCTTAACCAAATTGGTCTGTGCTCCATCCGTGCATCCTTTCAGCTCCCTGCTACCCTTTTTGATACTTTAAATCCCCTGAATTCAACTAGAGAACTGTCAGGCCTTTCATCTCTATAATTAATTCTTTTTAAATCCTTTTAATTTCTCATACACTTATCCTCACTCCATATAAATACCTAGCTATCCTAGCCCATCCCCATTTCTGAAATTTCCTCTCAAAAAGTTCTCAAGTCCAAGCTAAGGGAATCATGCTTATTTTTTACCTCGCGACATCATTCACTCAAGCTCGTTGTCGATCTCAAGTTTGTTCCTCGGCTTCATCCTCGGTCTCGGTACTTAATCGAGCCTTCTTCTTTTCTTTTCTTGCTTGTACGAGTGGAACCCGTAAGTCTCCTTCGATCTCTCTCTCTTTCGTTCATTCTCTTATCGACATAATAATAATAATAATAAAATGGTTTTAGCAAGCTAATTCAACCTTGACCTATTTAGTAGAAATCCTCTTATTAACAAGAAAACATCACATATTAATATATCAATCTTGCAAGATTTGTCTCATCTAGCTTATATGTTTTAAGTTCGAATTTGCCATGCTAAACAAAACAAGAACACAATATAACGATTAAATACCATATTCAATTTACTATCTCGATTACAATATTTAGTATGTTGACTTAGCTAGTACGGGGTAATGACCTACCCAACACATACACATGGAAAATATAGCACGATACCATATTTATAATTTTTTAACAAAGAAACGTATTTCATTAAAATACTTTCAAATTCAAAAAAATACGGTTTTATCAATATTTTCATCTTTTGCAAATACGTCTCTACAACTCTCATTAGGGGGTCCGTTTGTCATGCCTCACTTCCCAATAGACGGAAACGGTGATGTAGCAAGCCCACAACGTATTTACTATGAAATAAATACGTTAAACATAATTAAGCAATATATAAATGAACAATAATGACAAGAGTAATAAAAGGAAACAACAACTTTATTTACATTCAACTTTATATACAACTATTTGTAATGAAAAGATACAATGATATAAAGCAAATGTCACAACAACGGCACACACAAAATAAGTGCAGAGAGAACTAATAGTCAGGCTGAGCTGTAGGCTAGTCCAAGTCCTTCTAGCTCGGTTTTATCTCCTCAGAGTCCGGTCCTCTTGACGAACATCCCAAAGAAAGAAAACAGAGAGGAATGTTGTCAGCAAACTAGCGCTCGGTAAGTCTTAAAAGAAGAAATAAAAGATAGTATGTAATATGAAATGAACAGGTAAAGTTGTATATGATCGTTCACAGGTATAGGATAGTTATTCTAACGTGGTTATTTGTAGTTTGATAAGGATGGTATTCATGTATACGATAGAAGTCCAACTTACCCTGTGGACTATGGTAACATGTAGTGCAAGGCCCCGTTATAACTCACGGGACAACGGCACGTGAATTCATGTAGGTGTCTTTTAAAGTGACCTCTCATGCCCGATATACGTTCCGTACCAATCTACCCCTTTATCCCTGCGTAATGTATTATATAGATTATGTTTACAGGTCTTGGCCGAAACCATGGATATAAAATTTTCAGGTTCATGTTCAGGGTGTAATCATGTGTTCAAGTAATCATGTTGAGTTCATATCAAGTTATAACCATGGTTCTGTCAAGTTGAGTCAAGTTTGAGTTTGATATTTGAATTCAAGTATTCATGCTCATGATCAAGTATTTAAGTTCGTGTTTGATTTTGGATTTAGTTTGAGTTTGAACTCAGGTTGAGTCAGACACTTGTAAACAGATTTACCTCTTGAATTCTTAGGTTCGGGAGTAATCGGCAATTGCTGCATATGAACGGCAGGATTTGTGTCTTTCCAAAATAATTTCCATTGATAACTCTCTTAAGTTATCTAACCTGAATAGGCAAGCACTCACTTTCTCCGGCTCCTCAGGGCTCAAGAGAATTGATCCCGCTTAAACCTATATTTACTAAAGTTCTTAAAATATTGTTTTGTATATCTCGATGGGGTTTTATATAGTTTAAAAATAAACCTCGAGGGTGAGTTGTATTACTTAGGGTTTTCATGAACATGTATTTTAAGTATTTAGGGTATTTTAATGATAATTACTTAGCTTTTAAAAGTTTATATTATTTTATTGAAAACTAGTCCTTTTTGGTAACTTGATGGTATTTTATTAACATTTTTCTATCTTTCATTTTTATAAAAAATGTAGTTTCATAATATATTGAAAATCTGGATTTATAATTTTATTTAATTTTAAAAATTAGTCTTATTTAGAAAATTCGTATTTCTTAAAAACCGTATTTTATTTCCTTTCGAAATCGAATACTTCGTGAAGAGTTATGCATCTTGCTCTACTATCCCAAGGATGTGTGATAATCCGCACCATCAATTAGCGGATCCCCTAATGAGGGTTGTAAAGGCGTATTTGCCAAGGATTTTCAAAATACCGTTTTAAAATAAACCCGGTTTTTTTAAAAGATGTGGTATTTTATTGTAAAGGTTATTCTTTGAACCAAATATACATCTAAATAGGTATCGTGCTATGAAACCAAAGTGTGTGGGGGGGTAGGTCGTTACCCCGTGAAGTTTTTCCTAAAGGTATAGTTTTAACTAAATCGAAAAGATGTGATAATAAAGTTCAAGATATTTTAATTAAAAGTTCATGTTATGGTTGTTTGACATGAGAATTTTGGTTAAATTTGAATCTAAATATTGGTATTTAAAGTTACAAGTAATGTAGTAAAATTAGATTGACCAATATATAAAGGAAAAGGAAGTTCTAGGTTTTAAAAAGAAAGGTATCGATAATAACTCCACTTTACCTATATATGATTTGAAGATGAATTTCAATGAAAAGAAGGAGAGTTGGGAGGGACTTACGGTTTGAAAATCTCAAGGAAAGAGTAAGTAATAAGAGAGAGGCTTCGTGGCGTCGCGGGAGCTCCGGAATTGGTTTCGATCTTCGACAGAAAGAGCTTAGTCGCTAACTCCACTTGCACTTAGGAACTTTTTGAGAGAATTTTTGCTAGTATTTCAGAATGGTGAAGAGCTAAAACATGGGGTGGTATTTATAGTATAGAATTAGGGTTTGGGAATTAAAATTGTGGTTAAAATGCATTAAAAATATATTAAATGGTGAAATGAAAGGTCTCTGTTTGATTGCAGGGAAATCAAACAGTGCAGAGGAGTTAAGGGAAGCTGAAGGGATGAGTGTGCAAAGCACGGATCAAATTGGATGCATCAGAGCCGTCGGCGCCGGCCCATGGGGCATTTTCGCTGGTCGGATCTTGAGGGTTTGCCTTGAGATTCGTGCCACGTGGGTTTTCTGTATTTACTCCATTTTACACATGTTTGATTTTTCTGAAACTTTTCGTTTCCCTGTGTATTGCACGAGCAACTCTTGGGCTTCAGAAAAAAATATTTGTGTCTGATGGGATTCGAACACACAGGCTACGTCACAGCAGTGTAGAGCCTTTACCGGTGAGCTACAAGTTGCTTCTTGCTTTTATTAAACAATTCTAAATTATAACTCTTACACATGCAGTAATACTCTTTTCTGTACAATAACAAGAATTTTTCCGTACAGTGATTTCAGAGTCGTTACACCGTTTGTAGATAGTGTGGATTATTGCACTTTCTTAGGATAGTAGAGTGAGATGCAGACTTCTCATGGAAAATTCGGTCTTGAAAGGAATAAAATAAGGTTTTAAAGAAATTACGATATTTTAAAACAAAGTTAAACAAATTGCAAATAACTTGAAACATATATTATAATTCTAAAGAATTTTTTTTGAAAATTAGGTAAATACTCTAAAATAAAAATATTAAAGTTTTTAAGAAAATACCCTCAAGTTTCCAAAAGATAGATTTTTCATAAAAATACCATAAATTTTTTAAAGCTGGGTTTTATTGCTTAAATATCTCTAAATATAAAATACTTTTTATAAAAACTATTGATGTTCTAAATTAACATGTTTTAATCAAAACACCGTTGAAATTTATTTTTAAAAAAATTAAAACATTTTACATAAACCCCCTCAAGGAATGCAAATATGTAAATACATATAATTAAAAAACTTGATAAATATTTAAGGATTTTAGATTAATAATGGTTTAAGCAGTATCAATTCTCTAGGCCTCGGGGAGTCGGAGAAAGTGGGTGTTTGCCTATCGAGTTTAGATAATACTGTTAGTGTATATGCCCTAGAGGCCATTACTGTATCATACTAGTTTGTATATTACTTAATGGAAGCTTGGGATATTCACAGTTGTATAGACAATCTTGCTCAAAATTGTAGTATGCTACTTGGTTTGTTTCTACTTTAATGTGTACATGTGTTTCTTTTAGTATATCACCTATACACATTAGTAGAAGCCCTTAGGATCTTTGCTTGATTACCAGCGTTGTGATGGCAGTCACACTCGTGGGGGCTGGGTAATCCACAAGCACATCCTTATACAGGGCTCTGGTCATAGGACTATCGAGACAGGGTATCGATACTCCGGAATAGACTGGCGTATGCGCTTCTCATCCCAACAGGGGAGACGGTCTGTCCCACAGCCGTCAGTACGTCGTACTTGAGATAGTATGCGGGTGCTCGTTAGGTTACGAGTACACTGGACAGGACTCGTCGGGAACTGTTGGTTGGTACTATACCTATCGTCAGTTATCAGTTCCCAGGTGACATGAGTACAGCGTAGTCCGCTGACTTGACACTGTCATTTCGCCTCGAGTGTGTTCCCACTGCACTTTGATTACTACCCTACCACGGCTCAAAGGAGTCGTGCAAACAGGTAGTACTTGGGTGCAGTCCCGAACCACTTGGAGGCAGTGACGGTTAGACAGGATTCGTCTCTCCCGGTATTGGGAGTTGATATCGCGCTGTATTAAGGAGAGTCATTACACATAATCGTCCCTGGCCAGGGCAAGCGAGATATACTGGTGGATTTCCGGTGTTATCTCAAGGTGTTCTGGGCTACACTCCGACACGACTTGTACCGCTATTAGGGGACTGACGTTTACCGCCCCCCTAGGCCCGCCATGCGATATTCTCAGACGAACAGACCGGACTGTACGGAGACTGTCACATTCAGGCTTAGTTGGAGTTCGGATGAGTTCACCTCGTCAGTCTTCTTATCGGCATCTACCTGGGGGGCGTTACGCACAGCTAGTGCCGCTTGCAGTCTGTGGTTAAACCCACTGCCAGCGTAGTGTCGAGTCTTTAGAGTCCCACACAGAAAGCTATTCGCCTTTAGGCAAAAGAGTAGAGGTCGCATGGTTTTGCGACAGGGTTCGGTCACATCCGCGCACTTGTGCACGTTTGGTGTCCGGGCAGTTATTACTAGCGGGCTTTGGTTTAAGCCAGATCCTAGTATACGTTTTGGGATTGGTTTTATCTCGTTTGTATTCGTGTTCCTCAGAACGCGGATGCGGGTGTGTATGCACGGTTGACAGACACAGAGGCAAAGGATTCTCATTAGGGTTGTTGACTGTTGACTTTTGCTAAACCCTAATGAGAATAAGAAATATGATTAATAATAATATTAATTAAGTATTATTGTGCCATGGTTGGGTTGAGAGGTTGACTTTATTGACCGGTTGACTAGTTTGGACTTGTTGACCATCATCATGACAATGGCTATCATTTCATGGCTATGACTTTTGCTTGCTTGTTGGTTTGCAAAATGCATTAAATGCTTGAAATGATAATGCCATTGACATGAACCATCACAAGATGCTTAATTATTGTTATTATTATGATTATTTTGTTTTTTGAGAGCATGGTTGCAAAAGTCTTCTCTCATTCTATCATATTGATTCTCTCTCATCCTCAAGCTCTCCCTCTTCCTCTTGCTCTCTCTCTTGCTCATGGTTCTATTGTCTCATGAGTTGAGAAACAAGAACCATAGAGATAAAACCCAAAACACTTCTCTACTCATCCTAGTGTACAAGGTCTAGCAAGCCAAGTATTCTAGTTTCCTCTAGATTGAGGTTGGAGCCAAAGGTAGAAGCTTTCGGGTGGATCCATCTTCGGCACAAGGAGACGACGAGGTGAGGCCAATCCAACCACCACAAGGAGTTGAAGAGAAGGAGTTCAAGTTAAGGTATAACCCCTAACATAGTAGTTAAACTCTTAGTTAGGTTGTTAGATAGTTAGTTTAGCAAAGATCCGGTTTTTGAGTCCATGTTACCTCCACCGAAAAAATCGTTTTTCACCATTTCCGCATCCCCGAAAGAACCGAGAAGGGTAATGTGGACTTACAAATACTGCAAATTAAAGGAATTATCATTGGCAATGGTCTTTGAAAAAGTCACAAATACTGCGGCTCATGTACAATGGTTGCCCGATTATTCCCAAACTTAAGATCTTCAAAAAATAAATCTTTTTAATAATATATGATTAGAACTTGAACTCGAATTATAAATTGACTTGAATTCTAATCTAACTTGAACCCGAACTTAAACTTAAATTTCAACTTGACTTGAACATGAATTTGAACATAGACTATCTACTTGAAACTTGACATGTATACATGAATTCAACAAGTATACTTGAAACCAACTTGACTCGAATCATGAACTCAACAAATATACTTGAAACCAACTTGACTCGAACCATGAATACAAATGATATAACTTACACTTGATATGACTACATGAACTCAATCTTGATATTGTATCACCTTTTGTATTCATGAACTCAATCAAGATTTCTAACCTTAATCATAGTCTAATATACGTGGGGTGTTAGAGTAGTTCAATTGTGAATCCAACAGAATCTCAGGAATCCCTCTAGTTCATGAATCCATGTCTACTAACGCATGCAATCTATCATGAGGACTCGTGTTTCCAAACCTTTAGGGCTCTACTCTTGGGTTAGGAATACTTCAATACTAGGTTAAAATCCCATTATTAACACTTGATTCGGGCCCGTGATTTCTTACTCCTAGGGCCCTACCCTTGAGTTTGAGAATACTTTTGTGATTGATTGACATTTACATTTGGACTGACGTTAAATTGGAATATCTTATAGTGATCTGTTAAGACACATACTCATACTTACTCACACACATATAACACCTATTATATTATACATGCCATTTTACATAATTTTTATACATGTTAAACATTATATTTCCTTAGAGACTTACCGGGCGTAAGTTCGCTGACGGGCATTCCACCTACCTTTGTTTCTTTGAAATATTCGTCAGATAATCTAGAGACCGAGAAGGTGGACCCGATTGCTGAGGACTACAACTAGATCGCAGCCAAAGCCGACTTTTAGATTTCCTGTTCAGTTTTTCATTACCAATGTGCTATTTGTTTAGGCATTTAATGTTATTTGTATTTTCTTTATAGAACATCTATCCATGTAAATAAAGTTTGTTGAATGAATGTAAATAATGTACTTTGTTGAAAATTCCATACTCTTATTATTCTAGCAATGTGTATAATTACTTATTTACGCTTAGCATATTTATATTAAGAAATGACCTTCTTAATATAAATATATTGCGGGCTTATCATGTGGCCGTTACCATCCATTGGAAAGCGGGGCATGAGAGGGTACGTATTCATAGTTGGGGGAACAGCAGTTTGTTGGGTCTCTTAGTTGCAGAAAGTTGTGGCATTGTCAATGACGAAGTTCGAATATGTGGCCATCACGAAAGCCAACAAAAAGATAATATGGTTGCAAGGGTTACTCGAAGAGTTGGGTAAGAAATAAGATTTCAACACCTTGTGGGACGACAGCCAAAATACGATACGTTTAGCCAAGAACGCGGTATATCACTCTCAGATGAAGCATATCAGGTGCGGTACCACTTCATACGTATAGCGTTGGAAGATGGTGAGTTGACACTGCAGAACATTACAGGAGAAATGAATCCTACATATATGTTCACCAAGATTGTAGACAAAAATAAGCTGGATCTCTGTTACAGGTTGGCGAAATTCTACATGAAAATTTGATGAGGAAAATGCAGAAGCGGAATTGTATGAAGTCTATTAGGGTAGGAAATAAGGTGGAAGTATCTCCAAGTGGGAGAATGTTGAAATGTGAGGAAACTTTTGGTAGACATCTAATGTGAGAGGTGTACACGTCTGAACGTACACCAAGAACATGTCAAAAGAACATACCAACGGTAGACGTTTGAAGGCCAGAATGCAGACGTCTATAGAGAACCTTAGCCAAAGAGCAGAGCAGAGCCAGACGTTTAGGGCGGACATCTGGAGAAGCTAAAGCCTATTCCAGAGCAACGGCAAACGTCTAATGGGAAGGGTGCAAACGTCTGCCAAAGAAACTGAAAAGAAGCAGAGAAGAGGTAGACGTCTGACCAAGTATGGTGCAGATATCTGTCATCAGGATTTCTGTGCGAACCGAATTATTGTAATTTGAGTTTATCTCTTATTTTGGGTAGGATTAGGATTTGTCTATTTATAGAGATCTCTCATATGATTAATGTTCTGCCAATTTGAGAGACTATTATATAGAAAGAGTGATGGCTCGGTTCTAGAGAGATTTGAGAGAAATCTCCTACGATTACTCGTGGGTGTAATTTGATTCTAAGATCTAGTAGACTATTTCAGATTCCGCTTTGCTGGGGACTAGTCATACGGTGGGTGAATCTTATTAACAAATCTCTTCTCTGGTTTGTATGATTCTATTTGTTCTCGCACTTTATTATTTGTCTTTCGTTAGTTTCGCGGTGTTGTTACGTAATTGTTAGTCGTAGTATTGTTCCGTATATCGACTGTCTCCACTATCGTGATTGTTTATACCACAACAAATTATTATATAGTTAATCGATTCCTAAAAAAAGGTGAAGCCCCAGTATCACACTTAGAATTGTGCTTCCTCTAGACTCCACATGCAAAATTAACTTTAATTAGACAAAGTTCATCCCCACAAAGGCTAGCATACAAAAAACAGGAGACAATTTGGCAGCTAATGAGAGTTTATTCGGATCCTAATTGGACTATTAATACTAGTGCCCATCCCTATGAAAGAATATATACATAAATTCCCAATTAAGATATGTGATTCAATTCTATCTCCCAAAATGTGAATGGCGACTAGGAAATGTTCATACAACTTCCACTTTAACTTTTTTTTTTGTGCATCTTTTGGGTCGAAGGAGGATTGGAGGCTTTTTACTTTTTTCTCCACCAAGGGAAAAGAAATGAAGTGGGAAGCAAATTTTGGAAGAGGGGCATGAACTTAGAATGGTTGATGCTTAAAATAAGGTCAATGTAAAGCAAGCATAAAACAAGAGGATGGTGCTTTTTAGATATAGTAGCATGATAAATGGAAGTATGATCAGGTCTATGTCTTTACTTCTTCAGTGAAAACAAATTTTATTGTCCCGAGAATATGTGTCCGAACACGAGAGAATCAGAGCAAGCTTTCACAGATGCCCTAAAGACTTTACTTGGTTTTTTCGGATGATACCGAGAGTAGAACACCTGATATATATTTATTGATACGGGATTAAACTTACTCTAGGAACAACCAAAATCCTAAATCTAGTTGTTAGGAGATCATATATATATTTTTATGTTACACATTTGTGCACCTGACTCTGATTTAATAAAACATGTTCTGTTGCAAACATATTTAATGAAATGATGTAAGACGAGGCTTTAGGCTTTTGCACACTCTTGACGAATTGTAAGGGATTGGTATAATAAATTAAATTCTCAAACAATATAAATAGTAGCACACAGCCAACAATAGACTTAATTCTTTTTTATATTATTAAAATAAGAACTTGCTATAGAAAGTATAGATTTCGTTTTAGGGTGGGATATTTGTGAAAGCTCATGGGCTTAAGCTCAGCTTAGCTATTTCTCCTACCACATGCTATATTAGATATTTGTCTGTTTTGCTTACATGCATGTATTTAAAGAATAAATTGAAAGTTATTAACTTGTACTATAAACCGTCAGAGTTAATGCAAGTGAAGAATTTTATTTTCCTATATGATGAAGACCGTAAATTCCATATCAGAGAAAATTCGCATAGAATTTTCTTAAGATGATAGGAATTTGAAAAATGCATGTATGCCCACAAGCAATGCAAAGGTGGCCCTTTTTCTAAAGATGCTTGTCTTAAAGATGGTACTTTGTGTTTTATTCATTCTTCTTACATCTTTAAGGTTCAAAAGAGTTCCTTCTTCAATGCATCTTTTATGATCTTATCCCATCTAAAGGAATATCATTTCTTCTTTCTTTCTCTCTTTTAAGGGTGCTCTCATAATCTACTTGCTTTTCTCAAGCTAATTGGATTGGTTTGCTCATGGAAGTTTAATGATTTTAACCAAATAAAAAATTTTCAATCACATGGGGATAAAAACAAAATTAACCTTTTAACCCATCCAAACAATTACCCCCTTCAAAGGCATTAGTTATTACCTACAACTATTCTTTTCCTATCTCAAAAATCATTGAATGTTTAAGATAAGAAAAGAGGAACCCGTTTATGTTACCAAATTAATTTCTGAAGTTGTTACGGAGAGTTGAGGGATTTCCCCCCTTAATATTATTCTAAAACGTCTCAACAGTTCAAGTGCCCTTTGAGTTGATACGTAATTTTTGTTCAATTTTAAATTAATCCCATATCAATAAGCCTCGATTGGACATTGATCCTGGACAGCTCTTTACCTTGTTAAATGTGTTTTTCCATGTACCAAAACTCCAAAAAGTATGACGAGTGCAGAAATATTTAATTCTATCCATCTACAACTATTATAATACCAAAAAGAAGGGTGTAAAATAAAGGTGAAAAACGGCCCTCTATTTTGCCGTCATCTAAACAATGATGATGTGTCAACTTATTATGGCATGTGTGATGCACATAATTAAATTAATAAAATATAAAAATTAAATAGATTTATTAGTTTCTTATTTAAATCACTTTAATCCTATTTTTGAGAAATATCTTAAATACCTTTAGTTAAGATAATAATAATTTTCTCGACTAATTGCTTTTCATTTTAATATGCAATGATTTTATATAAAGGACGGTGTTAATATTTTTTATAACTATTTGTTGATACAATTAACATTCTACACAAATGAAAGAAGAAGAAGAGAAGAAACAAAAGTAAAACAAAGAATATAAGGTGAGTGTTCCTATCACTTACACATTTTAAGCTTATGAATTTTATAAATTATAATTTTTTACACATTTTAATCTTATGAAGTTTATAAATTATTTAATAATTTGATGTTGTCTAATTTATCTCAATAAATTGAATCAATTGAAAGAAGAACAATTTAACATTTGAAATGAACAAATAAATTGTTAGATATATTTTATTCTCTATATAAAACGTGCAATCGCACTTGCATGGTACTAGTATTTTGTAACTCTCCTGCATTTGGATACGTTTGGGTACCAAATTTATTGAAATTGGTTGTAGCCTTAAATAGTATAGGTGTCGGATACTGGTATTTACATGTTTGTATTAAAATAAAATTTTAATACGGATTCTTAATCATCTTAATTAAAAGTCATCAAGTATCTTTTCAAGATAAAAGCCATCCAGAATCTTTTCAGATCTCATAAATTTTTATTTAAATTTTGAGTTTTTTCAAATCGTAAAAATCTATTTTAAAAGTCTTTAAAATTCTTTATTATTATTACTAAAATTTATTAAGAATCTTTATTATCTTAACTAAAAGTATTTAAGATATTTCTCTCACAAAAAATTAAAGTGAGTTAAACTAATTAAATAACTAAAATATTTTTATCTTTATATTTTATTAATTAAATTATTTGCATCGCATATGCCATAATACGTTGACTCATCATCATTACTTAGATGGTAACAACTTACAAAGTATTTTCAGGTGATTCTTACATTCCTTCGTTGGTTAATGGTAGAGATAGAGTTAAATTGGAACGTTGATATAATACCTTATCTAATATTTTAATGCCAAACAAAGGGGCATAGGAAAATAAGTTAATAAACAATAGTCCTTTACTTTGGATAAACATACGTTTTATCACTTTAATTTTATAGTCGAGAAATATCATTTATACTTTTAGTTAAGATAATAAAGATTTTAAAAACTTTTGCTTGAGATAATAAAAGAGAGCTTACTAGTCTTGCGAATCATCGAATGTTAAAAGACATTTAATATAGATTCTTATGGATTTAATAAAACACAAAATCAATAAAAATTTATAAGATGTGAAAAGATTCTTAATGATTTTTAATTAAGATAATGGATCTTTTAGAGATTAAGTTAACATATCTACATTAAACCTTTAATTATGATATAGTTTGTTATTTCCATACTGTATAATGGTCATTTTCTTTATATAAATCCTCTCTTTCCTTAATGGTTTTACATCATTTCATTACTTTATATTTAGGTTTTTACAAATTGCAATCTAATAATAAAAGCTATTGAACATATGAAGTATATGAGTAATGAGTTCGAAGGTTCAAAATGTGTGCATTTCAATGAGACAAAGTGCGATATGCAAGTTCCGGGCTCAGTAATTAGGTTAGACGGGGAACTGAACAGCTCGAAGATCTATTAGCTTTATTAATTTTTTTAAACTTTTTTTTATATATTTTGTTTATTATTAATTTTTTTGCCAAAACGAGGGCAAAAAGCTCCAAGATCCATTGAAATTTCCGAGTTATTTCAAGTTTCACAATCATTTAGTTGCAGCTTTCAAGATCCATTGAAAGCTCCAACTAAATGATATGCACCAGGAACGGAACCTGCTTTCATGTATTAGAGAGACGAAAATTAAGCATCTCGAAAATAGGGCAAAGTTTATTTATAGGATCACGACAAACCATTGAAAATTTATTCATATCTACTAAGGCCCTAAGGCCTTACTTCTCGACAAATATAGATGCAAAAGAAGGCCAATATTCCTTCAAATTACAAAGAGAAGTTATATGATTATTTAAAAGTTGATTTTACATTTTTTTAACTAGCACAAAATATTGAAAATTTGATCTATCAAGATCAAAAAATTAAATCTTATTTGCATAAATAGCTTATTATGACTTTTTAGATAAATTTTAAATATGATTTATTATGTTCATTAATAATATATCATATATTAATTGAAGCACAGAATCAAAATTACAAAAATATACTTCTATGTTGATAATTAATTATTAAGCTTAGAGGTATTTGGTGTAAATTGTTTCTATACAACTCTTCTAAATGACCTAAGAATAAACACATAATCATGTAAGCAAATCTTAATTCTTCAAAAAAAAAATCATGTAAGGAAATCAATTGCCATAATTAATAAGATTTGCTTTGATTTTCGAAGATGCAATCATACAAACATAGGATGTCTAAACACAATCTGTTTTGATTCTATTGTTTTTTTGATTATCAAAATTAATAATTAAAAATTGAGTATATGATAATGTTAATAATTGATAAAACTTTCTTTGTACCTGGTTCCGTCCCTAATATGCATATATGAATGATTCTCTTATGAAAATTTTATAACTTTCACTAAATTATTGAATATCTTTTGTAGTTGAGGAAATAGATTACCAGTTAATAATTGATAAAACTTTCGGTTAGTGTCTATGGCCTAATCTAATCGTAAAATCGACGATCCGTTCTGGCCATCTTGTTCTACAAATAGAGTGATCTACGTGTGTGAATTTCTGATTTATATAATCCATTACAAATGATTGATCAAACAATTGAAAAATGGATGGTTTTTAAACACAATAAAAATGTGAAAAACGCTTAACCTACCGGACTTGAAATATCACCAGAATCTACCGAAGAGGCAAAATGGTGGGAGTGAGGGAGAGAGCCATCGGCCGGAAGAAAAAAGAATTTTCGTAATTTTTTTGATCTCAACATGCATGCATTTGTCATTTTTTCAAACCTCACTTTTGATAAGTAATGGATGGGAGTGAGGGAGAGAGCTATGGTTTGAGGTGACATCTCAACATCTAAGAAAGAAGTCTGAGAAATTTGTCTAAAATACTTATTTTTAATGAGAAAATGACATAATTATTTTTGAACACATGGGAAGCGGGTCTGTTTATTTTAGTATCATGGACAAAGATTTGATCTTTGGAAAAGATAAGAAAAAAGACAATGATTGTGAAGATTATTTAGAGGATTAGTTAAAATAATATAGGTTTGTGTTTGGTTTTGTAATCAATCTCGTTTGAATTAATTTTCAGTTACAATAAAGAATCTCCATTCAAGTATATTTTTAAATCAAAATAGGTGCCATTTTAGGTTGCAAAATAAGCACCAGTGGGGCTGCTAGTACTTTTTTGGGCCTGCCTTTGAGGGAAAAAAAGGGAGGACCTTAAGTTTATGTGTAGATGAGCCTAAGCCTGGTAGTCCCCACGATCCGAGTCCGAGCTGTTGGAGCTCGGGACCCCGGCACGAGCTGAACGGAGCAAGTTAACAAGCACTTCTTACTGTAGTGAAGGGTCTATGGTTTACTTAAATTGGCTATTGTGTGTGCTCTCCAAGGGCCCAATCTTAGGGCCACGTGTAGGCCCAAGCAGCAACACCTAGATTCAAGTCCAGTCATTTCATCTTTTATTTAAAAATCCCAGCCCAACCCTGTCCTGTCAAAAAACCTTAGGCATTTTTCTCATGTTAAAAACCCCCTGGGCTCACTAAAGTAGCTGGGAAAAAAAATTCTACCATACTTTTCTGCAATAAAGATCCATATGCGCATCTAACGACGACAGTTGTAAAGTTGAGAATCGGTCATGACTGCATGTCTACTTGCTTAACTGCAATATCTACAAACTAAACTACAGTATTTAATGACATACTTGTAATATCTAATAACTATATTGCAATAACTATGTAGATAACTGCAATATTTACACCGTTTTTGAGTCTGTTAGCTTTGTTGTGATATCTATGCAGTTTTCTTGAATATATATTTTTTCCCTGGATATATATTGCAGTTACCTTGCATATATGTTTCTTTTCGAAACAATTAACCTAAAATGCAAACTTAATAATCAAATCCATCCACAATCCAGTCCAATTCAAAAAGAAAAAAACCTAGGGCAAAAGAAAATGGTCTTGAGGGTTATCATTAATGCATGAACCTAGTGCACATGTTAAGTTTGTATGTTTGGTTAATTGTTTGGAAAAACCGTAAGGTAATTGCATATATATTGCGAGAAAAGAAACATATATTCAAGAAAGCTGTATAGATATTATAGAAAAATAAACATACTAAAAAATATGATAGATGTTGCAGTTATCTGGATTGTTATTACAGGTAAGTTATTAGAAATTGTAGATAAGTCCGTAGATATTGTAGCTGTTTCAATAGTTATTATAGATAAATTATAGATATTTCAGTTAAGTCGTAAATATTGCAGTTAAGTTGGTAACTTTGCGGTCAAGATTTAACCTTAACTATATAGTTGCGTTTATTGAATACCCACATGAGTGCTCATTTAGAGTAGACAGTGACTTCATTCAATTAATTGAGTGGGCCAGGGGTACTTTGACATTAAAAAAAAGGTCCAGGGATTTATTGATCTGCGGGAATGGTCCAGAAGTTTTGACAATTTACCTTTTCTTACCGTTTTTTTTTTTTTTAGAAAAATGTATAGGTAAAATGTTATTAGCCAAATTTTTTTTCCTCCTTTGTTGTTTTAGGCTATAAATTTCCCGCAACCATACTTTACTTTTGCCCGAGTAGAAAATCCTCTTGGTTATAAGAACCTCCGTTTTATCCTCTTGAAGACTGACAGATGTCGGATCACGTCAAGATGTTGCCTTCCGTTGATCTGCTGATGGCGGCGATAGGCGGCTGAGATTGGATCTGGAGGATGGCTCCTGAAGCGTGTGGATCTCAATACGTTTGAGGTTGGTTGGGCCGATCTACCTGCAAGGAAGTCCCGGGGTGGTTGGACCACCGAGGACCCTCTAACGGTTAAGTTAGAGAGGAAATCCGAGTAGAGCAACGGCTTAGTGGAGTAAAAATGGCTTACTTGAACCGTCTGAAGGAGGGGTTTATATAGCGGTGGCAGCAGGCAGGCAGGCGCGAGAATCACGCCGGCCGTTACGCTCCGGACGTCACGCCCGCGTGATGGGCGGGATCCCGCATTAATGGCGAGACAAGCTCATTAATGGGGGATCGTGATGGCGTAGAACGTGGGATGTGGCCGGCGGATATCTCGCGCATGGCGAGATTCGCGGGATGGCGGTTGCTCCTGTGAGTGGTGCCGCTGGTCGGTCGATGAGACCGGGGAAGATGACCTCGGCGGGAGAGCTCGCGGGCGAGCGGGAGAGCCGAGGTATCTTGGTTCTGCGATAGCTCGGAGACGAGCTGATACGGCTGAGGAGGCCAATTGTGCAGGGGGCTCGGATGTGAGCCAACAGTTGTTTGCTTGTAGGACAGGCACAGGAGTGGCCTGGTCGGCCATTGTAGGTCCTTTCTTGTGAGCTTCGAGACGCGTCATCAGCCACGTGTCACGATCTGGGAGATCACCGATATCGAGCATCATCATTAGCCCCCCACTCTCGTCCCGACCAGATCATAGGTCGGGTCGAGAGTGGTCTGCCGGGTCATCCGAGGTGAGCTCCTTTTCGAAGATATCGTGGCGTGTTCCCAGGCAATCCGCCGTATTCTCTTGGTGGCGTCAGCGAATCAGGGATCAGATCTTGCATTAAAGAGGGTGCGCCGGATCGTGCGTACGGTCACCGAAGCAACTGCCCACGTGCCGGACACTGATTGGCTGATGCGACGGGTTGCAGGTTTCCTGTGCCCGATGGGGCGTGGCCAATGTGCGCGTGACAAGTGGAGCGATGGTGGCCGTTGAGTGCGAAGCATCGTTTTGGCAGGAGATGATTGCCTTCGTTGGATGGATACGCCGGTGGATATGAATAGAGGTAGGGTTTACATGAGGGCCCATTCCTCTTCATAATCTCCCCGTTTTTTGTCTTGTTAGCTCGGCGTTCTCCACTTTAGGTCGGGATTTCCGCGTTTGCTTTTCTGAGGACTCCTCTTCATCAGGTTAGATGTCTTCCTCTGAGGAATCTGTAGATGTAGTTGGTGTAGAGTCTGGGGAACCCTCTGTAGAGTCTCCCTCTTCTTCCTTTTCTTCTTCTGGATCGGAGTCCTCCCAGGGAGTTAGGGTTAGGTCTTCTTCCCAGGGTCGCGCGACGGGGGCGGTTCCCCGAGTGGAGGTCGCGGATGCGCCTGGCGTGTCGTCCACGGTGTGGTACGAGGAAAAGCTCGCCAATGCTCGGATTCGTTTCCATATTCCTCCCGGCTACACGTTGCGTTTGGCCGGGGAGGGGGAGAGGGCAGATCAGGTGCGGGGCAAGAAGATTGCCCTGCACTTGGAAGCCTTTTGGGCCAGAATGTGCCTGCCCTTCTCTCCCGAGGTTGTTAGAGCGCTGAATTACTTCGGGTTAGCCCCAGGCCAGCTAGTGCCGAACTCCTAGAGGATTCTCCTCGGGTTCCTGGTCCGTTTGAAGTTGCTGCTGATCCCTTTCAGGCTGTCCACCCTTGTCTCTTCTCTCCTCTACAAATGTCACCCCGGCACTCGCGCGGGTGACCCGTGGTGGGTTTACATTTTCTTCAGGAAAAAACAGGGGAGTGCTCCCGGTTCGGGAGTCGTCGTCATGCCTTCTTCCATCTATGATTAGAAGAAGAAGTTTTTCTTTGTTGGGCCGTCAGAGGGTGAGGACTGGCCCATGCCCACCCAATGGTCTAGGAGTAGGTGCCGGCGGGAAGGTCAGTCCAACGATCCCGACGCAATGAAGGTGGCGGAGTGGGTGCTCATTCCCTGGGCCGACGTGCTGCTTTCTAAGAGGGCCCTTAGTTGAGCTGGGCTCAGCCGCCCAGTTCGCCGGTAAGTTAGGAGCCTGCAGGCGGTCTGTTGGACTTGTGTTTATTTTCATTTTACTTGTGTTGTTGACTCCAGTGTACCTTGTCTTGTGCAGAACCCATGGACCTGAGCGAACTTCGAGCGGCCATGCGCAAGCCGAAGAAGGGATCGAAGGCTGGAGGTGCCAGCTCCTCCCGTCCGACGTCGGTTCCAGCTCCCCCAGCAGTCGCCCCACCCCGGCGTTCGAGTGTGGGCCGGGCCCCGGAGCCTAGCCAGGCGCCGAGCCGAAAGCGAGCTCGGGAACAGGAGGCCAAGGCTTCGGACGTAGTGATCGACTCCCTAGGGTCGTCTCTCAAGAGGTTCCCCCGGGCAGTTCCGCGGACCCCGACCTCCCCGATCTTGGTGGACGAGGGGAACCTCTGCTTTGAGATGCCCTCGGGGCTCTCTGTTGCTAACAGCTTGCCGGCGGACATGGAGAGGTCGGCCGGGAGCAAGATCCCTCGGGGACCCTCAGGGCGCAGATGGCGGCCATCACCCAAGAGGCCGTGCAGGTTAGTGCTCGCCCCCTACTTGTCTTTTTCAGTTGGCACCATATCATTCATGAGATTTTGTGCCTCCATTTCTTGCTGATCCCCCTTCTGATTTCTTCAGGTCCTCCAGCACGTCGCCCTCGTCGTCAATATGGAGGACGAGGAGATTACCCCGGCGATACGAGCCGCGGGCGAGCTCTCCTCGCTGGAAGAGAGATTGAAGTTGGAGCTGGAGGCGGCGATGGTGAGGGTCGCCGCCCTCGAGGGTGAGGTAGCGGCCGGGAAGCAGGAGGTTGCGGCCGGGAAGCAGGAGTTGGCGGCCGGGAAGCAGGAGGTCGCTAGGTACCGCGAGGCCGTCCAGGCCGCCGAGGCCAAGCTTCAGGATTCCAAGGTGCTCGTCGGCACCTTGAGGAAGTCGACGGGCACCCTCCGGAAGGAGCTGGAGGCTGCGGTAGAGGGAAAGAAGCGAGCCGAGCTCACAGCGGCGAAGGCGGTGGAGAGCTACAAGAAGTCGAAACATTTTTACACCGACCTAGTTGCGGCCACTACCCTCATCTTGCACGAGGCCCTCGACGCTGTTAAGGCTCGGATGCCGGAGTTCTCTTACGCAGAGCTCTGAGCTGAATATCCTCGCGAGGATGACGAGCAGGGTGACGGCCCCGGGGACGAGTGTCACGCCCCGCTTCCCAAAATACGGAAAACGAGGGATGACTAGGCCAGCCATACTCCTACGGTCAAGGAATCATCCTGCCGTAGTCACACTTCGGCTTCTAACATTATATGGTAATCAGTAAATAAAGCACAGTATTAAAGGAATCACATCACTAATTTATTACATTAAAATTTCTTTGTTCACAAATTACAGAAAACAAGAGCAATTACTAACCAAGTTCAATCTCACGATCACTCTAAGGAAAGCAGTAAAGATAGGGAGTACACCAGACTATATCTCTGTGAACTCGAAGGGTAGATCCGTCTCCTGTGCTGGTCCTCCCGCGGGATCTGAGCATGCATACTCAGGTCGTCAGAGCGACACAATAATATTATTATTATAATAAGATGAAACAGGCAAATGAGGTAATACTGGTATAAGAACAATGCAAGTAATCACTGTGTCACTATATGATGCAGAATATATTATGTGTCCCTATCGGTCTCTAAGTCATGTTTGAAATCATATAGTGGAAGGAGGATCATGTTTAACAGGAGTCTCGTACATACCCGAGACAACGGCCCACATGCCCGGGACATAACCCTATCAGCCGGATCGCTAGATCCTACCCTACACGTATCAGTATCACGGTTCGAATGATCATCCTCTAAACACGGTCCCGCTAAATACGATACTCTTTCCACTTTGATTTCCCCCTTTTCCCCAGGTTTACACTATTTATGATATTGATCTAGTTGTGTACAAGTATACCAATGGCACGGTTTCATCAATGTTCACTGTATCAATCACTACCACGAATATTCACTTTCCATTGGTGTACTCGTCACTCCTAAACCAACATCTATCACGCACGATATTGCAATGTCCACACGCACTAACACTGAGTATATGGCAAGGGTATGATATATGTATTGTATGCTACCAATAAGCTCTGTATGTTATGAATCAACATGCATGCCATTAACTAAAGTAATTTGCATAAATTAATATGTTAAGAATTCAGTAAAATGATACATGTAAGATAAATAGAACACTCAGTCAGAAATTCATCAAAATTTGTTTTAGTTCAATCGGGATTCCGGTTCTCAAGATATAGCTATTTCATTTTAAGTGCTCGCGGCTGGAAATTCAGTTTCAGAACTGAACGTCCGTTTCGCGACACGAATTGCACCCAGTTGGGCTCAGAATTTAGCGATGTCACAGTTAAATGAATTTTAGGGTTTTCGATAAAGTATTCAACTCAACAGACGGGTTCTCAATCGCATCTGTACGTTGAAAGTTATACACAGTTTAACCTCAGGGTGTCATTTCAGAATCTGTTCTGGACAGTTATACGTTCTGCCCTTTTAAATACAGTTTAAAATAGCAAACGGCGATGAAACGGAATGGAACCACCAGTTTTGTTTAAATAACAGAAATATCTTTAATCTACTGCAGGGTTCCGCAACATACGACTTCAGAAAACACAGTGACGCAGGTCTTTGGACAGAACACAATAATCAGAAACGCTCTAGACTGCAGTCCAGAGTCGCATTCCGATCCAATTATCATCACGGTTTCAGAACAGAAAACATTAAAATTCTACATAGGGTTAAAGTTCGTCGAGTCGGCTTCGATTTAAGCCCTCAAACGCAGCATCCCAGTTTGAATATAATTTATGGTGATTTTACTCGCTTTCAGATACGAGAAAATTCTAGTTTTTATGGCATATTTGGGGGTATCAATTTTTGTCACTAATGATCGTATTTTCCAGCGAGATTCATACACGATACTTATCATCTAATGGGCCAACAGAAATTTCCAGTTTCCGTCAAAATAAACAATCACTTCCATGGGAGATTAGTATCGAACACATAGGTCATGATATATATCGGTAATCGGTAAGTTTAATAACTATATGATTTAGGTTTGTAACACCACTATATTAGCATGAAGCAAGTAAATACTTGCCTGGAAACGTCTCGGGGTCGTACGGCAACAGTGGCGTCGCGGACGCGTGACGTACGCCGCGTAACGGATTCGCGCGAGCTTGGCTCGATACACGGGTTTGACGTTGGAGTTCCCGGAGTCGTCTTGTGCTTGCTAGAAGTATAGAGTGGTGCTCTGTGGGTCTCCCGGGGTATGCTGGGGTCGGCGTCGGTGCTCCGGCAATGGACAGCAGCGGGGGTCGAAGTTTTCAGTGATCAAAGGGTGTGGGTTTTGGAGAAAGAGGGGAGCAGTGGGGGGTCGAGTTTGGAGCGATGCGAGTGGTGCTGAGGATGTAGAGGGCCGCAGAGGTGGTTCAGGTGAAGTGGGGGGGGCTCGTCGACGTCAGTTGCAAGGTGACCGAGGTTGGGTGCAAGTGGGTTTGGGAGTGCAGGGGATGCTTGGCAGGGGCTCGGGCTGACGAAGGTGGAGTCGTAGAGGGAGAGAGTTGGTGGAGGAGGAATGAGCGAGGGTTGCCGAGGGCTGTCGAGGGTCGTCGCCGACGGCGAAGTGAGGGGAGAAGATGGTGCTCGGTGAGTTTCTTGTGAAGGAGAGAGAGATGAGGGATTTCTGAATTGCCAGAGAAGAGATATGGGGTGCGAGGTAGAGAACGGGGGTTGGAGTCGTGGGTGTAACGGCAGGAGCGTGGGCGTGAGGCGCGGCGGAGAAAGTGGATCGCGCACGGGGGAAGAGGGAGGTTACCGTTGGGGAGAAGATGAACAGGAGTGGGGGTGTTTGAAAAAAAAACAATTTCTTTTTAAAATACATTGTGGGCTGAGGGGATTGAAAGAAAGGGCAGGCCAAAACTTTGGTTAAGGAATTATTTAAAAATGGGATGTGGGCTGGTGAGGGGAACGGGCCGGGGATTTTAGTAAGGAATTTATTTAAGATTTTGGGAGTGGGCTGAGGGCAGCGGGATGGGAAAAATTTATTAATGGATTTATAAAAAAAAATATGGGCTGAGTAAGACTTAGGGTTTTAAATAATGGGTTAGGATTTTATTGATAAAATTTTGGTTTTAAATTTACTCTGGCCTTAATTTAAATCCTGGGTTTAGGCTTTGAGGGTTTGGACAGATATACATATTACGCTTAAACAACCAATTCAAAATATGAAGGAAAAAGAAAAGAAGCCACTGGGATTCAGAGAAAAAGAAACCTTTATTAATATGGAAATGGGGATTTACAACGAGGCCGGGGAAAGAACTCCTGGCGAGGGCGACACCGAGGCTCCTGTGATGGGCGCTGATCCTCCAGGCGCGGCCCGAGTCGTGGTAGATATTGAGCTCCCCGGGGTTGCGCCTGGCCCTGAGGCCTGAAGCCCTTCGTCTTCTTGTCTCCTTTTCTTTTGTTGCATCGGGAATTTTGTAAGCCTCCGGGCATTTTGTAAGGCTGGGGAGCCCCCAATACCCTTGTAAAGACTTCTGATTTTGGGAATAAATCCTTTTTGCAGTAGTATTTGTGCGCGTATTTTCCTTTGTCGGTAAACACTTGTATTTGCACAGTACTGCCTTCATGTCCGGTCGGTTCTTCGTCTAGCGATCATACGTCGAGTTGAATATGTTCATTTGCCAAGTGTACAAAGATCGGTGGGAAGACAATATCTCCATGGCCCCGAAGTCGAGGTGGGGATCGCTCAGACGTAGATAGACTGGATGCCTCTTGGTGAGGGCTTCGTTCCTTAGCGTGGGAGGCACAGAGAGGTGTGCTGAGGATGGGCCGAGCAGGGTAGCTGCTCGGTGCCTCTTGGCGAGAGCTTTGATCCCTAGCATTGTGGGGGTAGCGAGCTACCAGCCAGGGAAAACCGAGCAAGGGCGGGCCCGGTTGCCTCTTTCGAGGGCTTTTAATCCTTAGCGCGGGAGGGGCCGTAAGAGGCCTACTAAGGACTGGCCGAGCAGGGTTACTGCCCGGTGCCTCTTGGCAAGGGCTTTGATCCCTGGCGTTGTGGGGTAGGGAGCTACCAACCAGGGATAACCAAGCAAGGGCGGGCCTGGTTGCCTCTTGGCGAGGGCTTTTGATCCTTAAAGACGGGCCGGGCAGGGGTTTCTGCCCGGTGCCTCTTGGCGAGGGCTTTGATCCTTAACATTGCGAGGTAGGGAACTACCAGCCAGGGATAGCCGAGCAGGGTAGCCGCCCGGCTGCCTCTTGGTGAGGGCTTAGATCCCTGGCGTCGCGAGGTAGGGAACTATCAGCCAGGGATAGCCGAGCAAGGTAGCCGTTCGGCTGCCCCTTGGTGAGGGCTTAGATCCCCGGCATCGCGAGATAGGGAACTACCAGCCAGGGATAGCCGAGCGGGGTAGCCGCTCGGCTGCCTCTTGGTGAGGGCTTAGATCTCCGGCGTTGCGAGGTAGAGAACTACCAGCCAGGGATAGCCGAGCAGGGTAGCCACTCGGCTGCCTCTTGGTGAGGGCTTAAATCCCTGGCGTTGCGAGGTAGGGAACTACCAGCCAGGGATAGCCGAGCAGGGTAGCCGCTCGGCTGCCTCTTGGTGAGGGCTTAGATCCCTGGCGTTGCGAGGTAGGGAACTACCAGCCAGGGATAGCCGAGCAGGGTAGCCGCTCGGCTGCCTCTTGGTGAGGGCTTAGATCCCTGGCGTTGCGAGGTAGGGAACTACAAGCCAGGGATAGCCGAGCAGGGTAGCCGCTCGGCTGCCTCTTGGTGAGGTTCTTCTGACCTCCCTGGTGTAAGTGCCGGGAAGAGGGACAGTCGCTGGCGACACGTGTCATGATTGCGTGGGGAACGCGAAGCGCCGGAGTAGTGTTGTGCCGTTGAACTCTGGGGGCGTTGTGGGCTATAAAACGAAGGGAGTGTTGATTATTCCCTTCCTCACACCCGAAACGTAAGAATGGAGGACTTCCCTTTCACCATCCCCGAAATCATAAACTTTGAGGACGTGTACCTCTACGATCAGTACTGTACTGAGGACATGGTGCAGTTGGTGATAGGCCGCATCGAGGATCATTTTGGCCGATTGCTCCCCCGGCGCTCCTCCCTACTTCAGCTGTTGATGTACTCCATCTGGAGGGCGTCGCCGGGGCTCTACAACCCCTTATCCGAGCAGCTGAAAGACGAGGCTGTTGGAAAGCTAAGGTCTCTGAGGCGCTTCGGCCTAATCTCTGCGAGTCGGCTAAATCGCTCGGTGGCGCTCGTCCTTGAGTGCTACCAATTGAGGCACGATGCCGACGTTTGCGGGGGGCATCGAGGGCAGAGGTTAGAGGCCGCGAGGGCTCGGCTGGCGAAAATATCCTCGGAGTACCACGAGCAGTGTTCTCTGCACCCCCTTCCCCCGCTATTGTAATTTTTCTTTTTCGATGTATGGCTGAGGAGCCTATAGTACCCTTTTGAATAAACAAAAAATTTCTATTTCTTTTTGCATTGTTTTATTGATCTCTTCTTATTACATAAACAGAAAGATCCTGAGAAAGGTTTACATTGCCTTAGCAAAAGAATTACACACTAGTAGATGATCCTATTCGTGAAGCTCGAGCTCCTCGGATGTTGGTTGGCCTCCGCAACCGGCGTAAGGTGCTGGGCTTCGTAGGTATCCGGCGTACCCTTCGCTGACATGACCATGATTTGGCCGATCGTCAGCTCGCTGGGAGGGGGACGCTGCTCCTGCTCGCGATCAGCTTGTCGCTTTTCTCGCAAGTATGCCGCGAGGTGTCCCGAACGGATGAGCTCCTCGATGTAATCTCGAAGTTGCTTACAGCTCTCCGTGGAGTGGCCCAGCGACCTGTGGAAACCGCAGTAGGGGCCTCGGGTGCTCTTTGCTGCCATGCGCGAGATCGGGGGAAACTTGAAGAACCCCTCGCCCTTAGCCTCCTCTAGGAGTACAGTCTGGGAGACGTTGGGCGGGGTGTACTCCTGAAACTTCAGGGAATAGGGCTTTGGCCGGTCGAATCTCTTCCTCTCTTCCCTCGCCCTTTTCTTTTGGTCGGTTTGCTCCGCCCCGGGAAGTTTTGCGTTCACCTCGGACTCGAGCTGGATCTCGCGCTCGGTCCAGGCTTTTACCTCGGCCATGGTCTTAGGTTGCGCTAATGCAAAGGAGTGTAACCACTCCTTGTGCCTAAGACCATACCTGAGTGCTGTGATGACTGTCTCGTCCCGGTGCTCTGGGACCTCGAGAAGGGCATTGTAGAAACGGGTGACGTAAGCCTTGAACGTTTCTTTGTCACCGCTTTTGATCGTGAAGAGATGGTCGACTGTTCGTTTCTGCCGCCTGTTCCCGACGAAGTGGCCGAGGAATTGAGTGGCCAGCTCGTCGAAAGTTGAGATCGAGTGTGGCGCGAGTCCTCGGAACCAGTCTCGTCCGGCACGGATGAGGGTGGCCGGGAAAGCTCGGCACTGGGCTGCATCAGAATTGTCTTGGAAGCTCATTCCCGCGGTGAATGCATCCAAGTATTCCTTCGGCTCGGACTTGCCATCGAAGAGGGAAACCTTCGGGGGCTTGTTCCGGGAGGAGACATGGACGGCGAGTAGCTCCTCGGTGAAGGGTTTGGTGAGCGAGTCGGTGGCGTACTTAGCGCCGTCGCTCGTACGGTGACCTTCCCGATGCATACCTTCAATCTTCTTCTCGAGGGCGTTGAGTCGACCGTAGTATCCCGAAGATTCGGCACATTCTGATCTCTGGCATCTGCTGATGGAGACCTGTGCCTGGCCGCGGCTCCGGTTCCTTTCGATGAGGTTCCTTAGGCCCCCCGGTGAGGTGGTCTTCGAGCCCCCGTGACGAGTCCCGTCTGCGCGTCCCCGTCGAGGGAGGTGGTGTTGGACATGCCTGGGCGCAGGCGAGCTGACCGACATCTCCTCGGGAGGGACAAGGGCGCGAAGAGGCTCGGGGCGAGGTGCTCTAGCGACGGACCACGGTGTTGAGATTTGGGGCGCCCAGCGGGCCACAGAGTACGTTGGCCCGGGAGATCTGCGGCCGTGGAAGGTAGCGAGGCAGTGGTCGGCAGTGTCGACGCGAGCAGAATCTTCTCTCCCTCTGTAGGGGTCCCGGTCCCGAGATGGGGGAGCGGCGACCTGGGGAGCTTGCCCCGCCGTTTGGACACAGACGAGCGCGTCCACGATGGACGCAAGTCGATCTATCCGCGCGACGAGGGTGATGATGGTGTTCGGAGGAGGAGATTCGTCCGCGCCTCCGTTGTGGAGGAGGCGGCGGCTAGTGCTTAGATCGTCGTGATGACCGCTCGCCATTTGGTTGAGATCGGAAGACGAACTTTTGTTTTTGTGGAGTCAAGGCCTTTCTACAGACGGCGCCAGCTGATGGATGTCGGATCACGTCAAGATGTTGTCTTCCGTTGATCTGCTGAAGGCGGCGATAGGCGGCTGAGATTGGATCTGGAGGATGGCTCCTGAAGCGTGTGGATCTCAATGGGTTTGAGGTTGGTTGGGCCGAGTTACCCGCAAGGAAAACCCGGGATGGTTGGACCACCGAGGACCCTCCGACGGTCAAGTTAGAGAGGAAATCCGAACAGAGTAACGGCTTAGTGGAGTAAAAATGGCTTACTTGAACCGTCTGAAGGAGGGGTTTATATAGCGGTGGCAGCAGGCAGGGTGGCGCGAGAATCACGTCGGCCGTTACGCTCCCGACGTCACGCTCGCATGATGGGCGGGATCCCACATTAATGGCGAGACAAGCTCGTTAATGGGGGATCGTGATGGCGTAGAATGTGGGATGTGGCCGGCGGATATCTCGCGCATGGCGAGATTCGCGGGATGGCGGTTGCGTCTGTGAGTGGTGCCATTGGTCGGTCGATGAGACCGGGGAAGATGACCTCGGCGGGAGAGCTCGCGGGCGAGCGGGAGAGCCGAGGTATTTTGGTTCTGCGGTAGCTCGAAGACGAGCTGATAGGGCCGAGGAGGCCAATTGTGCAGGGGGCTCGGATGTGAGCCAACGGTTGTTTGTTTGTAGGACGGGCACAGGAGTGGCATGGTCGGCCATTGTAGATCCTTTCTTATGTGTTTCGGGACACGTCATCAGCCACGTGTCACGATCTGGAAGATCACCGATATCGAGCATCATCAAACACTTTTTTTTACCTTCATTAACCACTCCTAAAATTTCAGTGTACTTCTATTATTTTTACTCATTGTTTTATTAAAAGGTTGAAAATGAATATTTTAAATGAGGTGGATTTAGGATATAAGTGATTAATAGAAGAGAATAATGGAGGAAAGAGGCCATAGGAGGGAATTCCCTCCTATGGCGTCGAAAAAATACCCCCTCTTTAGTTTTTTCCGACAATCGGCACCCACCATCTTCATCGTCATCATCTAAGATGTGGGTACACCAAATTTCATGTGATTCTACAACCTTTTCACTGTTGATTTAGTGGGTCCAAAATTAACGGTTTACCGACAATAGAACTTTTTACATTGCTAAATCAACGGTGAAAAAGTTGTAGAATCACATGAAATTTGGTGTACCCACATCTTAGACGATGACGATGAAGATGGTGGGTGCCGATCGTCGGAAAAAACTAAGGAGGGGGTATTTTTTCAACGCCATAGGAGGGAATTCCCTCCTATGCCTCTTTCCTCCATTATTCTCTTAATAGAAAGTGATTACTAGAAACGGGAAAGGTAAGAAATGGTTAAAACAAGCTAATTTTTTATCTAACCAGAAACGGAACGGAAAAGTGTTGATTTTCAAATTAAGCGTGCGTACCTGCCAGTCAAGGAAAACGGAAGGAGAGACTTTGCCAGGCTTTCTAGAAATTTTCCATCTTTTTTTTTTCCTTTCTTGGTCCATTGGTTCCGGTATATAGAATAATTTCTTGAAGAAACTCAACCGCAACAACAACTAATCATCAAACTAGTTTTATAGCACGTGTATGCATGTGTATGCATAACCGCGAAAGAAAAATATCCTTCAAAAGACGCACTTATATATAAAGAAAATCTAAATTTTCTTTTTGTTTTTCTGTTGGGAACCGACAAAGATAACTTTTAATCCCATTAAAAAGCATGCGAAAAGGATTGAACGGAAAAAAAAACCAACTTATCTTCTCAAACATATTTTTTTCTAAACTAATTTTTATCACTTATAAAAAACTTTTACAGGAATGGCTTGATAGAATGTTTGCATTGCCAAATTTAAGCAGCATACAGCTACAACATGAGACAAGATTTTTGAAATTAGAGCAAGGCATTGGAGAGATAATCCCATCCATCTCAGACAAATATTAATCACAGACAAATGTAAATCAATTAATTATTTTTCTTATTGGAACAAGAAGAAGAGGAGCTTTCTTATGCACTGTAATGCCAGGAGATTCGCTCATATCGATCTCCTCTTTCGTCGTTCCCTTGGGCAAATTCCCAATCAAACCAATACAAAAGATTAGCGAGTGCAAGCTCTACCACTGCAATCCCAGAATGCATTCCTGGGCAAATTCTACGCCCAGCACCAAATGGTATGAGCTCAAAATCTTGGCCCCAAAAATCTATACAGCTGTTCTCAAATCTTTCGGGGTAGAATTCATCCGGCCGTTCCCAAACATTTGGATCCCTTCCTATCGCAAATGGGCTGACAAGCAATCTCGATTTTGCTGGAACATCATAGCCGTTTATTTTACAATGTTGTATGGTTTCTCTTTGGAGGAGCAATGGAGCCGGAGGGTGTAGTCGCATTATCTCTTTTACGATTGATTTCAGGTAGGGAAGCAGATCAAGGTCAGTCTCTTCGACCTTTCCTTTGTTTCCATTGACACCTCTCACTTCGTCTTGCGCTTTCTTCATGAGTTGGGGGTTTCTTATCAGCTCTGTCATTGCCCACTCTACTGCCGCCGCGGATGTGTCTGATCCAGCAACTAATAAATTCTGATACAGAGTAAAGAACAATTCATTAAACACCATTAATATTAATAAAATACTATTTAATTCTACCATTACTTTAAACTAATTGTAACTATAATAGGTCATCTAGATTAAATTTTTTTTTTGCTGAGAGGTGATAAGAATTCAGTGCTGTGGTTTTTAATTATCACTAATTATTGGAAAAACATGAGAACGCCGTAGTTTTCATTCTGAATAAATTAAATTGTTTTCAATTAGTACTAATGAAAAAAATTCAATTACTCAAATTTGGTGTGGCATAAGTCAATTTTTATAATTACGCTAATTATGATTGGTATATTTTTCAGACATGCATACTTGTAATTTGTAAAGAAAGGTTCCTTTTTTTTTAAATGTATCCAAGGAAACGATTTTATCAATGGAAAAAAGTAGATAAGTATATTTTGCAAAATTATTGTGCTTGGTGCTATATGTGATAATATGTTAAGAATATTAATTTTATGGTTTTTTTGACTCAAAACTGTTGGATAGATCCTGTGTTTCGTTAATTGGAGAGTTAATGAAAACAAGGTACAATAAGAGAAGTGATGTTAAAGAATATCTAGGGATGTATCCCTAAACACAATAGGATAAAAACGTAAACAATATTGATTGTGACTAAAAAGTAAGAGCCCATATAGGAGATTTTTCTGCGGCCAGTTTTCTCCGCCGTTGGCGGTGATGGCCACTCCTTTAGGCGTTAAAATTAATATAGAAAGCTTCACTGCGATTAACCCCCGATGACCTCCATCAGACCTACATTTCACAGATCAGACACTAATTAAGTTTTGATCAGGCCTTTTTCCTGTCGGATTGGACACCAAGTTCACCGTTGATCTTCTTTTCGCTAGTTGTATCGGAATTGATGGAGGTCCTTTTCGGGTCTCCGTCAGATGTTGTCTTCCGTTGTGATGGTGCTCAATATTGACGATGCGAGATCAGGACACGTGGCGGATGACATGTCCCAAGACCCGAAAGGAAGGGCCCACAGAGGCCGACCAGGCCATCCTTGTACCCGACTTGCAAGCACAAGCTGGCCCTCCTCGGGGTTACTGCAAATTTGCATCATCGGCCCCTCAGCTCGCCCCGAGCTGCCACAGGACGAAGACTCCTCGGCCCTCTTGCTCGGTTCCTAGCTCCCTCCGACCGACCAACTCCACCACTCGCAGGCGTAACCGCCGCTCCGCAAATCTCGCCACGCGCAGATTCTCCGCCAGCAACGTCCCACGCTCCACGCCATCACGATCCCCATTAATGGGCGATCCGCTCTTCACGCTGGCGTGGCGTCGGGAACGTAACTGCCGGCGAGATTCTCGCGCCTGCTGCTGCGTGCCGCTGCCACTATATAAACCCCATCACAGAGGGGTCAAGTAAGCCATTTTTATTCCACTTAGCCGCTACTCTGTTCGGATCTAGCACTAACTTGATCGTCGGAGGGTCCTCGGTGGTACCAAACCACCCGGGACTTCTTTGCAGGTACTCGGCGCTAAACTTCTCAAATCACCAATCTCATCAAAACCCATTGAGATCCACACGCAACAGAAGATCGCCACCAAAATCAACCGGGAGATCAACGGAAGACAACATCTGACGAAGACCCGAAAAGGACCTCCATCGGTTGACGCCGTCTGTGGGAAACAAAAAACCCCAAAAACAAAGTTGGCCTTCCGATCTCCATCCACATGACAAATAATCGCCCCGAAAATCCAGGTCCCAGCAGCCGCTTTCCTCTCAACAGAGACGCGGGCGGCCGCCCAAGCAAAAGGGCTAGAGGCCGAGAGCCCATCACCTTTGGCGAAGAGGATCTCCACGGCATATCCGTGCCCCACAACGACCCGCTGGTGATCACAGCCCAAATCCACCGGTACGAGATCCACCGGATACTCGTCGATTCGGGTAGTTCGGCGGACATCGTCTTCCACGACTGCTTCCTGCGTATGGGGCTCGCCCCAGCAGACCTGAAACCGACCTCTCACGTCCTCTCGGGGTTCACCAACCATTCCATCCCGGCGCAAGGGGTGGTCACCCTGCAGTTCACGATCGGGGAACCCGTCCACACGCGCACACTGCCTGTGGACTTCATCGTGGCGAAAGTCTCGTCGGCCTACGTCCTCCTCGGCCGCCCAACGCTGAACTCCCTCCAGGCCCAGATCTCGACCTACCACCTGGCGATAAAGTTCCCTCTCGATCGGGACGGGATAGGTTGGGCATACGAGAGCCAGCGGGTCGCGAGGATAGGCCTTACCGAAACGTCTTCGCCCAAGCAGCCTGCTGACGACGCCGAGGCATGTGACGACATCAAAGGCTCCCTGGACACCCGAGACGAGCGGAAGAGGGTCCGTGGAGCACCGGTCGAACCTCTGACCGAGGTGCCCCTAACAGAAGGAGACCAGGGAAAAACCGTCCAGGTCGGATCGCTCCTGACTGGGACTCAGCGGGATGACCTGATCAGATTCCTCAGAAGCAACTCCGACGTCTTCACCTGGGCGCCTGCTAACATGCCTGGGATCGACCCCAAAATCATCTCCCACAAGCTCGGGGTTGATCCTGCGGCCCGGCCCGTCAGACAGAAGAAAAGAAGCTTCACCCCGGTCAAACAGAGGGCTATCGAAGAGGAGGTTGATCGGCTCCTCGCCGCCAACTTCATCAGAAATGTGCCCTATTCGGAGTGGCTGGCAAACGTAGTTCTGGTCAAGAAGTCATGCGGGAAGTGGCATATGTGTGTCGACTTCACCGGCCTCAATAAGGCCTGCCCCAATGACAACTTTCCGCTCCCCCGCATAGACCAGCTCGTCGACAGCTCGGCCGGCCACGAGCTGTTGAGCTTCATGGAATCTTTCTCCGGCTACAACCAAATCCGTATGAATCCTGAAGACGAAAATCTGACCGCATTCACAACGGACCGGGAGTGTGCTGCTATAAGGTGATGCCCTTCGGCCTCAAGAACGCCGGGGCCACGTACCAAAGGCTGGTCAACCGCATGTTCAAGCCACAGATCGGCAGGAATATGGAAGTCTACGTTGACGACATGCTCGTCAAGTCCATCTCGTCGGCCGACCATGCCAAGGACCTGGACGAGGCTTTCGAAGTGCTCCGCAAATTCAACATGAAACTAAACCTCGCCAAGTGCGCATTCGGAGTCACCGAGGGAAAGTTCCTCGGGTTCATGGTCACTCACCGTGGAATTGAAGCTAACCCAGAGAAGATCGACGCTATCCTGAACATGGCCGCGCCCAAGACCAACGTCGAGATCATGCGGCTCACGGGACGGGTCGCCGCTCTCAGCCGTTTCATGTCCAGGTCAGGGGAGAAGTGCCTTCCGTTCTTTAAGGTACTGAGGAAAATTCCGAGGTTCGAGTGGTCGGAGGAATGCCAAGCCGCCTTCGACCAATTGAAGAAGCACCTCGCGACACCGCCGCTGCTCACCCGGCCAGTGGAAGGAGACGAGTTGTCGCTGTATCTGGCAATATCAGACCAAGTGGCAGGCTCGGTGCTCGTCCGGGAGGCCGAGGGGGCGCAGAAGCCGGTGTACTATGTGAGCCACGTGTTCAAGGACGCGGAAACGAGGTACCCCGCCATAGAGAAAATTGTCTTAGCCCTCGTGGTAACCTCACGGAAGCTGCGGCACTACTTCCAAGCACACACCATCATCGTCCTCATCGAGCGCCCGTTGGGAGCTATCCTAGCATCACCGGAATCCTCGGGCCGTCTAGAAAAATGGAGGTGGGAGCTATCTCAGTTCAACATAAGGTATCGTCCGAGGCAAGCCATCAAGACGCAGACCCTAGCCGATTTCATCGTTGAATGCACCATCCCTAGCAAGAAGCCGGAGTCCGCGCCACCCCTCGCAACCTAGTGTCCCGTCCCGGAAGACCCTGGCTCGGTTCCGGAATGGGTCATCTACGTCGATGGGTCTTCTACCGAGGAAGGCTGCGGTGCCGGCCTCATTATCCGGGGCCCAAACGACGCGGAGATGGAGTATTCTTTGAGGCTCGGTTTCAAAGCGTCGAACAACGCGGCGGAATACGAGGCCTTCCTGGCCGGACTGCGCATGGCCGTCGGGCTGGGGCTGAAGATAATTCGAATCCGCAGCGACTCAGCTCTTGTTGTCGGTCAAGTTACCGGCCGCTTCGAAGCTCGGGAGCCTCTGATGATGAAGTACCTAGACGAAGTGAGGAAACTCCGAAGAAACTTCGACGAAGTCCAGGTAGAACAAATACCCAGACAGCTGAACGCCCAAGCAGACGCCCTGAGTAAGATGGCTTCGTCATACTCGGCCAACAATAAGCAGTCGATCCTCTTCGAAACCTTGCCTCGACCCAGCGTGGGAGACAGAGCGATGACACTCCACGTGTACGCGGCGCTGGAGAGCGACTAGGATTGGAGGAAGCCCCTAGCGGAGTTCCTAAAGACGGCACACTCCCGGAGGACCGGGCAGCCGCCCGCCGTCTCGTGGCCAAAGCCCGCCACTTCGTCTGGATCAACGGGAACCTCTACAAGAAGGCCTTCACTCAGCCCCTGCTCCGGTGCGTTGACCCCCACGAAGCCAACTACGTTCTTCGGGAAATACATGAAGGGGTGGGCGGTGCACACCAGGGGGCTCGAACCTTGATCCAAAAAGCGTTACTCCAAGGGTATTACTGGCCCATCATGCACGAGGACGCCCTGAAGCTGGTCAGGAGGTGCAAGAGCTGCCAGCTCCACGACAGCATTCCCCGCCTCTCGGCTACCGAGTTGACCGCCCTGACATCCGTATGGCCATTCGCCCAGTGGGGGTTGGATATGATCGGCCAGTTCCCTACTGGAACAGGCGGGCACAAATACGTCCTTGTCGCGGTGGACTACTTCACCAAGTGGATCGAGCCTGTCCCCATCAGGAAACCAGACGCCGCCACAACCATCAAGTTCCTGCAAAACAACCTGATACTCCGGTTTGGCATCCCGAGGTGCATCATCACCGACCACGGGACGAACTTCGAGAACGAGAAAGTGAAGGACTTCTGCAAAGAGTACCATATCCTCATGAAGTTCGCCGCGGTCGCGCATCCCCAATGCAACGGGCAGGCCGAGGTCGCTAACCTAGACATCCTCCGAGGTCTCCAGACCCACCAAGAAGGACGACAGGGCAGTTGGGTCGAAGAACTGCCCCGGGTCTTATGGGCTCTGCGCACGTCAAAAAAGACTCCCACCGGGGAGACCCCCTTCAGCCTCTGCTACGGGACCGAAGCGATGGTCCCAGCAAAGATCGGGCTACCCAGTCACCGGGTCGAGCACTTAGACGATGACGCAAACACCTCGGCGCTACGGACTAACCTCGACATCTTGTTGGAAAAGAGGGATCGGGTTCAGATCAGAGCTGCCGTCTATCAACAACTAACGGCCCGATACTACAACGCTCGGGTCAAACACCGCTCCTTCAAGACCGGGGACCTGGTCCTGCGGCGGAACGAGTTCATCGATCAAGGCAGGCTTCACAAGTTCTCCCTAAAGTGGGAGGGTCCCTTCCTCGTCTCTGAGGCGCTCCCCGGCGGAGCCTACCGCCTACAAGACGCGGACGGACGAAAGCTTCCGCGGCCTTACAACGCCGAGAAGCTCAAGCTATACCAGTGAGGTCAAAGCCAGCGAGTGTATACCAACCCCCCTCCTTTTCCCTTTCACAAAGATGGTGTAAAGCGTTCTCTAAAATTCCTGTCCATACGAATAAAGAAACGTCGAATCATTCCGAGTAGAGTTCCATCTTTACAATTCAAGGCCCTCGCCAAAAGGCGACCGTGCAACCCACTGCCCGGCTATCCTTAGTAGGCTTCCTGCAGCCCCCTAACACTAAGGACCAAAAAGCCCTCCCAGAGGCGGTCGAGCCCGAGGATCTCTCGCTCGGCCCCAGCGGGCAGCTTCCCTGCCGCAACGCCGGGGATCCAAAAAGCCCTCCCAGAGGCAGTCGAGCCTGAGGATCCCTCGCTCGGCTATCCTTCAGGATAAAAGCCCTCGCCAAGAGGCACCGGGTAGTAACCCTGCCCGGCCAAGGGTCCTTGGTAGGCTTCTACAGCCCCTCCCGCGCTAAGGACCAAAGTCCAAGTCCTCCCAGAGGCAGTCGAGTCCTTGCTCGGCTATCCCCGGCTGGTAGCTTCCTACCACAACCGACAGGGATCAAAGTTCTCGCCAAGAGGATTGGGAAGTAACCCCGCTCGGTCCCTGTCCTGAAGGATCAAAGCCCTCGCAAGAGGCAACCAAGTAACTACCCTGCTCGGTCATCTCCGGCTGGTAGCTCCCTACCCATGACGCCAAGGATCGAAGCCCTCATAAGAGGCATCCGAGCGGCTGCCCTGCTCGGTCATCCCAGGCTGGTAGTTGCCTACCCGCGACGCCAGAGATCAAAGCCCTCGCCAAGAGGCAACCACGCAGCTTCACTGCCCGGTCATCCTTAGTGGGCTTCCTACAGCCCCTCCAACACTAAGGATCCAAGCCCCCACAAGAGGTGACCGAGCAGCTACCCTGCTCGGTCATCTCCGGCTGGTAGCTCCCTACCCACGACGCCACAAATTGACGCCCTCACAAGAGGCATCCGAGCGGCTTCCCCGCTCGGTCATCCTAAGCTAGTGGTTGCCTACCCGCGACGCCAGAGATCAAAGCCCTCGCAAAGAGGAGACTGCGCAGCTTCACCGCCCGGTTATCCTTGGCGGGCTTCTTACAACCCCACCAACGCAGAAGATCCGATGCCCCAAGAAGGGGCAACAAGTCCATCGAAGTCTAAGCGATCCCCTCTCGACTCCGGGGCCATGGGGATGCCTCCTCGGCAGCGCTTGGCAAGTGATGGAGATACGAGGCCGGCAGCGCTTGGCAAGTGATCGAAATCAACCCGACGAACGATCGCTAGACAGATAGCTGACCCAACAGTGCAAGCATAGATATTTTACAAACATTCTTCACACACAGAAGATAAAATGCAAACCGATGAAACAAGAACTTTCTTTTATTACCAAAGGCAAAAGTTTTTACAAAGGGTATTCTGGGGCTCCCCAGCCCTACAAACTACCCGGAGGTTTACTTCGGTCCCCTCATCGCTGGCATCACGGCCTGTCGGGGGCTTTACCACCGGAGATTTCACCACCAGGGGTGCTCCCCACTCCCCTCGCCATCTTCCACCGGAGGCCTCGCCACCGGGAGCGGAACCCGAGCGCGGAGCTCGCCATCGGCGAACTCGGGAAGTTGCTCCTTCACGGCGTCCAGGGCCTTGTTCCACGCAACGGCAGAATACTCCCCGAGCTCAACGTAAAACTGCTCCGACGCCTTATAATCGGCCTCATCTTTCTTAGCCCGAGCCTCGGCAACCTGGGCCTCCAGAAGCGTCGCCTCAGCATCTCCCCTGCTGGCGTCCCTCTCCTTCTCCATGGCCGCGAAGCGTTCGGTCAGATCTGCCAGTTTCCTATCATGGACCCGGAGGGACGCACTCAGGCAATGACGGATACCCCGATTCGCTGAATTGGAAAGTTCCGCAGCCTCCGCCCGGGCTGCCAGGACGTCGGCCCTTGCCCTCTCCAGGCGCAGGTCACACTGCAAAACCTCGACCTCCGAGGGAAACGCTTCTACTGGCCTCGGTGCGTGGAACGCCCCCTCGGCCTCTTTACGAGCGGCAAGGGCACAGTGTTGAAAGATCCGACGGAAAGTGGATGAGAAACCAAGAGGCCCTCGAGCCAAAGAAAGGAATACCAGAAAAACTACATGTAGAGGAGTGTTTACCCCAATCAGAGCAAAGCTCTGTTCAAATTCCGAAGCGGGAGATGAAGCAACGCTTCATCTTCCCCCAATCAGAGCAAAGCTCTGCTTTGAAAATTTAAACTTTAATAAATGAAGTAACGCTTCAGATTATTTACGCTGCGCGCAACGCGCCACGTGTCAAAAGCAGATACGGCAGCGCAGCGCCCAAGGCAGTGCGCCCAATCAGAGCAAAGCTCTATTTTAAGTAAAATTAAAGGAAGCAATGCTTCAGTTGCGCTACGCTGTGCGCTGCGCGACACGTGTCAGCGCAGATGCGCTACGCTGTGCGCGACACGTGTCACGCGCTGGGGCATCTGCGCCAAACAGAATTAAAATTCTAAAGAAATCTTTTCTGTTCTTGTTAAAACAAGAAGATTTTCTTCTGTAAAACAGAAGCCCTTGGATCAAAGATCCAACGGTGGGGAAAATTCCCCAAATCACTCAGAGAAAGATCTCTTTAACAAATTTAACTAATTTATGGGCACTATAAAAGAGACCCCAGACCTCAATTCAAAGGATGAACATTTTCTGAAAAAAAAAGAGAAGAACTCTGAAGAAATCTCGAGAAGAAAGGTAAAAGACCTTTTAAATAGAAGAATTTCTCCTGATAGATCATTGATCTAAGAACAAGATCAATGATCTTTAATAAAAAACAAAATAAAAATAGTGCTTTGCACTTATGAACCATTGGTTCTTTAAGATCAAGAAAAATAAGAAACACTTGTTTTCTTTGATCTAAATTAGATCAAGAAACCAAGTAGTGCTTTGCACTTATGAACCATTGGTGCTGGAATCTAAAAGATTCTCAAGTTAATAGTGCCTTGCACTTGCAAAACTGCACTGTTGCGCTCCTGGGTTGGCGCAAACCACCAGAGAGCGCCACGTGTCAGCATCTGAACCAATTGCGCTATGCGCTTTTGAAACAGAGCCTTGCTCTCTGAAACTGGCGCAATTCACCACAGCGCACCGCGTGTCAGCAGCGCAAGCGCAGCGCACTAGAACAGCGCTGTTGTGTTTGCGCTCGCCAGAGCATGACACGTGTCATCACCATATGAGCTTGCGCTCATTACTTGGCGCAAAGCGCCAGACAAATGCACTGCATTGCTTACAAAAGGGCCAAACCCAATTAAAGAAGGCCTAACAGGCCTAATAAAATGCAATGTATTATTTTAAAAAAGGGCAGAGCCCAAACCAAAACAGATGCTCTGCATCATAAATAAAGGGACAGAGCCCAAATCAAAAAGGCTTAGCAGGCCAGAATAAAATGCAGTGCATTATTAAATATGGGCAAAGCCCTAGCACAGGCCTAATAGGCCAAAGATCAAGGAAAATGTTGAATATTCTCAACGGGACTTAGCCCAATCATGGCCGTAAGTCCCCAAATTAAATTGACTGAGCAAGATTGCTCTCTCAAATCAATTTACGACCGGTTCGAGGGTACATCTCCGAACTCCTCTGACACCCATCGTTGTAATTCTTCAACGACGTCAGAGAGGTGACGGGTCCCGACGACCACACATCAATATGGACTGCGGGGTCCTTAAACTCGTAGACCGAAACGTCCTTAAACTAATATCGGACCGAGACGTCCTTAAACTAATATCGGACCGAGACGTCCCTAAACTGGAACATGGACCACCACGTCCCTAAACTGGAACATGGACCACCACATCCCTAAAGTGGGATAATAGAGCCTCCAAATGCTCTTTTACCGGATCTAAACGATCCCGTTTAAGTCGATCTTGGCCCCAAACACGGCTAACGTATCCTTAAACATTCAAATGGACTATAAAATTCCAAATCAACTCTGGCTCGAGGGTACATCTCTGAGCTCCTCTGACACCTGTCGTTGTAATCTTTCAACGACGTCAGAGAGGTGACGAGTCCTGACGGCCATATATCACTACGTTAAGTCGATCTTAGTCCCAAACAAGACTAATGTATCCTTAACGAACGTTTAAGTCGATCTTAGCCTAAACATGGCTAACGTATCCTTAAACTAAAACACCAAACCCAAATCTAAGTAAATACGGATTTGGACTAATCCACGTCCTACGGGCGACGGCATTACTCAGTCTCCGTATACAATCCACGGGCAACCACAAACAAAACAAACACACACGATACGAAGTGAAATTCTGGAGAAGGAGAGTTGTTACCGCGATGCGATAGCGTAATTAACTGCAGGGGCTTGCGCCTGCAGGGAAGAGCGTCCCCACAATCAAAAACCCCTCAAGCGAGGGGGAATCTGACGAAGTCTGCTACATCGGCCGCATCCGTCTAAACCTCCGATACACGGTGCCATAAATCAACTTGGCATCTTCGAAAAAGTGGACGGATAAAACCAAATAGCATCTGTCCCGAATCTCAGCGTCAGGACATCGCAGTCTTGTGCGCCGCCTTTCGGAGGGGAACAGATTCTGGCACGCCCGGTGGGACCTTTTCCTCTTTCCACTCCACACTTCGTGTGTCGTCCTCGCGAACCAATCGCGGTTTGTTAAATGGTTGCCTTCGGATTTCAAGTTACTAAGATTTGGTCTTTTTCATGGCGCAGAACTCAAACATCAATGGCCTCTAACTGCACCAACTGCTCGAAGTGCCACTGCAATGGACGCTCCACCTCCCCCGGAGGTGTAGCATATGGGCCCCAAGCGGCTTCCTTCCTCGCTCTGCCGGTAGACCAAGTGACCCAGGCCACCACCGGCCTATTTTTCGGGACCATGATCCCACCTACAAGCTTCTCTATGCCAATACCTGCACCGGAAGTGAACAAGAAGTCGGTCTTCGACCGGCTCACTGCCACGACGGCCCCTGTCAACGGGTCGCCCACTACCAAACCAACAGCCTCAGTTTTCGCCCGGCTGGATCAGAACTCTAAACTGGCTGTCCCAAGGAAGGCAATGACTGCTGCTCCAGAAGTCGTCAAGGCGGCTTCCCCTGTCAAAGAATCAGTCTTTTCAAGACTGACGATTCCTGCTCCTGCCCTTGCTCGAGGATCCGTCTTCGATAGGTTGAATATCACCCCTCAGAAGACAACCTCAGTCTTTAAGAGGTTAACACCGGCGGCGCCTCATTCAGACAGGGGGCAAAAAGAAGCTATCTCTATCTCCGAGCCAGTCCCAACGGCTCGTCGTGCTCGACGTCGCCATTGGCAACGAGTGAGGAAGGCAGGGGACAACTCCCCCTCAGGGCTAACTCCAGCAGCTCCAGTGGTGGAAGTCAACGCTGCTGTTCCAACTGGGAACAGCTTCGAACTGCTGAGGATGGTACGGAAGAACTCTCCAACCGCTACACTGAAGAGATCTCCTCCACCTGCGGAGAGAGCTCCAGAAACAAAGCAAGAACAGCCCCATCAACGGCTGTCCTCAAGAATTTATAAAGTTTGGTGAAGGGTTCAAGACTCCGTGATCAACCCAGATCACTCTCGTCAACGAAAGAAGACGAAGGTGCAAAAAAGAAAAGACCGTCCTATTGAACAGCAAGGGACAACGATCGCTAAGGTACCCACTGCAACGGCCCCTTCAACTTCAACGGCCCACAAAAGAAGAAGGCTAGAGAAAACCCCCGCGCCGGCGACAAATATCCGAGGTGGTGAACCCAAACGCCCTAAGTCAGGGGGCATTATAGTTCATACCGTCTACGTGGCGTCTGGTAAAGAGGACAGTCGCATATCTACGGGTCATCGACCGCTTACGCGATCAGTGACCAAAGCCCAGGAGCAACAGCAGAAGCTCCAAGAGATGATGAACGCTATGGCCGCACTTACAGGGCCAAAAGAAAACCCTGAAACGTCCTCGGATGAACGCCAGGAGGAAGAAACCGACGCCGAATTCCTTCGTCGAATATTGGAGAAGAAGGACAAAGAGGCTGCCGAACAAGCAGCCAACATACAGCGTATGGGCCTCCTCTTCCAAGACATGATAGGGATGATGATACAACAAGATCCTCCTGCCGAAGAACCCCCAATCGTCCTTGGAGACGATAGGGGAGAGACATCAAATCCTCCACCAGCTCTGTCGACGGCTAAAGAGGATACAATCTTCAAAGCTGATTTGGATGAGTACGTCGCCCAACAAATACGGGTTCATCATGCGACCGAAGCAGCCGACCAGGTCATAAAAACGGGGCGGCCATATCCAAGTTGGTACGATCAAATTAAGTACCCGCCAGGTTATACAATTCCCAAGTTCCATGTCTACAAGGGGACGGGCAATCCTCATCAGCATGTTGCCCAGTTCAGGGCACTTTGCGGCAACACCGGCGGTGACGACAAGCTGTTGCTTCGCCAGTTTGTTGGAAGCTTATCAGATACGGCGTTCGAATAGTACTCTGAGCTCCCGAACGACTCTGTCAAAACCTTCGCGGAGATGGAGCTGCTGTTTACTCAGCGTTTTGCAAGCGCCAGTGAACGCACCCCGATGACGGCACTGATTAACGCCAGGGTAAAGCCAGGCGAGACGTGGGTTCAGTACGCTATACGATGGCGGAACTTATGTCGAAGTGCGAGCAGCGCATTGAAGAAGCTCCTGCGGTGGGTATGTTTGTGGGAACCCTTGATCCGCAAGCAACCATCTCGCAATTTATGATGTTTTTCAAGCCGACTACCTTCCAGGCCTTGATTGACAAGCTAGCGCAGATGGATCAGATGGGCCATAAACCTCCTCTTCCAAAGCCGGACTCCCGAAATGACAAAGGGAAGGGAAAAGCGATCGTCGTCGCTAATGCTCAACAACAACCGAGCAACTCGAAGCCGGTTGTGCGTCAAAATAATACGCGCCCGTACGTAGACCTTGAGGAGAGACTAGGGCGTCCTTATTCTTTTCCCCGTGAAAAAACGAGAAGATTATTCGAGCTGGCATTACGCAACAGACTCATAAATCTGCCGGAACCAAAACGTCCGTTGCAACCAAGTGACATCAACGAGCCCAACTACTGTCCTTATCATCGAGTACTAGGGCATCCGATCGAAGATTGCTACGTTTTCAAAAATTGGCTTGAAAACCAGTACCGACAGGGCAAGTTCGCATTATCTGATAAATGGAAGGTGAATCCCCGCAGCCCCACACCTCTAAAGGGACAAATACGCTGGGGGCAACATGCTCCGTCGTTGAAGATGCTCCTTGGGAGGTTGTATTATCAGCCAAGACAAAGAGGATGCTAAACGGTCTTCAGACATGTCCAGCGATCAAGTGGAAGAACCCGTTGGAGCCGCAGGTCATTGAGGGGATGTTGAAGCCGCGTATAACTCCAAAGACCAATGGTGGTGGCTCAAACACTCGCAACCAGCCATCAAAATCTTCGAAAAAGAAGAAGAAGAAATCCAAGAAGCCCTTGAAGCCTGGAGACAAGCACTCGGACTTGCAAAAACAAATTGACGCGCTGGAGGAATACAACCAGAAGGCACGGACTCCCATTACACTCCAAGAGTTTCTCAATCATGTTTTTCAAGAGGAATATGAGGGAGAAAGTTCATCTGATGAATCTGAAGAATGCGTGGCGAGCTGTCATGTGATTTCCCATTCGTTCATGGACGGTGAGGAAACTCCTTGTACCGAAGCGCTGGGGGCAGATTTTGAACCAAAATTTCCGGAGCTATCAGATGAAATGATTGAAAGGGCCAAGCGCCAGCGACTCGATGAAAGAGCTGAGACGATCCCGCTAGAGCAAAACACCTCCGCTACCGACAAAAGCCAATTCAAGATAAGGAAAAGGTTTGCTAAGGCCATATCAATGGGCATGAAGCTACCATCCTCTGAAGGAAACATCACCGGTGAAGTGGAAACGCACCCCTCCTATTGCTTATATCATCAAAAGATTTCGCACCCCACTCAAGAGTGCAAAGCTTTCGATAGATGGTGGCAAGGATACGTTGCTCATCGACAACACTTTAAACGGGAAAAGCGTAAAACTCGTCGAGAGCAAAGAAATACGACCGAAGAGCTTGAAAGAACTACCGGCGATTGTCGCATGGTTAACACCGGCGGGTCACAAGTGCCTACATTCGGGAGCGATTCTGATGAGGAGCTGGAACTTGCCCCTCTCTTTAAAGAGTCCAATTCGGGAAAAGAAGAAGAGCTGAAGGTCTGCGAAAATATCCGGCTGCGGAATCGAACGCTGCCTGAAAAGAACCTCGGACCCTCAAACAGAAAAGATAAAGGGAAAGAAAAGGTCTCTGAAGATATCGTCTTAGATGACCAAGTTTTGGAGGAGCTAAGCGCCAACAACCCGCCGAAGAAGAATAAGGTGGATTACAACGTCCTAGTGCACCTGAGGAAACTACCCTCACAGCTCAGCATTCTCGATGCCCTTTTGCTATCAAAGGAGGCGAGAGATTCGTTAATCAAGGCATTACAAGATCCGGAACAATTCCAAGCTTTCCTGGCCGAGGAAAAGATGAAGGATGAATTGGAAGAAGTGCACACGGCCGATGTCACCTTCGGCGACGAAGACCTTCTCCTTGGGACTTGCGAACACAATCGCCCCCTCTATGTCTCAGGATACTGCCACGATATAAAGATAGGCAAAATCCTGATCGACAATGGATCCTCTGTTAATCTCCTCAACGTGCGGGTGTACAAAGAAATCTGTATGAGCGTTCAGCACCTTGCTCGTGACAAGATCACCATCTCCGGGTTCGACTTCCAGTCATCAAGAACTCTTGGGTCTGTGATACTGACGCTACGCTTCGGGCTACTCGTCACGGACGTTAAGTTCCACGTCATAAACGCCAAGACATGCTACAACGCTTTGCTCTGCCGACCATGGTTACACGAGTACAACATCATCCCTTCTACACAACATCAGTGTATGAAGTATTTTAAGGATGGTTTCGAGTATACCGTAACGGGAGAACTGAACCCGTTCTCTATGAACGAGGTCCGCAAATACGAAGATGCCAAATACTTCTTACCGGATTTCAAAGATACGGAGAAGTGTCACAAGCCAGAGAATAAAGCTAATGCCACCATCCCTGTCTTCGGCAGTGATACCAAGGAGGAAGAGGAGATAGTGTATTCGGGTCCGCCCCAACACAGCAAGCCAGGACCGTCCACTCCTACGTTAATCTTTGGTAGCGAATCGGAAGATGAGATCCGTGTTGTATGCTATGCTCGACCTTCCATACGAACGCCCGCTGACGAAGAGCAAAGTCTACAAGTCGCCATAGTGCCGCTTAAACACCATAAAGAATTGGATGCACTTAATATTTACAATGTAGAAGAGCTGCAAACGTTCTATATCCCTCCCGGGCGAGAAAGCGAGAGAGCAATTTTGTTCTACCGCTCTGAAGAAACCAAGGTGGAAAAAGAAATCTGGCATGGCGCGGATCCCACGCTCGACAGGCTTCAGCCTATCCGTCTTCCCAGATATTATACAGAGGGTTTGAAAAAGCTGCTGAAACGCCAGGGGATATCCTTCAAGCAGACCGTTCGAAAAGCCAGGTTCTATGACAAAATCTGGAACGTTCCCGGGACTCAACGCAAACTGCCTAATGGGAGAATGGAAACAATTGGACTTGGATACATCCGGTCAAAGAAACGAGAGCTACTAAACAGCTGCTATGTCATGTATGACTTCGATGAAGAGGCGGATGCTCAATGGGAGGACGCTAATCCTAAGACAATGAAAATTCCAGATGCAAAAGTGCCCAGTCCGTCGTTCGAAGAACAAATAGACAAGCTTATAAGGGAAGCTGGTCAAAAAGTCCGAGACGACCATAACCGCGAAATGGCCATCTACGAGAAAGCCAGAACGCAACGCTTTCTCCAACAAGCCGTGAAGGATGAAAATGCCGCTCCTTGTCAACCTATTTTAAAGAAGGTTCGACGCAAAAGCAGAAATAAGTCGGAAAACCAAAAAGGCGCTCAACAGCAACAAAGCAGGGCTAAGAAGCCACGCAAACGGGAGTCGAGTGTCATTGATCTATCCCTCATGAAGAAAATGGGTCGAGCATACTCTTTTCCTCGGGATAAGACGAAGAAGATACTTGACATCGCTCTAAAACATCAAATGCTTACACTGCCGGAGTCTAAACACCCCGAACAAGCAGGCGAAGTCTCACACTCAGACTATTGCTCTTATCACCGAGTGGTAGGGCACCCTCTCGAGGACTGCTTCACCTTCAAGAATTGGGTCGAAGATCAGTATCAGCTTGGCAAGTTCGCTCTGTCCGACAACTGGAGGGTAGCACCGCCACAAAAGCACGAGCCCAAGGCCACGAAAGAAGAACCAGTTCCGCATTGGGATTGGAAGCGAATTCGTACCTGTCACGTGATAATGATATCAAGGGAAGAGCCCGAGAACATGGATGACCTTCCCTGGTGCTTCGAAAACAGCAACGACGAGATAATCTCAGAATTTCCACCAGCGCCAATAGAGCTGGAAGATGGAATACATACCACTACAGATAACCTCAAGAAAATTGAGTTGGGGACGGTGGACGACCCGCGACCGACATTCGTCAGCGACCTGCTGTCTGAAGAAAGGGTATCTGCGTTAAAGGACGTGCTCCTATGCATAAAGATTGTTTCGCATGGAACTACTCCGAAATGCCGGGATAAGATCCAGAAATTGCTGTGCACAGATTGGCGATATCCCCGGACATCAAGCCAGTCAAACAGGCGCCGAGAAGAATGCGGCTCGAGCTTGAAATGAGTATCAATGCTGAGGTCAAGAAGCTGATCGACTCTGGCTTCATCCAGAAAGTTCAATACCCTGAATGGATCGCCAACATCGTCCCGGTGATGAAGAAAAACGGGACAGTGCGCATATGCGTGAATTTCCGGGATCTCAATAAAGCCTGCCCGAAGGACGATTTCCCAGTGCCAGTCACCGAACTAATGATAGACAATACGTCCACTCATGAGGTTTTCTCCTTCATGGATGGCTCATCAGGGTATAACCAGATAAAGATGCATCCAGAAGACCAGAAGCATACCGCCTTCAGGACTCCTCTGGGTATATTCTGTTACAAGGTGATGCCCTTTGGTCTAAAGAACGCCGGTGCCACCTACCAAAGGGCCATGACGAAGATCTTCGATGACCTTATACACGAAATCGTCGAATGCTATATCGACGATCTCGTGGTTAAAAGCAAATCATACGAGGAACATCTCGAGCATTTGAAGACTGTATTTCAACGCCTTCGACAATACAACTTGAAAATGAACCCGCTCAAGTGTGCATTCGGAGTTTCCTCAGGCAAATTCCTGGGATTCATTGTTAGACACCGAGGTATTGAAATAGATCCGTCTAAGATCAAGGCGATCATGGAAATGCCTCCGCCAAGGAATCTCAAACAGTTGCGGTCTCTCCAAGGGAAGCTCGCGTATATACGGCGATTTATAGCCAACCTTTCAGGAAAGTGCCGTCCTTACAGCCACCTGATGAAGAAGGGAACCCCGTTCGTCTGGGACCAAAAATGCCAAAGCGCACTAGACGAGATCAAGCAATACCTGCAGAACCCGCCGGTGTTGGCTTCTCCGGTCAAGGGAAAACCCCTCATTCTTTATACAACCGCCCTCGAAGGTTCCTTAGGCGCATTCTGGGCACAAGAGAACGATCAAGGGAAAGAAAGAGCACTCTACTACTTAAGTCGAGTTCTGCTGGGGGCAGAAAGCAACTACTCCCCCATTGAAAAACACTGCCTGGCGTTGATCTTTGCGACAACAAAGCTCAGGCACTATGCGTTGGCGCATGAAGTCCGTCTCATTTCAAAGGTGGACCCCCTTAAATACTTGATATCAAAGGCCATATTGACGGGACGACTCGCTAAATGGGCCCTGCTCTTAATGGAGTTCTCGATAACCTATCAACCTCTCAAGGCAGTGAAAGGCCAGGCCATCGCCGACTTCCTCGCTGGGCATCCGATACCCGCCGATTCTCCTCTGAATTGCGATCTTCCAGACGAACATGCGTTTGATGTGATCGACGGTGATAATACCCGATGGGAGCTTTATTTCGACGGAGCATCTTCCGTGAAGAAGCGCAAACAAAGTACCCCTATAATTAAATCGGGGGTAGGCCTCATCTTCGTGACTCCACAAGGAGGGATAATGCGTTTCGCTTTCTCCTTAACAGAGCCAAGGACAAACAATGAAACCGAATACGAAGCTCTGATAGTAGGCCTCGAGATCGCCATCGAAATGGGAATTGAAAATCTCCTCATATACGGAGATTCTCAACTGGTCATTAGTCAAATAAACGGCGACTACCAGACATGCAAACCAGAATTGGCGAAGTATGGCAAAAAAGTGCAACAGCTGTTGACCCAAATCCCCTCCTACACTTTGGAGAACATACCGTGTGCGGAAAACAGCAAAGCAGACGCGTTGGCCAAACTCGCTAAAGAACTGGCCGACGAGAACCTCGATGACATGAGAATCGTGGTACAAAGCCGTCGGGTGCTTGCCCCAGCAGAAATATCTCCGGAATCATCCGAAGAAAAAGGAGCGAACGAGCAGACAACCCTGCAAGTAAAAGATTGGGAAAATACCGAGGATTGGAGAGAAGTCTTCATAGATTACTTTAAATCCCACCGAATGCCTGAAGAAGCGTTCGCAAGACATCAGCTCATGAAACAAGCTCTGTCTTTCGCCTTCGTCAACGATACTCTGTACAAGAGGTCATTTGATTCTCTGTGGCTGAGATGCTTAGGACCTGACGAAGCGAAAAGGGTCGTCCAGGAAGTTCATGACGGACTCTGCGGTTCTCACCAAGCGGGCCCAAAGATGAAGTTGAAGATAAAACGGATGGGCTACTACTGGCCCACGATGATTCAGGACTGCCTCGAATATGCGAAGCAATGCCACTCGTGCCAAATTCATGGGGACTTCATCCACCAGCATCCAAATCCACTACATCCAACGGTGGCTAGCTGGCCATTCGAAATATGGGGGACTGACATAGTCGGCCCCATCGAACCAGCATCGTCTAGAGGACATCGTTTCATCCTGGCGACGACTGACTACTTCTCCAAATGGGCAGAAGCGGTACCACTGAGGGAAGTTAAGACGGAGAATATCCTCCACTTCTTCAAGACGCACGTCATATATCGGTTTGGAACTCCGCGACGGATCATCTCCGATAACGGGCCAGCCTACAGAAGCCACAAGATCAGTCGCTTTGCACAGCAGCACAATATAGACTGGAGATATTCCTCGGTTTATAATCCGCGAGCTAACGGTCTAGCTGAGGCCTTCAACAAGACCTTGACAAAGATCATGAAGAAAACAGTGTCCCGAAATAAGAAAGACTGGCACGAAAGATTGCAAGAGGCTCTTTGGGCTTATCGAACTACATTTAAGACGGCCACAAACACAACGTCGTACGCGTTGGTATTTGGGACGGAAGCAGTACTCCCCCTCGAGATAGAGTTACCCTCTCTACGAATGGCAGTCCACTACGAGCTGACGGACGAAAAAACGCTCACCTTCGGCTTGAGAAGCTTGACGCCCTTGATGAAACCCGGCTCATAGCACAGCAAAATCTGAAAGCTTATAAAGCAAAGATGACGCGCTCATATGAAAGATTGACCCGACCGAGGACATTCCGCCAAGGCGAACTCGTACTAGTGGTCAAAAGGCCTATGATCCCCAATCGCGCCAAGCGGGGAAAATTCGAGCCAAACTATGAAGGCCCGTACATCATAGATAAGGTCTACCAGGGTGGGGCCTATCTACTCATGGATATGCATGGTGAAAGGCCTTTCAGGCCGATAAACGGTCGCTTCCTAAAAAGATACTATGCTTAATGAGCCACAGCCTAAGTCAATGATAGATGACGACGACTATGTCCGCTCGCTATCTTCCTAAGCTCAAACTCTATCAGCAGTAACCAGCCTTCTCAAAGTCGGACCGAAATGTCCTTAAACTAATAGCAGACCGAAACGTCTTTAAACTACTACCGCAGCATCCTTAGGCTGACGAGATGAATAAAAAAAAGTATATATAAAAAAATATAATAAAAGGTATGTCCATAAGCAAAATGGGCACGGATGAAAACCCGAAAGGGCTCCGTGAGTAAAAACAGCAGGGCTACCGGCGAGTGTTCGTGAAAACCCGAAAGGGCGCGACCTCGTAAAAAAAAAAGAGAAGAAAATAAATTAAAAAAATATAACATAAAATAAAAACGGTATGTCCATAAGCAAAATGGGCACGGATGAAAACCCGAAAGGGCTCCGTGAGTAAAAACAGCAGGACTACCGGCGAGTGTTTGTGAAAACCCGAAAGGGCATAATCTCGTTAAAGGACACTTACAAGATCCTCTCGACCTTGTAAGGAGAAACCACATGCGTGGGATCCTTACGACTCACAAGGGAGCAACACATTTAGGGATCCTCACGATTCCTAAGGAGAAAATACACTTGCGAGATCCTCACGACTCGTAAGGAGAACTCTCTTATGGGACCCTCACGGCTCATAAGATTTGAAAATCTTAAGTTACAGAGACCTAAACCTGTGCTTAAGCAACCCCCACAACTTCCGATATTGCCCTACAAGTGGCTCAATACTGACCCTTGTATACAATCCACGGGCGCGAATAAACATTTCCCTAACCAAGTCTCATCCGTGACTGGGGACATGTTCGCATGACCCTTGTAGGTCCTCTCGACTTACAAGGAGAAAACCCTACTGTAGGATCCTTACGACTTACAGAGGAACATACACTTAGGAATCCTCACGATTCTTAAGGAGAAAATACACCTACAAGATCCTCACGACTTGTAGGGAGAAATAACTTCGTGAGACCCTTACGGCTCATGAAGTCAAAAGCCTTCGTCGACAGGACCCTAACCCTGGTCGCTAAGCCACCTTTGTTCGACATTGACAGAGGCAGATGATGATTCGCTCCTGGTAATATCCCAGTTGTAGCGGTGCTGATGCCGAAATTGGTCTACAGCAAAAAGCCAATAGGCCGCACATGCATACGAAATAGTCGAAATGATAGGGCAACTTGCAATAAAAAGCAGCAAGTAAAAATGTATGCATGCAAAATAGCCGAAATGATTGGGCAGCTCGCAATAGAAAGCAGCGAATGAAAACAAAATAAACAGCCGAAATGATTGGGCACCGCGAGAAATAGCCGAAATGATTGGGCAATCGCGACCTTCGCGATATAAAATCCGAAATGATAGAGCATCGCGGAAATAAAATAAAAAAAAAGAAGAAATGAAGAAATGATAAAACTTTGGCCCTACAGTTAAGATCACATCGATCCCTGTATACAATCCAAGGGCGTAAACAAAAGAGGGAACCATACCTTCCTAACAGGCTCCGCCAGAAGACGAAGCCAAATCTTGACGGTTCAGTCCAACTCCGAAGAAACCAGTATCTTCAGCAAATTCCTCGACTCACGGATACAAACACTCCTTGACGAGAGCCTCCTGATCCGCGTCGACTCGCAGAGCCACCAGTGCCTCCGTGGGAAATTCTCGACTCGTTTCAAACCCCAAGGAAACAAATAATCCTTGGCGCTAGGGAAACAAATAATCCTTAGCAAATTCCTCGACTCACGGATACAAACACTCCTTGACGAGAGCCTCCTGATCCGCGTCGACTCGCAGAGCCACCAGTGCCTCCGTGGGAAATTCTCGACTCGTTTCAAACCCCAAGGAAACAAATAATCCTTGGCGCTAGGGAAACAAATAATCCCTAGCAAATTCCTCGACTCACGGATACAAACACTCCTTGACGAGAGCCTCCTGATCCGCGTCGGCTCGCAGAGCCACCAGTGTCTCCGCGAGAGGATTCCCGATTCGTCTCAACTTACAAGATGAAGCCTCAGGTAGCAGGGACTAAAAAACTCGCTTCCTGAACAATGGGACCCTACAAGTCGATCCAAAAAGATCTCTTGCATACTATTCACGGGTCTCACTCTCCAAAGTCGAATCTCGACAAGAAGGGAAACAACCGCTTATGAGTCCTCTCGACTCGTAAGAGGGAAAAAATTCTCTTATAGAATCCTTACGACTTATAAGAGAAAACCACACTTAGGAATCCTCACGATTCCTAAGGAGAAAAAAACCCCTACGAGATCCTCTCGATCCGTAGGGAGAAAGGTCTCTATGAGACCCTCACGGCTTATAGAGTTGAAAAGTCTTAGGCAGCAGATCTGAACCTGCGGCCTAAGCCATCGCTATCCCTTGGAGAAATCTAGATGCTTACTCTGTTATCTATCGACCTTGTTTATTAACACAGCATACCGAGAATAAAAGAAACAAGAAAGCGACGGAAAGAGCATCTGATCTACATTCGATCAAGCGTTCGAGACACATTCATTCATGCAAAAGATCCAGAACAAAAGATAAGACAGGCTAGGAAAAACAAAAATTTTCATTAATATTGCCAAAATTCTTACAATCATAAAAAGCAGTGAACGAAAAATATTATTACAATGGAATAACTTCAGATCCAGGGCACGGATTGAGAAAGTCAAAAGTAAGGCCATCCAGAGTTCTTCTAGCCTTTCTGATTATTCTTATGCGCAGCCTCTCGCGCTCCTCTGTGTCAAGATCCTCGGCAAGCCCCCCCGGCCTTCGATAAGCAGCAACTATCGTCGTCTGCTGGAAGATTTGATGTAGGATGTCAATGAGGCTGTCCCGCCGTTTCTTCGAGATCAGCCCCGTCAGGTACACTGAATGCACCTTGTCTTCGGCATCATCCAGCGCATTGAGCGGTAGGGCCTCGTGAAGACCCGGAAGTGCTCTCCATATTGCTCCCAACACGACCTTCAAGAGAGCTGAACGACGAGGAAGTAGCCAACCACCGCTTGCGTTGAGGCGATCCATGACCTCCGCGCACTGGGCGTCCGTAAACTCCTGGTTTTGATGACGGCCCTGTGCGCGGATATCGTCATAGGTGATGAACTCATGCAAACTGTAAAGACGCACCGCCATTATGCCTGGAGAAAATACCACAGGAAGATCAGCGATAAAAGAAAAATAATATACGCAGAAGGCTAAATTCCTCGAGAGCAAAGCTCTGTTCATAGGTTAGAACCCATGAACAAGATCTCTGCAGATCTATAAGTGTTTGAGAGCAAAGCTCTGTTTATGAAACCCCAATGGAGATCTCTTTAGATCAAAAGATCTGTGAGAGCAAAGCTCTTTGACTGAGATTAATTTAAATTAATTTGATTTACATTAATTTTACCTAAAGTTTCTAACTTTGAAAATGAGCGAAGTTCTGCCGGTGAAACCCCGAAGGGATTTTCTTTAGATCAGAAGAGAGCAAAGCTCTGCTGGTTAAGATTAATTAAAACTAATTTAATCTGAGAATCAATTTTACCTAAAATTTTTCTAAAAAAACTTTAGAAAGAAGAGCAAAGCTCTGGAGTTCTTAAAGGCAAGAGCAGAGCTCTGAAGTTTTTTTTGAAAATAAAAAAATCTGAAAGATGATAAGCATTTATGGGGGACCAAAGGTGCTATTTATAGGCATCAAGTGCCTCTTCAACTTCCAAAAGTTGCCACGGCAGTTGGAATTCCGCCACCGTTGCGCTCACGTTTGGGGCCACGTAAGCGCAACGGTGGGGGGCATTTGTTTATCCCAATCAGAGCAAAGCTCTGTTCAAATTCCGAAGCGGGAGATGAAGCAACGCTTCATCTTCCCCCAATCAGAGCAAAGCTCTGCTTTGAAAATTTAAATTTTAATAAATGAAGCAACACTTCAGATTATTTACGCAGCGCGCAACGCGCCACGTGTCAAAAGCTGATACGGCAGCGCAGCGCCCAAGACAGTGCGCCCAATCAGAGCAAAGCTCTATTTTAAGTAAAATTAAAGGAAGCAATGCTTCAGTTGTGCTGCGCTGTGCTGTGCGACACGTGTCAGCGCAGATGCGCTAGCGCGGTTGCGCGCGCTGGGGCATCTGCGCCAAACAGAATTAAAATTCTAAAGAAATCTTTTCTGTTCTTGTTAAAACAAGAAGATTTTCTTCTGTAAAATAGAAGCCCTTGGATCAAAGATCCAACGGTGGGGAAAATTCCCCAAATCACTCAGAGAAAGATCTCTTTAACAAATTTAATTAATTTATGGGCACTATAAAAGAGATCCCAGACCTCAATTCAAAGGATGAACATTTTCTGGAAAAAAAAAAGAACTCTGAAGAAATCTCGAGAAGAAAGGTAAAAGACCTTTTAGATAGAAGAATTTCTCTTGATAGATCATTGATCTAAGAACAAGATCAATGATCTTTAATAAAAAACAAAATAAAAATAGTGCTTTGCACTTATGAACCATTGGTTCTTTAAGATCAAGAAAAATAAGAAACACTTGTTTTCTTTGATCTAAATTAGATCAAGAAACCAAGTAGTGCTTTGCACTTATGAACCATTGGTTCTGAAATCTAAAAGATTCTCAAGTTAATAGTGCCTTGCACTTGCAAAACTGCACTGCTGCGCTCCTGGGTTGGCGCAAACGACCAGAGAGCGCCACGTGTCAGCATCTGAACCAATTGCGCTATGCGCTTTTGAAACAGAGCCTTGCTCTCTGAAACTGGCACAATTCACCACAGCGCACCGCGTTTCAGCAGCGCAAGCGCAGCGCACTAAAACAGCGCTGTTGTGCTTGCGCTCGCCAGAGCATAACACGTGTCATCACCATATGAGCTTGCGCTCATTACTTGGCGCAAAGCGCCAGACAAATGCACTGCATTGCTTACAAAAGGGCCAAACCCAATTAAAGAAGGCCTAACAGGCCTAATAAAATGCAATGCATTATTTTAAAAAAGGGCAGAGCCCAAACCAAAACAGATGCTCTGCATCATAAATAAAGGGACAGAGCCCAAATCAAAAAAGCCTAGCAGGCCAGAATAAAATGCAGTGCATTATTAAATATGGGCAAAAGCCCTAGCACAGGCCTAATAGGCCAAAGATCAAGGAAAATGTTGAATATTCTCAACAGGACTTAGCCCAATCATGGCCGTAAGTCCCCAAATTAAATTGACTGAGCAAGATTGCTCTCTCAAATCAATTTACGACCGGTTCGAGGGTACATCTCCGAACTCCTCTGACACCCATCGTTGTAATTCTTCAACGACGTCAGAAAGGTGATGGGTCCCGACGACCACACATCAATATGGACTGCGGGGTCCTTAAACTCGTGGACCGAGACGTCCTTAAACTAATATCGGACCGAGACGTCCTTAAACTAATATCGGACCACCACGTCCCTAAACTGGAACATGGACCACCACGTCCCTAAACTGGAACATGGACCACCACATCCCTAAAGTGGGACAATAGAGTCTCCAAATGCTCTTTTACCGGATCTAAACGATCCCGTTTAAGTCGATCTTGGCCCCAAACACGGCTAACGTATCCTTAAACATTCAAATGGACTATAAAATTCCAAATCAACTCTGGCTCGAGGGTACATCTCTGAGCTCCTCTGACACCTGTCGTTGTAATCCTTCAACGACGTCAGAGAGGTGACGAGTCCTGACGGCCATATATCACTACGTTAAGTCGATCTTAGTCCCAAACAAGACTAATGTATCCTTAACGAACGTTTAAGTCGATCTTAGCCTAAACATGGCTAACGTATCCTTAAACTAAAACACCAAACCCAAATCTAAGTAAATACGGATTTGGACTAATCCACGTCCTACGGGCGACGGCATTACTCAGTCTCCGTATACAATCCACGGGCAACCACAAACAAAACAAATACACACGACACGAAGTGAAATTCTGGAGAAGGAGAAAGTTGTTACCACGATGCGGTAGCGTAATTAACTGCAGGGGCTTGCGCCTGCAGGGAAGAGCGTCCCCACAATCAAAAACCCCTCAAGCGAGAGGGAATCTGACGAAGTCTGCTACATCGGCCGCATCCGTCTAAACCTCCGATACACGGTGCCATAAATCAACTTGGCATCTTCGGAGAAGTGGATGGATAAAACCAAATAGCATCTGCCCCGAATCTCAGCGTCAGGACATCGCAGTCTTGTGCGCCGCCTTTCGGAAGGGAACAAGGAGTTCGTACCTGGACTGCCCCCTGGCCATGGCCTCCAGTGGGGTCCTCAGGGAGCCATGCAGAAGCTTTCCCCCAGCCGACTCCTCCATCCCGGCGAGCAGGCCAACAGCAACGGAAAGCCCAGACGGAACCATGAAGACGGCGCCCCCCTCCTGCACGGAAATCCCCTCAGGGACCCTCGACGACGACGTGCGAGAAATTGTCCTCTTTCTCTTAAGAGGGGCCCCGTCCTCGCCATCCCCTCTGTCCCTCGTCTGGGGCTCAGATAACTGTGGATGTCTCTGGCCGCCGCCAGAACAACCACCAGGAGCCGTCAACGAAGCAGACGACCCTATCGCCGGCAGAACATCCAGCGCAGGGCGTGAGCCAGTCAGGGGCTCGGCCGCGCCACTAGCCTCCCTCTGGCGCGAGAAATCCAAAGAGTGGGAACGAACCATGTATTCAAAAAGAAGAAGAACGCCGAGCAGCTGCGACTTAGGAGGAAATATGAAGGAGTAGGGGCCCTGGAGCGGGCCCCGCCCCTACTTATTGCTGCAAGCGGACTCATCCAACGACGCCCGTCGTCTCCCGCCAAAACGACTCCTCGCGACCAGAGGCTCCGATCGCTCCACGTGTCGATCCTGCACTAGACCGCGTCCCATCAGACGCCGCAGGCCTGCATACGTCACGTCGGCCAATCGACGCTTGACATGTGGACCATCGCTTCAGTGGCAGAACGCACGAACCGGCGCACCTTCCTTAAATGCAGAGATCTCGCTCTGATTCACTAGCAAAAAAAGACAACTGACGGCCCAGGTACTCGTCCCGACAAAGCCTTGAGAAGGAGCTCACCTCGGGAGGCCTGGCATTCCACTCCTGACCCGACCCACTAGCTTGTCGGGACAAGAGTGGGGGGCTAATGATGGTGCTCAATATTGGCGATGCGAGATCAGGACACGTGGCGGATGACATGTCCCAAAAGGAAGGGCCCACAGAGGCCGACCAGGCACCCGATTTGCAAGCACAAGCTGGCCCTCCTCGGGGCCCCTGCAAATTTGCATCCTCGGCCCCTCAGCTCGCCCCGAGCTGCCACAGGACCAAGAATCCTCAGCCCTCTTGCTCAGTTCCGAGCTCCCTCCGGCCGACCAACTCCACCACTCGCAGGCGTAACCGCTGCTCCGCAAATCTCGCCACGTGCAGATTCTCCGCCAGCAACGTCCCACGCTCCACGCCATCACGATCCCCATTAATGGGAGATCCGTCCTTCACGCTGGAGTGACGTCGGGAGCGTAACTGCCGGCGAGATTCTCGCGCCTGCTGCCGCCGCTATATAAACCCCATCACAGAGGGGTCAAGTAAACCATTTTTATTCCACTTAGCCGCTATTATGTTCGGATCTAGCACTAACTTGATCGTCGGAGGGTCCTCGATAGTACCAAACCATCCCGGGACTTCTTTGCAGGTACTCGGCGCTAAACTCCTCAAATCACCAATCTCATCAAAACCCATTGAGATCCACACGCAACAGAAGATCGCCACCAAAATCCACCGGGAGATCAACGGAAGACAACATCTGACGGAGACCCGAAAAGGACCTCCATCACGTTGATCTCCCGGTAGATTTTGGTGGCGATCTTCTGTTGCGTGTGGATCTCAATGGGTTTTGATGAGATTGGTGATTTGAGGAGTTTAGCGCCGAGTACCTGCAAAGAAGTCCCGGGGTGGTTTGGTACCACCGAGGACCCTCCGACGATCAAGTTAATGCTAGATCCGAGCAGAGTAGCGGCTAAGTGGAATAAAAATGGCTTACCTGACCCTTCTGTGATGGAGGTTTATATAGCGGCGGCAGTATGCAGCAGTAGGCGTGAGAGTCTCGCCGGCCGTTACGCTCCCGACGTCACGCCCGCGTGAAGAGCGGATCACCCATTAATGGGGATCGTGATGGCGTGGAACGTGGGACGTTGCTGGCGAAGAATCTGCGCGTGGCGAGATTCGCGGAGCGGCAGTTACGCCTGCGAGTGGTGGAGTTGGTCGGTCAGAGGGACTGAGGAAGACGACCTCGGCTGGGGAGTCCGGGACTGAGCAAGAGGGTTGAGGAGTCTCGGTCCTGTGGCAGCCCGGGGCTAGCTGAAGGGCCGAGGAGGCAAATTTGCCGGGGGGCGAGGAGGGTCAGCTTGTGCTTGCAGGTCGGGTACAAGGGTGGCCTAGTCGGCCTCTGTGAGCCCTTCCTTTCGGGTCTCGGGACATGTCATCCGCCACGTGTCCTGATCTCGTATCGTCAATATTGAGCATCATCATTAGCCCCCCACTCTTGTCCCGACCAGCTAGCGGGTCGAATCAGGAGTGGACTACCAGGCCTCCCGAGGTGAGTTCCTTCCTAAAGCTTTGTCGGGACGAGTCCTCGGGCTGTCAGTTGTCTTTTCTGCTAGCGAATCGGAGCGACATCTCTGCATTTAAGGAAGGTGCGCCGGTTCGTGCACTCTGCCACTGAAGCAACGGTCCACGTGTCAAGCGTCGATTGGCCGACGTGACGTATGCAGGCATGCGGCGTCTGATGGGACGCGGTCCAGCGCAGGATCGACACGTGGAGCGATCGGAGCCGCTGGACACGAGGAGTCGCTTTGGAGGGAGATAATGGGCGTCATTGGATGAGGCTGCTTGCAGCAATAAACAGGGGTGGGGCACGTCCTTGGGCTCCTACTCCTTCATTTTTCCCTCTTTTAAGTCCTGGTTGCTCGGCGCTCGTCTTCTTTCTCCCGCTTTCGGCTCCCGAGAATTCCCTTTTTCAATGTTAGATGTCTTCCTTTGTAGAGTCAGTAGCTGTTGTAGGAGTAGGTTCTAGGGATCCTTTAGTTGTGTCCGAGTCCCCCGGGGAGCAGGGGTCGGATGCTCTCCCCGGAATCGTGCGGCGGGGGCAGCCCCCAGGGATGAGGCGGCAGATGCGGCCCCCGGTTCCTCGTGTTTGGTGAGGCATGAGGACGAGCTCGCCAATGCCCGGGCTCGCTTCCACATCCCCTCGTGTTACATGCTCCGACTGGCCAAGGAGGGAGAGAGGGCGGATCACGTACGGGGCAGAGAGATCGCCCTGTATTTGGAAGCTTTTGGGGGCGGAATGCGCCTGCCCTTCTCTCCCGAGGTCGTCGCAGCGCTGAATTTTTTCGGTTTGGCCCCCGGCCAGTTAGTGCCGAACTCGTGGAGGATCCTCCTCGGGTTCTTGATCCGCCTGAAGTTACAGGCGGTTCCCTTCAGCCTCTCCCTTCTTGATTCTTCTCTCGTCTTCAAAAGTCATCCTGGTGGTTGAGCGGGCGACCCGAGATGGATCTCTCTCTTTCAGAAAGCGGCCGGGGGGCGTTGCTGGGACCGGGGTCGTGGCCTTGCCCTCTTTCATTCATGATTGGAAAAAGAAATTTTTCTTCGTTTCCCCTCCCGAGGGCGAGGACTGGCCCGTGCCTACCAAGTGGTCGAGGGAGAAATGTTTGCCGGGGAACCAGTCCGATGACTCCGCCGCGGTGAGAGTAGCGTCGTGGAAGCCTATCCCCCGACCCGACGTGCTGCTGTCTGAGAGGGTCCTGAGTTGGGCCGGGCTCAGCCCCGTCGAGTTCGTCGGTAAATTAAGCTTGCTTTTTGGTTTGTGTATTTCTCGTGTCGCTGACTTTTTGGTATTTGTTTTGTGCAGGACCCATGGATTTCGACTCGCTTAAATCCTCCATGCGCCAGCCGAGAAAGGTTACGAAGGCTTGGGGCGCCAGCTCTTCTCGCGCGAAGCCCGCCCCGGCTCCTACTGCTCTGGCAGTGGTGTCCCGTGAGCGTTCGGGGGCGGATCCCGCCCCGGGTCCCAGCCGAGTGTCGGGCCGGAAGCGGGCCCTGGTTCTGAAGGACCCAGTCTCTGAGGAGATCGGCTCTCCCTCGGAGACGCTCAAGAGGAGCTCCTAAAGACCTTCCCGGGGCCGGTCTTCGCCGATCACGGTGGAAGAAGGGGGCCTCCGGTTCGCGGTGCCATCGGGGCTATCCGTTGCGGATAGCCTTCTGCATGAGACAAAGGCCTCGGCCGGGGGTAGAGTTCCCGGAGGGACCTTCAGGGCTCAGCTGGCGTCCATCGCCCAGGAGTCCGTGCAGGTAAGTGTTTGGTTCATTGTGAGATTCGGTGCCTCCTTCGTCTTTCTGATCTCTTTCGTATCTCCCAGGTTCTCCAGCACGTTGCCCTCGCCTTGCGTATGGAAGCCGAGGTGGTAGCCCCGGCGCTGGAGGCTGCGGGCCGGCTCGCCTCGCTGGAAAAGAGCTCCAGGCGGGAGTTGGAGGCGGTGACGGCGAGGGTTGCCGCCTTGGTAGGCGAGGTGGAGGCCGGGAAACGGGAGGTAGCCCGGCACCGCGAGGTTGCCGTGACTGCCGAGACCAAGCTCGGGGATGCCCAGGTGCTTGCCGGTAACCTGAAGAGGACGGTGAATACCCTCCGGAAGGAGCTTAGGGCGGCGGCCGAGGCGGCCAAGTCGGCCGAACTGAAGGCGGTGGAGAGCTATAAGTCGAAGGACTTCTATGATGACCTGGCCGTGGCTACGACCCGCATCTGGCACGACGCCCTCGATGCCGTTAAGACCCGGATGCCGGAGTTTGCCGACGGAGATCTCCGGGCCGAGTTCCCCCTTGCGGACGCCGATGAGCAGGGGGAAGGGGTTCCTGGCGAGGAAACCGCCGAGGACCCCGCGCGTCATGTGGTGGATGTCGAGGATCCCGAGGTCGCACCTGGTCCCGAGATCTAGAGCCTCCGTCTTCCTCTTTTTATTTCTTTGTTTTTGGAATTTTGTAAGGCTGGGGAGCCCAAAAAATACCCTTTGTAAAGCCTTTATCTTTGGTAGTAATGAAATTTTTCTTTGGTTTCATCGAATCGCGCTCTATCATCTGTTTGTGAAGAATGCTCGTAAGATATCTCTGTTTGCACCGTTGTGTTTTCATGTCGGGTTGGCCATCTGTCTAGCGATCGTCCGTCGAGTTGATTTCGATCATTTGCCGACGAGCATGCCAAGCGCTGCCGAGGAGGTATCCCCATGGGCCCCGAAGTCGAGGGGAGATCGTTTAGACCCGGATAGACTTGATGCCCCTCACTGGGGTCTCGGATCCTCTGCGGGTGATGGGCAGTGCGCTGTTCGCCGTATTTGTGCCGAGCGTGAGTGGGAAGCTGCTCGGTGGCCCCATGGTGGGTGCCATCTTTTGACTTCTGGCAATGCGAGCATCGACCACCAGCCGGAGATGGCCGAGCAGGGTAACTGCTCGGTTGCCTCTTGGCGAGGGCTTTTGTCCTGACGGATAGCCGAGCGAGGGATCCTCAGGGTCGACTGACTCTGGGAGGGCTTTCTGATCCCTGGCGTTGCGGTAGGGAAGCTACCCGCCAGGGATAGCCGAGCAGGGAAGCTTCCGAGCTGCCTTTAAGGAGAACTTCCTGGTCTCTGGCGTTGCGGTAGGGAGGCTACTCGCCAGAAATGATCGAGCGGGGTAGCTGCTAGGGTGCCTCTTGCGAGGGCTTTGACCCTTAGCGTTGGAAGGGCTGTAAGAAGCCCACTAAGGATGACCGGATAGCGAAGCTGCGCGGTTGCCTCTTGGCGAGGGCTTTGATCTCTGGCGTCGTGGGTAGGCAACTACCAGCCGGAGTTGACCGAGCAGGGAAGCTACTCGGTTGCCTCTTGCGAGGGCTTTGATCCTTCAGGACGGGGACTGAGCAGGGTTACCGCCCAGTACCTCTTGGCGATGACTTTGATCCCTGTCGGTTGTGGTAGGAAGCTACCAGCCGGGGATAGCCGAGCAAGAACTCAACTGCCTCTGGGAGGACTTTTGTCCTTGGCACGGGAGGGGCTGTAAGAAGCCTATCGAGGACCCTTGGCCGAGCAGGGTTACTGCCCGGTGCCTCTTGGCGAGGGCTTTTGTCCTGAAGGATAGCCGAGCGAGGGATCCTCGGGCTCGACTGTCTCTGGGAGGGCTTTCTGATCCCTGGCGTTGCGGTAGGGAAGCTACCCGCCAGGGATAGCCGAGCAGGGAAGCTGCCGAGCTGCCTCTGGGAGGGCTTTCTGGTCCCTGGCGTTGCGGTAGGGAACCTACCCGCCAGGGATAGCCGAGTAGGGTAGCTGCTAGGCTGATTCTTCATGAGGTTTCGCCCCACCATCCAGACGCAGGTATGGGGAACAGGAACGGTCGCGGCGATCGCGCGCGCAGCATGCGCATTGAATGTGGGGGGAGGCGAAGCACTAGGATCGCGTCGTTTCGATTCCGCCAGGGAAGGCTCGTTGATCGCCGCGTGGCAGCGAATTTTTGGACGAAGGCGGACGACTGTTGAGTTCTGTTGGGGCGCAGTAGGCTACATAAGGCTGAAGGAGCACCGGTCCTTTTCTTCATAAACAGATCGTCAAGGATGCAAGACTTCCCCTTTACTATCCCCGATATCATACATTTCGAAGACGTATATCTCTATGACTAGAACTGCACCGAGGACACGGTGTAGTTGGTCTACTGGAGCATCGAAGACCACTTCGGCCGGCTGCTCATCTGGGGCCCAGGCCCGGCCGCTTGGACGCGGACGAGCGCCTCTACGAGGGACTGTAGCCGATCTATCCGGCTGGCGTGGGCGTTGATGATGGTCGCTGGAGGAGGCTCATCCACGCCTTCGTTGAAGGGAAGGCGGCGGCTGGTACCGGGATCTTCAGGACGGTTGCTCGCCATGCGGATGGAGATCGGAAGGCCAATTTTGTTTTTGTGGAGTTTACTTTCCCACAGACGGCGCCAACTGATGGAAGTCATTTTCGGGTCTCCGTCAGATGTTGTCTTCCGTTGATCTCCCGATGGATTTTGGTGGCGATTTTCTGTTGCGTGTGGATCTCAATGGGTTTTGATGAGATTGGTGATTTGAGAAGTTTAGCGCCGAATACCTGCAAAGAAGTCCCGGGGTGGTACCAATGGATTTTGGTGGCGATCTTCTGTTGCGTGTGGATCTCAATGGGTTTTGATGAGATTGGTGATTTGAGGAGTTTAGCGTCGAGTACCTGCAAAGAAGTCCCGTGGTGGTTTGGTACCACCGAGGACCTTCCGACGATCAAGTTAGTGTTAGATCCAAGCAGAGTAGCGGCTAAGTGGAATAAAAATGGCTTACCTGACCCCTCTGTGATGGGGGTTTACATAGCGGCGGCGGCACGCAGCAGTAGGCGCGAGAGTCTCGCCGGTCATTACGCTCCCGACGTCACGCCCGCGTGAAGAGCGGATCGCCCATTAATGGGGATCGTGATGGCGTGGAACGTGGGACGTTGTTGGCGGAGAATCTGCGCGTGGCGAGATTCGCGGAGCGGCGGTTACGCCTGCGAGTGGTGGAGTTGATCGGTCAGAGGGGCCGAGGAAGACGGCCTCGGCCGGGGAGTCCGGGACCGAGCAAGAGGGTTGAGGAGTCTCGGTCCTGTGGCAGCTCGGGACGAGCTGAAGGGCCGAGGAGGCAAATTTGCGGGGGGGGCGAGGAGGGTCAGCTTGTGCTTGCAGGTCGGATACAAGGATGGCCCAGTCGGCCTCTGTGAGCCCTTCCTTTCGGGTCTCGGGACATGTCATCCGCCACGTGTCCTGATCTTGTATCGCCAATATTGAGCATCATCAGGAATCCATGTTCTTCACGGATCCAACCCCAGGTCTAACCTTCAATTCGCCGCCGCGCAATGCTCAACTTAATTAACTAGATGCATGCGTTCCTCCTCGTCGCCAGATCCGTCGACTCTCCTGATCAGATCCATTCCCCATAGCCACAATATTTGACCCCTACATCGTTGGATCTGCCGCCCTTGGCTGGATCTGCTCAGTCAAATCTAGCTAGCCACCTCTCGACCAGATCTGATCATCTTGCTCATCATCGAAATCCCCAAAACATAGATTAGAAAAATATAATGTTAACAAAAGAAAATTAGCACGGTCTATAACACACACACACACACAAAAAAAACCCTATGATTTTATCATTTTTCTGGTTAGCTGGCCCGTAATCCTATCAACTGAGCTGTTACTCATTGCCAATAAAAAGAAATTAAAAGAAAATATGAGCATGGTTTCATGAACAAATAACTAAGGGCATATATACCAGGAGGACTCCCTTGATATGGTCACGACTCATGTCCGCAAGTGTCATTTGCATGTCGAGCAGAGCATCAATCAAATCTTCATCACTATCATGATCTTCACTCTGATCCAACACGAGAACCTTCCGACAAAACTCATCAATCGCCCTCAAATTCTTCTGCAGCCTTGCTCTCTTCCCCGTCAACGCATCTAGAAACCCCAACACCGGCAAATAATCCTCGAAGAAGAAACCGGCGAGCAACGCTTGCCGTTCCCTAATAATCCCATCGACATCTCCGATTCTCACTCCATTATTCCTGCAAAACCTCTTTCCAAATGCGCTTCTGCACGTAACGTTCATCGCAAGCTGGAGCAGCTCCTCGCTCAGATTAGCAGCTTCCGAACGTCGCCGTGAGATGCTATTCATCATCCCATACACCTCCTCTTCTCTTATGTATCGAAACGACGCTACTTTCTTCGTGTTGAAGAAATGGACTGTGCAGATCTTTCGGGATTCTCTCCACTGCTCGTCGTACCGGGCAAACCCGACGTCGGAGTTACCGAAAGAGAGCGCTTTTGGGGCGGTGAGCGAAGGCCTGTTGCAGCAGTCGAGGTCGTGTTCTTTAAACAACTCTTTCGCTACGGCGGCGGACGAGGCGACGACGGCTGTGATCTTCCCGAGTTTGAGGGAGATTATTGGGCCGTGTTTTCGGGAGAGTTTGTGCAGGGATCGATGCGGGAGGTGTCGACGGGTGTAGAGCTGGTGGAGGTTTCCGATGATGGGGAGCTTCGGTGGGCTTGGGGGGAGATTGTGATGCTTGTTGCTTGATTTTGAGAAGATAATTGTGAGAGAAAGGATAGAGATGAGGAGGAAGAGGATGGAGGAGATGAAGATAATAAAATTCATGCCTGGCGGCTGCTGTTTGTTGTGAGCAAGAGGGCGGATTATAATCCTTATGCGGCTATGCCCATGGGCGGACCCAGCTAGCTAGAGATCCGGGCGGACACGTTACCCCCTTGGATCTAGGCCAAAAAATCAACCACTGCCATTATTTCTGAGTCTTTAGTCCCCAGCTAGTCCACTTCATCCAGACACATCCCTTCTCTCTCATCCCCCCGTCCCACACCCGTATTTGGTTTTTCTGCGCCACAACAAAATTCTAAGACCGGAAGTGATGGAGCTTCGAATCTCCTTCAGATGCTGTCCTCCGTCGATCCTGTGATGACGGTCTTTGACGGCTGAGATTTATTTTTCAGTGTTGTTGAGTGTGGATCTCAGTGAGTTGGTGTTGGATGCCGAGCTACCTATAAAGAAGTCCCGGAATGGATGACCACCGTAGGACCCTCCGACGATCAAGTTAGAACTGAGGTATAGGTGCAGAGTAGCAGCGTATTGAAATGAGTTCGAGATACCCGTGTCGTCTGAGAGGGGGGTTTATATAGGGGTCGCGTGGAGCGAGCAGGCGCAAGATCACCGCCGTCAGTTATGCCCCAGCGTTGTCCTCGTCTTGAATGGCGGGATGCGCTCATTAATAGGAGGATACGCCCATCAGGAGCTCGGAGACGAGCCGGGAGGCCGAGGAAGCTCGGCACGTCAGGAGCTCGAAGACGAGCCAGGAAGCCGAGCAAGCTCGGCACGTCAGACGGTTCGGAGACGAGCAAGGAGACTGAGAAAGCTTGGAGACGAACTGTTGGTAGTTTCCTAGGTGAAAGTGGAATGTATTCAGGGAGGTCTCCCAAAAGGTCGGATACGTTTTTCGAGATGGGGATATCGTAAAATGTCCCCGATGCAACTCATTTATTCCACCCACGTAGCCTTTGGGATACGTCATCCGCCACGTGTCGTAATTTGAGGAGACACCATTTGTGAGCATCATCATTAGCCCCCACTCTCGTTCCGACCTATTCATTGATCGGGTCGAGAGTGGCCTGCTCGGTTTTTCTTTTGCTCATTTTGGCGCCAAAAAATCATAACGCGGATCATCCGTGAATGTCATGACGTTTGGTGGTTACGTCGTTTCGATCTTTGGGCCCACGTGTCACCTCGTCGTTTTCCTGAATCTTCGCGCATATCCCTGATGGCGTCAGCGGATCAATGAAATGATCGCGCTTTAAAGAGGGGGCGCCGTTCCAGCCAATCGCCAGTTGGGATACGGGCCACGTATCGGACGTCGGTTGGCAGAAATGAGAGGCTGTCTCTGACTCATGCAGTCGAAAAGATGTCCCTAATGGCCGATCGCCACGTGGAGCCCCGCCGGTCGCTGAGCGCGATGTTTTGTTTTGGCGGGAATCAATCGGGGCCATATGATGTTCCCCTTTGGGGTGTATAAATAGGGGGGACCATCCTAGGACTGATAATTTGCTCAAATTCTCATTCATTGCTGAAGATTGCCTGGCGCTCCTTCTTCTAGATCAGATCCCTTGTTGATTTTACCTCAGTGAGTCCCTTTCTTTGAATCAAGTTTGATATCTTTATCTGAGGAGTCCGTAGAGGTAGTAAGGGTAGAGTCGGATGATGAGGCTTCCGTTGTTGGGGCCGAGTCCAGTGGGTCTTCCTCCTTTTCGGCTTCAAATAGCCAAAAGGGTTCCTCTTCTTCTTCGTCATCTGTGTCAGGTTCGCCCCCTAGAGTCAGGGTCGCCCCTGTCGCTCGCCGTCGGGCGGCGAAAAGGGCCCTCAAGGTGCGCATCAGGAAGACCTGCGATGCGTCCTATGTTTTAAAGAGTCTGGACGAGCTTTCCGAAATTCGGGCTCGATTCCACATCCTCTCTAACTATTCCATTCGTTTAGCTAAAAAGAGCGAGCGGGCGGAACAGGATAAGGAGATTGCTCTGTATTTGGAAGCGTTCCGGACAGGAATGCGTCTGCCCTTCCCAACTAGGATCTGCGGGGTGCTTCGTTGCTTTCATCTCGCCCCGGGCCATCTAGCTCCGAACTCGTGGAGAATTCTTCTCGGGTTTCTGGTCCAGTTAAAACTTGAAAATATCCCCTTCGGGTTGACTCTTTTTGTCTCTTTCCTTTGTTATAAGAATCATCCCGACACCAGTAAGGATGAGCCGAGCTGGGTGTATTTCTCGTTCAAAAAATGTAAGGACGGAGTGGCCGGATCGGGGGTAGTAGCCGTCCCTTCTTCCATCCATGAATGGAAGGAGAAGTTTATATTTGTCGAGCCGCCTGAAGGCGAGGATTGGCCTGTGCCTACACAGCGGCACATGGCCGACTGCCCGAGGGAAAAGCAGTCGACTTTCCCCGAAGCGAAGGTGGTGTCCCGGTAGGAGCCGATCCAACGGGCGGATTTCTTGCTATCCGAGCAGGCACTGAGCTGGGCTGGGCTCTGTCATATGCGTTTCTTGGGTAAGTTAGGGCCTTCGACAATCTGTTTAGATTTTGTTAAATTTCCTTTGCTGTTTTTGTGTTGTAACCCCCTTTGTTTGTGTGTTCCTTCTTTTTGCAGAGCCCATGGACCGAGCAAAAATCCTAGCTGCCCTGGCCGCCAAGACTCAGGGAAAGAAGGTCGGGGGCGCAAGCTTGTCCCAACCCGGTCCAAGCTCGGCCCCGAGGACAACTCCACCGTCCAAGCTTTCTGCTGCTCCCCGAGTTCCAGAAGAACGCCGCGGGAGGAGCCATAAGCACTCGCGGGACCCGGTGCCCCGGGCGTGAGAGGAGGAGGAAGAGGCAGGGCCCGCCGACGTCGCCCTCAAAAGGCAGAAACAGACGGTCTCCCGGCCACCTCCTTTCGGGACCCCAGTGCAGGAGGGCGGCTTCTTATTGAGGTGCCCTCGGGGCTCTCCGTCGCCGACAACCTGCTTTCCGACATAGAGCAGGCGGCCGGGGTTAAAATACCCTGGGGACCATGAAGGCCCAGGTGGCCTCCATAGCACAAGAGGCGGTTCAGGTCGGTTCTTGACTTTTCTCAAAGAAATTTTTTCAAGTCTTATTTTCTCGGTTCGAGCTTTCTAACTCATTTGCTGCATTCCTCAGGTCCTCCATCACTGCGCACTCTTCGTCGCCATGGAGTCCGAGGAGGTAGCCCCGGCCATGAAAAAGACGAGCGAGTCCTCCAAGCTAGAGGAGGAACTCCGCCTCCAACTGCGGCAAGTGGAGGAGGAGGCTCTCCTTGACACTCGTTTGGTCGCCGAGGGGCTGACGAACTCCAGGCTGAAGGAGTCGCATCGGCTTCTGGATGAGTCCAACCGGGCTATTCAAGAAAAGTTGGAGGAGGTGAACGGTTTCTATCACTCGATGAAGAAGTCGAGGGACGCCCTCAAGAGTGATGTCCGGGTGGCTTTGGACGTGGTGAAGCTCGCCAAGTGGCGGGCAGCGGAGGCCGTGGAGGCGTACAAGGCGTCGGACCAGTTCTACGCTGAATCCGCGGCCGTCGTGTGGCACAACGCCCTCGACGCCATCAAGGAGTTTGAACTGGGGATTGATATCAGCGAGCTCCGAGCTAAATATCCCATGGCCGAGGAGGAGTCGCAGGGGGATGTTGCCGGGGCGGCCGTTGGGGGTGAGGCTGCTGGTGGAAGCGCCGACACAGAGGTTGCAGTTTCGGTTCCCGAGGCTGGCGTTGAGCAGGGCGAGAACCTCCCCGAGCGGACGGCCTGAGCTCTCCTTCCTTGGGGATTTTCTTCTTTTTCCGAATTTTGTACGCTTCCTGGCATTTTTTGTAAGGCTGAGGAGCCCAGAATACCTTGTATTTATTTTTGGTTATAAATAAAGTACTCCTTTTTCCTTTGCCCAGATGTTTTCTTGCTGCGCAACTGCTTTTAGCTCGTATACTTTTGTTCTAATCTTCATTCTACAAGTATTTTTAGCTCGTAGGTCTTTTTATCTTGTAAGTGTCGGGCCGGTGTCCACTCCCCCGCACTTGTTGACCGTTCGTCGAGTAGCGACGAACAATGGCGCCAAGTGTAGGAAGGTCGGTATCCTTCTTTTCCCCGGAGTTGAGGTGGCTATCGCGCGTTGATGGCCTAGTGTAGGAAGGTTGGTATCTTCCTTTCTACCCTCGTGGTGAGGGCTTTCGATCCACAGCGTTGTTGGGGAAACTACCCGTCGCGGATGGACTGAGCAGGAAGCTGCTTGGTGGCCTCGAGAGGAGGGCTTTGGATCCTTAGCATAGATGGGTAGGAAGCTACTCGCTAGGGATGGACCGAGCAGGAAGCTGCTCGATGGCCTCGAGAGGAGGGCTTTAGATCCTTAGCGTTGATGGGCAGGAAGCTACCCGCTAGGGATGGACCGAGCAGGAAACTACTCGGTGGCCTTAAGAGGAGGGCTTTAGATCCTTAGCGTTGATGGGCAGGAAGCTACCCACTAGGGATGGACCGAGAAGGAAACTACTCGGTGGCCTCGCGAAGAGGGCTTTCGATCCACAGCGTAAGTCGGGCAGGAAGCTACCCGCTGCAGACGGACCGAGCAGGAAGCTGCTCGGTGGCTTCGAGAGGAGGGCTTTAGATCCTTAGCGTTGTTGGGCAGGAAGCTACCCACTAGGGATGGACCGAGCAGGAAACTTGTCGGTGGCCTCACGAAGAGGGCTTTGATCCACAGCGTTGGTGGGCAGGAAGCTACCCACTGCGGATGGACCGAGCAGGAAGCTACTCGGTGGCCTCGTAATGAGGGCTTTGATCTATAGCGTTGGTGGACAGGAAGCTACCCATTGTGGATGGACCGAGCAAGAAGCTACTCGGTGACCTCGTGAGGAGGGCTTTAGATCCTTAACGTTGTTGGGGAGGAAGCTACCCGCTAGGGACGGACTGAGCAAGAAGCTACTCGGTGGCCTCGCGAGGAGGGCTTTGCTCCACAGCATTGATAGGCAGGAAGCTACCCACTGCGGATGGACCGAGCAGGAAGCTACTCAGTGGCCTCGTGAGGAGGGCATTCAATCCACAGCTTAGTTGGGCAGGAAGCTACCCGCTGCAGATGGACCGAGCAGTAAGCTGCTCGGCTGCCTCGTGAGGAGGGCTTTGATCCACAGCATTGATGGGCAAGAAGCTACTCGCTGCGGATGGACTGAGCAAGAAGCTACTCGGTGGCCTCGTGAGGAGGGCTTTCGATCCACAGCTTAGTTGGGTAGGAAGCTACCCGCTGCATTTGGACTGAGCAGGAAGCTGCTCGTCTGCCTCGTGAGGAGGGCTTTAAAGACTCCCTTGCGCCTTCATGGGGTGTCGTTCAACCTTCTGCGGTCCGCATAGGTTGGAGTGTTGACGTCGTTCAACCTTACGTGGCCCGCATAGTCACTCGTGAAGACTGGCATGGCCGACATGTGGTAGTTCCATATCGGGAAATTGAGACATCCTGTGATTCGCGTCACTGCGCGAGTCAATTTCGGCCATTGGAAGATTTTTGTTGAGGCTATAAATAGCGAAGGCATGTTGGTTTCTTTCTAGCATTGCTTTTCTGAAGATGGCCGGGCGCATTTTTACCATCGGGGAGATCATCTCTCATGACGACTTGTATCTTTACTGCCTCGATTGCTCCAAGCAGACGTACGAGGCAGTGATAGACCGCGTGGAGGGCCACTTTGGTCGCCTACTTCCCCGGCGATCTGCTTTCCTCCAAGTGCTCTTTTATGCGATCTGGAGGATGTCCCCGGGTCTGCACAACGCCCTGTCTCCGCAGCTGAGGGACGAGGCGCTTGACAAGGTGCACACGCTCTACCACCTCGGTCTGATCTCGTAGAGCAGGCGGGAACGATCAGTGGGTCTTCTTTTGGAGTGTTTCTAGAAAAGGCTGATCGCTGCCTCATGTCCGGCGGATGGGGTCCCCGGCGCTTCCGTGGCATCTAGGGTCCACAGGCACCGTCAGATGGAGCGGGTTGAGGAAGCTCAGGCTCGGCTGTAGGAGATTTCCTCGGAGTACCATCAACATGTTGGGTTACACTAACGCCCTAGCCATCATCCGTGGCGGTTTGCGGAACAAAAAATTTCTATGAGTTTTAAAAACGAGGCTAGAATAACCCAAGAAACCGGATCTACCATAAACCTAACTATCTAAGCTAAGAGAGTTAACTACTATGATAAGAAAGTCTCACCAAAAGATCCATGTCCTTCGGTCTTCTTTCCTCATCATACGCTCCAAGTGGCCACCATGATCGCACTTGATCTTCTTTTCCCGCTCCATCGGTTCTCCGGGATCGAGCTTGCTCTTCGGTCCTCCCTTGTCGTAGATGATCCACTCGAGAGATGTGATCCATGGCTCTAGCTTCTAGCTAAGTATCAAAAGGAGCAACTAAAGAACTTGCTATGCTAATCCAAGAACTTTAGGATGTAGTGTGAGGTTCTAGGTGTTTTACTATCTCTATCTTACACCCTCTCTTGTTTCTCAACACATGAGAGTGTAGAGAGGAGGAAGATGATGAAGGTGGAAGAACTCAAGAGAAGGAGAGGTGAGTGAATCAAAATGGTAAGCATAAAAGAAACGAGGCAACCATGAGAGAGAAACCCACCAATGGTTTGGTATATCAATATCCAATAATAAAATATCTCAACCATGCTTCAATAGTTGTCACAAATGAATAAAGAATTCATTTTTCAACTATTGAGGCATGGTTCTCACCATACCCCCATACCTTCACTTTACACCTCATTTCCATTAAATAGATAAATGGAAAATAAACTAATGAGGTGTCCACCTTCTAGAATATTATCCGTAATAAAATACAGATTACAGTCTACTGTATATACATAACTGCATTCAGATAAAAACACGAGTGCTCAAAGAGATAGAATAACACGAAGAACATAATACTAGAATATATATATCGAAATACATATATGTAAATTATTAAATTAATACATGATTTAATAATCTGGCTCAAATCCGAGCCGGCAAGTATTATCTACTGTCCGATCGAATCCGGCTACAAAGTACATCAATCGATCGGAACCTTGCACGTATCCAATACAGCTACTACATCATTTCGCCTGAACTAGGGAAACCTTCTGTGTGGGACTCTAAAGACTCGACAGTACGCCGGAAGTGAGTTATTGGATACATCCATAACCACAAGCACGTCGGCGGCACTAGCTGTACGTAACGGCTATCCGGGTACCTGTCAAAAAGGAAGGCCGACGAGCAAACTCATCTGGATCCCTACTGAGCCTATCTGTGACAATCTCCGTACAGTCCGGTCTCTTTGTCTGAGATTATCGCATACCGGGTCTAGGGGGTGGTAAACGTCAGACCCTAATAACCCGGTAATTCATGCTGATACGGTTCAGGACCAATCCGGGAAACTCCTGATCAACCTATCGGTAAATCCCAACTGCCTTGGCTAAGGTCTTATGGTCCTGACCAATCGAACACAGTGCGATATCGAATCCCTATACCGGGAGAGACGAATCCCTGACAATCGCTCACTGTCTCCATATGGCTCAAGATTGTACCCAACCAAAACCTGTTTGCACGACTCAGTAGAGCCGTTGTAGGGTAGTGATCAAAACACAATGGGAACTCACACGAGACAAATGATGATCTCAGGTCTAAAGACTAACCTGTACTCATGTCACCTGAGAACTTCCACCTGACGATAGGTATAGTACCATCTGAAAGTTCTCGGCGAGTCTGTCCGGTGTACTCACACCTAGTGAGCACCTGTATACGATCTTAGGTGCGAAAGACCAATGGTCGCGGGACCATACCATTGCCCCTCGTCGGGGTCTAGAAACGTATACACTAGTCTACTCCATAATATCGATGCCCAGTCTCGATACTCCTATGACTAGGGACTATTTAAGGATGTGCTTACCAACTACCCATCTTCCATAAGTATGATCGTCATCACAACGCAGGTAGTCCAACAATGATCCTACGAGCTTTATCAACATGTATAAATGATATGTAATAGAAAATAAAACATACGGACATGTTAAGATAAAGACAAACCAGATAGCATACTATCATATCGAGCAAGACTGTCATGTACATATATATGTCCAAGCATCCACATGTATACATATACAATAATGGCCTCTAGGGCATACATATCCAACACAACAGTGCTTCCTCGATCCTCGTCCCCCTCTGTTGTAATTATTGTAAGGCTGGGGAGCCCATAATACCCTTTAATCAATAAATAAATCATGTTTTTGGCGGTAGCGTGTTGTCTCCTTTTTTCTTTTCTCTTCGTACGTTCTATGGACTTAACTAAACGCCAACAGGAATTATATTATTTCAAAATAGGATATATTTTTTATTTATACAACTTGAGCTTTTCAGCGTTGTAAGTCCGGGGAAAGTTACGCCCCCTAGAGACTTGCAGGTGGTACGCCCCACCGGGCAAAACCTCTGTGACGAGAAATGGTCCGTCCCACTTCGGGGAGAATTTGTGTAGCCTCCTTTGGTCCACGAACTCGTTTCTTCGTAAGATCAAATCTCCTATTCTGAAGGCCCGATGTTTAACTCGGGCATTGTAGTAGCGAGCAGTTTGTTGCTGATAGGCGGCTACTCTGATTTGTGCTCGGTCCCGCTTCTCCAGCAAGATGTCCAAGTTGCTTCGGAGTGTAGAGGTGTTGGCATCATCGTCGAAGTGTTCGATCCTGTAACTGGGCAGTTTGATCTCCGTGGGGACCATCGCTTCGGTGCCATAGCAGAGGCTGAAGGGGGTTTCTCCCATGGGTGTCTTCTTCGATGGTCGTAGTGCCCATAGCACTCGTAGCGGTTCTTCGACCCAGCCGCCCTGCATTCTTTCCAAGCGGGCTCTGAGATCTCCGATGATGCCTCGGTTCGCTACCTTGGCCTGCCCGTTGCATTGAGGATGCGCAACTGCGGAAAACTTCATTAGTATGTGGTAGTCATTGTAGAACTCTTTGACTTTATCATTTTCAAAGTTGGTCCCGTGATCGGTAAGTATACACCTCGGGATCCCAAATCGGGAAATTATGTTGTTCTGCAGGAACTTTATCATAGAGGTGGCGTCCGGTTTTCTGATGGGTGCTGCCTCTATCCATTTTGTGAAGTAGTCCACAGCGACGAGGATAAACCTATGTCCGCCCGTGCCGGCAGGGAGTTGACCGACCATGTCCATCCCCCATTGTGCAAACGGCCAGGGGGAACTGAGCGGCGTTAGTTCGGTGGCGGGAAGATGAGGTATGCTGCCGAAGAGTTGGCAGTTCTTGCATCTTCTGACCAGCTTCTCGGCGTCATGGTGTAACTTTGGCCAGTAGTACCCATGGAGCAGCGTCTTCTGGACTAAGGTGCGGGCTCCTTGATGCGCTCCCCCGACCCCTTCTTGAATTTCTCGTAGAACGTAGCGAGCCTCGTAGGGGTCGATGCATTGGAGAAGAGGCTGAGTGTATGACTTCTTGTATAGGTTTTTGTTGCTCCGGACGAAATGGTGTGCTTTGGCCCGCAGCCGATGAGCTTCTCCTCGGTCTTCAGGGAGTGCACCATCTTTCAGGAACTCCACGAGAGGTTTTCTCCAATCTTGGCCTTTTTCTTGGGTTGCGTAGATCAGGAAAGTTTCCTCCTTCTTCCACGCTGGGTCATGGCAAGACTTCGAAGAGGATGTTTCTTTTATGGGTGGTCGAGTAGGAGGAAGCGAGCTTGCTCAAAGCGTCGGCCAGAGTGTTCAAGTTCCTGGGGATTTGCTTCACTTGGACTTTATCAAAATTTTTCTGAAGCCTTTTTACCTCGGCTAGGTATTTTATCATGAGTGGTTCCCGGGCTTCGAAGCGCCCGGTTACTTTGTCGATGACCAATGCGGAGTCGCTGCGAATTCTGATGGTCATTAGTCCTACCCCGGAGGCGATTCGAAGTCCTGCCAACAAGGCCTCGTATTTCGTGGCGTTATTTGACGCTCTGAACCCGAGCTTTAAGGAGTATTCCATTCCTGCTTTGTCCGGGCCGCGAATGATCAGGCCAGCCCTGCTCTTTTCCTCGGTAGAGGATCCGTCCACGTAGAGCACCCAATCCAGGATGGGGTCTGGGACCTTCTCGACCGTGGGATGAGGTTTGGGGGCCCATGTCGGCACTCCTTCCTCGGTAGGGATGGTGCATTCAATAATAAAATCCGCTAAGACCTGTGCTTTGATGGTTTGTCGGGGTCGGTACTTGATATTGAACTGGGATAGTTCCCACCTCCATTTTTCCAGACGTCCTGATGACTCAGGGGAGTCAAGGATCTCCCCTAAAGGTCATCCGGTAAGGACGAGGATCGTGTGTGCCTGAAAATAGTGTCAATGTTTTCTGGAGGCGACGACAAGTGCCGGGACTATCTTCTCTATGGCCGGGTATCTCGTTTCTGCGTCCTTGAAGATATAGCTCACGTAATAGACCGGCCTTTGTATGCCTTCGAATTCCCTGACAAGCACCGAGCTTGCTGCTTGGTCGGAGATGGCCAAATATAGCAACAGTTCGTCGCTTTCAACTGGTCGGGTGAGTAGCGGTGGGGTCTTTAGATGTGCTTTAAGTTGCTCGAAAGCGTTCGGGCATTCCTCAGACCATTCAAACTTAAGAACCTTCCTCAGGGCCTTGAAAAACGGGAGGTACTTCTCTCCGGACTTGGACATAAATCGACTCGGGGCAGCGACCCTCCCCGCGAGCCGCATGATTTCGACATTGCTCTTGGGCGTTTCCATATTGAGGATGGCGCTGATATTCTCAGGGTTTGCTTCGATTCCTCGGTGGGTTACCATGAACCTGAGGAACTTCCTGCTGGTGACTCCGAACGCGCACTTAGCTGGATTCAGCTTCATTTTGTACTTGCGCAGGACATCGAATGTCTCCCTAAGGTCTTTAGTGTACCCTGCTGATGAGATGGATTTTACGAGCATGTCGTCGACATAGACTTCCATGTTTCTGCCGATCTGAGGTTTGAAAAGCTTGTTGACCAGTCGCTGATATGTAGCCTCGGCGTTCTTGAGTCCGAAGGGCATCACTTTGTAGCAGTATACCCCCGGTCAGTGGTGAAGGCGGTAAGTTTTTCGTCAGCCGGGTTCATCCTGATTTGATTGTAACCTGATAAGGCGTCCATGAAGCTCAATAGTTCATGGCCGGCCGAGCTGTCTACCAGCTGGTTTATCCGAGGGAGGGGATAGTTATATTTAGGGCATGCCTTGTTTAAATCCGTGAAATCGATGCACATGCGCCATTTCCCGTTCGCCTTCTTGACCATGACTACATTTGCTAGCCAATCAGAGTAGTCCAGATTGCTGATGAAGTTAGCGGCGAGCAGCCGATCCACTTCATCCTCTATTGCCTTTTACTTCGCAGGCACAAAGCTGTAAGTCGATGTACAACACCCCACGACTTGCGGGGAGGTGGAAATATGAAAAACGATCTTGTTTTATGCTAAACATCGACTAACCGCATGAATCGAAGCTAAACAATAACTAACATCAAACATAGAAGTTAACAAATACTATGTAAAGGGATTATACCTAAAGAACCGTGTCCTTCGTCTTTACGAACTCCACCTCCTCCTCGGCTTTCTCCAAGTAGTAGACCATCCACCACGAGAGCTAAATTCCAAGCTTTGCCTCTAAACTTGAGGCAACTAGGTATCTTTAAGTGCTAATCAAAGTACCTAGATGAAATAGAGTATGGTTATGGATTAAGTAGTCTAACTAATTCTTGTACTCAACACATAAGAGGGGAGGATTAGGGTTTGAAGAGAGAGAGCTTGAGGAGAGAGAAGATGAACATAATAAAATGAGAAGAGAAAATGAGTTATCATAATATATATCAAGCATTTTATTTTATCAAGAAAAGAAAAGAAAATGATTTACAACCATGCTTGATAAATATCTTATGGTGATTCATCTCCATGAGTCATTAAGCAATTATGAAGCATTAATGACATGGATGAATCATCCATATGACTCACTAATCTCATTCAATGTATATGCCACCTAAACCTCCTTAGTCACCATCTTCTAGAAGCTTCTCGCGCAATTACGAGAACGCCCCTCCTATCCGTGAAAACACGGAAAAACTTTAGACTGTATAAATCCAATAACCGGATACTAGTAACTGGCTTAAACCAAAACCGACTAGTAAAAACTGTCTGAAAGTCATACGTGCGTAAACACACGTATGCGTCCGAACCCTTGTCGTAAAACCATACGACCTCTATATCGTTTCGCCTGGAGTAGAGAAACTCTCTCCGTGGGACTCTAGAGACTCGACTACTACGCTGGCAGTGGGTTTAACCACAGACCGCTGATTAAGAGAGGTTTTGTCGATCAAAAATATTTACCGTAATCAACAACGGCGTCGCTTGAAGCTAGCCGGTGAATACGGGTCGGTCCACAGGGATGTGTAACTCTCCTTTAAGTTCTTACGAGTTAATTCCAAATGATGTAGGGTCTTATAAATAAACCTAGAATTGAAGTTGTATGAGACTAGGATTAGAAACTTGCTAGGATTAGGTTTAGGGAAAATTTGGTAAACAAAGATCTTCATCTCTTTCCATTGCCATTAATTAAATCTATCATATTAGTGTTATGGTAAATATTTATAAAGGGGATTAGGATGATTGGGATGATTGATTCTTCCTCTAGATTCTTGTCCTTCCTTTATTAATCTTTACCCTAACCTCCATAGAAAACCTTAAAATCCGGGCCTTTAGACTACGGAATCACCGCTACCTTGAGGGTAAAAGTGCCGTAGGGAGCGGAATAAGAAGGTATGCATGGAGTTCTAATGTTCATAAAAGTTTGGCAACGAAAAGAGATGAGAGATCTTCATCTCTCAAATCCTTCCCTATTCCTAACCCTATCAAGCGAGGAAACTACTCGCTCATTGAGGGGATGAAAAAAGACATGATTTTATTAAAGAGAGAAAACATTTACTGCAAGTTTAATAAAAACTAACTAACTTAAACTAAGGCGAGAAAATAATTTACCTAGAGCAGATATAAAAAAAACTACAACTACTGCAAGGAAAATAACCTACTTACTTTTGATGCGCTCTAACTTCAAGAAAACAGAATTTTATTCATGAGTAGAGGCATAAGAAAATACAAGGCTTTGGGTTCTATTTATAGGACATAGAAACCCTAGGTTTACAATTGCTCCGCATGTCTACAATTACAAATATACCCCTAGAAAATCTTTCCAAAGCCACCAAAGAATTATGGTAAAATTTCCTGCGCATTAGGGCTTCAAACGGCCGCGGAACCGCGGCATGGGCGCGCTTGGGCCGCGGTTCCGCGGCCCAATGGTGAGCTTGGATCCTGAAATTTTGGTGGCTTGCTTTGGTGTCTTTTGGGCTTCCTGGTTCTTTATTCCTTTTATCAATTAGCCTTCTGTATTAATTCCAGATCTTCAGTGAACACTTTGCAATGGATCCTTTAACCGTCTTTCTTGCAAACTTGGATCTTGCGTTGCCTTGTTGATGGTGAACCGTTCTTCTGTTGGGCTTTACTAAGATCCTCCTAATTATTGGTCAAAAGTCCTTCTTTTGTGTCGTCTTTTGTGTTTTTCACTGTTTTCGCTCCAAGAACCTGTAACCTGTAATATGTAGCAGACATGCATCAAAAGCACCTGTTTATTTATAAAAAGAATAAGAATGGGGAATATAATAATACAATATTACGGTGTGAACAAATACCCCCAAACTTATCTTTTGCTCGTCCTCGAGCAAACTTATTCTCTACAAAAACCTAACCTAGCCGCACTTTCGCAGGGAAACGCGATTGCACTGAGCTTTTGCAACAAGCCGTTAAACCTCTAGGTGTCCCTAATAGAAGGAGTGTTGTCTCCTGAGGGTTTTCAGCGGATACTACCCACAAAATCCTATCAATTCGGCTTTTTCGACTTTTGTTTTCCAATTAGGTTTTCTAACAAGGAATTCTATTATCGTCGACTTGTAAATTATCCACCCATATTCTTCACACTTCCATATTATTTAACTTAAGATTATATATATCCTGTAGAATTACCTAGCTTTCGGCATTTCTTAAGTTTTCCTTCTAGGGTTCCATCTCCACTTAGGAATTTCTCTCAACTCTATTGAAGATACAAGTTTTATTCTTTATTCCTTTCTCTTATCTAAACTCTAATCACATATCCCCACGTGTGTGTAAATATCACCCCTACACTTGAAAATTCAAATCAAGCAATCGTACTCTCGTCCATTGTCCAAAACACTTATTAATTGGTGAATTTTCGCTTTCACATCCTTCATGCGACTGTTAATACTTCTTGAGGTACCAACAACCGATTACAAGATGCGTTAGCATTTTAAAGCGTACTTCCTAGTTTTGCAACACCCAAGGCTTTTAGCAGTGGCTCCCAAACCAGTTGGTCTAAGGCACTAGGTGATGAAGCACCCTCGCTAAATATTTTTCTATTTTTACAGCCTTAAGTAATCACAAAAACCAGTGTCCATTTTTTTTCTTTATTCACTTTTTTTTTCTTTTTATTTTCATTGTGCTAAGGACTTTAGACAAGAGTATTTCAAGGTCTCTTCTACTAATCCAAGTTTCAAGGTGGGTGTTTATGCATTTTGTAGGGTATATGTTTTCAGAATCTAGACTTAAGCTAGGAATTATTTTTCAAACTTATACTCTAATAAAAGTTTTAATACTTTTCCTTTGTTTCGACTTAGCCCAAGAAGTGAACCCAAAATTTGCCTATTTCTAAATAATCTACAAAGACATATACTTTCTACCGTTAAACTCTAAGAAAGGTTATTTTTAGGGTTTTTAATTTGCTAAGTCTAAGATTTAGTTTTTCCTAGCCAGTTAACCTATTTATCAAACTCAAGTCAATTAACCAGAATTGAATACATTAATTTTTATAATTTTTGAATTTTTTCAATTTTTATGGGTTTTTCTGTTTTCTAAATTTTTTTTATTTTTCTAGCCCTTTCAAATTTTTATGATTTTTTATATAAAGATGCAATGCAGAAATTAAATATGCAAAAGGAAAAGAAAAAATATATACAATATGCAATGCAAAAGATAACTATATACACTACCCTCTCCCCCAAACTTGAGCAAAGCAGTGCCCTCACTGCCCGGCCCCACGTCGCGCTCGTGAGCGTGACCGTGATCGTTCCCCTCTAGCCAAAAGGGTTTGAATACCTCTCTCAATTTCTGTCAACCGATGGTCGTGATCTCGTGCTGTCGCCCGAAACTCATCCCTCAAAGAGTCAATTCTTCTCACTGTTCTCCGCATCAATCGCGCATGCTCCTGAGGAGTCAGTTCTTCCCCGCTCGATGTCGAGCTCGAGCTAGGGGTGTGTGCTAGAATATTCTCTGCCGGTTCCGTTCGTGTCCAAATATCAGTAAGTCTAGAGTAGGACGAAGTAACGCCCTCAACGAGTGGTCGAACCGGAACACCGTCAATCATGTAGGAATCAAAGTCCTCGACGGGGAGGAAATAACGGCAGAGTTGGATGACTAGCATGGGACAGGGGTAGATAGTACCCTTTTTCCCCCCACCTATAGACTGGAGCAGTACAGTGCACATGCCGAACCGTGGATTTTTCATCATAAGTGTGTGTACGACATGTAATGACGGGGTGAAGAAAGTCGTGTTGTGTGAACTACCAAAGATATTGTTTTGTGCCCACCGGCACACAGTAAAAACGTTCGCGAAAAGGGTCCGTGCTTGGATACCCTTACGCGGCTCTTGTGCGCAGTCATTCCCCATCAAGGGAATATAATCCTCAAAGTGCAAAGGGTGGACATGTGCGGGTACACGTGGTATGAGTGTGACCTCGTGGATCATGTCCCTATCTATGTGAATTACGCGATCTCCCCAATTTATTTTAATGTAGCCTAAGTTGTCTAGACTATTATCCTCCATTGATTCATAAAATAGGGCAATGAGTTTGGGTAGGGCAAACGCAGAGGGGTGATTATAGAGCAGGAAATTCCAGCCCTGCTGCTCGATTTCATGTGCAAAATATCTACCGTAAACTTCGTGTGTGAAAACTGAGGAAAAATCCCTTTCAAACTGCATTTTATGTGCCATATTGATTTTCCAGAAAAAAATATGCAGGAACAGAGAGGAAATCAATAGAGTTACCTCCCCTGAAAATTTCAGGGGGCGAAGACACCAGACGGCGGCGGAAGCGCGGCGGGAGGCAGCAACGGCGGCGGGATCGCGGCGGATTGGCGGCGGCTCTGTGAGAAATTTCTGGAGCAGGTCGGTGGAGGCGCTAGGGTTTTATGGGGAGAAAATTTTTAGGGTTATGGAAGACAGAGGGCTCGGGACTTATAAATAGAGGAAAGATGGTGAGTTTGTAGAAAACACCCTCATAAATGAGGGTTTTAAAATTCAGCTCTTAAATCTACAAATTTGCAATTAAGTCCAAAAATCAAAAAAAAAATTGGTTTTTTTTTTTTTTTTTATTTTTTATGGTATTTTGGGAATATATATTTACAAATTATATACACACCCCCAAACTTATTTGAAATAATGTTTTGGAAGAAAAGAAATCTGGGGGTGAAAGCGGAGGAAAATTACTCAGTGTAGATCGGCTCCTGCAAGAACAGGAGCTCCTCCGAAGGGTCCGCTGTGAGGAACGGTTTCAAACGATGCCCATTTACTTTGAAAAGCGTACCGTCCTCCGGGTTTTCCAGATCAACCGCACCGTGCGGATAAACGGTGCGAACAACAAAAGGTCCTTTCCATCTAGAACGGAGCTTGCCGGGATGAAAATGTAACCGAGTATCATATAATAAAACCAGTTGACCTGGTTTAAATGTCTTTCGCAAAAGGTTTTTATCATGAAATACCTTAACTCGGTTCTTAGCAATCACGGCATTATCATATGCCTCATCCCGCAGCTCTTCTAGTTCATTTAACTGCAGCTTTCGGTTGCTGCCCGCATCTCCTAAAGATAAATTCAGCTCTTTAATGGCCCAAAATGCATTTTGCTCAATTTCTACTGGGAGGTGGCACGCCTTCCCGTAGACAAGCTGGTATGGGGACATGCCAAGATCGGTCTTGTATGCAGTACGGAAAGCCCATAGCGCGTCGATTAATTTGAGTGACCAATCTTTACGGTTTTTAGAAACCGTTTTCTCCAAGATTTACTTAATTTGCCGATTCGAGACCTCGGCTTGCCCACATGTTTGGGGATGGTATGGTGTTGACAGCTTATGGGTGATAGAGTATTTGCGCATTAAGGACTCAAAAGTCCTATTGCAAAAGTGAGAACCATTATCACTTATTATCGCGCGAGGGTGCCCAAATCGAGAAAAGATGTGTTCTTTTAGAAATCGAACGACAACCTTGTTGTCATTCGTTCGACTTGGTACAGCCTCGACCCACTTTGAAACATAGTCAACAGCCAAAAGAATATGCACATTTCCAAAAGAGTTAGGAAATGGTCCCATAAAATCTATACTCCAAACATCGAAAATATCTACAACCAAGATTGGTTGGAGCGGCATTTCGTTTCTCCGTGATATCCGGCCCAAGTGTTGGCACCGGGAGCAAGTTTTGCAGTATTCGAATGTATCTTTGAAGAGTCGTGGCCAATAGAAACCACATTGCAAAACTTTCTCGGCTGTCTTCTTTGGGCTAAAGTGCCCGCCACATGCTTGATCGTGGCAAAAAGACAGCACACTCTTGACTTCATTTTCTGGCACACACCGACGAATGATTTGGTCGGAACAATATTTAAAAAGATAAGGTTCATCCCAGTAAAAATGCTTTACTTGGGACAAAAATCGTAGTTTGTCTTGTTTCGACCAATCTTTAGGTATCAAGCCGGTGGCTAAGTAGTTTACAATATCGGCGAACCATGGTTTGCAAGAAACGGTCAAGAGTTGCTCATCGGGGAAAACATCAGGGATAGGAAGTTCAAGTGTAGGCGAAGAAGGAAGTCGTGAAAGGTTATCGGCCACTACGTTTTCACATCCCTTTTTGTCCCTTATAACAAGGTCAAATTCTTGCAGCAAAAGGATCCAACGTATTAGCCTAGACTTAGCATCCTTCTTCGCAAAAAGGTGGCGAAGAGCTGAGTGATCCGTGTACACTATAACTGGAGAGCCGATTAAATAAGGCCGAAATTTTTCAAGTGCAAACACAACCGCTAAAAACTCTTTTTCTGTTGTTGTGTAGTTTAATTGGGCCTCATTTAATGTTCGGCTAGCGTAGTAAATTACATGCGGCATCTTGTTAATGTGCTGTCCAAGAACAGCACCAATGGCAAAATCTGATGCGTCGCACATAATTTCGAAGGGATGCATCCAGTCTGGAGATGAAAGGATGGGCGCAGAAATGAGTGAGTGTTTCAAACACTCGAACGCTTCCATGCAACTTGAGTCGAAAACAAAAGTAGTGTCCTTGGCCAATAAGAGAGTCAAGGGTCTAGCAATCTTGCTAAATTCCTTGATGAACCGTCTACAAAAACCGGCATGGCCAAGGAAAGCTCGGATATCTTTGACGCATTTAGGAGGAGGAAGATTAGAAATGACTTCGATTTTAGCTCTATTAACCTCTATGCCGTTTTGCGAGATGACATGTCCTAAGACAATGCCTTCTCGTACCATAAAGTGGCACGTCTCCCAATTCAAAGTCAAGTTCTTTTCCCTACAGCGAGTGAGAACTGCGTCAAGATGTCATAAACACTCATCGAAGGAGTCACCAAAAATGGAGAAATCATCCATAAAGATTTCCAAAAACTTCTCCACCATGTCCGAAAAGATCCCCATCATGCACCGCTGAAATGTAGCGGGCGCATTGCATAGCCCAAAGGGCATGCGACGATAAGCAAAAGTGCCAAAGGGACAAGTAAATGTAGTCTTGTCTTGATCCTCTTTGGCTATGGGGACTTGATTATAACCGGAATAGCCATCTAAAAAGCAGTAGAACTCGTGCCCCGCCAATCGTTCTAGCATTTGGTCAATAAATGGTAAAGGAAAGTGGTCCTTCCTTGTCGCGGCATTGAGTTTTCGGTAGCCGATGCAGACTCGCCACCCTGTTTGGGTGCGAGTGGGAATTAACTCATTCGCCTCATTGGTAATGACCGTGATGCCCGATTTCTTTGGCACGACATGAATGGGGCTAACCCATTGGCTATCAGAGATAGGGTAAATGATACCACTATCAAGACACTTAACAATCTCCTTCTTGACTGCCTCTTTCATAATGGGGTTGAGGCGTCTTTGTGGATCCCTTGCCGGCTTGGCATCATCCATCAAGTGTATATGATGTTCGACTATGAGGGGACTAATCCCCTTGATGTCCGCCATAGACCAGCCGAAAGCTTGCCGATTATTGTATAAGACCGTTAAAAGAGCCTTCTCTTGTGCAAGAGCTAGAGAGGCCGATATGATAACGGGTAAGGTCTCATTTTCACCTAGATAAGCATATTTTAGGTGCGACGGCAAAAGCTTTAGCTCGAGTTTAGGTGGTGAAACAATAGATGGTAACAATGGAGTAACTGTTTCAAACTCGAAGGATTCCATCAAAGGTTCAAATTGAGTGTACGCTACCGAGTCGGATGGTTCAACTAACTCATCCAAAAAAGCAAAAGACTCCAACTCGGGTGGAGAGTCTTGAAGATCGTCAACAAAGGTGAAACACTCATAATCTTTGTCCGTCGTGAAAGTGGTGTCGGATTCTAGGAGGAACGCACTAGTGGCGTCAATATTGCTGTGATCAAACATGAAATTCTCGAACTCACAGTCCTCCTCCGCGATCTCATCGATCGAGCACACATCAAGTACGCTAGAATTAGGCTCGCAAGGCTGACTTCCTAACTTGAAAATGTTGAGTTCAACTGTCATATTGCCAAAAGATAGATTCATTGAACCATACGACAGTTGATTACCGCGTTAGAAGTTGCGAGGAATGGTCGACCAAGTATCACCGGAATTTGATTACGGGGGTTAGCGACAGGCTGTGTATCCATAACAATAAAGTCAACGGGCAAAATGAAATCCCTTACTCTAATTAACACATCCTCCAACTCTCCCCTAGGATGGGTGATTGATCGGTCGGCCGTTTGGAGAGTGCAATGAGTAGGCTTAAGCTCTCCAACGCCTAACTGTTCGTACACCGAATAAGGTAGCAAATTGACGCTAGCACCAAGATCTAATAGTGCTCTATTGATGGTCTTGTTCCCAATTGTGATCGAAATAGTAGGACAACCGGGGTCCTTGTGCTTTGGGGGTAAAGAATTGACAAGAGCATCACTAACAACACTAGCCACGAAAACTTTCTTTGGTACTTGTGACTTCCTCTTTTTGGTACATAAGTCCTTTAAGATTTTTGCATATGAAGGAACTTGTTGGATTGCATCCAAAAGAGGGATATTTATGCTAACCTGTTTGAACAACTCTAAAATCTTCTCCATCTGTGGAGTTGGTTTATTGGATCTCAACCGATTTGGAAAAGGAACATTTTGAAAAGTTGTTGAGTCCAATTTTTGCGGATCAGATTGTTGAGTTGGAACGGAACCCCGTGTAGATGTGTTCGTGTTGTGAGAAGAGGGTCCGTTCAAGCTAGAAGAAGTAGAGCCATGTGAAGGATGGAGAATAGGCTCTAACGAAGAAGAAGAGGAAGATGGAGAACCACCGGCAGAGGTGTCATGATGAATACCCACATTGTTTTGCAGCACTTTTCCGGATCTCAACGTAGTCACAGCATTCACGTTATGATTCTGCTGTTCATGTGCAACATGTGCGTGACCGGGATTTGGGAGTGGTTGAGACGGAAGCTTTCCTTTCTCTCGCTCTTTCAATGCTGCGTTGAGTTGTGCAATTTGTGCCTCAATAGCTTTGATGCTTTGATCGTGTGAGGCACTGTTTTGCACCAAACATTGAACAGAAGTCTCTATCCTGGCTGTGGACTGTGCAGATTGCTTTAGGAATGCTTCTAGACTTCTTTCGAGCGAGCTAACAGCATTTTGAGGGGGGACAAAATTGTTGGGCACAAAATTGTTCATCTGATTAGGGTAAGATTGCTGTTGGAGAGGCTGCTGAAATTGAGTTTGTGGAGGTGCTTGTTGTTGTGGAGGAGGAGCCCTTTGAAAATTGTTGTTTCCTTGGGATTGTTGATTGTGGTTCCAAGCGAAATTAGGGTGGCTCTTCCAACCCGGATTGTATGTCGAAGAGTATGGATCATTTCTTTGTCGTTGCTGAAAGACAGCATTGACTTGATCTTGTCCTTGAGTAGATGCAGTATAAGGACACTCTTCGGTGAGATGTGATGGATCCGAACAACAAGCACAAACAGTTCGTGGAGGCACAACAGGGGCAGAAGAAGGTGCTGAGATTTTGGTCTCAAGCGTTTCTAGCTTTTTCGTAAGAGCGGCCATCTCGGCCTTCATGGCAATTGACATCTCTACTTGATGTATGCCTGCCCTAGGTTGACCAATAGAAGATGATGATGTGGTCTTGGTGCTCTCCCACTGAATTGTTTGCTCACTAAGATCCTCAAGAAACTGCCACGCTTCCTCACTAGATTTGGACAGAAAGTAACCTTGACTAATGGTTTCTAGCAACTGCTTCGTTGCCGGGTTCAATCCCTCGTATAATGTTTGGCAAAGTTGCCATCTTTCGATCCCATGGTGAGGGCATTGAATGAGTAGGTCTTTGAATCTTTCAAAACATTTCCAAAATGGTTCGGCAGGAAGCTGTGAAAATTGTATAATCTCATTACGGATTTTTGCAGTTTTGTGATGAGGATAGAACTTTTTAAGAAAAGCTTTCACAAACTCGTCCCAATTTCTAATTGAGTGTGATGCGGTGCTGTATAGCCACTTCTCGGCTAGGTCACATAAGGTGAAAGGAATGACCCTTAGCCTTATAGCGTCATCACTTAATTGGGTAGTTTTCATCATGGCGCAAACGTTTTGGAATTTGTTGATAAAGATATATGCATCTTCGGATTCCAAACCATGAAACTTAGGCAGCATATTGATGAAGTGGGGTTTGATATCAAAATTGTCCCCATTAGCCGGTGGGAGGGAAAGACAAGTAGGAAGGACGGTGCGGACGGGGTAGAAAAGATCCTAGAGCGCGACTCGTGCAGGCGCTTCAACAGGCGGAAGATTCGGGCTATTCGCACCTAACGGAGGTGGAATCCTTCCCGTTGGTAAGGAGTTGTTAGGATCGTATCCCGACATACCTTCGGAAGAATGTGATGGTGAAAGTGAAGAAGTGGACAAGATTTCGACTTCGGAGTCGAAAGGTTCGTCGGTCGGTACCAACGAAACACGGACTAATCGGGCGCTAGGGTCCCTAGTCCAACCGGACATACACTAAAAAGGTTAGTGTAGTCGAAAGATGAAGGACAGAATGTGGAGGTAAGAAAACGTCAATGAGAAGAAGTGGTGTAAGTGAGTGCAGAGATTCTTTAGCGACAAATTGCAAGTTTTGAAAAGATTTTTCCTTTTTTTTCTCTTTTTTTTTTATGTGTGCTTATGCAAAAAGATTTTTTTTGAAAAGAGACTTGTGACACAAATGCAATTAACCACACATGCATAATCAGGCCTAAGTCTAGGGTCAGCTAGACAGCTCCTAACTATTCCAAAGAGCTAGAGATAGGACCTCAAACCGCCTCTTCACCGTCCGTTACGGCCAGGTAAGTGCCAGATAAGTAGGAAGGAACCACGCTGTGGGCCTAATTAAAAACCACTAGCCTTGACACACTTTCCTAGGCACCGCAAAGACAGGTTAGGATAAACGGCCGATGCCTATACCAGTCCTCTGTCCTATTGAGCTCGACGTCCTTAGGGCTGAGTCTAATATTTTTTTAAATTAAAAGTGGTCAATGCAAATGCTTTAAGTGATTTCTGGGGTCCTGGGAAGGGTGATGAAATCCCCACCCAATCTGAATTGATCAATAGCCCCTTAAAGTCAGATTAAAGTATGCAAAGCAGTAAATCACTTGCAATCAATTTACTTTTTAGCTCGGCGCAAAGAATCCTGCAGAAAATCAATTATTGGAAGGGGGAAGAAGATTTTTAGCGCAAAGAATCCTACAGAAAATTTGGCAAAAGATATATGGGGATTTGTAGAGGGGAGAATGAGGAAACAAACAGAGCAAATTTCGCGCAAAGAAGACTCCAGACGACCGCGGAATCGCGGTTCTGACCAGGTAATTGCCGCGAAAACGCGGCTCTTTGGGGGCTTTAGGTCTCCAAATTTCTTTAGCTGCTCTGTACTTTCAATCTCCTGCTGTTTTGATATACCCTTTTCTGATTTGCCTTCTGTGTTGTTTCAGATCCGTCAAACCCTGCAAAGATTCACAAAGAAACCCTTCAAACAAAAAAAGATGATAAAGTTTTTATATTTTTGGAATTTTTCAGATTTTTATGATTTTTTATATTTTATATTAACCCGAAATTACAAAAAGAAAATTTTACGCCATCCTCGGCAACGGCGCCATTTGATTAAGAGAGGTTTTGTCGATCAAAAATATTTACCGCAATCAAGAACGGCGTCGCTTGAAGCTAGCCGGTGAATACGGGTCGGTCCACAGGGATGTGTAACTCTCCTTTAAGTTCTTACGAGTTAATTCCAAATGATGTAGGGTCTTATAAATAAACCTAAAATTGAAGTTGTATGAGACTAGGATTAGAAACTTGCTAGGATTAGGTTTAGGGAAAATTTGGTAAACAAAGATCTTCATCTCTTTCCATTGTCATTAATTAAATCTATCATATTAGTGTTATGGTAAATATTTATAAAGGGGATTAGGATGATTGGGATGATTGATTCTTCCTCTAGATCCTTGTCCTTCCTTTATTAATCTTTACCCTAACCTCCATAGAAAACCTTAAAATCCGGGCCTTTAGACTACGGAATCACCGCTACCTTGAGGGTAAAAGTGCCGTAGGGAGCGGAATAAGAAGGTATGCATGGAGTTCTAATGTTCATAAAAGTTTGGCAACGAAAAGAGATGAGAGATCTTCATCTCTCAAATCCTTCCCTATTCCTAACCCTATCAAGCGAGGAAACTACTCGCTCATTGAGGGGATAAAAAAAGACATGATTTTATTAAAGAGAGAAAACATTTACTGCAAGTTTAATAAAAACTAACTAACTTAAACTAAGGCGAGAAAATAATTTACCTAGAGCAGATATAAAAAAAACTACAACTACTGCAAGGAAAATAACCTACTTACTTTTGATGCGCTCTAACTTCAAGAAAACAGAATTTTATTCATGAGTAGAGGCATAAGAAAATACAAGGCTTTGGGTTCTATTTATAGGACATAGAAACCCTAGGTTTACAATTGCTCCGTATGTCTACAATTACAAATATACCCCTAGAAAATCTTTCCAAAGCCACCAAAGAATTATGGTAAAATTTCCTGCGCATTAGGGCTTCAAACGGCCGCGGAACTGCGGCATGGGCGCGCTTGGGCCGCGGTTCCGCGGCCCAATGGTGAGCTTGGATCCTGAAATTTTGGTGGCTTGCTTTGGTGTCTTTTGGGCTTCCTGGTTCTTTATTCCTTTTATCAATTGGCCTTTTGTATTAATTCCAGATCTTCAGTGAACACTTTGCAATGGATCCTTTAACCGTCTTTCTTGCAAACTTGGATATTGCGTTGCCTTGTTGATGGTGAACCGTTCTTCTGCTGGGCTTTACTAAGATCCTCCTAATTGTTGGTCAAAAGTCCTTCTTTTGTGTCGTCTTTTGTGTTTTTCACTGTTTTCGCTCCAAGAACCTGTAACCTGTAATATGTAGCAGACATGCATCAAAAGCACCTGTTTATTTGTAAAAAGAATAAGAATGGGGAATATAATAATACAATATTACGGTGTGAACAATCGCAAGCGGCACTAGCTGTACGTAACGGTTCCCAGGTAGATGTCGATAAGAAGGCCGATGAGGAAACCCATCCGAACTCCTACTGAGTCTGATGTGACAATCTCCGTACAGTCCGGTCTGTTCGTCTAAGACTATCGCATATCGGGCCTAGGGGGACGGCAAGCGTCAGTCCCCTAATAGCGGTATAAGTAGTGTCGGAGCGAAGCCCATTACACCCTGAGAAACTACTGGAACCTATCAGCAAATCTCGCTTGCCCTGGCCAGGGACTTTGCGTAATGGCTCTCTGACACAGCGCGATATCAATCCCCAATACCGGGAGAGACGAATCCTGTCTAACCGCCACTGCCTCCAAGTGCTCGGGACTGCACCCAACTGCTACCTGTTTGCACGACTCCTTTGAGCCGTGGTAGGGTAGCAATCTAAGAACAGTGGGACACACTCGAGGCGAAGTAGCAGTGTCAAGTTTGCGGACTATGCTGTACTCATGTCACCTGGGAACTGTTCACTGACGACTGGTATAAAACCAACCAACAGTTCCCTGTGAGTCCTGTCCGGTGTACCCGTAACCTAACGAGCACCTGCATACTATCTCCAGTACAACGTACTGACGGCTGTGGGACAGACCATCTCCCCAACTGGGATGAGAAGCGTACACATTAGTCTACTTCGGAGTATCGATGCCCTGTCTCGATAATCCAACGACTAGGGACCTGAATAAGGATGTGCTTGTAGACTACCCAGCCCTCACTAGTGTGACTGCCATCACAACGCTGGTAGTCAAGCAAGATCCTAAGAGCTCTATCAATACGTATACTCACATATTAAGATAGAAAAACCAAGTAGCATACTACCATGTTTAGCAAGACTGTTATATACATGTGAATATCCCAAGCTTCCATTAAGTAATATACAAACTAGTATGATACAATAATGGCCCCTAGGGTATATACAATAACAATCTCCCACTTGCACTAGGGCCATGTACTGGCATATTTAAGACCGATGATCTCGAGTAGCCTCTCGAACTGAATCTGAGGTATGGCCTTTGTGAATGGATCAGCAATGTTCTCTTCAGAAGCAACTCTCCGAACATCGATCTCCCGACGATCAATGATCTCCCTGATCAGGTGATACCGCCTTAAGATGTGTCTGGACATCTGATGGGACCTTGGTTCCTTCGCTAAAGCTATAGCTCCATTGTTGTCGCAATACAGAGGTATTGGATCAACTATGGTAGGAACCACCTGAAGTTCTGTTAGGAACTTCTTCATCCAGACTGCTTCTTTTGCGACATCGCAAGCAGCTATATACTCCGCTTCCATCGTCGAGTCAGCAACGGTGTCCTGCTTGAAGCTCTTTCAGCACACCGCCCCTCCATTGAGGGTAAAGACATAACCCGACATGGACTTGGAATCGTCCTTATCACTCTGGAAGCCGGAATCAGCAAAGGCCTCCAACCTGAGGTCTTTTCCGCCGTAAACCAAGAACATCTCCTTAGTCCTTCTCAGGTACTTGAGAATGTTCTTTACTGCTATCCAGTGCTTCTCCCCTGGGTCTGACTGATACCGGCTTACTACGCTCAGTGCGTAAGCTACATCTGGTCTGGTGCACAACATCGCATACATTATAGAGCCTACCGTAGAAGCGTATGGTATAATAGATATGTGATTGGTAGATTTTCCTGTTGTGTAGTATGTAGAAAATTTGTAAAGAACTTCACAACCAAAAAAAATATTTTGATCGCAATCAAACTACGGTGTCAATTGTAGTTCATGAATGAGTGCGGATCGTCCACAGGGATTGCACGATTCGTTGTATTGATATGCTTGAATTGAAAAGTTAAGCTAAGATAAACGAAAACATGATTCAAGAGTATTGATTTTCAAGTGTCACTATTCTATTCAAGAATCAAGAAAAAGATAAACAATCAAGAATCGGTGTATCGATGATATTTCCAATCAACAATCAAGAATCTAAAAGAGGCTCGTAGGAATCGATAGGATCAATAGACGTGATGTAATCTAAAGATATCGTGTTCTTGTCCTTCGAAGGATTGATACTAGATCGATGATCATCTACGAGAGTTAGGGCTTTCTTGATGAAACTAGGGTTCATCTTTTGACCCTTGTTCTTTCGTCGATATCATTCCTTTTCTAGCCTCTACCAAATTCAAGAAACGATCGTAACTCCCCAATTTCGATCGATGTCAACCAAGAAAGCATCGAAACGAAATGGGTCATCGTTTCTTGAACTTGCTAGGGTTTACAAAACTCGTAGGACTCAAGAATCGATTAAAGCTATGTTACATCATCATTCTATTGACCGTCTCGACTCCTCGACGAGCGGAGTTTTATTCACACATCACCACACAGAAAAGATTTACGAATTGTAAAGATATCATGATGCAGAATTTAAAAAAAACAAGATAAAAGAATATCACCTTTATTTATCTCAACAATTTTGATTACATTCGCTTCAAGAACTACAAGAGGAAGAATCTAAATTGTTGATCGGGCGTCGCTCGGCTTCGTGAGTCGTGGATCGGCTCGGATCGCTTGCTCCGTTGAAGATCGGCTCCGCTCCTAAAGGTTGTAAGGCTTCTTGCTTAATGGGTACTCGGGATCTTGATCTTTAATTGGAATTAGGGTTAGGGTTTCCCACAAGCCCTCTCACTAGACTTGAGGAGGAAGGAGATGAAGAAGGAGATTGGCTAAAAAAAACTATAAAATGGGTTGATTCTATCTATCTCCACACTATGATGATTATCCTCCTTCACCCTAGGTCTAGGCTTCTATTTATAGACTTCCCAAACCCTAGGTTTAGGTTTGAAATGGTAGTTCCCTCCAAAAGTTTGTTGAGAGAGTTTGTTAGACTTAGCTTAGGGTTTAAGCTAGGGTTTAGGGGGAAAGTTCTAGAATGATAGGCTAGTTTAGTGTAGATCAAAGTGTTTGCTGATCTGGTAGAAATCCCTGGAGTCTTCTGGAAGTTGGAGTGCATTTCTGAACTGTAGCCACTGAGACAGGAGTTTTGCACCAAAAATGAGGAGGTGATCCCTTGTAGCCACCGCGGATCCGCGGCATTAGCAAGCCCCTGCCGCGGATCCGCGGCCATGTTGGAGGCTTGGGCCTTGATTCTTTTGGTGATGCTTTGTACTGTATTTGAGGGCTTCTTCTGATATGTTGATTTGCAATTTCTCTTTTGTAATGATACCAGATCTGAAATTAGTGAGTTGACGTATCTTTTGAGCGGTGTAATGTTCGAGCAAGCTTTCCTTTTCCTGCACAGACTTCGAAATACGGGTTGCGACATATAGAAATATTGTGATGCCATGCAATGCAGTCAATTTCCCTAGAAATGCCGGTTTTAAGGTCTAATACATGTAATCTGATATTTTGCGACAGTTTTGCTAATATGTAAAATATGAATGCCGTACACTTCTAAATGTATGCAGATGATAGGGAAATTGCTGGTTAAAATATGCAATATTTTCGACTGATCAAATACCCCCAAACTTAATTTCGATCGTCTCGAGCGAATGTTTTATTAAAAAGAGAAGGAGAAAATAAAGAAAGAGAAAAACTAACTAGCACACTTTCGTAGGCAACACGATTGCACTGAGCACGTGCAACAAGCCTTTAAACCTCTAGGTGTCCCTAGTAGGAGGAGTGTTGTCTCCTGAGGGTTTTCAGCGGATTGCACCCACAAAATCCAATAATAAAAGAAAGATCATGAATATTACATTTAAAGAAAAGAATCGTAAAAGAAAAGCTTTGAAAATTAGGGTTTCCAACTAAGCTAGCTTTTCGGTTGTCATGAGCCCTATCTTAATGGTCATGAAAAGATGTCGGAAATCACGTCCTCCCTCAATAAAACATCGTCTTATTCTTCATTCCTATCTTTCTTCCAAACATCGATCATATAACCCTGCGTGTGTGTAAAATACATCCCTACACCCGGAGAATTCAATTCAAGCTATCATACTCTTGCCCATCAGCCTCAGTACTTTTTAATTAATGAATATTTAGATGAGATTGCTCACACACTTTCATGCGACCGTTAATATTTCTTGAGGTACTAACCGACCGATTACTCCTGTGCTTGCTTACTTGGTGTATTTTCCTCGTCTTGCACCACCTCAGGCATAGCAGTGACTCCCAGACCAGTTGGCCTTAGGGCACTAGGTGAAGAAGCACCCTCGCTATACATTTTTCTTGCCTTTGGTGATAACAAAACCAGTGTTCATTTTTCTCACGACTTTATATTTTCTTTATTCATTTTTTTTATTTCCTTCATACATCGGCTTTAAGACAAGAGCATTTCAAGGTATCCTCTACTATCCCAGGTTTCAAGACGTGTGTAAGTGCGAATAGCAGGGTATCAACGTTCAAAATGTTTGGCTTCCAGAATAGAAAGTATTTTTCAGACTTATTTTTATTCTCAGATTAGTGACGTCCTTCATCTTACTAACCCTTAGGACAACGGCTCATAACTACTTATTACTAGTTCGTATAAGAAAACTTCTAATTTTCTTAGTTTTCTTAAATTTTTCTAATCTCATGGATGTAATTTTTCACTATCTAAACTTTTATTATCTTATTTATATACAAAAAAGTGTAAATATTAAAATTATTTTTATATTTGAATTTTTTTTAAATTTTTATGGGTTTTGAATTTTTTTTTCAATTTTTATAGATTTTTAAAAGAAATGTTTTGTGCTTATGCAGATGATATGCAAATGATGCAAAAAATAAGCACAAACCTCCCCCAAACTTGTTTTCAACAGTGTCCTCACTGTTGCCGACAGCTATATCTACAAAATCTATAAGTCTGGGAGGAATTATTAGTGGGGGCAAAATATATAAGTGAAGAACTTCCCCCAAACTTATCTTTTTCACTCACCTTCATTCAAAAAAATGATGCAATGATATACAGTATATGAAAGTGAGACGGAGGAATTTTAATCCAAATAAACTGGCTCTTGTAAGAACAAGAGCTCCTCCGTGGGGTCAGTGGAAAAATACGGCTTAAGTCTATGTCCATTTACTTTGAAAAAGGTGCCGTTTTTAACATTTTCTACTTCTACTGCCCCGTGCGGGTATACAGACCGCACAACAAAAGGTCCCTTCCATCGAGATCGGAGCTTACCCGCATGAAGGTGTAATCGTGAATCATAAAGAAGGACTTGTTGACCAGGTAAAAATGTTTTCCTTAAAATGCTTTTATCGTGAAAAACCTTAGTCCTATTCTTTGTGATTACAGCATTATCACAAGCTTCATCGCGGAGTTCGCTTAGCTCGTTAAGTTGCAGCTTCCGAAAGTTGCAAGCAAGGTTTAGATCAAAATTTATTTCCTTTATAGCCCACAATGCTTTATGTTCTATCTCGACGGGTAAATGACATACTTTTCCTAACACTATCCTATATGGAGACATTCCTAGGTCGGTCTTATATGCAGTCCTGAATGCCCAAAGAGCATCCGTCAATGTGGTCGACCAGTCTTTTCTATTTTTAGCAACAGTTTTCTCCAGGATAAGTTTGATTTGTCTGTTTGAGATTTCAGCCTGCCCGCTTGTTTGGGGATGATAGGGTGTAGAAAGTCGATGGTTGATTGAGTATTTTCGCATCAGAGTCTCAAAAGATCTGTTGCAGAAGTGTGTCCCATTATCGCTAATGATAGCGCGTGGGTGTCCAAATCGCGAAAAGATATTCTCTTTTAAGAACTTAATGACAACTTTCTTGTCATTAGTGCGACATGGAATGGCTTCTATCCACTTGGAGACATAATCAACCGCCAGCAAAATGTACAAATTCCCAAAGGAGTTAGGAAAAGGACCCATAAAATCAATGCCCCAAACATCGAACATTTCAACAACCAGAATGGGTTGCTGAGGCATTTCATTCCTCTGGGATATTCTACCCGTATACTGACATTGTGTACAGGTTTTGCAATACTCAAATGCGTCCTTAAATAAGGTCGGCCAATAAAATCCACATTGCAAAACCTTTTCCGCTGTCTTTCTAGGACCAAAGTGACCCCCACAGGCCAGATCATGACAAAATAAAAGAACACTCTTGAACTCTTCATTTGGGACGCACCGGCGAATGATCTGATCAGGACAATATTTAAACAAATAGGGCTCGTCCCAGTAAAAGTGTTTTACTTGGGATAAAAAACGGTATTTGTCCTGTTTTGACCATTCGCTCGGTATTAGTCCCGTGGCATGATAGTTCACAATATCCCTGAACCATGGTTCAGCGGATATGCTCAAGAGTTGTTCATCAGGGAATGAATCATTGATCGGCAGGGTCACAGGGGAAGAAATGATGCGTGAAAGATGGTCAGCTACTACGTTTTCACATCCTTTCTTATCTTTGATAACAAGATCGAATTCTTGTAACAGAAGGATCCAACGTATTAGTCGACCTTTTGCATCTTTCTTCGCCAGAAGATGTTTTAAAGCGGAATGGTCAGTATACACAACTATATGTGAGCCGATTAAGTAAGGCCTGAATTTTTCTAATGCAAATACAACCGCTAATAGTTCCTTTTCAGTGGTTGTATAATTGATTTGCGCATCATTCAGGGTCTTACTGCATAGTAAATCACGTGTGGCATCTTTTCAATGTGCTGTCCTAAGACTGCACCAAATGCAAAATCAGATGCGTCACACATCAGCTCAAAGGGGTAGTCCCAGTTTGGTGATGATAAAACGGGGGCTGAAGTGAGTGAGTGTTTAAGTGAGTCGAAAGCTGTCTCGCAATCCGAGTCAAAATGGAAGGTCGTATCCATGGCCAGGAGTAGTGTTAAAGGTCTAGCAATTTTGCTAAAATCCTTAATGAATCTCCTATAAAAGCCCGCATGGCCAAGGAAAGAGCGAATATCTTTGACGCTTTTGGGATGAGGGAGGTTTTGAATGACATCTACTTTAGCTCTGTCAACCTCAATGCCTTTCTGTGAAATGACATGTCCAAGGACTATTCCTTCTTGGACCATAAAATGGCATTTTTCCCAGTTTAATGTCAAGTTCTTCTCTTTGCAACGAGTAAGAACAGCGTCAAGATTCGCTAGGCAATCTGAAAAAGAGTCTCCAAAAATCGAGAAGTCGTCCATAAAGATCTCCAAAAAATTCTCTACCATATCAGAGAATATCCCCATCATACACCGCTGAAAGGTAGCGGGAGCATTGCATAACCCAAAGGGCATGCGACTGTAAGCAAAGGTACCAAAAGGACAAGTAAAAGTGGTTTTATCTTGATCCTTTTTGGCGATGGGGACCTGATTATAGCCTGAGTATCCGTCCATAAAACAATAGTACTGTCGTCCCGCTAAGCGTTCCAGCATCTGATCAATGAATGGTAGAGGAAAATGATCTTTCCTCGTAGCAGCGTTGAGTTTTCTATAATCGATGCATACACGCCACCCAGTTTGGGCGCGTGTCTGAATCAACTCATTTGCCTCATTTGTGATAACTGTGATGCCGGATTTCTTAGGAACGACATGTATAGGACTCACCCACTGGCTATCGGAGATGGGGTATATAATACCATTATCTAAGCATTTGACGATCTCTTTCATGAGAGCTTCCTTCATGACGGGATTCAACCGTCTCTGTGGTTCTCGGGTTGGTCTGGCATCATCCATCACATGTATATGATGTTCAACTATCAAGGGACTAATCCCTTTGATGTCCGCCATACTCCAACCAAACGCCTCTTTGTTAGATCTCAATACCGATAAAAGTGCATTCTCTTGCTCTAATGCTAGAGAAGAGGAAATGATAACCGGTAATGACTCGTTCTCACCAAGATATGCATATTTAAGGTGAGAAGGTAAAACCTTGAGATCTAATTCAGGCGGAGAAATGATAGAAGGAAGGGTCATAGATTTATTTTTGGATTTACAAAGAAGCTCAGAGCCTGTGAAAGATACAGACTCGGGTGGAGAAAAGTCAGAAGTGCAGGACTCAAGTGTAGGTAAAGTGTCCTCACTAAGATCTTGTGCAAAGTCAAACAGAGATGTGCTAATGTCATCGAGATCAGTAAAGCAAAGTTCCTCGGCTCCACAACTATCGGGAGCGATCTCATGGACAGAGCACACATCTAAAATATGAGCAGAGGGTTCTGATGGCTGACTTCCAACTTTGTAGATATTTAGTTCAATGGTCATATTTCCAAATGATAAGTTCATTGAACCATTTCTACAGTTTATAACAGCGTTGGAAGTGGCAAGGAAAGGACGACCTAAAATCACCGGAATTTGGCCCCGGGGGTTTGCTACAGGATGTGTGTCGAGCACAATGAAGTCTACAGGGAAAACAAATTCCCCGACCTTTATCAACACATCCTCTAATTCACCCCTTGGTTTGGTGATAGATCGGTCTGCCATCTGGAGAGTGCAATGAGCAGGTTTCAGCTCTTCAATCCCTAATTGCTCATAGACAGAATAAGGGAGCAGGTTAACACTCGCGCCAAGGTCTAAAAGAGCACGATTTATGTTTTTACCCCCAATCGAAATCGATATTGTAGGACATCCTGGGTCCTTTCGTTTCTTTGGAAGCTGGGGAATAAAAGCAGTGCTGATATTATTAGACATAAAGACCTTCTTCGGCACTTGAGTCTTCCTCTTCCTAGTGCACAAGTCCTTAAGAATTTTCGCATAAGCGGGGACTTGTTGAATCGCATCTAGGAGAGGGATATTGATGTTAACCTGTTTGAACATTTCTATAATTTTCTCCATATGAGGACTCGTTCTGTTAGCCCTTAGCCGGTTCGGGTAAGGTGCTTTTGCAATAAGCGCAGGGTCCATCACAGGAGAAGGAAGATGGGGTAGACGCGGTCCCAAAAGAGGTGTGGGGACCGTCTGTGGAGAACTATAAGGGTTGGGTGAAGGTGTCGAGCCTAAAGGGAACTGGAGAATAGGCTCGTGAGAAGGTGGTTTGGTAGAAGAAGAAGGATCAGAAGGAGAAGTGTGTGTGTGTGGAAAGGTTTCAGCCGGGGTGTTGATATGATTTTCAGTATTATCAATATCTTCCCCGACATTATTATTCAGCACTCTTCCTGACCTCAACGTTGTAATGGCATTTACATTGTAATGCCCAGGATTCTGTAGGGGTTGAGAGGGAAGTTTCCCTTTTTCTTTCGCACTCATTTCGGCTTTAAGTCGTGCGATTTCAGCTTCCATCGTTCTGATACTCTCAGCTTGGGACGCTGAGTTTTTCTTTATCTCACCGACGGAAGATCTAACCTCAGCCGAAACCTCTATGAAATTTGACAAAAGTGATTTCATGGTTTGAGTGAATTGAGAGAAATCGTCAGGACAGGACAACTGCATAGGATTAGACTGTGCAGGATTGTTGCCCTGGTTTTGGAAATTTTGTGACTGATAGGGGTGCTGAGTGAGTTGAAGGGGTTGCTGTTGTGGTGGAGGAAGAACCCTTTGAAAATTATTCGTGTTTGGAACCGTGTTTTGAGATTGATTTTGGTTCCAAGCGAAATTCGGGTGGTTCCTCCAACCCTGATTGTACGTGGAAGAATATGGATCGTTTCTAGGTCGTTGAAATGCGGCATTAGAATGCTCATGACCTTGGAACGCAGAGTTTAATGGACATTCTTCCGTTAAATGTGACGGATCAGAACAACACCCACAAACAGTTTTGGGGAGTGACACTGGGTTTAGGGAGGCTGCTGCAAATTTGTGTTCCATAGCGTCGAGCTTCTTTTGCATTGCTGCCATTTCAGCTCGAACACCTATGGACACATCTATTTGGTGTACGCCACCCCTATTCAATGGTTGGGTTCCACTCTCCCACTGTAGTGATTTTTCAGCGAACTCTTTTAAGTACTTCCAAGCTTCCCCATCATCCTTAGTCATAAATGTACCTTGACACATGTTTTCACGGCTCTGTTTAGTGTTAGGGTTACTGCCCTCATATATGATTCGGCAAAGCTCCCATCTCGGGATGCCGTGATGAGGACATTGAACCAATAGATCCTTGAAACGTTCAAAGTATTTAGAGAATGGTTCAGCAGGGAGCTGGGCAAATTGGTTCAGTTCGCTACGGATTCGAGCTGTCTTTTGGTGTGGGTATAATTTCTTAAGGAATGCAGCGACGAATTTTTCCCAATTCGTAATAGAATGTGCGGTAGTGTTATATAGCCACTTCTCGGCTATATCGCACAAGGTAAATGGAAGAAGTCGTAGACGCATCGCATCTACTGAAAGTTGTGACGTACCCATCATTGCGCATACGTTTTCAAATTTGGTAATGAAAACGTAAGCGTCCTCAGTCTCGAGTCCGTGGTATTTGGGTAAAAGATTGATATACTGGGGCTTAATTTCAAAGTTATCCCCATTGGCTGGTGGTGTGGATAAGCAGGTCGAAAGAGGACCTCTATGTGGATAGCATCTCTCCTGGATAGAAATACGGGGTGGATTCTGCGCACCAACGGACGGCGGCAGATTAGGGTTAAAAAAGTTCGATGGATTCGGATCCATCGGTGTGGGTGTGGTAGTAGGTAAAGAAAAGGTAAATGGAGAAATATCGACTTCGGAGTCGATAAGGGGTACGTAGACTAAACGGGCACTAGAATCCCGTGTCCAGCCTATCTTGTACTAAAAAGGGTTAGTACAAGTGGCAGCGTTGGCTTATAATTAGGGGAAAATGAATTAATGCGGTGTTTGCTTTGAAAAAGGGACGGATTTTTGAAAAAATGATGCGACAAAACAAATGCAGCACACAACCCTAGAATCTAGTGGTCACCTAGGTCCGGCTCTAGACCGCTCCTAACTGCCAAAAGACAAGTCGCAGGATAGAATCCTCCACTGCCTCTTTGTCCCCCTGTGGCCGGATAAGTGCCAGGTAAGTAGGAAGGTACTCCACTACGTAAGTAGTGGGCCTAATTAAAAACCACTAGCCTTAGACACACTCGCCTTAGGCACCACAAGAAAACGCGGATAAGCAATGAATTACCCACGGCCTTCTCTTGTCCTAATTGAGCGCGACAGTCCTTAGAGTCTTCTCTAGATTTCTTTTAGTTAATGAGGGTAATGCGGATGCAAGTTTTGCGATTTTCGAGGCCTAGGAAGGGTAATGAAATCCCCACCTAATTTGGATTTGGCCGTGCCCCTTAATATCCGTATTTAGAATGCAAACAACCAAGAAATCAAAATCACGCACAAATTTAATTTTGCTTTTGCGAGCTGCGATTATTTGCAAAGAATCCTGCAGCAAAGTGTTAGTTGGAGCTAAAAGAGGAGAGAGGAGAGAGCAAGAAGTCACCTGCACTAAAAATTTTGCAGAGAACCCCCTAAGTGCGCGGCGGTTCCGCCGCGTATGCCTCCTAATGCCGCCCTTCCGCGGTTCTTTCAAGGGATCAATCCACCAAATTTCTTCAGCGAGCTTCTGTGAACTCTTTCAGCTCTCTGGTATTTTCCAAAAATTTTTATCACAGCACAGAATGCTCCAGATCACCTTGCAATCAATCACAACACACGTATAAGAGTTTGTACGAATTTTGATTTCAAGAAGTAAGATGTAATAATTCTTTCAATTCAAACTATAAAATGAAACGAATTAGCGCGCGATCCCCGGCAACGGCGCCATTTTGATTGGTAGATTTTCCTGTTGTGTAGTATGTAGAAAATTTGTAAAGAACTTCACAACCAAAAAAAAATATTTTGACCGCAATCAAACTACGGTGTCAATTGTAGTTCATGAATGAGTGCGGATCGTCCACAGGGATTGCACGATTCGTTGTATTGATATGCTTGAATTGAAAAGTTAAGCTAAGATAAACGAAAACATGATTCAAGAGTATTGATTTTCAAGTGTCACTATTCTATTCAAGAATCAAGAAAAAGATAAACAATCAAGAATCGGTGTATCGATGATATTTCCAATCAACAATCAAGAATCTAAAAGAGGCTCGTAGGAATCGATAGGATCAATAAACGTGATGTAATCTAAAGATATCATGTTCTTGTCCTTCGAAGGATTGATACTAGATCGATGATCATCTACGAGAGTTAGGGCTTTCTTGATGAAACTAGGGTTCATCTTTTGACCCTTGTTCTTTCGTCGATATCATTCCTTTTCTAGCCTCTACCAAATTCAAGAAACGATCGTAACTCCCCAATTTCGATCGATGTCAACCAAGAAAGCATCGAAACGAAATGGGTCGTCGTTTCTTGAACTTGCTAAGGTTTACAAAACTCGTAGGACTCAAGAATCGATTAAAGCTATGTTACATCATCATTCTATTGACCGTCTCGACTCCTCGACGAGCGGAGTTTTATTCACACATCACCACACAGAAAAGATTTACGAATTGTAAAGATATCATGATGCAGAATTTAAAGAAAACAAGATAAAAGAATATCACCTTTATTTATCTCAACAATTTTGATTACATTCGCTTCAAGAACTACAAGAGGAAGAATCTAAATTGTTGATCGGGCGTCGCTCGGCTTCGTGAGTCGTGGATCGGCTCGGATCGCTTGCTCCGTTGAAGATCGGCTCCGCTCCTAAAGGTTGTAAGGCTTCTTGCTTAATGGGTACTCGGGATCTTGATCTTTAATTGGAATTAGGGTTAGGGTTTCCCACAAGCCCTCTCACTAGACTTGAGGAGGAAGGAGATGAAGAAGGAGATTGGCTAAAAAAAACTATAAAATGGGTTGATTCTATCTATCTCCACACTATGATGATTATCCTCCTTCACCCTAGGTCTAGGCTTCTATTTATAGACTTCCCAAACCCTAGGTTTAGGTTTGAAATGGTAGTTCCCTCCAAAAGTTTATTGAGAGAGTTTGTTAGACTTAGCTTAGGGTTTAAGCTAGGGTTTAGGGGGAAAGTTCTAGAATGATAGGCTAGTTTAGTGTAGATCAAAGTGTTTGCTGATCTGGTAGAAATCCCTGGAGTCTTCTGGAAGTTGGAGTGCATTTCTGAACTGTAGCCACTGAGACAGGAGTTTTGCACCAAAAATGAGGAGGTGATCCCTTGTAGCCACCGCGGATCCGCGGCATTAGCAAGCCCCTGCCGCGGATCCGCGGCCATGTTGGAGGCTTGGGCCTTGATTCTTTTGGTGATGCTTTGTACTGTATTTGAGGGCTTCTTCTGATATGTTGATTTGCAATTTCTCTTTTGTAATGATACCAGATCTGAAATTAGTGAGTTGACGTATCTTTTGAGCGGTGTAATGTTCGAGCAAGCTTTCCTTTTCCTGCACAGACTTCGAAATACGGGTTGCGACATATAGAAATATTGTGATGCCATGCAATGCAGTCAATTTCCCTAGAAATGCCGGTTTTAAGGTCTAATACATGTAATCTGATATTTTGCGACAGTTTTGCTAATATGTAAAATATGAATGCCGTACACTTCTAAATGTATGCAGATGATAGGGAAATTGCTGGTTAAAATATGCAATATTTTCGACTGATCAAATACCCCCAAACTTAATTTCGATCGTCTCGAGCGAATGTTTTATTAAAAAGAGAAGGAGAAAATAAAGAAAGAGAAAAACTAACTAGCACACTTTCGTAGGCAACACGATTGCACTGAGCACGTGCAACAAGCCTTTAAACCTCTAGGTGTCCCTAGTAGGAGGAGTGTTGTCTCCTGAGGGTTTTCAGCGGATTGCACCCACAAAATCCAATAATAAAAGAAAGATCATGAATATTACATTTAAAGAAAAGAATCGTAAAAGAAAAGCTTTGAAAATTAGGGTTTCCAACTAAGCTAGCTTTTCGGTTGTCATGAGCCCTATCTTAATGGTCATGAAAAGATGTCGGAAATCACGTCCTCCCTCAATAAAACATCGTCTTATTCTTCATTCCTATCTTTCTTCCAAACATCGATCATATAACCCTGCGTGTGTGTAAAATACATCCCTACACCCGGAGAATTCAATTCAAGCTATCATACTCTTGCCCATCAGCCTCAGTACTTTTTAATTAATGAATATTTAGATGAGATTGCTCACACACTTTCAAGCGACCGTTAATATTTCTTGAGGTACTAACCGACCGATTACTCCCGTGCTTGCTTACTTGGTGTATTTTCCTCGTCTTGCACCACCTCAGGCATAGCAGTGACTCCCAGACCAGTTGGCCTTAGGGCACTAGGTGAAGAAGCACCCTCGCTATACATTTTTCTTGCCTTTGGTGATAACAAAACCAGTGTTCATTTTTCTCACGACTTTATATTTTCTTTATTCATTTTTTTTATTTCCTTCATACATCGGCTTTAAGACAAGAGCATTTCAAGGTATCCTCTACTATCCCAGGTTTCAAGACGTGTGTAAGTGCGAATAGCAGGGTATCAACGTTCAAAATGTTTGGCTTCCAGAATAGAAAGTATTTTTCAGACTTATTTTTATTCTCAGATTAGTGACGTCCTTCATCTTACTAACCCTTAGGACAACGGCTCATAACTACTTATTACTAGTTCGTATAAGAAAACTTCTAATTTTCTTAGTTTTCTTAAATTTTTCTAATCTCATGGATGTAATTTTTCACTATCTAAACTTTTATTATCTTATTTATATACAAAAAAGTGTAAATATTAAAATTATTTTTATATTTGAATTTTTTTTAAATTTTTATGGGTTTTGAAATTTTTTTTCAATTTTTATAGATTTTTAAAAGAAATGTTTTGTGCTTATGCAGATGATATGCAAATGATGCAAAAAATAAGCACAAACCTCCCCCAAACTTGTTTTCAACAGTGTCCTCACTGTTGCCGACAGCTATATCTACAAAATCTATAAGTCTGGGAGGAATTATTAGTGGGGGCAAAATATATAAGTGAAGAACTTCCCCCAAACTTATCTTTTTCACTCACCTTCATTCAAAAAAATGATGCAATGATATACAGTATATGAAAGTGAGACGGAGGAATTTTAATCCAAATAAACTGGCTCTTGTAAGAACAAGAGCTCCTCCGTGGGGTCAGTGGAAAAATACGGCTTAAGTCTATGTCCATTTACTTTGAAAAAGGTGCCGTTTTTAACATTTTCTACTTCTACTGCCCCGTGCGGGTATACAGACCGCACAACAAAAGGTCCCTTCCATCGAGATCGGAGCTTACCCGCATGAAGGTGTAATCGTGAATCATAAAGAAGGACTTGTTGACCAGGTAAAAATGTTTTCCTTAAAATGCTTTTATCGTGAAAAACCTTAGTCCTATTCTTTGTGATTACAGCATTATCACAAGCTTCATCGCGGAGTTCGCTTAGCTCGTTAAGTTGCAGCTTCCGAAAGTTGCAAGCAAGGTTTAGATCAAATTTATTTCCTTTATAGCCCACAATGCTTTATGTTCTATCTCGACGGGTAAATGACATACTTTTCCTAACACTATCCTATATGGAGACATTCCTAGGTCGGTCTTATATGTAGTCCTGAATGCCCAAAGAGCATCCGTCAATGTGGTCGACCAGTCTTTTCTATTTTTAGCAACAGTTTTCTCCAGGATAAGTTTGATTTGTCTGTTTGAGATTTCAGCCTGCCCGCTTGTTTGGGGATGATAGGGTGTAGAAAGTCGATGGTTGATTGAGTATTTTCGCATCAGAGTCTCAAAAGATCTGTTGCAGAAGTGTGTCCCATTATCGCTAATGATAGCGCGTGGGTGTCCAAATCGCGAAAAGATATTCTCTTTTAAGAACTTAATGACAACTTTCTTGTCATTAGTGCGACATGGAATGGCTTCTATCCACTTGGAGACATAATCAACCGCCAGCAAAATGTACAAATTCCCAAAGGAGTTAGGAAAATGACCCATAAAATCAATGCCCCAAACATCGAACATTTCAACAACCAGAATGGGTTGCTGAGGCATTTCATTCCTCTGGGATATTCTACCCGTATACTGACATTGTGTACAGGTTTTGCAATACTCAAATGCGTCCTTAAATAAGGTCGGCCAATAAAATCCACATTGCAAAACCTTTTCCGCTGTCTTTCTAGGACCAAAGTGACCCCCACAGGCCAGATCATGACAAAATAAAAGAACACTCTTGAACTCTTCATTTGGGACGCACCGGCGAATGATCTGATCAGGACAATATTTAAACAAATAGGGCTCGTCCCAGTAAAAGTGTTTTACTTGGGATAAAAAACGGTATTTGTCCTGTTTTGACCATTCGCTCGGTATTAGTCCCGTGGCATGATAGTTCACAATATCCCTGAACCATGGTTCAGCGGATATGCTCAAGAGTTGTTCATCAGGGAATGAATCATTGATCGGCAGGGTCACAGGGGAAGAAATGATGCGTGAAAGATGGTCAGCTACTACGTTTTCACATCCTTTCTTATCTTTGATAACAAGATCGAATTCTTGTAACAGAAGGATCCAACGTATTAGTCGACCTTTTGCATCTTTCTTCGCCAGAAGATGTTTTAAAGCGGAATGGTCAGTTTACACAACTATATGTGAGCCGATTAAGTAAGGCCTGAATTTTTCTAATGCAAATACAACCGCTAATAGTTCCTTTTCAGTGGTTGTATAATTGATTTGCGCATCATTCAGGGTCTTACTGCATAGTAAATCACGTGTGGCATCTTTTCAATGTGCTGTCCTAAGACTGCACCAAATGCAAAATCAGATGCGTCACACATCAGCTCAAAGGGGTAGTCCCAGTTTGGTGATGATAAAACGGGGGCTGAAGTGAGTGAGTGTTTAAGTGAGTCGAAAGCTGTCTCGCAATCCGAGTCAAAATGGAAGGTCGTATCCATGGCCAGGAGTAGTGTTAAAGGTCTAGCAATTTTGCTAAAATCCTTAATGAATCTCCTATAAAAGCCCGCATGGCCAAGGAAAGAGCGAATATCTTTGACGCTTTTGGGATGAGGGAGGTTTTGAATGACATCTACTTTAGCTCTGTCAACCTCAATGCCTTTCTGTGAAATGACATGTCCAAGGACTATTCCTTCTTGGACCATAAAATGGCATTTTTCCCAGTTTAATGTCAAGTTCTTCTCTTTGCAACGAGTAAGAACAGCGTCAAGATTCGCTAGGCAATCTGAAAAAGAGTCTCCAAAAATCGAGAAGTCGTCCATAAAGATCTCCAAAAAATTCTCTACCATATCAGAGAATATCCCCATCATACACCGCTGAAAGGTAGCGGGAGCATTGCATAACCCAAAGGGCATGCGACTGTAAGCAAAGGTACCAAAAGGACAAGTAAAAGTGGTTTTATCTTGATCCTTTTTGGCGATGGGGACCTGATTATAGCCTGAGTATCCGTCCATAAAACAATAGTACTGTCGTCCCGCTAAGCGTTCCAGCATCTGATCAATGAATGGTAGAGGAAAATGATCTTTCCTCGTAGCAGCGTTGAGTTTTCTATAATCGATGCATACACGCCACCCAGTTTGGGCGCGTGTCTGAATCAACTCATTTGCCTCATTTGTGATAACTGTGATGCCGGATTTCTTAGGAACGACATGTATAGGACTCACCCACTGGCTATCGGAGATGGGGTATATAATACCATTATCTAAGCATTTGACGATCTCTTTCATGAGAGCTTCCTTCATGACGGGATTCAACCGTCTCTGTGGTTCTCGGGTTGGTCTGGCATCATCCATCACATGTATATGATGTTCAACTATCAAGGGACTAATCCCTTTGATGTCCGCCATACTCCAACCAAACGCCTCTTTGTTAGATCTCAATACCGATAAAAGTGCATTCTCTTGCTCTAATGCTAGAGAAGAGGAAATGATAACCGGTAATGACTCGTTCTCACCAAGATATGCATATTTAAGGTGAGAAGGTAAAACCTTGAGATCTAATTCAGGCGGAGAAATGATAGAAGGAAGGGTCATAGATTGATTTTTGGATTTACAAAGAAGCTCAGAGCCTGTGAAAGATACAGACTCGGGTGGAGAAAAGTCAGAAGTGCAGGACTCAAGTGTAGGTAAAGTGTCCTCACTAAGATCTTGTGCAAAGTCAAACAGAGATGTGCTAATGTCATCGAGATCAGTAAAGCAAAGTTCCTCGGCTCCACAACTATCGGGAGCGATCTCATGGACAGAGCACACATCTAAAATATGAGCAGAGGGTTCTGATGGCTGACTTCCAACTTTGTAGATATTTAGTTCAATGGTCATATTTCCAAATGATAAGTTCATTGAACCATTTCTACAGTTTATAACAGCGTTGGAAGTGGCAAGGAAAGGACGACCTAAAATCACCGGAATTTGGCCCCGGGGGTTTGCTACAGGATGTGTGTCGAGCACAATGAAGTCTACAGGGAAAACAAATTCCCCGACCTTTATCAACACATCCTCTAATTCACCCCTTGGTTTGGTGATAGATCGGTCTGCCATCTGGAGAGTGCAATGAGCAGGTTTCAGCTCTTCAATCCCTAATTGCTCATAGACAGAATAAGGGAGCAGGTTAACACTCGCGCCAAGGTCTAAAAGAGCACGATTTATGTTTTTACCCCCAATCGAAATCGATATTGTAGGACATCCTGGGTCCTTTCGTTTCTTTGGAAGCTGGGGAATAAAAGCAGTGCTGATATTATTAGACATAAAGACCTTCTTCGGCACTTGAGTCTTCCTCTTCCTAGTGCACAAGTCCTTAAGAATTTTCGCATAAGCGGGGACTTGTTGAATCGCATCTAGGAGAGGGATATTGATGTTAACCTGTTTGAACATTTCTATAATTTTCTCCATATGAGGACTCGTTCTGTTAGCCCTTAGCCGGTTCGGGTAAGGTGCTTTTGCAATAAGCGCAAGGTCCATCACAGGAGAAGGAAGATGGGGTAGACGCGGTCCCAAAAGAGGTGTGGGGACCGTCTGTGGAGAACTATAAGGGTTGGGTGAAGGTGTCGAGCCTAAAGGGAACTGGAGAATAGGCTCGTGAGAAGGTGGTTTGGTAGAAGAAGAAGGATCAGAAGGAGAAGTGTGTGTGTGTGGAAAGGTTTCAGCCGGGGTGTTGATATGATTTTCAGTATTATCAATATCTTCCCCGACATTATTATTCAGCACTCTTCCTGACCTCAACGTTGTAATGGCATTTACATTGTAATGCCCAGGATTCTGTAGGGGTTGAGAGGGAAGTTTCCCTTTTTCTTTCGCACTCATTTCGGCTTTAAGTCGTGCGATTTCAGCTTCCATCGTTCTGATACTCTCAGCTTGGGACGCTGAGTTTTTCTTTATCTCACCGACGGAAGATCTAACCTCAGCCGAAACCTCTATGAAATTTGACAAAAGTGATTTCATGGTTTGAGTGAATTGAGAGAAATCGTCAGGACAGGACAACTGCATAGGATTAGACTGTGCAGGATTGTTGCCCTGGTTTTGGAAATTTTGTGACTGATAGGGGTGCTGAGTGAGTTGAAGGGGTTGCTGTTGTGGTGGAGGAAGAACCCTTTGAAAATTATTCGTGTTTGGAACCGTGTTTTGAGATTGATTTTGGTTCCAAGCGAAATTCGGGTGGTTCCTCCAACCCTGATTGTACGTGGAAGAATATGGATCGTTTCTAGGTCGTTGAAATGCGGCATTAGAATGCTCATGACCTTGGAACGCAGAGTTTAATGGACATTCTTCCGTTAAATGTGACGGATCAGAACAACACCCACAAACAGTTTTGGGGAGTGACACTGGGTTTAGGGAGGCTGCTGCAAATTTGTGTTCCATAGCGTCGAGCTTCTTTTGCATTGCTGCCATTTCAGCTCGAACACCTATGGACACATCTATTTGGTGTACGCCACCCCTATTCAATGGTTGGGTTCCACTCTCCCACTGTAGTGATTTTTCAGCGAACTCTTTTAAGTACTTCCAAGCTTCCCCATCATCCTTAGTCATAAATGTACCTTGACACATGTTTTCACGGCTCTGTTTAGTGTTAGGGTTACTGCCCTCATATATGATTCGGCAAAGCTCCCATCTCGGGATGCCGTGATGAGGACATTGAACCAATAGATCCTTGAAACGTTCAAAGTATTTAGAGAATGGTTCAGCAGGGAGCTGGGCAAATTGGTTCAGTTCGCTACGGATTCGAGCTGTCTTTTGGTGTGGGTATAATTTCTTAAGGAATGCAGCGACGAATTCTTCCCAATTCGTAATAGAATGTGCGGTAGTGTTATATAGCCACTTCTCGGCTATATCGCACAAGGTAAATGGAAGAAGTCGTAGACGCATCGCATCTACTGAAAGTTGTGACGTACCCATCATTGCGCATACGTTTTCAAATTTGGTAATGAAAACGTAAGCGTCCTCAGTCTCGAGTCCGTGGTATTTGGGTAAAAGATTGATATACTGGGGCTTAATTTCAAAGTTATCCCCATTGGCTGGTGGTGTGGATAAGCAGGTCGAAAGAGGACCTCTATGTGGATAGCATCTCTCCTGGATAGAAATACGGGGTGGATTCTGCGCACCAACGGACGGCGGCAGATTAGGGTTAAAAAAGTTCGATGGATTCGGATCCATCGGTGTGGGTGTGGTAGTAGGTAAAGAAAAGGTAAATGGAGAAATATCGACTTCGGAGTCGATAAGGGGTACGTAGACTAAACGGGCACTAGAATCCCGTGTCCAGCCTATCTTGTACTAAAAAGGGTTAGTACAAGTGGCAGCGTTGGCTTATAATTAGGGGGAAATGAATAAATGCGGTGTTTGCTTTGAAAAAGGGACGGATTTTTGAAAAAATGATGCGACAAAACAAATGCAGCACACAACCCTAGAATCTAGTGGTCACCTAGGTCCGGCTCTAGACCGCTCCTAACTGCCAAAAGACAAGTCGCAGGATAGAATCCTCCACTGCCTCTTTGTCCCCCTGTGGCCGGATAAGTGCCAGGTAAGTAGGAAGGTACTCCACTACGTAAGTAGTGGGCCTAATTAAAAACCACTAGCCTTAGACACACTCGCCTTAGGCACCACAAGAAAACGCGGATAAGCAATGAATTACCCACGGCCTTCTCTTGTCCTAATTGAGCGCGACAGTCCTTAGAGTCTTCTCTAGATTTCTTTTAGTTAATGAGGGTAATGCGGATGCAAGTTTTGCGATTTTCGAGGCCTAGGAAGGGTAATGAAATCCCCACCTAATTTGGATTTGGCCGTGCCCCTTAATATCCGTATTTAGAATGCAAACAACCAAGAAATCAAAATCACGCACAAATTTAATTTTGCTTTTGCGAGCTGCGATTATTTGCAAAGAATCCTGCAGCAAAGTGTTAGTTGGAGCTAAAAGAGGAGAGAGGAGAGAGCAAGAAGTCACCTGCACTAAAAATTTTGCAGAGAACCCCCTAAGTGCGCGGCGGTTCCGCCGCGTATGCCTCCTAATGCCGCCCTTCCGCGGTTCTTTCAAGGGATCAATCCACCAAATTTCTTCAGCGAGCTTCTGTGAACTCTTTCAGCTCTCTGGTATTTTCCAAAAATTTTTATCACAGCACAGAATGCTCCAGATCACCTTGCAATCAATCACAACACACGTATAAGAGTTTGTACGAATTTTGATTTCAAGAAGTAAGATGTAATAATTCTTTCAATTCAAACTATAAAATGAAACGAATTAGCGCGCGATCCCCGGCAACGGCGCCATTTTGATTGGTAGATTTTCCTGTTGTGTAGTATGTAGAAAATTTGTAAAGAACTTCACAACCAAAAAAAAATATTTTGACCGCAATCAAACTACGGTGTCAATTGTAGTTCATGAATGAGTGCGGATCGTCCACAGGGATTGCACGATTCGTTGTATTGATATGCTTGAATTGAAAAGTTAAGCTAAGATAAACGAAAACATGATTCAAGAGTATTGATTTTCAAGTGTCACTATTCTATTCAAGAATCAAGAAAAAGATAAACAATCAAGAATCGGTGTATCGATGATATTTCCAATCAACAATCAAGAATCTAAAAGAGGCTCGTAGGAATCGATAGGATCAATAGACGTGATGTAATCTAAAGATATCATGTTCTTGTCCTTCGAAGGATTGATACTAGATCGATGATCATCTACGAGAGTTAGGGCTTTCTTGATGAAACTAGGGTTCATCTTTTGACCCTTGTTCTTTCGTCGATATCATTCCTTTTCTAGCCTCTACCAAATTCAAGAAACGATCGTAACTCCCCAATTTCGATCGATGTCAACCAAGAAAGCATCGAAACGAAATGGGTCGTCGTTTCTTGAACTTGCTAAGGTTTACAAAACTCGTAGGACTCAAGAATCGATTAAAGCTATGTTACATCATCATTCTATTGACCGTCTCGACTCCTCGACGAGCGGAGTTTTATTCACACATCACCACACAGAAAAGATTTACGAATTGTAAAGATATCATGATGCAGAATTTAAAGAAAACAAGATAAAAGAATATCACCTTTATTTATCTCAACAATTTTGATTACATTCGCTTCAAGAACTACAAGAGGAAGAATCTAAATTGTTGATCGGGCGTCGCTCGGCTTCGTGAGTCGTGGATCGGCTCGGATCGCTTGCTCCGTTGAAGATCGGCTCCGCTCCTAAAGGTTGTAAGGCTTCTTGCTTAATGGGTACTCGGGATCTTGATCTTTAATTGGAATTAGGGTTAGGGTTTCCCACAAGCCCTCTCACTAGACTTGAGGAGGAAGGAGATGAAGAAGGAGATTGGCTAAAAAAAACTATAAAATGGGTTGATTCTATCTATCTCCACACTATGATGATTATCCTCCTTCACCCTAGGTCTAGGCTTCTATTTATAGACTTCCCAAACCCTAGGTTTAGGTTTGAAATGGTAGTTCCCTCCAAAAGTTTATTGAGAGAGTTTGTTAGACTTAGCTTAGGGTTTAAGCTAGGGTTTAGGGGGAAAGTTCTAGAATGATAGGCTAGTTTAGTGTAGATCAAAGTGTTTGCTGATCTGGTAGAAATCCCTGGAGTCTTCTGGAAGTTGGAGTGCATTTCTGAACTGTAGCCACTGAGACAGGAGTTTTGCACCAAAAATGAGGAGGTGATCCCTTGTAGCCACCGCGGATCCGCGGCATTAGCAAGCCCCTGCCGCGGATCCGCGGCCATGTTGGAGGCTTGGGCCTTGATTCTTTTGGTGATGCTTTGTACTGTATTTGAGGGCTTCTTCTGATATGTTGATTTGCAATTTCTCTTTTGTAATGATACCAGATCTGAAATTAGTGAGTTGACGTATCTTTTGAGCGGTGTAATGTTCGAGCAAGCTTTCCTTTTCCTGCACAGACTTCGAAATACGGGTTGCGACATATAGAAATATTGTGATGCCATGCAATGCAGTCAATTTCCCTAGAAATGCCGGTTTTAAGGTCTAATACATGTAATCTGATATTTTGCGACAGTTTTGCTAATATGTAAAATATGAATGCCGTACACTTCTAAATGTATGCAGATGATAGGGAAATTGCTGGTTAAAATATGCAATATTTTCGACTGATCAAATACCCCCAAACTTAATTTCGATCGTCTCGAGCGAATGTTTTATTAAAAAGAGAAGGAGAAAATAAAGAAAGAGAAAAACTAACTAGCACACTTTCGTAGGCAACACGATTGCACTGAGCACGTGCAACAAGCCTTTAAACCTCTAGGTGTCCCTAGTAGGAGGAGTGTTGTCTCCTGAGGGTTTTCAGCGGATTGCACCCACAAAATCCAATAATAAAAGAAAGATCATGAATATTACATTTAAAGAAAAGAATCGTAAAAGAAAAGCTTTGAAAATTAGGGTTTCCAACTAAGCTAGCTTTTCGGTTGTCATGAGCCCTATCTTAATGGTCATGAAAAGATGTCGGAAATCACGTCCTCCCTCAATAAAACATCGTCTTATTCTTCATTCCTATCTTTCTTCCAAACATCGATCATATAACCCTGCGTGTGTGTAAAATACATCCCTACACCCGGAGAATTCAATTCAAGCTATCATACTCTTGCCCATCAGCCTCAGTACTTTTTAATTAATGAATATTTAGATGAGATTGCTCACACACTTTCAAGCGACCGTTAATATTTCTTGAGGTACTAACCGACCGATTACTCCCGTGCTTGCTTACTTGGTGTATTTTCCTCGTCTTGCACCACCTCAGGCATAGCAGTGACTCCCAGACCAGTTGGCCTTAGGGCACTAGGTGAAGAAGCACCCTCGCTATACATTTTTCTTGCCTTTGGTGATAACAAAACCAGTGTTCATTTTTCTCACCACTTTATATTTTCTTTATTCATTTTTTTTATTTCCTTCATACATCGGCTTTAAGACAAGAGCATTTCAAGGTATCCTCTACTATCTCAGGTTTCAAGACGTGTGTAAGTGCGAATAGAAGGGTATCAACGTTCAAAATGTTTGGCTTCCAGAATAGAAAGTATTTTTCAGACTTATTTTTATTCTCAGATTAGTGACGTCCTTCATTTTACTAACCTTTGGGACAACGGCTCATAACTACTTATTACTAGTTCGTATAAGAAAACTTCTAATTTTCTTAGTTTTCTTAAATTTTTCTAATCTCATGGACACTATCTAAACTTTTATTATCTTATTTATATACAAAAAAGTGTAAATATTAAAATTATTTTTATATTTGAATTTTTTTTAAATTTTTATGGGTTTTGAATTTTTTTTTCAATTTTTATAGATTTTTAAAAGAAATGTTTTGTGCTTATGCAGATGATATGCAAATGATGCAAAAAATAAGCACAAACCTCCCCCAAACTTGTTTTCAACAGTGTCCTCACTGTTGCCGACAGCTATATCTACAAAATCTATAAGTCTGGGAGGAATTATTAGTGGGGGCAAAATATATAAGTGAAGAACTTCTCCCAAACTTATCTTTTTCACTCACCTTCATTCAAAAAAATGATGCAATGATATACAGTATATGAAAGTGAGACGGAGGAATTTTAATCCAAATAAACTGGCTCTTGTAAGAACAAGAGCTCCTCCGTGGGGTCAGTGGAAAAATACGGCTTAAGTCTATGTCCATTTACTTTGAAAAAGGTGCCGTTTTTAACATTTTCTACTTCTACTGCCCCGTGCGGGTATACAGACCGCACAACAAAAGGTCCCTTCCATCGAGATCGGAGCTTACCCGCATGAAGGTGTAATCGTGAATCATAAAGAAGGACTTGTTGACCAGGTAAAAATGTTTTCCTTAAAATGCTTTTATCGTGAAAAACCTTAGTCCTATTCTTTGTGATTACAGCATTATCACAAGCTTCATCGCGGAGTTCGCTTAGCTCGTTAAGTTGCAGCTTCCGAAAGTTGCAAGCAAGGTTTAGATCAAAATTTATTTCCTTTATAGCCCACAGTGCTTTATGTTCTATCTCGACGGGTAAATGACATGCTTTTCCAAACACTATCCTATATGGAGACATTCCTAGGTCGGTCTTATATGCAGTCCTGAATGCCCTAAGAGCATCCGTCAATGTGGTCGACCAGTCTTTTCTATTTTTAGCAACAGTTTTCTCCAGGATAAGTTTGATTTGTCTGTTTGAGATTTCAGCCTGCCCGCTTGTTTGGGGATGATAGGGTGTAGAAAGTCGATGGTTGATTGAGTATTTTCGCATCAGAGTCTCAAAAGATCTGTTGCAGAAGTGTGTCCCATTATCGCTAATGATAGCGCGTGGGTGTCCAAATCGCGAAAAGATATTCTCTTTTAAGAACTTAATGACAACTTTCTTGTCATTAGTGCGACATGGAATGGCTTCTATCCACTTGGAGACATAATCAACCGCCAGCAAAATGTACAAATTCCCAAAGGAGTTAGGAAAAGGACCCATAAAATCAATGCCCCAAACATCGAACATTTCAACAACCAGAATGGGTTGCTGAGGCATTTCATTCCTCTGGGATATTCTACCCGTATACTGACATTGTGTACAGGTTTTGCAATACTCAAATGCGTCCTTAAATAAGGTCGGCCAATAAAATCCACATTGCAAAACCTTTTCCGCTGTCTTTCTAGGACCAAAGTGACCCCCACAGGCCAGATCATGACAAAATAAAAGAACACTCTTGAACTCTTCATTTGGGACACACCGGCGAATGATCTGATCAGGACAATATTTAAACAAATAGGGCTTGTCCCAGTAAAAGTGTTTTACTTGGGATAAAAAACGGTATTTGTCATGTTTTGACCATTCGCTCGGTATTAGTCCCGTGGCATGATAGTTCACAATATCCCTGAACTATGGTTCAGCGGATATGCTCAAGAGTTGTTCATCAGGGAATGAATCATTGATCGGCAGGGTCACAGGGGAAGAAATGATGCGTGAAAGATGGTCAGCTACTACGTTTTCACATCCTTTCTTATTTTTGATAACAAGATCGAATTCTTGTAACAGAAGGATCCAACGTATTAGTCGACCTTTTGCATCTTTCTTCGCCAGAAGATGTTTTAAAGCGGAATGGTCAGTATACACAACTATATGTGAGCCGATTAAGTAAGGCCTGAATTTTTCTAATGCAAATACAACCGCTAATAGTTCCTTTTCAGTGGTTGTATAATTGATTTGCGCATCATTCAGGGTCTTACTGCATAGTAAATCACGTGTGGCATCTTTTCAATGTGCTGTCCTAAGACTGCACCAACTGCAAAATCAGATGCGTCACACATCAGCTCAAAGGGGTAGTCCCAGTTTGGTGATGATAAAACGGGGGCTGAAGTGAGTGAGTGTTTAAGTGAGTCGAAAGCTGTCTCGCAATCCGAGTCAAAATGGAAGGTCGTATCCATGGCCAAGAGTAGTGTTAAAGGTCTAGCAATTTTGCTAAAATCCTTAATGAATCTCCTATAAAAGCCCGCATGGCCAAGGAAAGAGCGAATATCTTTGACGCTTTTGGGATGAGGGAGGTTTTGAATGACATCTACTTTAGCTCTGTCAACCTCAATGCCTTTCTGTGAAATGACATGTCCAAGGACTATTCCTTCTTGGACCATAAAATGGCATTTTTCCCAGTTTAATGTCAAGTTCTTCTCTTTACAACGAGTAAGAACAGCGTCAAGATTCGCTAGGCAATCTGAAAAAGAGTCTCCAAAAATCGAGAAGTCGTCCATAAAGATCTCCAAAAAATTCTCTACCATATCAGATAATATCCCCATCATACACCGCTGAAAGGTAGCGGGAGCATTGCATAACCCAAAGGGCATGCGACTGTAAGCAAAGGTACCAAAAGGACAAGTAAAAGTGGTTTTATCTTGATCCTTTTTGGCGATGGGGACCTGATTATAGCCTGAGTATCCGTCCATAAAACAATAGTACTGTCGTCCCGCTAAGCGTTCCAGCATCTGATCAATGAATGGTAGAGGAAAATGATCTTTCCTCGTAGCAGCGTTGAGTTTTCTATAATCGATGCATACACGCCACCCAGTTTGGGCGCGTGTCTGAATCAACTCATTTGCCTCATTTGTGATAACTGTGATGCCGGATTTCTTAGGAACGACATGTATAGGACTCACCCACTGGCTATCGGAGATGGGGTATATAATACCATTATCTAAGCATTTGACGATCTCTTTCATGACAGCTTCCTTCATGACGGGATTCAACCGTCTCTGTGGTTCTCGGGTTGGTCTGGCATCATCCATCACATGTATATGATGTTCAACTATCAAGGGACTAATCCCTTTGATGTCCGCCATACTCCAACCAAACGCCTCTTTGTTAGATCTCAATACCGATAAAAATGCATTCTCTTGCTCTAATGCTAGAGAAGCGGAAATGATAACCGGTAATGACTCGTTCTCACCAAGATATGCATATTTAAGGTGAGAAGGTAAAACCTTGAGATCTAATTCAGGCGGAGAAATGATAGAAGGAAGGGTCATAGATTTATTTTTGGATTTACAAAGAAGCTCAGAGCCTGTGAAAGATACAGACTCGGGTAGAGAAAAGTCAGAAGTGCAGGACTCAAGTGTAGGTAAAGTGTCCTCACTAAGATCTTGTGCAAAGTCAAACAGAGATGTGCTAATGTCATCGAGATCAGTAAAGCAAAGTTCCTCGGCTCTACAACTATCGGGAGCGATCTCATGGACAGAGCACACATCTAAAATATGAGCAGAGGGTTCTGATGGCTGACTTCCAACTTTGTAGATATTTAGTTCAATGGTCATATTTCCAAATGATAAGTTCATTGAACCATTTCTACAGTTTATAACAGCGTTGGAAGTGGCAAGGAAAGGACGACCTAAAATCACCGGAATTTGGCCCCGGGGGTTTGCTACAGGATGTGTGTCGAGCACAATGAAGTCTACAGGGAAAAGCCGTCTTTACGTCCATCTGCCAGATTTCATAATCATGGAAGGCAGCAATAGCAAGAAGGACCCGAATGGATTTGAGCATAGCCATTGGAGAAAAAGTTTCGTCATAGTCCAAACCAGGTCTTTGGCGAAAACCCTTTGCAACAAGTCTAGCCTTATAGGTTTCCACCTGTCCATCTACACCAATCTTTTTCTTGAAGATCCATTTGCATCCTATGGGTTTTACCCCATCTGGAGCAAAGTCCAAAGTCCATACTTTATTGGTGTACATGGACTCCATTTCGGTCCGCATTGCATCTAGCCATCGTACCGAGTCGCCGCTCTGGATGGCCTGCTGGAAGTCAGTAGGTTCATCATCATCTATGATGCAATCCTCTCTATCCGCATCTATCAGAAAACCGTAGTATCTCTCAGGCGGATGAGACGGCCTACTACTCCTGCGGAGGGGTGCGGAAATGTCCTGTTCTTCTTGAACTACTTGTTCTACCAAACTTTCAGTATTAGTTTGTGGTTCTGGAATTTCTTCCAGTTCTATTTCGCTCCCACTTGTTTCCTTTTCTAAAAACTGATGTTCTAGAAAATGGGCATTACGAGAAACAAATACCTTTTGTTCCTCTGCGTAATAGAATAGATATCCCCTGGAGTTCTTTGGATATCCCACAAACTTACACTTTACTGATCGTGCCTCGAGCTTGTCCACATGCTGCTTTTTGACAAAAGCTGGACATCCCCAAATCTTTATATACTGAAGATGGGGTTTCTTCCCATTCCACATCTGATATGGTGTGGTAGGCACAGTCTTGGTAGGAACCATGTTCAAAAGATATGTCACTGATTCTAGCGCATAACCCCAGGAAGATCGTGGTAACTCAGCATTACTCATCATGGATCGTACCATATCCAACAGGGTTCGATTCCGTCTCTCCGATACACCATTATGCTGTGGAGTGTATGGAGGAGTAAGCTGAGAGAGAATTCCTTTCTCTTTTAGGTAACCTAGGAACTCGGCACTCAAGTATTCACCACCTCGATCAGATCTAAGTGTCTTGATACTTTTGCCGGTTTGGTTTTCTACTTCATTCTTATACTCTTGGAATTTCTCAAAAGCCTCGGATTTATGTTTCATCAGATAAATGAATCCGTACCTTGAGTAATCATCCGTGAAAGTAATGAAATAGGAAAAACCACCTCTTGCATGTGTAGACATTGGACCGCATACATCGCTGTGTATGAGTCCTAAGAGCTCACTCGCTCTTACTCCATGTCCAGTAAATGGAGTCTTTGTCATCTTTCCTTTGAGACAAGATTGACAAGTGTCATAAGTTTGATATTCGAACGAGTCCAAATATCCTTCTCTATGCAACTTAGTCAATCTTCTCTCATTGATGTGACCCAGTCTACAATACCATAAGAAAGCTTTATTTAAATCTGGAGACTTTCTTTTTAGTGTGTTCTGGACATTGAAAATTTGGAGTTGGTTTAAAACATATATACCGTTATTTAGTGTACCGGACCCAATCAAACCATGATTAAGGTGGATGTTAACAACATCTCTTACAAACGTGAAATCATAACCTTTATTTGATAACAAGGAAACTGATATAATATTACACGTTAAGCTTGGTACAAAAAAACAGTTATGTAAAACCAAAATGTGTCCACTCGTCAATCCCAGGTGATAATCCCCGACGGACGCAGCTCCCACGCCAGCTCCGTTAGCAACTTTTAGGGTCATATCACCTTCCTTCAGCACTCTACGGTTTCTCAGTGCCTGCAATGAATTGCAAATATGAGATCCTGATCCGGTATCCAATACCCAGGAAGTAGAGTTAATTGACAGACAATTCTCAATTACAAACACACCTGAAGTCGAAGCCACAGCTTGCTTCGGTTCCTGGTTCTTGGCGTTCCACGCCTTGCAATCTTTCTTCCAGTGCCCTTTCCTGTGACAATGGAAGCACTCATCCTGTCCCACTACCGGTACCGCAAACTTTTTCTTTTCCTTCCCTTCCACCTTACTAACACCTCCTCTAGGTTTGGTGGCGGCCTTCTTCTTCCTTCTTTTGGCCCTAGCCTTGGACCCGGAAGAAGATGCACCGCTAACAAACATAGCGGGTGTTTCCCTTGCTTTCTGCAAGGTGCCCTCTGCACTCCTTAACATGTTCAGGAGTTCTGGAAGTTCAACTTCTTTTCTTTGAATGTTGAAGTTCAGGATAAACTGGGCGTAGGTAGAAGGAAGGGACTGGAGAATAAGGTCTGTATAGAGCTCATTATCCAAAGTCGTCCCAAGGTCTGCGAGCTCTTCTATATAGCCGATCATCTTTAGGACATGTTCTCCTACTGATGACCCGACAGCCAACCTCGCTCGAAACAAGTTCTTAGAGGTCTCGTATCTTGCTATACGAGATTGCTCTTCATAAAGTTCCTTTGTATGGAGAAATATGGCATCTAGTTCCATATCCTCGTGCCTCCTCTGATGTTCATTGTTCATCGAGGCAAGCACGATGCACTTGGCTTTCGCGCAATCGAAATCCCAGGTTTTGCGGATTTCCTTATCCGCATTACTGGATTTGGGACCAAGGACAGCAGGTGCCGTAGCAGTGAGGACGTACCCCAATTTGTCATAGGTCAAAGCCATTTTGACATTCCGCAGCCAATCTTTATAGTTTGGCCCTGTCAGTATATTTTTCTCTAAAAGTAACTTAAGTCCAGTCATTTTCAGGATCGCTGCAATTAGGAGAGAGAGAAGAAAACTCTTTAGCATGATGCTCTTGCAAGTTTAGAGTGGTTTTTAGTTTATCTAAACTGGATGGCTCCCACTGTTTCTCGAATCCTTCCTCAAACCATAAAAGAAGAATTAGCCAGGACTATTCTCACTGTACAATTCTTGCTTAACCGTTCAGCCAGGCTAGTGTCGATACTTCGAGGGAGGTTTTCCAACGCTTTCGCGAAGTTCCTTAATTAAAGAACCTCTTTTCTCTGGGGGCGTAACCCTGCTGACACCTTTCTTGACATCTACTTGGTTTATAGCATTTGATCGTTAAGTGACGAATATCCTGATAAGTAGCATATACTCACAGTAGGATCGGGATCCAAATATCATTGTATGATAATGTTGAAGGAATCCTACCAACATTCATCAAACTCCAAATGGTATGCAATTCTTTGCAAATTTCAGTTTCTTTAGAAATTCCCGATATATATTTTTGCTCCATGCTCTTATGACCTTGGCGTTAGCTCAAAATGTCATAAGTCACATGTCAAGTTCTACCCATCATTATCTTGTCAATTTGAACCCATCCGTATATATCCTTGACGTTCGGCCAAAATGATAATACGACTGTCCCAAACTAACTCATCTATCTATGCAACAAATGAATATCCAGTAGCTACCAAACACTATACCTTGGCGTTAGGTCAAAATACATAGCTTGAATACTACTGAATACCCAGATGAAATGACGGAGGGCTACGAATGGTTTTGGCGAAATCGTGAACGTAGTGAACTTGATATAACCGAAGGAACCTTATAGCTTTTAAAAGGAGTGGTTATAGCTCCGCATTTAAAAATATCTGTTTTTTTTAAAATTAACCGAGTGGTTTCTTTTAAATTGTTCCAACGATTAAACTTTTGGTTTATTTTCTTTGCATTATAAATAATGCGTCCCATCATTAACCTATCATTGCAGAAAACAACGAAAATACAACGTCCTCTTATGCCATCCGCATTCGCCACGGGGTCCCGTCATCACCCGTTAGGTTACTTAACTAACGACAGAGCGGGGGCTGGGCTAGCGCGGGTGTAAAACATAAGTGACGTCTAAATAGCTATCATATATATATATATTGTACATTCTTCAGACGCAATAATAGGCATTCCAGATCACAGATGAACTTTATTGGATTTGCAAGCAATCCGTGTTTGTTTTGAGCCTGCAACAAAAGACGGATTACACAGTTGTGATGAATAGCCATTACCCCACCCATGACCCCAACGGGTACGGCAAACTACCCACCCGGCAGTTTGTGCACCCCACCTTGGGTCTGTCCTAGGAGCAAAAAACAGTAAAATGAAATAATACAACGGTGGCTACAACCGCAACCTGGATGTGCCCCGCAAAATAATATTACAACAAATTACATTTACATCAAATAAATTAAATAATAACCCATCACATAACCCCGGCTAATCATCACAACAGTCCAATACAGTTCACATCCACAAACAGTAAAATCCATTACAGAAATATGCAACCCCCTGCCAACCGACATACTAGCAGTTAGGGGAGGTTTACGAACACATTATACAAACACAGATATAATCCAACAAGCAAATACCGTATAATTTCGATCGATTAAACACATTTAATTTTTCTCCAATACTTCTCTGTAAATCTGAAACCTGAGCAAAAATTAAAAACTTCCAGAAAATACCAAATATCACAGAGAACCAACACGGGAAACTTGGGCTGATGAATCGGCAACTCGGCGGCGGAATCGCGGCGGATCGGTGGGATCCGCCGCGGTTCCGCGGCGCTTTAGTCGATTCATGAGCCCAGTTTTCTTGGGTGTTCTAATACTATCATTTTGAGCTTTCTGAAGGTCCTTGAAAAATTTTTGGACCACATTTAAAAATCGACAGAATACCATGATATCGGGGTTTTCCGGTTTTGTTTTTTTCGTTCGAAATTCATACAATTTGGCAAGTGAGTTAATTATTGTTTAGCGAGGCTCTGATACCACTTTAAGTCGATGTACAACACCCCACGACTTGCGGGGAGGCGGAAATATGAAAAACGATCTTGTTTTATGCTAAACATCGACTAACCGCATGAATCGAAGCTAAACGATAACTAACATCAAACATAGAAGTTAACAACTACTATGTAAAGGGATTATACCTAAAGAACCGTGTCCTTCGTCTTTACGAACTCCACCTCCTCCTCGGCCTTCTCCAAGTAGTAGACGATCCACCACGAGAGCTAAACTCCAAGCTTTGCCTCTAAACTTGAGGCAACTAGGTATCTTTAAGTGCTAGTCAAAGTACCTAGATGAAATAGAGTATGGTTATGGATTAAGTAGTCTAACTAATCCTTGTACTCAACATATGAGAGGGGAGGATTAGGGTTTGAAGAGAGAGAGCTTGAGGAGAGAGAAGATGAACATAATAAAATGAGAAGAGAAAATGAGTTATCATAATATATATCAAGCATTTTGTTTTATCAAGAAAAGAAAAGAAAATGATTTACAACCATGCTTGATAAATATCTTATGGTGATTCATCTCCATGAGTCATTAAGCAATTATGAAGCATTAATGACATGGATGAATCATCCATATGACTCACTAATCTCATTCAATGTATATGCCACCTAAACCTCCTTAGTCACCTTCTTCTAGAAGCTTCTCGCGCAATTACGAGAACGCCCCTCCTATCCGTGAAAACACGGAAAAACTTTAGACTGTATAAATCCAATAACCGGATACTAGTAACTGGCTTAAACCAAAGCCGACTAGTAAAAACTGTCCGAAAGTCGTACGTGCGTAAACACACGTATGCGTCCGAACCCTTGTCGTAAAACCATACGACCTCTATATCGTTTCGCCTGGAGTAGGGAAACTCTCTGCGTGGGACTCTAGAGACTCGACTACTACGCTGGCAGTGGGTTTAACCACAGACCGCAAGCGGCACTAGCTGTACGTAACGGTCCCCAGGTAGATGTCGATAAGAAGGCCGATGAGGAAACCAATCCGAACTCCTACTGAGTCTGATGTGACAATCTCCGTACAGTTCGGTCTGTTCGTCTAAGACTATCGCATATCGGGCCTAGGGGGCGGCAAGCGTCAGTCCCCTAATAGCGGTATAAGTCGTGTTGGCGCGAAGCCCATTACACCCTGAGAAACTACTGGAACCTACCAGCAAATCTCGCTTGCCCTGGCCAGGGACTTTGCGTAATGGCTCTCTGACACAGCGCGATATCAACCCCCAATACCGGGAGAGACGAATCCTGTCTAACCGCCACTGCCTCCAAGTGCTCGGGACTGCACCCAACTGCTACCTGTTTGCACAACTCCTTTGAGCCGTGGTAGGGTAGCAATCTAAGAACAGTGGGACACACTCGAGGCGAAGTAGCAGTGTCAAGTCTGCGGACTATGCTGTACTCATGTCACCTGGGAACTGTTCACTGACGACTGGTATAAAACCAACCAACAGTTCCCTGTGAGTCCTGTCCGGTGTACCCGTAACCTAACGAGCACCTGCATACTATCTCCAGTACAACGTACTGACGGCTGTGGGACAGACCATCTCCCCAACTGGGATGAGAAGTGTACATACTAGTCTACTCCGGAGTATCGATGCCCTGTCTCGATAATCCAACGACTAGGGACCTGAATAAGGATGTGCTTGTAGACTACCCAGCCCCCACTAGTGTGACTGCCATTACAACGCTGGTAGTCAAGGAAGATCCTAAGAGCTCTATCAATACGTATACTCACATATTAAGATAGAAAAACCAAGTAGCATACTACCATGTTTAGCAAGACTGTTATATACATGTGAATATCCCAAGCTTCCATTAAGTAATATACAAACTAGTATGATACAATAATGGCCCCTTGGGCATATACACTAACAAAAGCTTCTCTTCTTTTGTCGGACGGGTTTTGCATTCGGGTCGACCCCGAGCTTGTGAGAGATCACTCTAGGTTCGATTCCGGGCATGTCCGCCGGCACCCAAGCGAATACGTCCGAGTTATCTCTGAGGAACCAGATCAGTTCTTCACGGCGATCCCCAGTCAGGAGAGAGCCGATCTGGACTGTTCGACCATTAATCCCTTCGACGAGGGGTACTTCGGTTAATGCTTCTACCGGGGCATCTCCAACTTCCATTTGATCGTCGCGCGTATCAACGACCCCTGGAAGTCGGGTATGTCCTCAAAATCGTCGCCTTGATCTCTTGCGGTGGACATCGAGGCGAGACAAATCCTATCGATTTGCTGGTCTCCGTAGGCCTCGCCTATTCCCCCTTGTTCTAAAGGAAACTTGATCGCAAGGTGATAAGTCAAGATCTGGGCTCGGAGAGCGTTTAAGGTCGGACATCCTAGGAGAATGTTGTAGGATGAAAGGACCTTGGCGACGAGGAAGTCCACTGGCACTGTCCGCGTATTGCCCGCTTCTCCGATGTTGAGGAGGAGGGTGACAATCCCTGTTCAGGGACAGAATGATTGGTGAACCCAGATAGGACATGGGGGGTAGGTTGGAGGTCGGATGGTCCTAGCCCCATACGCTGGAAGTAGTCATGGAATAGGATATCTGTCGAGCTTCTTGAGTCGACCAATATCTTCTGGACCTCGTAGCGGTAGACTCTGGCCGTTATTACGAGTGGGTCATTATGAAGGAACGATATGCCGTGGAGGTCTTCATCGGTGAAAGTGATCGGCTCGTCCCTCCTGCACCTCTTGTGTGGCATACCGCTTGTTCCCTTAATTGGGAGGATGTGGTGGTTCCCCTCGCTTTCTCGAGCTGGATCCGAGATGACGACCATGATATGCCCGATCGTTATCTCCCCGGGAGGGGTTTGATCATTTTTCTCCCGCTCCGCCTGCCGCTTGTCCCTCAGATACTTCACCAGGTGGCCTGAGCGGATCAACTCCTCTATGTAGTCATGGAGTTGTTTGCAGTTCTCAGTCAGGTGGCCCTGCGTCCTGTGGAAGGCACAGTATGGGTCGCGGAGGCGTTTTCTTGCCCTTTGGGTGACTGGTGGGAGCTTAAAGAACCTCTCACCTTAGCTTCCTCTAGCATCTTGGTCTGAGAGATGTTCAGGGGAGTGTACTCCTGAAACCTCGGTGAGTAAGGCTTCGAATGGTCGACCTTCTTCTTCTCCTCCCTGTCCCTTTTCTTTCTGTCCGTCTGATCGGCTCAGGGCAGGTTTGAGTTCACCTCGGAATCGAGTTAGATTTCTTACTCGGTCTAAGCTGTCACCTCAGCCATGGTCTTAGGTTGCGCTAATGAAAAAGAGCGGAGCCACTCTTTGTGCCTAAGACCCGACCTTAGCGCGGTGATGACCGTTTCATCGCGGTGCTCGGGGACCTAGAAAAGTGCGTTGTAGAAGCGGGTGACATATCCTTTGAAGGATTCTTTGTCTCCACTCTTGATGGTGAACAGTTAGTCGATCGTGCTCTTCTGCCGTCGATTCCCAACGAAGTGACCGAGGAATTGGGTGGCTATCTCATCGAAGGTCGAGATAGAGCGTGGCGTGAGTCCTCGGAACTAGTCCCGGCCATCCTGGATGAGGGTGGTGGGGAAAGCTCGGCATTGAGACGTGTCGTAGTTATCCTGGAAGCTCATGCCCGCAGTAAATGCGTCTAGGTGGTCCTTTGGTCGGATTTCCCGTCGAAGAGGGCCACCTTAGGCGGTTTGTTCTTGGACGAGACGTTCTCGGCCAGCAGCTCTTCTGTAAAGGGCTTCGTCAATGAATCGGCGGAGTATCTTGCCCCTTCGCCAGATGCATGGTCGTCCCGTCGTATTCCCTCGATTTTCTTCTCAAGGGCTTCGAGTCGGTGGTGGTACCCTGAGGATTCTGCACAGTTGGATTAGTGGCTACCGCCGCTCTGGGTTTGTGCGAGGGTGCGGCTTCGATTTCGCTCTATCAAGTGTCTCAAATTCTCGGACGAGACCCTCCTCGAGTAGTCCCTATGCTCGTCGTTCGCACGATCCCGGCGAGAGTAGGGGCGTCGGTCATACTCGTCGTTCTGCACAGTCGGATTGGTGGCTACCCCCACTCCGAGTTTATGTGAGGGTACGACTAAAATTTCGCTCTATCAAGTGTCTCAAATACTCGGGCGAGGCCCTCCTTGAGTAGTCCCTATGCTCATCGTTCGTGCGATCCCGACAAGAGTGGGGGTGTCGGTCATGCCTGGAAGCAGGCGAGATGACCGACACCTCCTCAGGGGGAGAGAACGCGCGATGGGTGTTGGAGTGATGGCCTAGTCTTCCCTGGGACCGCGGCATGGAGCTGTCCGGCACCCAGCAGGTCATGGAATTAATCGCCGCATGCGGGTTTAGGTGGCCGGAGTCGGCCCGCCAGCGCTCGGCGGCGCTGTGATGAGGGTGAGGGAGATCGAAGGCTTGAGTGTGTCCGTCCGTCCTTCGGCCGACGTCGTTACCCTTAGGAGAGGGAGCTACGGTCTGGTGGATAGGGCCCGCCGCTTGAACGCAGACGAGGGCATCCACCAGCGATGTGAGCCTGTCTATCCGGGCGGACAAGGCGTGGATGACATTGGGAGGAGGAGGAGACGAGCCGCTCCCGCCTCCGTTGTGGCGGCTCGTATTTAGATTGTCACGGTTGTCGCTCGCCATTGGGTCGAGAGCGGAAGATCAATTTTTATGGTGGAACAAAAAAAGTCTTTCATTCCCACAGACGACGCCAACTGATGGAGCTTCGGATCTCCTTCAGATGCTGTCCTCCGTCGATCCCGTGATGGCGGTCTTTGACGGCTGAGATTTTTTTTGAGAGTTGTTGAGTGTGGATCTCAATGGGTTGGTGTTGGACGCTGAGCTACCTGCAAAGATGTCTCGGGGTGGGTGACCACCGTAGAACCCTCCGACAATCAAGTTAGAACCGAGGTATAGGTGCAGAGTAGCGGCGTATTGAAATGAGTTCGAGAAACCCGAGTCTTCTGAGAGAAGGGTTTATATAGGGGTCGCGTGAAGCGAGTAGGCGTGAGATCACCGCCGTCAGTTACTCCCCAGCGTTATCCTCGCCTTGAATGACGGGATGCGCTCATTAATGGGGGGATATGCCCATTAATGGGGGGATGCGCTAGCATGAGACGCGGATCATGGGGAGGCGGATATCTCGCCCTGGCGATATACGCGGAGCCATTGCGGGGCATATGGGATCCACGCTCCTAGTTGATCGTGGAAGACCGAGGAAGCTCGGCACGTCAGGAGCTCGGAGATAAGCCGGGAGGCCGAGAAAGCTCGGCACGTCAGACGGCTCGGAGACGTGAAAGGAGACTGAGAAAGCTCGAAGACGAGCTGTTGGTAGTTTCCTAGGTGAATATAGAATGTATTCAGGGAGGTCTCCCGAATGGTCGGATACGTTCCTCAAGAAGGGGATCCCGAGGAATGTCCCCAATGCAACTCATTTATTCCACCCCCATAGCCTTCAGGATACGTCATCCGCCACGTGTCGTAATCTGAAGAGACACCACTTGTGAGCATCATCAATAAGTGATCTCATCTCCGCTGACTTGGACTCCTCACTCGCCACTCATCTCCAACAACTTCGAGACCTCCTCCTTGCAATCTTGAGGCCTTTGATGATAATAGATCATCCAATCATCCAAGATTTGTGTTTTATCTATTAAATCTTCGCTACTCATCTCCAACAACTTCGAGACCTCCTCCTTGCAATCTTGAGGCCTTTGACGACAATAGATCAATAAGTGATCTCATCTCCGCTGACTTGGACTCCTCACTCGCCACTCATCTCCAACAACTTCGAGACCTCCTCCTTGCAATCTTGAGGCCTTTGACGACAATAGATCATCCAATCATCCAAGATTTGTGTTTTATCTATTAAATCTTCCTTGTAAATTTATAATTAAATCATACAATTATTTTCAGCTTTCACTTCCATCTCTGAATCTTTTTGGGCTGATGTAAATAATTAAAATTTAATTGTAGACTTGCAGTTCTATGAAATAAGGGCTTATTAAGGGTTTTTCTTTAAATAATAAAAAATACTTAAGTTGCTTGAAATCTATCACACCCAAGAGACAAAAACCATTGGCTCACTTGTTTGACACCAGTATCTAGGTGTTGTGGGTCCATCCATTTTGTCTCTTGGGTGGATTATGGTAGGATTTTAAGACCGGTAGGTAAAGTATTACTCTTAAACAATAGATATTTACACATTCCCAATTTTGGGAATTGGGATAGTTTCTTTTAAGCTTTTGGAATTGGTGATGCGAACTTGTATGAAGTTTTTCTTGAAGCCGATGGCTATATCATAGAAAAATTAGAAATTAACAAATACCATCATGTTAATTGCATTTTTTGAGATATATTATACTAAAATATCATGTACTTTTCTTTTTAGATTAATATTATGAGTCTATGACCTTATTTATTAAGATACTATCGAATAAACCTACCATGAAACGTTTTCAAGATTTGGAGCAACACAAAATGCCACTATAAACAATATTATTCTAATGTAAATTGCTTTAAAGCTTTATTATCTTGTTTCAAATTTATGTGATGGTTTTTATATAGTATTTTGTTAGATTGTTCAATTAATCAAGGAATTTTTTGATGCCTTATCTGACCCAAATTTCTGAATCCGCCAGTGCTTATGCCTATAAATCGATCAGGTCTAGACTTGGACGCAACCCTGACCGGTTGATAAAATAAGGGTACGGTGTTGTTGTTGGGAGCGCGCACAGCGGATGAGCGACGACCAACTCTTATAGATATAAACTAAAGTCCCTTTAAAACGAATAACAAAACTGGAACAAAGGCAATTAAATAACAAAATAAATTTAGGGAAAAAGGGATAACTCTTTATTAGAAATTTCGATAAAAAAAGTCTTACAGAGAATTACAATAACCCTCTCATTTATGATCTTCAACGAGATCCTCTCTCTCTAAGTTATCTTTATGATCATCTTGATCCATTAGGGAGCTGTCTCTCGTCTCTCTTTAACTTTATGATCAAAACAATCATTTAAAACTTTAACCCTAAGATCCTATATATATCCCATAAAAATCTGAGTTACAATAAGATCCCAATAATTATGAAACTGCCACACAGAAACTGGTTTTTCAAGATAAATCTCGACTGGAATTTGCGCTTATCTATAAGACAGACGTCTGAACCTATAGGGGCAGACGTCTGCGCTTCTTCTACTTGAGAAGCAGAGCATTGCCAGGCGTCTGACTTTGATAGTTCATACGTTTGTTCCCCTTAGCGCGTCTGGCCAGAGGGTAGCCATACGTCTGACGCTCATAGCTCAGACATCTGGGCCTCCTCTGGAAATCTGGATTTTATTGGCAGACGTATGAAGCTCATTATTCCAGATGTCTGACCCTTCTCTGGATTTACGAACAGTCTCGATATACAAGACATCCTTCACAACAATCTCCACCTTAGCTTGTATATCTGTATAGCCACCTTGAAGACTTGTTGTTCTCGTCTTGTATCCTTTATAGTTGCCTTAGTTGTTCTCCTCGTTTCCTCTGCTGGAATAACTCCAAACCTTGAAACCGCGAACTGTCACAATCTTTCCCCAGAATTGCGAAACTAGTGATGTCACGGTTTTTAACCAGAACTGCGAAACTAGTGCGAACCTCCTATCGAGGTCGTCCTACCTCATATTTGAGTACTTGAATAGAAACCAAGGCAAACTTTAACTTCTTCGTAGGAATAACCTTCGTACGCATGTCCACCGAATTCACCTTTGTATCGATTTTGATCGAATCGATCTCCATTTCGGCCCACTCTTTTATCTTGAAATACCGCATGTCGATGTGCTTAGTTCGACTGTGGTATACCTGATTCTTCGCCAGATGAATAGCGCTTTGACTGTCACAAAACAAAGGAACCGAGCTCTTATCGAATCCGAACTCGCCAACTAAGCCCTTTAACCACAAGGCTTCCTTAGATGCTTCTACTGACGCCATGTATTTTTCCTCTATCGTTGATAGCGCCACAGTATCATGAAGTTTTGACTTCCAACCGATTGGAGATTTTGCAATTGTATATACATAACTTGTAAGAAGATCTTCTCTTGTCCAAGTTACCGGCGCAATCCGCATCTGCGTATCCTTGCAGCTGGCTCGATTTATCTTCTGACTTGTGAAAGAATAAACCGAGATATTTAGTTCCTTATAGATACCATAGTATCTACTTTACAGCTTCCCAATGGAGCTTTCCTGGATTTAACATGTACCGGCTAACCAGACTTACCGCATAGGATATGTCTAGACGTGTGCATACCATAGCGTACATCAGTGATCCCACTGCACTTGCATATGGTACTCGAGACAACTTTTCCTCCTTCGCTGATTTCGGACACTCCTTGGAGGATAGTTTGAAATGACCGGCGATAGGGGTACTCACCTGTCTTGAGTCCTTTATGTTGAATCTTTCCAATACCTTCTAGATATACCTTTTTTGATATAGCCACAGCTTTCCAGCCTTCCTGTCTTGAATAATTTACATCCCAAAAATCTTTTATCATGCCAAACATCCTAAAAAACGAGAAATGAGAATGACAAGCCCACGACATATTAACAACGAGAAGCATTCCTTCTCTACATGAATACGCTAAACGTTACAGGATAGCAGAAAGATACTAAATAAAAGAATTTAAAACATACAATAACAATATCCAAAACATTTATTACAATACCAAAAATAACAATTAAGTAGAATTATAAAGAATAGCCTCAAACAAAAAGGCATAGACAAGTGATCGGCTTGTGAAGCTGGATAGTTGAAGTCCTACTGTGTCGGTTCTGTCTAATACCGGGACTCGTCGCCTGCCAAAAAGTCGTCTGACGACATTCCCCAAAAAGAAAACAGAAAACAGGAATGCCGTCAGCGAACTAAAGTTCGGAAAGTTCCTCATTATAAAACATTTATCTTGAAAACGAAAGAATAAATAAATAAAGTATTTAAAAGATATTAATAAATTTGATAAGTATGATTTTAGTTATAAAAGACCTGAAAATACGCAACACATAAAAGAGAGATATCATAAAACAAATATGTTCTTAGAAATGCTTAATAACGAAGAATATAATGTAAATATAGACATGATATATAGTTCAGGAATTTAAATTACAAGCATGGAAAACATGCAGGTTATTAACAAATAACAAGGCATGATAATTGTTTCCCCCAATAAAAGAGCAAGGCTCTGTTCAAAATTTGAACTGATGGAGCGCCTCAAGTGCAAAGCAAGAGGGCGCCAACGCCAAGAGTTAAAAACTCTAAGGCAGCGCCTCACGTGCCCCGCACGAGGGCGCTGGCGCCAGAACTAAAAGTTCTCTGCCGTTGGATCAAAGATCCAACGGAGATGATAAATCATCAAAGCACAGAATTAAATTCTGATTGAGAAAATACTCATCAAATCTTTCTAAACAAGAAAGATTATGCTCTGTAAAACAGAGCACCGTTGGATCAAAGATCCAATGGTGATTAAAAATCACCAAGCTACAGAATAAGCTCTGTAGGGGAAAATATTTTCCCAATCTTTCTAAACAAGAAAGATTATGCTCTATAAAACAGAGCACCGTTGGATCAAAGGTCCAATGGTGATTAAAAATCACCAAACTACAGAATAAGCTCTGTAGAGAAAATATTTTCCCAATTTTTCTAAACAAGAAAGATTATGCTCTGTAAAACAGAGCACCGTTGGATCAAAGATCCAATGATGATTAAAAAATCACCAAATTACAGAATAAGCTCTGAATGGAAAATATTTTCCCAATCTTGTTAAATACAAGAAAAATATCTTCTGTAAAGCAGAAGTCCTTGGATCAAAAATCCAACGGTGGATAAAGTCTCCAAATCAATTAAGAAATCTCTCAATGAGAGATTTTCTTAACTGAATCAACAAATTAGCCTCCATTATATAAAGGACCCAAGACTTCAAGTCTTGTGGAGAAGAACCCCCCCATAAACTTCAAATTTCAAGACGAGAACGATTTCTCCTTAAGGTAAATAAAAATAAGAGAGATCATAGCATCTCCTCTATATCTAAGAGTTTAACTCTCACATCGAAAGAACTCAGTTCTTTTTCCAGATCTCAGATCTATAAGACAAAGTCTTTCACAAGTAAGAATCTAATTCTCAGAGAATTAGATCGAGCAGAACAGAAAACTCAGTGCTTAGCACTCAAAGTCTGGCGCTCAGCGCCGAGCGCTCCACGTGCTCCTCACGTGGGAGCTATTTAATAAAAAGCGCTTAGCACTCAAAGTCTGGCGCTCAGCGCCGGGCGCTCCACGTGCTACTCACGTGGGAGCTATTTAATAAAAAGCGCTTAGCACTTAAAGTCTGGCGCTCAGCGTTGAGCACTCCACGTGCTCCTCACGTGGGCGCTATTTAATAAAAAGTGCTTAGCACTCAGTGTCTGGCGCTCAGCACCGAGCGCCTCGCGTGCTCTGCATGTGGGCGCCATAAATTGTTTAACACTCCATATAAAAGAATATAAATAAAACAAAAAGAAAAGGGGTGTCAGCACCCAAAACAACGCTCAGCAGTGCTGATACAGGAAAGGGATCAAGCCCAAATAAGTAATCAAGCAAGTTGAGCCCAAGGTTGGCCAAACCCCAACTTGACCGAGCCTATATGTCTTCTTCTAAATTGGTCTTAGTTCCAAACAAGACTACCCATTCATTGGTTCAAGGGTACATCTCTTTACACCTCTGATGCATGTCGTTGTAATTCTTCAACGTCTTCAGAGAGGTGGCGGGTCCTGACAACCAGCATCTACGGACCGCAACGTCCTTAAACTAATAACGGACCGCAACGTCTTTAAACTACTATAGACCGTAACGTCCTTAATGTAAACCCTCACCTCAAAAATGGTGATGTACGGACCGCAACGTCCTTAAACTAATAACGGACCGCAACGCCCTTAAACTACTGTGGACCGCAACGTCCTTAAACTAAACCCTCACCTAAAAAATGGTGATCTACGGACTGCAACGTCCTTAAACTACTGTGGACCGCAACGTCCTTAAACTAAACCCTTACATCAAAAATGGTGATCTACGGACCACAACGTCCTTAAACTACTGTGGACCGCAACGCCCTTAAACTACTGTGGACCGCAACGCCCTTAAACTAAACTCTCACCTCAAAAATGGTGATCTACGGACTGCAACGTCCTTAAACTAATAATGGACCGCAACGTCCTTAAACTACTGTGGACCGTAACGTTCTTAAACTAAACCCTCACCTCAAAAATGGTGATCTATGGACCGCAACATCCTTAAACTACTGTGGACCGCAACGTGCTTAAACTAAACCCTCACCTCAAAAATGGTGATCTATGGACCGAAACGTCCTTAAACTAATAACGGACCGTAATGTCCTTAAACTACAACGGACCGCAATGTCCTTAAACTAGCTATGGACCGAAAAATTCCTTAAACTAAAACAATAGAGCTCAAATGCTCTTTTGCTGGATCTTAAAGATCCCAAAATCCTGTTGAGTAGATCTTAGTCTAAAATTATATTAACGTATCTTCAACAACCGTTTAAGTTAATCTTAACCTCAAACGAGATTAACGATCCTTAAATCAACCCAAACCCAAATCTAAGAAAATACGGATTTGGACTAATTCACGCCCTACGGGCGACAACATGAATTAGTCTCCGTATACAATCCACGGGCAACCAAAGATGAAACAAACGCACACGACACAAAGTGACCTTCTAGAGCAGGAGAAAGTGCTTATCGCTACGCGGTAACGTAATTAGCTGCAGGGGCTTGCGCCTGCAGGACAGAGCGTCCCCACAATAGAAAAAACTCCTCACAACGAGGGGTAATCTGACGAAGTCTGCTACAACGGCTGCATCTGTTTAAACTTTCGATACATGGTACCATAAATCAACTTGGTATCTTTGGAGAGATAGACAGATAAAACCAAATAGCGTCTACCCCCAAATTCAGGCGAGACGGCCTACGCGGTCCTGTCTCCCTCTTTCGGCGGTAAACAGATTCTGGCATGCCCGGTGGGACCTTTTCCTTTTTCCACTCCACACTTCGTGTGTCGTGTTTCGCGAACAAATCGCGGTTTAATATGGTTGCCCCTGGAGTCGAGGTACTGAGATTTGGTGTTTTGCTCCTGTGCAAAGAAAAGAAGATCAATTGCTTCTAGCTGCACCAACTGCAACAACAACTCTTGCTTTGTCCCATCCGGAGGAGTAACGTATGGGCCCCAAGTGGCCTCCATCTTCGCAATGCCGGTGGAACAGGTGACACAGGCCACCACTGGCTTGTTCTTCGGGACTATGATCCCGCCAACAAGCTTCAGCTTCCCGATGTCATCACATGAAGCTCCGAAGAAGTCGGTCTTCGATCGGCTTGCAACTATCGCTGCCCCTTTCAACGGGTCTTCCAAGTCTACTACCTCAGTCATCTACAGGCCGAGCCTAAGCTCAAATGGTCCTGTGAAGAGGCTTGCAATACCGGAGAAGGCTATCCCAACTCCTGCTGCCGGTGAAGTCATCCAAACTACTTCCCCTACTCGAAAGTCGACCTTTGACAGGTTGATCATTCCTTCCCAGCGGATGTCAGTCTTCGACAGGCTGGCGCCAATAAAAGCCTCTCCTCAAAGCAGGGGGCATGATGAAGCTACTCCGACGATAGAGGTGATCCCGGCCACACGACATGCTCGATGTCTTCACTGGTGCCGACTGAGGAAAGCTGGGGGCAGTTCCCCTTCTGAACTTACCCCACCAGCTCCAATGGTGGAAGCTGATGCTGCTGTTCCAACTGGGAATAGCTTTGAGCCGCTCAAGAGGGTACGCAAGAACTCTCCAATTGCCATACTAAAAAGGTCTCCTCCACCCGCTGAAAATGTTACTAAAGCGAAGCCGGAGCAGCCCCTCAGCGGCTGTCCTCCAAAATCCACAGGGTCTGGCGAAGAATCCAAGACTCTGTGATCGACAAAGACTACTCCCGTCGACAGAAGAAAATGAAGGTTCGGTAAGAGGAGGACCATCCCGCCGCCATGCTACGGAAGGTGTTGTTCATCTCATAATTTTGCATTATTATATTCCCCATTCTTAATCATTTTACAAATAAATAGGTGCTCTTGATCCATGTCTGCTAAATAGTTGCAAGTTACAGGTCCTCGGAACAATACAGTAAAAATGGTGAAAAGACGCTACAAAAATGAGACTACGACCAACAAATAGAAGAATCTTTATCATGCCGCCTACAGTTGAGGGACAAACGAAGATCAACAAACAGTTCGATTTCACAAAGCACGAAAGCAGCACAAGATTCAAGACTTCAATACGAAGCGAACGGTAAAAGTCCACAACATTCTGCACTGTGGAAATCTGGAAGAAATTAGAAGATATTCTGAGAAACCAAGTGAAGAAACCAGAAGGAAAAAGCAACAGAAAGCAACCCCAGAAAAATGAGCCAGCAAGCCCATCAAGTGGCCGCGGATCCGCGGCCAAACAAGGCATATGGCTTCGGATCCGCGGCCATATAGGACACGTGTTGGTGGAGTCGGCACATGTCGGTGGAGTCGGTTCGTTGACCCGGTTTTCTTAGGGTATTTTTGTAATTCTAGATATGGATCAGATATAAACCCTAGGGTTTCTATTATATATAAATAGGAATCCTACAGCTCTTTTTGGAGCATGCCTCTTTATTTATCTAGTTTATAATTTTTATTCCCTGTAATTGTCGAAGAGTGCATCAAATAAAAAAGTAAGTTTCTTTTCTGCCCTAGTTATTTCTCTAGCAATTTTATTTCTCTGCCGTAGTTATTTTCCCCAATTTTTTTATCTGCCGTAGTTGTTAAATTAAAACCATAAAAAATGAACTCGTTTATCAATTCCCTAATGAGTGAGTAGTTCCTCACTTGTTAGGGTTAGGTTTGGGGAAGGTTTGAGAGATGAAAATCTCTCACCCCTTTCTTGCCCATTATACATTTTAAAGTAGGACTCTATGCATACATACATACATCGCTCACTACGGCACCCTATCCCACGAGGTAGCGGCGATATCATAGTTAAAGACCGGTTGTGTATGATTTCCATGGAGGTTAGGGCTAAAAGTTAAGAAAGGACGGACAAGGACCAAAGGGAAGAAACATAGTTTCTTCCCGATCGCGCTAATCCCCTTTGTTAACTATTACCTTAACACCTTAAAGTTCTTAATTAGGGCAAAAAAAGCGGTAAGAATAATTGACTTTCAAAACTGATCTAATCCTAACCCTAGCAAGATTTTAATCCAAATTAATTTCAACTTCAGTTTTTATTGAAAATCAAAACCTACACAAATAGGAATTGACTCGTGAGAACAACTAGAAAATACACGTAATCCCTGTGGACCGACCCGTACTCAACCGGCTAGCTACCAAGCGACACCGTTCTTGATTGCGGTTAACTTAACTTTGATCTATCTTTTAAAATGAATAAGCACGCGAAATCACTAACAATCAAATGGCGCCGTTGCCGGGGATGGCATAGTTATTTTCTTTTTGCAATTTTGGGTTAATTAAAAATTAAAAAAAAACATAAAAACTGAAAAATAAAAAAAATATAAATTTTTTTATCATCTTGTTATTTTTTGAAGGGTTTTCGTGTGAATTGTGCAGGATCGGAAAGACGAACAAATTCAGATCTGGAAAAATCCAGTGAACAAAACAGCAAACAGCAGATCTGAACATACAGAGGAGGACCACAACAGAGAAACAGAAAAAGATTGGAGATCTTAACCGACCGATCGACCGCGGAACCGCCGCATTTCCCTACATCTGACCGCGGAAACGCCGCAGCTTGGTGACGTCAGCAAGAGGAATCTTCTCTGTAAGCATTCTTTTCTTCTCTTCTGCCCTCTGTAGTCCTCTGAACAATTTTCTTGCAGGGTTCTTTGCGCAAAACTTCTCCCCCTTCTCCAATAACTTGATTTTGTGCAGGATTCTTTGCGCCGCAATAAAAAAAATTTTGGCAAAGTGTTTTGTGTGTTTACTGCTTTGCATTTTTAAAACTGACTTTTAAGGGGCTATAACACCAATCCAGATTGGGTGGGGATTTCATTACCCTTCCTAGGACCCCAAAAATCACAAAAATTATTTGCATCAACCTTTGAGTTAAATAAAAAAATATTAGACTCAGCCAATAAGGACTGTCGCGCTCAATAGGACAAAGAAAAGGTTGTAGGTATCGGTCGTTTATTTAAACCGGATTTTGTGGTGCCTAGGCTAGACAAGTGGGAGAGATAATTTTAAAAGGCCCGTCTTACGGTGATTCGTGAGCGGATCCCTCCTCTCTTTACTTGTGCTTACCTGGCCATAATTGGCGGTGAAGAGAAGATTTGAGGATCTCACAACTTACCCTTTGGAACAGTTAGGAGCAGTCTAGTTGACCTAGGAGACCCTAGCTCTAGGTTTGATTGTGCATATTGTGATTGCTAGAACGTGTTTCTAAGCTTCTTATAAAAATCTTTTGCAAAAACTCCTTATAAAAAAACAGAAATTTTACAAAAAGACTTGCCAATTTTGTCACTAGAAATCCACTGCACCCCATTTTCTTTCATTGACGTTTTCTTACCCCCACCTTCTGTTTTTACCTTTTTGACTACACTACACCTCGTTAGTGTATGTCCGGTTGGACTAGGGACACTAGCGCCCGTTTAGTCCGTGTCTCGTTAGTGCCGACTGACGACGCTTTCGACTCCGAAGTCGAAATTCCCTCCACTTCTTTACCTTCATCTTCATATTCATCATATTCTAAGGAGATGTCGGGATTCGATCCTAACAACCCCTTACCTACGGGACTGATTCCACCTCCACTTGGTACGAATAACCCACAACACCCGCCTGTTGAAGCGCCCTAACAAATCGCGCTCCAGGATCTTTTCTATCCCATCCGTACCGCACTGCCCACTTGTCTTTCACTTCCACCGTCTAATGGAGACAACTTCGAAATTAAACCCCACTTCATCAATATGTTGCCCAAATTTCATGGGCTGGAATCTGAAGATGCCTACATCTTCATAAACAAATTTCAGAATGTTTGCGCAATGATGAAGACCACACAATTTTCTGATGATGGTATAAGGCTACGTGTCATTCCATTCACTTTATTTGACCTAACTGAAAAATGGTTATATAGCACAGCATCACACTCCATAAAAAATTGGGAAGAGTTTGTTAAGGCTTTTCTAAAAAAGTTTTACCCACACCACAAGACCGCGAGAATTCGCAACGAAATTATTCAATTTTCCCAGCTTCCTCCGAACCTTTTTAGAAGTATTTTGAAAGATTTAAGGACCCACTTGTTCAGTGCCCTCACCACGGTATCGAGAATTGGCAACTTTGCCAAACTTTATACGAAGGACTAAACCCAGCAACTAAGCAGTTGTTGGAAACCATTTGTCAAGGTCACTTTCTTACAAAATCAAGCGAGGAAGCTTGGCAATTTCTCGACGATCTTGCTGAATAAACACTTCAGTGGGAAAGCACTAAGACCACCTCATCTATTTCATCAGGTCAGTCTAGGGCAGGCATACATCAACTTGATATGTCGATTGCAATGAAGGCCGAGATGGCTGCACTCACGAAGAAACTAGAAGCAATTGAGAGCAAATTCACATCGCCTTCTCTAGCCCCTGCTTTACTCCCACGCACAGTTTGCGCTTGTTGTTCGGATCCGTCCCATCTTACTGAAGAGTGTCCTTACAATCCACCTGTTCAAGGACAAGATCAAGTCAATGCTGCCTTTCAGCAAAGACAAAGAAATGATCCATACTCTTCAACTTACAATCCTGATTGGAGGAGCCACCCAAATTTTTCTTGGAACCAAAATCAACAACAATTCCAAGGCAACAACAACTTTCAAAGGCCTCCTCCATAACAACAAGCCCCTCAACAAACTCAATATCAGCAACCACCACCTTTCCAACCCCAACCTTACCCAAACCAAATGAACAATTTTGTACCCAACAACTCTTACCCTCAAAACAATTTTGTTCAGCCGAATAACGATAAGGTTTCCTCGCTAGAACGAAGTTTGGATGCGTTTTTAAAACAATCTACACAATCCTCAGCAAGGTTGGAGACTTCCATTCAGTCTTTGGTGCAACACAGTGCTTCACATGATCAGAGCATCAAATCAATTGAGGCCCAAATTGCACAACTGAATGCTGCGTTAAGCGAGCGAGAAAAGGGAAAGCTTCCGTATCAACCATTGCCAAATCCCGGTCACACACACAATGCACATGTTGCTTATGAACAACAAAATCATAATGTAAATGCTGTGACCACGTTGAGATATGGAAGAGTGTTGCACAATAATGTGGGTATTAGTGATGAAACCCCGGCCGCCGCTTCCTCTTCATTTTCTTCGTCATCTTCTTCTTCGTCAGAGCCTGTTCTTCATTCTTCACAAGGCTCTACTTCTTCGAACGGACCCACATCTCACTCCACGATAACACCAACACTGGGATCCGTTCCAACTCTGCAATCGACTCTACGAACATTGGACTCAACAAATTTTCAAAATATTCCATTTCCAAACAGGTTGAGATCCAATAAACAAACTCCACAAATGGAGAAGATTGTGGAGTTATTCAAACAGGTTAGCATTAACATACCTCTCTTGGATGCAATCCAACAAGTCCCTTCTTACGCTAAAATCTTAAAGGACTTATACACCAAGAAGAGGAAATCACAGGTACCTAAGAAAGTTTTCTTGGCTAATGAAGTGAGTGATGCTCTTACCCAATCTTTACCTCAAAAGCAAAAGGACCCTGGCTGTCCTACAATTTCAATAACTATTGGGGATAAGAACATCAATCACGCACTATCAGATCTTGGTGCCAGTGTTAACCTGCTTCCTTATTCAGTATATGAGCAATTGGGCGTTGGAGAGTTGAAATCCACACATTGTACTCTCCAAATGGCCGACCGATCCATCACCCATCCTAGGGGTGAGTTAGAGAATGTGTTAATTAAAGTAGGGGATTTTATTTTCCCCGTTGATTTCATTGTTATGGACACACAGCCTGTAGCTAACCCCCGGAGTCAAATTCCGGTGATACTCGGTCGACTATTCCTACAACTTCTAATGCGGTGATCAACTGTCGAAATGGTTCAATGAACCTATCTTTTGGAAACATGATAGTTGAGCTCAATATTTTTAAGTTAGGGAATCAACCCTCCGAGCCTAATGCTAATATAGTTGATGTTTGCTCGATCCAAGAGATCACTCAGGAGGACTGTGAGCTCGAAAAATTTCTGTTCGATCACAGCAGTTTTGACGCCACTAGTGCGTTCCTCCTTGATTATGACACAGCTTTCACATCCGATAACGATTACGAGTGTTTCACTTTTTCGGACGATTTTGAAGAATCACCTCCCGAGTTTGAGTCTTTTGATTTTTCGAATGAGTTAGATGAACCATCCGACTCGGTTGCTTACACTCGCTTTGAACCATTGTCGGAATCCTTCGAGTTCGAGACAGTTTCACCAATTTTACCTTCAATTGTTTCGCCTCCAAAACTCGAACTAAAGCTATTGCCGTCTCACCTTAAATATGCTTACTTAGGTGAGAATGAGACCCTTCCTATTATCATATCGGCCTCTCTAGCCACCGAGAAAGAGACAACCCTTTTAACGGTCTTACAAAATAATCGGCAAGCTTTTGGCTGGTCTATGGCAGACATCAAGGGGATTAGTCTCCTCATTGTTGAACATCATATACATATGATGGATGATTCCAAGCCAGTAATGGATCCATAAAGACGCCTCAACCCAATAATGAAGGAGGCTGTTAAAAAGGAGATTGTAAAATGTCTTGATAGTGGTATTATTTACCCTATCTCCGATAGCCAGTGGGTTAGCCCCATTCATGTTTTCCCAAAGAAATCGGGAATAACGGTCATACCTAATGAGGCGAATGAGTTAATACCTACTTGCACCCAAACTCGGTGGCGAGTTTGCATTGATTATAGAAAACTCAACGCCGTGACACGGAAAGACCACTTTCCGTTACCTTTTATTGACCAAATGCTAGAACGATTGGCTGGGCATGAATTTTATTGCTTTTTGGATGGCTACTCCGGCTATAATCAAGTTCCCATCGCCGAAAAGGACCAAGACAAGACCACATTTACTTGTCCGTTCGGTACATTTGCTTACCGTCGCATACCCTTTGGGTTGTGCAATGCACCCGCTACTTTTCAGCGGTGTATGATGGGAATCTTTTCAGACATGGTTGAAAAGTTCTTGGAGATTTTTATGGATGATTTCTCCATTTTCGGCGACTCCTTTGATGAGTATTTGCTACATTTAGACGCAGTTCTTACCCATTGTAGGGATAAGAATCTCACTTTAAATTGGGAGAAATGCTACTTTATGGTGCGAGAAGGTATTGTCTTAGGACATATCATCTCGCAAAATAGCATCGAGGTAGATAAAGCTAAAATTGAAGTTATTTCAAATCTTCCTCCTCCCAAGTGCGTCAAAGACATCCGAGCTTTCCTTGGCCATGCCGGTTTTTATAGACGATTCATCAAGGATTTTAGCAAGATAGCTAGACCCTTGACTCTTTTGTTGGCCAAGGACACCACTTTTGATTTTGACTCAACCTGCATGAACGCGTTCGAGTCTTTGAAAAACTCACTTATTTCTGCGCCCATTCTTTCATCTCCTGACTGGTCGCATCCATTTGAGATTATGTGCGATGCATCAGATTTTGCCATTGGTGTTGTCCTTGGACAGCACATTAATTAGATGTCGCACGTAATTTATTACGCTAGCCGAACATTAAATGAGGCCCAATTAAATTACACAACAACTGAAAAAGAATTCTTAGCTGTTGTGTTTACACTAGAAAAATTCAGGCCCTATTTAATCGGCTCTCCAGTCATAGTTTACACTGACCACTCAGCCCTTCGCCATCTTTTTGCGAAGAAGGATGCTAAATCTCGTCTTATACGTTGGATCCTCCTAGTACAAGAATTCGATCTTGTTATCAGAGATAAGAGATGATGTGAAAACGTAGTCACCGACCACCTCTCACGACTCCCTTCTTCGCCTACACTTCAAATTCCTATTAATGACGTTTTCCCAGATGAGCAGCTCTTAACCGTGTCTTGCAAACCTTGGTTCACGGATATCGTAAATTATTTGGCCACCGGACTGATACCAAATGATTGGTCGACTCAGGACAAACTCCGATTCCTGTCCCAAGTAAAACATTTTTATTGGGATGAACTGTATCTCTTTGTTCTGACAAAATCATTCGTCGGTGTGTCCCCGACAACGAGTTTAAGAGCGTGCTATCATTCTGCCACGATCAAGCGTATGGTGGGCATTTTGGCCCCAAAAAGACAGCAGAAAAAATCTCGCAATGTGGCTTCTACTGGCCACGACTTTTTAAAAGTGCATACGAATACTGCAAGACATGCTCCCGGTGCCAACACTTGGGCCGGATATCTAGGAGAAATGAAATGCCGCTCTAACCAATTTTGGTTGTTGAAATTTTTGATGTTTGGGGTATAGACTTCATTGGACCATTTCCCAACTCTTTTGGGAACATGTATATTCTACTTGCTGTTGACTATATTTCCAAATGGGTCGAGGCTGTGCCCATCTGAATTAATGACAACAAAGTTGTCGTTAGATTTCTTAAAGAAAACATTTTTTCTTGGTTTGGGCATCCTCACGTGATTATCAGTGATAATGGATCTCACTTTTGCAATAGGACGTTCGAGTCTTAATGCGCAAATACTCCATTACTCACAAGCTGTCAACACCATATCATCCTCAAACGTGTGGACAAGCCGAGATTTCAAATCGGTAGATTAAACAAATATTGGAGAAAACGGGTTCCAAAAATCGTAAAGATTGGTCATCAAAACTGATTGATGCCCTTTGGGCATTCCGTACTGCCTATAAGACCGATCTTAGCATGTCTCCATACAGGCTTGTTTATGGAAAGGCTTGCCACTTTCCTGTTGAAATAGAGTACAATGCATTTTGTGCAATTAAAGAGTTGGACCTTTCTTTCGGAGATGCGGGCAGCAATAGAAATATGCAATTGAATGAATTAGACGAGCTGCGGGATGAGGCCTATGTGAACGCAGTAATTGTTAAAAACCGAACGAAGGTGTTCCACGACAAACACCTTATGCTCAAGACTTTCAAGCCTGGTCAACAGGTTTTTCTTTATGATACTCGATTACATTTCCATCCCGGCAAGCTCAAATCTCGATGGAAAGGGCCATTTAAAATACGCACCGTATATCCGCACGGTGCGGTAGATCTAGAAAACTCGGAGGACGGTACACTGTTTAAAGTAAACGGACATCGACTTAAACCGTTCCTCACTGCGGACCCGTCGGAGGAGCTCCTGTTTTTGCAGGAGCCGATCTACACTGACTAATCTTCCTCCATTTACCCCTAAATTTTGATCGTCTAGCCAAAAACATTGTTTCAAACAAGTTTGGGGGTATGTATAATTTGTAATTATATAAAAAAACAAAATAACATAAAAAATTGAAAAAAAAAATTTGAATTTTTTTTTTTAGGTATTTTTGTAAATTTCCAGATTTAATAAAATAAAATAAAATTTTTATTTGCAAATAATTTCCTCTTTTTAGTGGGGTCTTTTTACAAATATCCAACATATTTCCCCCCTATAAATAACACCCGACCCCTCTGTTTCACAAACCCTAAAAAAAAATTTCTCTCCTCAAACCCTAACCGCCGCTGCTGTTTTTGCAGAGAGAGCTCTTCGCCGTGCCGCCCTTCCGCCGCAAGAACATACCATTGGCCGCGCTTCCGCCGCTGGTTGGACTCGTCTCCCTCTGATTTTCTCAGAGGCGGTTTGCATCTCTTTCTCCTCTCTGTTTAAATTTGTTAGATCTGTAGAATCTCTGTGATGGCACCGAATATGCAACTAGAGCGTGATTTCTCACAGATCTTTTCACACACGATATATGGGAGTTACTTTGCTAATGAAATCGCACGTAGGGGCTGGAATTTTTTGATCTATAATCACCCAAACGCTTACGCCCTTCCAGATTTAGTCACTCGTTTTTACGAGTGCATGGAAGACGGCTGTCTCGCACAATATGGGTTTATAAAATTACTGTGGGCTGATAGGGAGATTATTATTGATAGAGACTTCATACATGAAGTCACTTTAATCCCTAGGATACCTGTTCATGATCAACCACTCCAGCTTGAAGATTACATGCCCTTAATGAGTAATGATTGCTCAAGGGAATCGCGGAAAGGAATACAAGCGAGAACCCTTTTCGCTAATGTTTTAACTGTGTGCCGGTGGGCACAAAACAATATTTTTGGGAGTTCCCATAACACCACATTTTTCACCCCCTCACTTCACATTGTGCACACTTATGATAAGGAATCCTAGATTCGATATGCGCACGATTTTACTGAACTCAATTGGTGCGGGCAAAAGGGCCGCTAACTGCCCATGCCCCATGCTAGTGACACAACTGTGTCGCCATTTCCTCCCTGTGGAGGAATTTTAATTCTACATGCATGGTGGTATACCCATCAGACCTCTCAGTGAGGGCATATCTACGTCTTATACACGCTTGACAGATATTTGGTCTTGAACAGAACCAGCGGAACACGTGCCCGCCAGAACACCTAGCTCCAGCTCGACCGCGAGCGAGAGAGAGTTCACCCCCTTAGAACATGCAAATTTAATGAGAAGAGCCGTTAGGGGGATTGACGAGTTGAGGGGGATGATGAGGGAGCATGATCGGTATTTGATAGAGGTAGAGCAGGGGGTCCGAACCCTGTTAGCTAGGGAGGAGCATTCCCGTTCACGCTCAAGGGGGCGGCGAGGGGCCGAGCAGTGAGGGCACTGCTTTTGATAAGTTTGGGGGAAGAGGTGGTTGTAAATAGTTATCACTGCATTGCATATTTTTTAATTTTTTGTATATATTTTCCTTTTTCTTTTGCATGTTTAATTATGCATTGCATCTTTATAAAAAATTATAAAAATTGAAAAAATGAAAATAAAAAAAATATAAAAAGAAAAAAATCAAATAAAAACTGAAAATTTTTAAAAATTATAAAAATTGAAAAATTCAATTTTGACCATAATTGACTTAAATTTGACAAGATGGTTAACTAGCTAGGAAAAACTAGATCCTAGACTTAGTATATTAAAAACCCTAAAAATAACCTTTCTTAAAAATTTAACGGTAGAAAATATATGTCCATGTAGTTTACTTAGAAATAGGCAAATTTTGAGTTCACTTCTTGGGCTAAGTCAAAATAAAGGAGGAGTATTGAAATTTTTATTGAAGTGTAAGTCTGAAAAATAATTCCAAACCTTAAGTCTAAATTCTGAAAGTATATACCCTACAACTCGCACATATACGCATCTTGAAACTTAGAATAGTAGAGGATACCTTGAAATGCTCTTGTCTAAAATCCTTAGTATGAAGGAAAATAAAATTATAAGTGTGAATAAAAAGATATAAAAAAAATGAACACTGGTTTTGTAATTATTTAAGGCTGCATAAAAATAAAAAAAATTATAGCGAGGGTGCTTTATCACCTAGTGCCTTAGACCAACTGGTTTAGGAGTCACTGCTAAAGCCTTCGGTATTACAAGACGAGGAATTACGCCTTAATGCACAAACACATTTTGTAATCGGTCGTTAGTACCTCAAGAAGTATTAACGGTCGCATGAAAGATGTGTGAGCAATTTCATATAAAAATTCACCAACTAAAAATACTTTGGACGATGGACAAGAGTATAATAGCTTGAATTGAATTTCCAAAGTGTAGGGGTGATACATACACACACGTAGGGGTATATGATTGGGGTTTGGATGAGAGATAAGAATGAAAAATAGGACTTATATCTTTAATAGAGATGATAAAAATCCCTAAGTTGAGATTGAACCTTAGAAGGAAAATTCAAAAGATGCTAAAAGCTAAGTAAATTTATAGAACATATACAATCTTAAGTTAAATGATAAGGAAACGTGAAAAATATGGGTTAATAATTTCTGAGTTGAAGATAATAGAATTTCTTGCTAGAACACTGAATTGAAGAATGAAAGTCAGTATGCCAAATTGATCGGATTTTGTGGGTAGTATCCGCTGAAAACCCTCAGGAGACAACACTCCTCCTACTAGGGACACCTAGAGGTTTAACGGCTTGTTGCACGAGCTCAGTGCAATCGCGTTTCCCTGCGAAAGTGAGGTTAGGCTTTTTCAAGAATAAAACTAGTTTTTCTCGGGACGAGCAAAAGATAAGTTTGGGGGTATTTGTTCATCTCATAATTTTGCATTATTATATTCCTCATTCTTAATCATTTTACAAATAAATAGGTGCTTTTGATCCATGTCTGCTAAATAGTTACAGGTTCTCGAAACAATACAGTGAAAATGGTGAAAAGACGCTACAAAAATAAGACTACGACCAACAAATAGAAGAATCTTTATCATGCTGCCTACAGTAGAGGGACAAACGAAGATCAGCAAACAGTTCGATTTCACAAAGCACGAAGGCAGCACAAGATTCAAGACTTCAACACGAAGCGAGCGGTAAAAGTCCACAACATTCTGCATTGTGGAAATCTGGAAGAAACTAGAAGACATTCTGAGAAACCAAGTGAAGAAACCAGAAGGAAAAAGCAACAGAAAGCAACCCCAGAAAAATGAGCCAGCAAGCCCATCAAGTGGCCGCGGATCCGCGGCCATATAGGACACGTGTCGGTGGAGTCGGTGCGTTGACCCGGTTTTCTTAGGGTATTTTTGTAATTCTAGATATGGATCAGATGTAAACCCTAGGGTTTCTATTATTTATAAATAGGAATCCTACTGCTCTTTTTGGAGCATGCCTCTTTATTTATCTAGTTTATAATTTTTATTCCCTGTAATTGTCGAAGAGTGCATCAAATAAAAAAGTAAGTTTCTTTTCTGCCCTAGATATTTCTCTAGCAATTTTATTTCTCTGCCGTAGTTATTTTCCCCAATTTTTTTATCTGCCGTAGTTGTTAAATTAAAACCATAAAAAATGAACTCGTTTATCAATTCCCTAATGAGTGAGTAGTTCCTCACTTGTTAGGGTTAGGTTTGGAGAAGGTTTGAGAGATGAAAATCTTTCACCCCTTTCTTGCCCGTTATACATTTTAAAGTAGGACTCTATGCATACATAAATACACCGCTCACTACGGCATCCTATCCCACGAGGTAGCGGTGATACCATAGTTAAAGACCGGTTGTGTATGATTTCCATCGAGGTTAGGGTTAAAAGTTAAGAAAGGACGGACAAGGGCCAAAGGGAAGAAATATAGTTTCTTCCCGATCGCGCTAATCCCCTTTGTTAACTATTACCTTAACACCTAAAAGTTCTTAATTAGGGCAAAAAAAGCGGTGAGAATAATTGACTTTCAAAACTGACCTAATCCTAACCCTAGCAAGATTTTAATCCAAATTAATTTCAACTTCAGTTTTTATTGAAAATCAAAACCTACACAAATAGGAATTGACTCGTGAGAACAACTAGAAAATACACGTAATCCCTGTGGACCGACCCGTACTCAACCGGCTAGCTACCAAGCGACACCGTTCTTGATTGAGGTTAACTTAACTTTGATCTATCTTTTAAAACGCATAAGCACGCGAAATCACTAACAATTAGGTGTCGTCTACAGGGGTGCTTATTGCAGCCCCCTCAACCTCAACCGTCCATAAAAGGAGAAGGCCAGAGAATCAACCACCACCGACGACAAATTCTAAGCGTGATGGATCCAAACGTCCCAAGTCTGGGGCCATGGTAGTGCACACCGTCTACATGGCTTCTGGAAAAAAGGAAAGCCGTGCTTCTGGGGGTCATCGACCACTTATACGGTCCGTAACAAAGGCTCAGGAGCAACAACAGAAACTCCAGGAGATGCTGACAAAGATGGCCGCACTTATTGGGCAGAAAGAAAGCCCGGAAGCGTCATCGGAGCAACGCCAGGAACAAGAAACCGACGCCGAGTTCCTATGAAGGATGCTCGAGAAAAAAGATAAAGAGGCCATGGAACAAGCAATTAATATAAAACAAATGGCGCTCTTGTTCCAAGATATGGTGGGCATGATGATCCAGCCGGACCCTCCAGCCAAAGATCCCCCAATAATCATTGAAGACGACAGAGAGGAGACATCAAACCCTCTTCCGGCTTTATCAGCAGCCAGGGAGGAGACAATCTCAAAAGCTGCGCTTGATAACTACATAGCTCAACAAATACGAGCTCATCAGGCAAGCGAAGTAGCTGGCCAAGTCGTCAGAACTGGACGACCCTATCCAAGCTGGTATGATCAAATTAAGTACCCGTCGGGATATACGATCCCTAAATTTCACGTGTATACGGGGACAGAAAACCCCCATCAGCACGTCACTCAGTTCATGGCCCTCTGCGGTAATACTGGAGGTGATGAAAAATTGCTACTTCGCCAGTTCGTCGGCAGCTTAGCGGAGACGGCATTTGAATGGTAATCTGAGCTTCCGAATGACTCCATCAAAACATTCACAAAAATGGAGTTGCTATTCACCCAGCGTTTCGCAAGCGCCAGCGAACGCACCCCGATCACGACATTGAGCAATGCCAAGGTGAAGCCAGGAGAGACATGGGTTCAGTATGCAATTTGGTGGCGGAACCTATGGTCGAAATGCGAAAAATGCATAGAAGAAGCTCCAGCTGTGGGCATATTTGTAGGGACCCTTAACCCGCAAGCGACTATATCCCAATTTATGATGTTCTTCAAGCCGACCACTTTCCAAGCCTTGATCGACAAGCTGGCCCAAATGGACCAGATGGGCCATAGACCGTCCTCCTCGAAAACGGAGTTTCGAAATGAAAAGGGCAAAGGGAAAGCGACCTTCGTCACCAACGCTCAGCAACATCCGAGTGATCCGAAACCAGCTGCTCGCCAAAACGATAAACAACGATCACTCGGAGAAAAGCTGAGACGTCCTTACTCATTCCCTCGGGATAAAATGAGAAGATTGTTCAAACTGGCGGTGCGCAACAGGTTTATCACTCTACCAGATCCGAGACGCCCACTGCAACCGGGCGACTTTAACAATCCCAATTACTGCCCCTACCACCGAATAGTGGGCCACCCAATCGAAGATTGCTTCGTCTTCAAAAACTGGGTCGAGGACCAGTACCAACAGGGCAGGTTTGCGTTGTCTAAAAACTGGAGGGTAAACCCGCCACAACCGCACGCTCTTAAAAAAGTGGACCGCCGGGAGCATCATGCTCATTTATAGAGGAAGCTTCGTGGGAAGTTGTCCTTTCAGCTAAGACCAAAAGAATGCTGAAGGATCTTCAAGCATGCCCAGCAATCAGGTGGAAAAGATCGCTAGAGCCCGAGATCATTGAGGGGATGCTGAAACCGCACCCAACACCGAGAATTGGTAACGATGGGCAAAACACCCAGGCCCAGCCGTCGAAGTCTTCGAAGAAGAAGAAGAAGACCAAAAAGCCCGCGCAGTCTGATGTAAAATGCACGGACCTGCAAAAGCATATTAACGCGCTGGAAGAATATAACCAGAAGGCGCGAACCTCGGTCACACTCCAAGAGTTTCTCAACCATATCCTTGAGGGCGGAGATAATGACAATGATGAGGGAGAAGACTCGTCAAAAGAACCCGAGGATTATGTGGCAAGTTGTCACATGATCTCTCATTCACCAATAAATGACGAAGAAGCTCACTCGGCATCAGAAGATAATATAGAGGAGCTGAAGGCAGAATCGGTGCCAAAATCCTTGGAACCGTCAGACGAGATGATTGACATGCTACTGAACGAAGCCCTTCAGAAGAGCAAAGCTGATCAAGAGCGTGAAATGGCCATATTCAAAAGGGCCAGCGTCGGCATCAAGTTGAAGGAGTCATGGTAGGGATGGGTCGCAAAGCACTCTAACTAAATCGAAGCACGTCCGCGGCGGACAAAAACAGGCTTAAGAAAAGGAAATGGTTCGCTAAGGCCCTGTCAATGGGAATGAAGCTGCCATCTTTCAAAGGAAATACTCCTGGTGGTATACACCTTGATAAAGCGGATGTATATCTTAACTACTGCTTATACCATCAGAGGATTGCACACCCTACCGAAGAATGCATGGCCTTTAAAAAGTGGTGGCAGGGATACGTTGCTCATTGAAAACATTTCAAGCGGATGAAGCGCAAAACTTGTCGGGAGAAGAGAAGCACGACAGATGAGCACAAAAGAACTGCCGGTAACTGCCACATGGTTGATACCGGGGGATCGCAAGTTCTCACCTTCGGAAGCGATTCTGATGAAGAAGTAGCCCTCGGCCCTCTCTTCAAGGAATCTACCTCAGGAAAAGAGGAAGAGAATCTCAGATCTACAAACAAGAGATTGAATAAAAAAGATAAGTTAAAGGAAAAAGTCCCTGAGGATATCGCCCTCGATGATCGAGTCATCGAAGAGCTGGCAGCCATGGATTCGCCCAGGAAAAACAAAGTAGATTACAATGTCCTAGCACACCTGAGGAAGCTACCCTCATAACTAAGCATTTTGGATGCCTTTCTGTTGTCTAAAGATGCACAAGATTCTCTGATCAGGGCATTACAAGAGCCCGAGCAATTTCAAGCTTTCCTTGCCGAAGAAAAGATGAAGGACGAGCTGGAAGAAGTGCACACAGCTGACATCACTTTCGGCGATGAAGATCTCCTCCTCAGAACGTGCGAGCACAACCGTCCCCTGTATGTCACCGGGTACTGCCATGACATCAAGATAGGGAAAATCTTAGTTGGCAATGGGTCTTCTGTCAACCTCCTAAATGTGAGGGTGTTAAAAGAGATCTGCATAAGCGTTCAGCACCTCGCTCAGGATAAAATCACCATCTCCGGGTTTGACTCCCAGTCATCACGGATGCTTGGGTCTGTAATACTGACGTTACGCTTTAGGCTGCTCATCACTGACATCAAATTTCATGTCATTGACGCCAAGACCTGCTACAATGCTTTCCTCGGCAGGCCTTGGTTACACGAGAACAATATCATCCCTTCTACACAACATCAGTGTATGAAGTATTTCAAAGATGGCCTCGAGTACACCGTGACGGGGGAACTAAAACCATTCTTCATAAACGAAGTCCGCAAATACGAAGATGCCAAGTTCTTCCTACTAGACTTCGAAGACACGGAAAGATTTCATAAACCGCAGAACAAACAAAAGGCTATCGCCACTATCCCGTTCTTCGGGAGAGATACTGAGGAGGAAGAAGAGATAGTCTATTCGGGGCCACCCTCATACAACAGGCCGGGACCATCGACCCCTATTCTAGTCTTTGGCAGTGACTCTGAAGACGAAGTCAATGCAGTGTTCTCGGTCCGTCCATCAATGCAGGCCCTCAATGGAGATGATCAGAGTTTGCAAATCGCCATGGTTTCGCGGTAGCACTACAGAGAGTTTGATGCACTTGAGACTTATAGTGTGCAAGAGCTGCAGACATTCTACGTCCCGCCCAGGCGAAGAGGTGAAAAGGCGATCCTATTCTATCGATCCACGGAGACTAAAGTCGCAAGAGAAGTCTGCCATGGTGCCGATTTCGCGCTTGACAGGCTCCAACCAATCCATCTGCCAAGATACTACACAGAGGGATTGAAAACGTTATTAAGATGCTAAGGCATACCTTTCAAACAAACTGCTCGACAGGCTCAGTTCTACAACAGGATTTGGAACGTCCCCGGAACTCAGCGAAAATTGCCCAACGGAAAAATGGAAATGATTGGGCTTGGATATGTCCAGTCCAAGAAACAGGAGCAATTCCATGGCTGCCATGTCATAAATGACCTCGATGAAGAAGGGGATGCTCTTTTAAAAGACGCTGACGTTGAACCAAAACGAGGTCCTGCCATAAAAATGCCGAGTCTGTCGTTTGAAGAACAGATGGACAAGCTAGTAAGGGAAGCGAGTCAAAAGGTTCGGAATGACCACAGCCGCAAAATGGCCATTTACGAGAAAGCCAAGACGCAACGCTTCCTTCAGCAGGCTACAGAGGATGACAATGCCCTTCATCGTCAGCCCGCCATGCATTCCCAAGATAAGAAAAAGGCCCGACGCGAAGGCAAAAACAAGTTAAAGAACGGAAAAAACATTCGACAGCAAAAAACGGATCCAAAAGGCCACGCGATCGAGAGAAGGTCAACCGAAATCCATCGCTGATGAAGAAGATGGATTGGGAATATTCCTTCCCTCAAGACAAGACAAGGAAGATATTCGACCTTGTCATGAATTATCAAATGATGACACTCCCGGAGTCTCGACACCCCGATCAAGCAAACGAGGTTCATCATCCGGATTATTGCTCCTATCACCGAGTGATAGGACATCCTCTTGAAGACCGCTTCACCTTCAAAAACTGGGTCGAAGACCAATATCAACTCGGCAGATTCGCTCTATCCAACAGTTGGAGGGTAGCCCCACCACGAAAGCATGTGCTAAAATCAACGTATATAGCAAGAGTAGAACCAGATCAACATCGTTCTTGGAAACAATCTCGTACCTGTCACGTGATAACGCTGTAGGAAGAAGGAGTGCATGAATATGGATAACCTCTCCTGGTTCTTCGAAAACGAGTATAAGGATGAGTTGATCTCAGAATTTCCACTGGTGCCAAAAGAGTTGGAAGATGGGATACACACCACGGCGGACAACCTGAGAAAAGTTGACTTGGGGACGGCAAACGACCGGCGGCCTACGTTTGTTAGTAAGCTGTTGTCTAAAGAACAGGTGGCTACGCTAAAAGACGTGCTCATGCAGTATAAAGACTGCTTCGCATAGAATCATTCTGAGATGCTGGGGCTAGATCCAGAAATAGCTGTGCATAAATTGGCGATATCTCCGAACATCAAGCCAGTCAAACAAGCACTAAGAAGAATGCGGCTCGAACTTGAAATGAATATCAACGCCGAAGTCAAGAAGCTAATCGACTCCGGCTTCATCCAAGAAGTTCAATACCCCGACTGGATTGCTAACATTTTCCCAGTGATGAAGAAAAATGGGACGGTACGCATCTGAGTGGATTTCCGAGACCTTAATAAAGCTTGCCCGAAGGATGATTTTCCTGTACCGTTTACCGAGTTGATGATAGATAACACGTCCGCTCACGAAGTCTTCTCCTTCATGGATGGATCATCAGGGTACAATCAAATAAAGATGCATCCCGAAGACCAGAAGCATACCGCTTTCCGGACTCCTCTGGGCATATTTTTCTACAAAGTGATGCCTTTCGGTCTGAAGAACGCCGGCGCTACCTATCAGAGGGCCATGACAAAGATTTTCGATGACCTCATACATGAAATCGTCGAATTCTATATCGATGACCTCGTAGTGAAAAGCAAATCGTACGAGGAACACTGGGAGCATTTGAAAATAGTGTTCCAACGTCTTCGTAAGTATAACCTGAAGATGAACCCTCTGAAATGCACATTCGGAGTCTCCTCAGGCAAATTTCTAGGGTTCATCATACGACACCAGGGCATCGAAATAGATCTATCAAAGATCAAGGCGATTATGGAAATCCCCACTCTAAGAACTTTAAAACAATTGCGGTTTCTACAAGGAAAGCTCGCGTATATCCGACGGTTCATAGCCAACCTCTCCGGAAAATGCCGTCCCTACAGGCACATGATGAAGAAGGGAACCCCATTCGTTTGGGATCGTAAATGCCAAAGCGCACTGGACGAAATCAAGCAATATCTGCAAAATCCGCCGGTACTGACCGCTCCGGTCAAGGAAAAGCCCTTCATCCTGTACACAACCGCCCTTGAAGGTTCTTTAGGCCCGCTATGGGCATAGGAGAACGACCAAGGGAAAGAGATAGCCCTCTACTATTTGAGTCGAGTTCTCCTGGGGGCAGAGAACAACTACCCCCTATCGAAAAACACTGCCTGGCGTTAATCTTCGCGATAACGAAGCTTCGGCATTATGCTTTGGCGCATGAGGTCCATCTCATATCAAATGTGGATCCTCTCAAATATTTGACGTCAAGAGCCATACTAATGGGAAGGCTTGCTAAATGGGCCCTACTCTTAATGGATTTCTCGATAATATACCAACCTCTCAAGGCAGTGAAAGGCCAGGCCATCGCCGACTTCCTTGCTGAGCATCCGATACCTGCTGATTCACCCCTAAATTGCGAATTGCCATACGAGTACACGTTTGACACGATCGACGGGGAGAGAGGAGGGAGTGATACCCGATGGGAACTCTACTTCGATGGGGCATCTTCCATGAAGAAGCGAAAGCACAGCTCCCCCGTAATCAAATCTGGGGTAGGCCTCATCTTCGTAACTCCACAAGGAGGGATAATGCGCTTTGCCTTTTCCTTAACAGAGCCGAGGACAAACAATGAAGCAGAATATGAGGCTTTGATAGCAGGTCTTGAGATCGCTGTCGACATGGGAATCAAAAACCTTCTCATATACGGAGACTCCCAGCTGGTCGTTAGCCAAGTATATGGTGACTATCAGACGTGCAAACCAGAGTTGGTAAAATACGGCGAAAGAGTGCAACAGTTACTAACTCAAATTCTCTCCTACTCCCTGGAAAACATACCGCATACAGAAAATAGCAAAGCGGATGCATTAGCCAAACTCGCTAAAGAACCGGCTAACGAAAACCTCGATGACGTAAGGATCATTGTACAAAGCCATCGGGTTTTTGCACCAGCAGAAATATCTCTGGAGTCGTTTGAAGACTAAGAAGGGCAGGAGATGAATTAAAGAATCGTACTGCAACTGCTGAAGAGAGATAAGAGCTAAAGAAGCGACCAAGAAAACAGCCCTACAAATAGAGGGTCAAGAAAAGGCTAAGAATTGGAGAGAAGTCTTTATAGACTACTTCAAATCCCGTCAAACACCGGAAGATGCATCCTCAAGATATCAACTCATGAAACGAGCTATGTCTTTCGCCTTCGTCAATGATACTCTATATAAGAGACCATTTGACTCTCTGTGGCTGAGATGCCTGGGACCGAAAGAAGCAAGGAGAGTCATCCAAGAAACTCACGACGGACTCTGCGGTTCTCATCAAGCTGGGCCAAAGATGAAGCTGAAGATCAAAAGAATGGGCTACTATTGGCCCACGATGATTCAGGACTGCCTCGAATACGCGAAGAAGTGCCACTCGTGCCAAATTCATGGAGACTTCATCCACCAGCATCCAAATCCGCTACACCCAACAGTGGCTAGCTGGCCGTTCGAAATGTGGGGAATCGAAATAATTGGGCCCATCAAACCAGCGTCATCGAAAGGACAATGGTTCATATTGGCGACAACTGATTACTTCTCTATGTGGGTAGAAACCTGTTCAGACCATAATATTGCATTTTTCATTCCCCTATTCTTATCCGTTTTATAAGTAAACAGGTACTCTTGACGCACGTTTATTGCATGTTACAGGATACAGGCTCGTGGAGCAAATACAGTGAAAAAGACGAAAGATGATACAGAAAAAGGACTTTTGACCAACAAGTGGACGGATCCTAGTCAAGCCTAGATGAAGAATAGTGCAAGGTCCAAAATGTCAAGTGAACGGTTAAAAGATCGCTACAAGTATTCACTGAAACATCTGGAGGAGAGTAAGAAGCCCAACAGAGAAAATACATATAAAAATAAAGAGCCCAAGAACCCCTGAACCAAGCCCAAAATGTGCAGAGCCCAACTCCCTTCTTTGGCCCCGGAACCGCGGCCAAACCCAGCCTGGCGCCGCGGTTCCGCGGCCATATAAGGCCCGTGTCGGTGCAATTTTTCTGTGCTGTTGTGTCGGTGCAGATGTTAGGATCTTTCGAGGGCAAATCTGTAACTTCATGTCTACGAGAGTCTGTAACCCTAGTTTTTATGTTTTCCTATAAATTGTATTTCCAGATCTGTAAAAACCTATGCCTCTTTTCAATCAATAAATTTCAGAATTTCTGGGAGTTATATTCAGATCTGTTCTATATCATTTGGAGGGAGCCGTCAATCTAGTAAGGTAAATTATATTTTTCTTCTTCTTTTAATTAGTATGCATTATCATCCCCTAATGAGCGAGTAGTCTCCTCGCTTGTTAGGGTTAGCCTTAAGGAAAGGGTTGAGAGATGAGATCTCTCACCCCTTTCAATGCCACATTCACCTAATGAATTAGAACTCCATGCATACGCGCACGATCGCTCCCTACGGCACCCTACCCCTCGAGGTAACGGTGAACCGTAGTATAAAGGGCCGGTTGCGCGCGTTTTCCGTGGGGGTTAGGGTAATTATCAACAAAGGAAGGATACGAATCTAGAGGAAGAAATATCTTCCCAAAAGATTCGGATCCACTTTATTGATAATAACCGTAACATCTAACAGATCTAAAAAAGAAGGCATTGAAAGCGGTGAGGAAAACGTTAATCTCCAAAACTTCCTCTAAAGCCTAACCCTAGCAAGACTTTAAATTAGATTAATTTAATTAATTGTTAGATCTAGATTTTCATAAACCAACCAAAACAACACCTTGAATCAACTCGTTAAAACATATTAAAGAAATTTACCCATCTCTGTGGATCGACCCGTACTCACCGGCTAGCTGCGAAGCGACGCCGTTTCTGATTGCGGTAAACAAGTATTTTCTTACTAATCAAAACCATACCGTTAAGAGAAGTGAATACGGAGAATATCCTCCATTTCTTCAAGACACACGTCATCTATCGGTTCGGCACTTCGCGACTGATTATCTCCGATAACGGGCCGGCCTATAGAAGTCACAGAATCAGTCGCTTCGCACAGCAGCATAACATAGACTGGAGATACTCTTCGGTCTATAATCCCTAAGCTAACGGTCTAGCTGAGGCTTTCAACAAAACCTTGACAAAGATCATAAAGAAGATGGTGTCCAAAAATAAAAAGGACCGGCACGAGAGACTGCATGAAGCTCTCTGGGCGTATCGAACTACGTTCAAAATGGCTACGAATACAACGCCGTATGCATTGGTATTCGGCATGGAAGCAGTACTCCGCTTGGAGATAGAGCTACCCTCTCTACGAGTGGCGGTTCATAATGAACTAACGGATGAAGAGAATGCTCCTCTTCGGCTTGAGGAGCTCGATGCCCTCGATGAAACTCATCTCATGGCGCAACAAAACTTGGAGGCTTACAAAGCAAAGATGACACGTTCATACGAAAGATTAACTAGGCCGAGAACATTCAGCCAAGGCGAGTCAAAAGAACTATGATCCCCAATCGTGCCAAACGGGGGAAATTCGAGCCAAACTATGAGGGCCCGTATATCATAGACAAAGTATACCAAGGTGGGGCTTACTTGCTCATGGATATGGCCGATTCCTTAAGAAATACTACGCCTGACGAATCACAGCCCCTGTTAACGTTAGATGACGACGCTTGTGTCCGCTCGCTGTCTTTCTGAGTAGCAAACTCTGTAAATGCTATCCAGCAAAACTTCGCCGCAAAAACTAGCTGCGGACCGAAACATCTCTAAACTAACAATGGACCGTAATGTCCTGAAACTAGCTGCGGACCAAAACATCCCTAAAATAACAATGGACCGTAATGTCCTGAAACTAGCTGCAGACCAAAACGTCCCTAAACTAACAATGGAACGTAATGTCCTGAAACGAGCCGCGGACCAAAAGGTCCCTAAACTAACAATGGACCGTAATGTCCTGAAACTAGCTGCGGACCGAAATATCCCTAAACTAACAATGGACCGCAATGTCCTAAAACTAGCTGTGGACCGTAACGTTCTTAAACTACTATGAACCGCAGCATCCTTAGGCTAACACGGCGCAAAAAAAAAAGGTACGTCCAGCGAAATGGGCACGGATGAAAACCCGAAAGGGCTCTGTGAGTAAAACAGTAGGGCTACCGGCGAGTTTATGAAAACCCGAAAGGGCGCAGACTCGTAATTTTTTTTCCTGTACACTTGCAAGGTCCTCTCGACCTTGTAAGGAGAAAATACCCGCATGAGATCCTTACAACTCACAAGGGAGAAAAACACTTAGGAATCCTCACGATCCCTAAGGAGAAATTACACTTACGAGATTCTCACGACTTGTAAGGAGAATTTCCCCCCTATGAGACCCTCACGGCTCACAGGTTCAAAATCATAATACAAAGGTATTGGATTAACAATGGATGGAACCACCTCAAGTTCAGTAATGAACTTCTTCATCCGGACCGCTTCTTTTGCGACATCGTTGGCAGCAATGTATTCAGCCTCCATCGTCGAGTCTGCGACGGTGTCCTGTTTGGAGCTCTTCCAACAGACCGCACCTCTGTTGAGTGTAAATATAAAACCCGAGACAGACTTTCTGTCATCCTTGTACTTTGGAAACTTGGGTCGGTAAAATACTCCACCTGGAGGTCCCCATTACCGTAAACCAAGAACATCTCCTTAGTCCTTCTCAGGTACTTGAGAATGTTCTTCACAACTATCTAATGATTCTCACCTGGGTTTGATTGATACCGGCTCACCATGTTAAGCGCGTATGCTATATCTGGTCTGCTACATAGCATCGCATATATTATAGATTCTACCGCCGAAACGTAGAGTATAATTCTCATGCGAGTCCTCTCTTCATAAGGCTTGGGAGACATCTCTTTGAAGATGGTGATTCCGTGCAAAGCGGGCATTTTAACGTGCTTGGAATTTTCCATACTAAATCTCTTTAGTATTGTTCCCCCAATATTTAACCTAATAAAAGAGCAAAGCTCTGTTCAAATTTTATGGGGCGGCGCCTCACGTTTTTCTCACGAGGGCGCCAGTGCCAGCACTGATTTTGTAGGATTAAATCCTATGGGAGCACCGCATGTGCTCCTTGCGTGGGCGCTGATTAGTCCAAAATATTGCACATTTGAATGAATATTTTCACTACTATTGTTAAGTACTAAAATGTGTTTATTGTAAATATAGAACATATAAGGGTTTATTTGTAAAAAGTTTATTATCATATGTTTTTACATTATATTTAACATAATGAAGGAAAATATATGCATATAATATCTATATGAAATCTTAGTAATTAAAATATGCATATCATATCAAATATTTCTAATCAATATTTTTAAGATTTAATATCATATAAAATGGTTAGGATAATATCTCAAAAATACCAAATACTACTAACAATATGACTTGAAATATTTTGCAGATATTAGCTCAGGTCTGGAATCCAAGAGATCCGAATTAAATCGGGATGTCGAAATCAAATCTGCCAAAATTTAGAATCAAATCGAGAGATCTAGCAGCGGCAGAGATTCAGAGCATTATTTTCAGAATCTAGACATTAAAAGGATCTCCACATGTCAATACAAGAGACCAGAAGAAATCCCTATTCCTAATTCCACCAAAGCGCGGCGGAAGCGCAACTAAATGGATACACGGCGGATCCGCGGCGGTTTGGTGGAGTTAGGATGTGATATTTTGTTGTATGAATCTTAACAACATATATTTACATAAGGAATGTTCCCGCCAAAATTTTCGGCCAAGAGCTACTTGTTCCCTTACAAAAAAGGGTGAGAATCCTCAAAAAACAGGTATCACATGTAAAACACGTGAGCGCTCATATGTATCACGTGTAAAACACGTGAGCGCTCATATGCAAAGCATATGAGCGCTGAACATAAACAGGCTATAACCCACAGCTGGGTTCACATGTTAAACACATGAGTTCTCTTGCCTCTCACATGCAAAGCATGTGAGCGCCCCAATTTAAAATGCTCCTATCAAATTCTAGAATTAAATTCTATTTTGGGAAATATTTTCCTTATCTTTCTCAAACTAAAAAGATCTTCTCTGTTAAACAAAGGACCTTTGGATCAAAAATCCAACAGTGATCATCTGGTATAATAAAGTTCTATCATAGGAAAATATTTTCCTAATCTTGTTAAATTAACAAGATATTCATATGATTAGAATTCTATGTTAGAATAAAATTCTAATCTTATTAAACTAATGAGATATCTATATGATAGAATTAAATTCTATATTAAGAAATATATTTCTGATCTTGTTAAACTAAAAAGATATGATAGAATAAAATTCTACGTGTCAAAACTAACAAAATATTCATAATCTTGTTAAACAAACAAGAGATCTTCTCTGTTAAACAGAGGGCCTTTGGATTAAAAATCCAACGGTGAATAAAATTCACCGATTAATCTAAAAGGTCATGAAATCAATCATGATCTCTCAATGAGGGATTCCCTTAACAAATTGATTCTTTTTCTTCTCATAAATAGGAGCAAGGGGAGGAGAAAAAAAGGACACAAGAGGGATAGGGGAAGAAAAATAGAGAGGGAATTTAATTCTCTAAAGAAGAGGAACCACTCCCAAAAGCTCCCACAAAAAGAGAATTTAATTCTCAAACCAAGAGTTTAACTCTTCTTAAAGAACTTAGTTCTTCCTCTGGTTAAGATCTGCAGAAGCAGATCTTCCCACAAGTTGAGAATTTAATTCTCATCAGGGAGATTCTGTCATGCAGATTCAAAACCTAGGGGAAAGAACTGAATCCAAAGGAGTTTAACTCTTACAAAACATATAGAAATTTAATTCCTCTAAAACTAGGGTTTAACCCTTTAAAAAGAATTTAATCCCTACAAAGAACAAAAGGAGAACTTGATCCCTCAGAACTATAGAAGAACAGCCTGATGATTTATTAGCATTCAAACGCTACATAAAAGCTCATGTGATCCCACGTGAGCACTTTTGAGGAACAAAAAAGGAAAGAATGAGATCTAGTCACGTGACACCACGTGACCTGTTCATATCAGATTTTTGCATTTTTATATCATCCATTCTTAATCACATTGCATATAAATAAGTGCTTTTGATCCATGTCTGCTAAATAGTTGCAGGTTACAGGTTCTCAGATCGTTACAGTGAAATTCATGAAAAGTCGCTACAAATGTGAGATTACGATCAACAATAGATGAATCCGTATGATACCGCCTACCAGTTTAAGGAACAAATAGGAAAATCATTAGACAATTCAATGCACAAAGCACAGGGGCAGCACAAGATTCAAGACTTCAACGCGAAACTCAAGGCAAAAGTCTACATCATTCTGCACTGTTGAATATCTGGAAGAGAATTGAAAAGATTATGAGAGACAAAGTGAAGAAAACAGAAGATGAAAGCAACTTGAAGAAACCCTGAAGAATTGAGCCCAAGTTCCTACCAAATGGCCGCGGAACCGCGGCCAAACAGGCCTTTCTGCCGCGGTTCCGCGACCATACTATGCACGTGTCGGTGGGTGTCGGTGCTTTGACCCGGCTTTCTTAGGGTAGTCTTGTAATTTCAAATATGGATCATATATAAAACCTAGGGTTTCTCCTATCTATAAATAGGAAAGCTGAAAGCCTAATTAGACATGCCTCTTTTTAATTCTTAGTCTAAAATTTTAATTTCCATTGTAATCGTCAAGAGGTCATCAATAAAAGTAAGTGTTTTTCATTCTGTCTTGCATTCTTTTGTTTATCTGAATATAATTCGTGCAATATTTTTTATCTGTATTTTATTATCTACAACTTAGATAGCCTTTTAAAATGAAAATTATAAAAATGAATTCTTTTGTAACTTCCCTAATGAGTGAGTAATTCCTCACTTGTCAGGGTTAGGATAGGGATGGTTTGAGAGAAGGAAATCTCTCTCACTCCTTTCTTTGCCCCTTTATATTTTTATAATAGGACTCCATTTAAATCAACTACACACCGCTCACTACGGCACCCTATCCTACAAGATAGCGGTGATTCCCTAGTTAGACCGGTTGTGGTTGATTTAAAGAGAGGTTAGGGCTAAGAGTTAAGAAAGGACGGACAAGGACCAAAAGGAAGAAATTAAGTTTCTTCCTAGTCGTGCTAATCCCCTTTGTTGACTATTACCCGAATACTTATATTCTTAACTAGGGCAAAGAAAGCAGTGAATAGAATCTCTTTTCCAAACTAACCTAATCCTAACCCTAGCAAGACCATAAATCGATTGAATTTCATTCTTAGAATTTAAAACAAAAACCTACCACAAATATGACTTAACTCGTTAGAGCTTAAAGAAAGAACACCTTTTTCCCGTGGACCGACCCGTACTCAACTGGCTAGCTACCAAGCGACACCGTCTTGATTGCGGTATTCTTTAATTTTAAAACGCACAACGCAAAATCTCTCATCAATCAAATGGCGCCGTTACTGGGGAAACAATAGTTATTTCTTTTAGTAATTTCGGGTTAATTAAAATTGAAAATTATAAAAATTGAAAATATAAAAACATAAAAAAATCATCTTGTTATTTTTGATTGGGTATTGTGCGAATTGTGCAGGAAAGGAAGACGGACAAATTCAGATCTGGATTAAGCCCAGTGTGCAAATCAACAAACAGAGGATCTGAACAGACAGAGGAGAACCATAACAGCACACAAAAAAATCTCGAAGGCCTGAACCGACTTTTACACCGCGGAACCGCCGTATAAACAAGCATTTGACTGTGGATCCACGACCGTTTGCTGACGTCAGTAGTCCAAAATTCTCTGTAAGTATTTTTGTCCTCTCTTCTACTCTCTGATCTCCACTGAAAAATTTTCCTGCAGGGTTCTTTACGCAGCAAATAAAAAGAAAAATTTTTGGCAAATGTTTTAGATTTTTTGTGTTAATTGCTTTGCATATTTAATACAGAATTTAAGGGGCTATAACACCAATCAAGATTGGGTGGGGATTTCATTACCCTTCCTAAGACCCCAGAAATCACAAAAAGCATATGCATCACCCTCGAGTTAATTAAAAAATATCTAGACTCAGCCAATTAAGGACTGTCGCGCTCATTAGGACAGAGGAAGGTTGTGGGCATTCAGTCGTTCATCTAAAGCTGATTTTGTGGTGCCTAGGCTAGACAAGTGAGAAAGCTAATTTTAAAAGGCCCGTCTCACGGTGATTCGTGAGCGGATCCCTCCTTTCTTCACTTGTGCTTACCTGGCCACAATTGGCGGTGAAGAGGCGATTTGAGGTATATCTCACAACTTGTCGCTTTGGACCAGTTAGGAGCAGTCTAGTTGACTTAGGAGAGCCCTAGGCTTGATTGTGCATGCTTAAATTATGACTGTTTGAAAGCGTGTCGTAGTTTCGTAAATTTTTTTTGCAAAACTCTATAAAAAAAACACAAAACAAAATTTTTACAAAAACTTTCCATTTTTCGCTAGAATTCCATTGCACCCAACCTTCACCCACATTTCCCATTGACATTTTCTTACCCTCACATTTTACGTTTGACTACACTAAGACTCGTTTAGTGTATGTCCGGTTGGACTAGGGACACTAGTGCCCGATTAGTACGTGTCTCGTTAGTCGCTACTGACGACGCATTCGACTCCGAAGTCGAAACTCCCTCCACTTCTTTTTCATCCTTACCTTCATCTTCACATTCACCATCTTCTAAAGAGATGTCAGGATTCAATCCTAACAACCCTTTACCTCCTGTTGAAGCGCCACAGCGAATTGCGCTCCAGGATCGTTTCTACCCCACCCGCTCCGCGCTTCCAACTTGTCTTTCACTTCCGTCGGCAAATCGGGATAATTTCGAAATTAAGCCCCACTTCATCAACATGTTGCCCAAATTTCACGGGCTGGAATCCGAAGATGCTTATATCTTCATTAAAAAATTCCAGAATGTTTGTGCAATGATGAAGACCACCCAACTGTCCGATGATGCTATAAGGCTACGAGTCATTCCTTTCACATTGTGTGACCTAGCTGAAAAGTGGCTATATAGTACTGCATCGCATTCTATAAACAGTTGGGAAGAGTTTGTTAAGGCATTTCTTAAAAAAATTTACCCACATCACAAGACCACGAGAATTTGTAATAAAATTAACCAATTTTCCTAGTTTCCTTCCGAACCTTTTTGGAAGTGTTTCGAACGATTTAAAGACCTTCTTATTTAGTGCCCTCATCATGGTATTGAAAGATGGCAACTTTGCTAAACTTTATACGAAGGACTGAACCCAGCAACTAAGCAGTTGCTAGAAACTATTTGTCAAGGTCACTTCATAACCAAATCTGACGAGGAAGCTTGGCAATTTCTCGACGATCTTGCTGTACAAACACTCCAGTGAGAAAGCACTAGACAGACCACTTCGTCCACTTCATCCGGTCCGTCTAGGGCAGGCGTTCACCAACTTGATATGTCAATTGCAATGAAAGCCGAAATGGCCGCAATTACACGAAAATTAGAAGCAATTGAGAGAAAATTCTCATCGCCTTCTCCTGCCCCTGCTTTACCCACTCGCACTATATGCGCTTGTTGTTTGGATCCATCCCATTTGACCGAAGAGTGTCCTTACAACCCACCTGCTCAAGGACAGGATCAAGTCAATGCTGCCTTTCAGCAAAGACAAAGAAATGATCCATACTCTTCAACTTACAATCCCGGTTGGAGGAACCACCCCAATTTTGCTTGGAATAAAAATTAACAACAATTCCAAGGCAGCAACAACTTCCAGAGGGCTCCTCCTCAACAACAAGCTACTCAACAAACTCAATATCAGCAACCTTTCCAACCCCAACCTTACCAAAATCAAATGAACAATTTTGCACCAAACAACTCTTTTCCTCAAAACAATTTTGTTCCGCAAAATAACGATAAGGTTGCCTCGTTAGAACGAAGTCTGGATGCGTTTTTAAAACAATCAACTCAATCTTCCGCCAACATCCAGTCTTCCATTCAGTCTTTGGTGCAACACACTGCTTCACACGGGCAAAGTATTAAAACCATTGAAGCCCAAAATTGCACAACTGAATGCTGCTTTAAGCGAACGAGAAAAGGGAATGCTTCCATCTCAACCACTGCTAAACCCCGGCCACCCACAAAATGCACATGTTGCTCATGAACAACAAAACCATAATGTGAGTGCCGTGACTACATTGATATCTGGAAGGACGTTGCACAACAATGCTGGCATTGATGATAACACCCCGGCCGCCGCTTTTTCTTCTTCTTCTTCTTCCGCTTCTTCTTCATCTTCTTCGTCTTCAGAGCCTGTTCTCCATTCTTCACAAGGCTCTAATTCTTCTACTACTCCGGACGGACCCACATCTCACTCCACGAAAACACCAACATTGGGATCTTTTCCTACTCCGCAATCTCCTCCACAAACATTGGACTCAACCAATTTTCAAAATGTTCCATTTCCAAACAGGTTGAGATCCAATAAACCAAATCCACAAATGGAGAAGATTGTGGAGTTATTTAAACAGGTTAGCATTAACATTCCCCTCTTAGATGCAATCCAACAAGTCTCTTCTTACGCTAAAATTTTGAAGGACTTATGCACCAAGAAAAGGAAATCACAGGTACCTAAGAAAGTTTTCTTGGCTAGTGCAGTAAGTGATGCTCTTACCCAACCTTTACCTCAAAAACGAAAGGACCCTGGCTGTCCTACAATTTCAATAACTATTGGGGATAAGAACATCAACCGCGCACTATTAGAACTTGGTGCCAGTGTTAACCTACTTCCTTATTCAGTGTATGAGCAATTAGGCGTTGGAGAGCTGAAACCTGCACATTGTACTCTCCAAATGGCCGACCTATCCATCACCTATCCTAGGGGTGAGTTAGAGGATGTGTTAATTAAAGTAGGGGATTTCATATTCCCCGTTGATTTCATTGTTATGGACACACAGCCTGTAGCTAAACCCCGGAGTCAAATTCCGGCGATACTCGGTCGACCATTCTTTGCAACTTCTAATGCGGTGATCAATTGTCGAAATGGTTCAATGAACCTATCTTTTGGAAACATGACAATTGAACTCAACATTTTTAAGTTGGGAAATAGCCCTCCGAACCTAATGCTAATATACTTGATGTTTGCTCGATCCAAGAGATCACCTAGGAGGACTGTGAGCTCGAGAAATTTATGTTCGATCACAGCAATTTTGACGCCACTAGTGCGTTCCTCTTTGAATCTGATACTGCTTTCACGCCCGATAATGATTACGAGTGTTTCACTTTCACGAACAATCTTGAACCATCACCACCCGAGTTTGAATCCTTTGAATTTTCGGATGAGTTAGCTGAACCATCCGACTCGGTTGCTTACACTCATTTTGAACCTCTGTTGGAATCCTTCGAGTTTGAGACAATTTCATCAATTTTACCTTTAATTGTTTCGCCTCCAACACTCGAACTTAAGCTATTGCCGTCTCACCTTAAATACGCTTACTTAGGTGAGAATGAAACCCTTCCTGTTATCATCTCGGCTTTTCTAGCCCCCGAGCAAGAGAAAGCCCTTTTAACGGTCTTACAAAGCAATCGACAAGCTTTTGGCTGGACAATGGCGGACATCAAGAGGATTAGTCCTCTAATTGTTGAACATCATATTCATATGATGGATGATGCCAAGCCAGCAAGGGATCCACAGAGACGCCTCAACCCAGTCATGAAGGAGGTTGTTAAAAAAAAGATCGTAAAATGTCTTGATAGTGGTATCATTTACCCTATCTCTGATAGCCAGTGGGTTAGCCCCATTCATGTTGTCCCCAAGAAATTGGGCAAAACGGTCATAACCAATGAGGCAAATGAGTTAATACCTACTCGCACCCAAACTGGGTGGCGAGTATACATCGATTATAGAAAACTCAACGCCGCGATACGGAAAGACCACTTTCCATTACCTTTTATTGACCAAATGCTAGAACGATTGGCTGGGCATGAATTTTATTGCTTTTTGGATGGCTACTCCGGCTATAATCAAATTCCCATTGCCGAAAAGGATCAAGACAAGACCACATTCACTTGTCCGTTCGGTACGTTTGCTTACCGCCGCATGTCCTTTGGGTTATGCAATGCACCCGCTACCTTCCAGCGGTGTATGATGGGTATTTTTTCAGACATGGTGGAAAAATTCTTAGAGATCTTCATGGATGATTTCTCCATTTTCGGCGACTCCTTTGATGAGTGTTTGCTACATTTAGACGCAGTCCTTACCCGGTGTAAGGATAAGAACCTTACTTTAAATTGGGAGAAGTGCCACTTTATGGTACGAGAAGGTATTTTCTTAGGACATATCATCTTGCAAAATGGCATTGAGGTTGATAAAGCGAAAACTGAAGTCATTTCCAATCTTCCTCCTCCCAAATGCGTCCGAGACATTCGAGCCTTCCTTGGCCATGCCTGTTTCTTTAGACGGTTCATCAAGGATTTTAGCAAGATTGCTAGACCCTTAACTCTTTTGTTGGCCAAAGACACTACATTTGATTTCGACTCGAGCTGTATGAAGGCGTTCGAGTCATTGTAAAACTCACTTACTTCTGCTCCCATTCTTTTGTCTCCTGACTGGACGCATCCATTTGAAATTATGTGCGATGCATCTGATTTTGCCATTGGTGCTGTCCTTGGACAGCACATTAATAAGATGCCGCATGTAATTTATTACACTAGCCGAACCTTGAACGGGGCCCAATTAAATTACACAACAACCGAGAAGGAATTCTTAGCTGTTGTGTTTGCATTAGAAAAGTTCAGGCCCTACTTAATCGGCTCTCCAGTCATCGTTTACTCTGACCACTCAGCTTTTCGCCATCTTTTTGCGAAGAAGGATGCTAAATCTCGGTCGATACGTTGGATCCTCTTACTACAAGAGTTTGACCTTGTCATCAGAGACAAGAGAGGATGCGAAAACGTAGTCGCCGACCATCTTTCACCCCTCCCTTCTTTGCCGACGCTTCAAATTCCTATAAAAGACGTTTTTCCAGATGAGCAGCTCTTTACTGTGTCATGCGAACCTTGGTTCGCGGATATTGTAATTATTTGGCCACCGGACTTATACCAAATGAATAGTCAAATCAGGACAGACTCCGATTCCTATCCCAGGTAAAACATTTTTACTGGAATGAACCGTATCTATTCAAATACTGTCCCGACCAAATTATTCGTCGGTGTGTTCCCGAAAATGAGTTTAAGAGCGTCTTGTCATTTTGCCACGATCAAGCGTGTGGCGGGCATTTTGGCCCTAAAAAGACAACAAAAAAGATCTTGCAGTGTGGTTTCTATTGGCCACAACCTTTTAAAGACGCACATAATTACTGCAAGACATGCTCCCGGTGCCAACACTTGGGCAGGATATCTAGGAGAAATGAAGTGCCGCTCCAACCAATTTTGGTTGTTGAAATTTTTGATATTTGGGGGATAGATTTTATGGGACCGTTTCCCAATTCTTTTGGGAACTTGTATATTCTCCTCGCTGTTGACTATGTTTCTAAGTGGGTCGAGACTGTGCCCAGCCGTACTAATAAGAACAAGGTTGTTGTTAGATTCCTCAAAGAAAACATTTTCTCTCGGTTTGGGCATCCCCGTGCAATCATCAGCGATAATGGAACTCATTTCTGTAATAGGACTTTCGAGTCCTTGATGCGGAAATATTCCATCAATCACAAGCTATCAACGCCCTATCATCCCCAAACTTGTGGGCAAGCCGAGAATTCAAATCGGCAAACTAAACAAATATTGGAGAAAATGGTTTCCAAAAACCGTAAGGATTGGTCGTCAAAACTTATTGATACCCTTTGGGCATTTCGAACTGCCTATAAGACCGATCTTGGCATGTCTCCGTATAGGCTTGTTTATGGAAAGGCTTGCCACCTTCCAGTTGAAATTGAGCATCGAGCATTTTGGGCAATAAAAGAGTTGAATCTATCTCTAGGAGATGCGAGCAGCCATAGAAAGCTGCAATTGAATGAATTAAGCGAGCTTCGGGATGAAGCTTACGAGAACGCGATTGTCGTCAAAAACCGAACGAAGGTGTTTCACGATAAACACCTTATACGCAAAACTTTCAAACCTGGTCAACAGGTTTTACTTTACGACACCCGGCTACATTTCCATCCCGGCAAGCTCAGATCTCGATGGAAAGGACCATTTTTGGTACGCACCGTATATCCGCACGGTGCGGTCGACTTAGAGAATCTGGAGGATGGTTCACTATTTAAAGTGAACGGACATAGAATTAAACCGTTCCTCACCGCGGACCCTTCGGAGGAGCTCCTGCTTTTGTAGGAGCCGATTTACATTGACCGATCTTCCTCCATCTACCCCTAAATTTCGGTTATCCAGCCATAAACAGTGGAAACACTGTTTCAAATAAGTTTGGGGGTATGTGTCACTTGTAATTATATAAAAACAACATAAAAATATAAATAAATAAATAAATAAAATAAAAGATAAAAAAAATTCAATTTTTTTGTGGTATTTTTTGTAAATTTTCAGTTTTATTAAATAATAAATAATAAAAAAATAAAAAATTTATTTACAAATAAATTCCTATTTTTAAGAGGTCCTTTTTGAAAATAACCAAAACACCCCTGTAAATAGAAACTGACCCCTCTCTGTATTTTACCAAACCCTAAAATTTCCTTTCTCAAAACCCTAGCCGCCGCAGCAGCCAGTGCATGGGGATTCCACTACGCCGCCGCGCAACGCCGCCGAAGCCCTCTTTATGCCGCACTTCCGCCACCTGCTGGTGTCTTCGCCTTCTGAAAACTTCAGAGGAGGTTTGCACTTCCTTTCCCTCTCTGTTAAAAGTAAAAATTTTCAAGTAGTTCTCTGTGATGGCACCCATTCTGCAGTTTGAGAGAGACTTTTCACAAATGTTTGCACACACGATCTACGGTAGCTATCCGGTGAAGAGATCCGAAGGTGAGGGTGGAATTTCTTACTTCTTAACTATCCAAACTCCTTTGCTCTTCCGGATCTCGTCAACCGATTTTATGAGTGCATGGAAGACGGTTGCCTCTCACAGCACGGATACATTAGGCTAATTTGGGGTGATAGGGAAATAATAATCGATAGGGATTTCATCCATGAAGTCACCTTAATTCCTAGACTACCTAACCATGACCAACCCATCCAATTCGAGGATTACCTACCCTTGATGGGTGATGACTGTTCGAGAGAGCCACGTAAGGGCATCCAGGCTAGAACCCTCTTTTCGAATGTATTAACTGTGTGCCGTTGGGCACAAAATAACATTTTTGGTAGCTCGCACAATACGAAAATTTTCACACCATCCCTTCATATTGTGCACACCTTGATGACTAGGAACCCCAGCTATGATATGTGCACGGTATTACTTCATTCGATTGGTGCGGGCAAAAGGGCTGCCAATTATCCATGCTCTATGTTGGTGACACAACTGTGTCGCTATTTCCTCCTTGTAGAGGAATTTGAGTTTTATATGCATGGAGGGATCCCTATTAGACCTCTTTTTGAGGGCGTATCCACATCCTACACACGCTTAAATGAGGTATGGTCGCGCACTGAGCCGGCCGAGGATGTACCCGCCAAGACACCCAGCTCCATCTCGACTGCGAGTGAGGAAGAGCTTACCCCTGCAGCACATGCACATTTACTTAGGAAAGGCACTAGGGGGATAGATAGATTGATAGGGATGGTGACCAACCTGGATCACCGTGTGACAGAAGTCAAGCACGGCATTACCACCCTGCTGGCGAGAGAGGAACGCTCCCGTTCACGTTCAAGGGGACGGCGAGGCCATGAGCAGTGAGGGCACTGCTTTTGATAAGTTTGGGGGTCGAGGTGGTTTGTAGATAGTTATCATTGCATTGCATATTTTTATTTTTGTACATATTTGTTTTTTTCTTTCTTTGCATATTTAATTCTGCATTGCATCTTTAAAAAAAATATAAAAATGAAAAATGAAAAAAAAATATAAAAAGAAAATCAAATAAAAAATTGAAAAACTTTAAAAAAAATTATAAAAAAATTGAAAAATTCAATTTTGGCCAAATTTGACTTGAGTTCAACAAGACGGTTGACTAGCTAGGAAAAACTAGGTCCTAAACTTAGTAAATTAAAACCCTAAAAATAACCTTTCTTAAAGTTTAATCATAGAAAGTATATGTCATTTTAGTTTATTTAGAAATAGGCGAATTTTGAGTTCAGTTCTTGGGCTAAGTCAAAATAAGGGAAGAGTATTGAAATTTTTATTTGAAATGTGAGTTTGAAAAATAATTCTGAACCTTAAGTCTAAATTCTGAAAATATATACCCTACAACTTGCACAAACACGCACCTTGAAACTTGGAATAGTAGAGGATACCTTGAAATGCTCTTGTCTAAAATCTTTAGTATGAGAAAAAAATAAAATAAAACTATAACTATGAATAAAGATAAAAAAAATGAACACTGGTTTTGTAATTACTTAAGGCTGCATAAAAAATATATATATAGCAAGGGTGCTTATCGCCTAGTGCTTTAGACCAAATGGTTTGGGAGTCACTGCTAAGCCTTAGGTATTGCAAGACGAGAAATTACGCCTAAATGCGCAAGCACATTTTGTAATCGGTCGTTAGTACCTCAAGAAGTATTAACGGACGCCTGAAAAATGTGTAAGCAATTTCTTCTAAAATTCACCGACTAAAAGTACTTTGGACGATGGACAAGAGTATGATAGCTTGAATTGAATTTCCAAGTTTGGGGATGATACATACACACACGTAGGGGTATATGATTGGGGTTTGGATGAGAGATAGGAATGAAAGATATGGCTTATACCTTCAGTAGAGATGATAAAAATTCCTAAGTTGAGATGGAACCTTAGAAGGAAAATTCAAAAGATGCTGAAAACTTAATAAATTTACAGAACATATACGATCTTAAGTTAAATAATAAGTAAGTGTGAAAAATACGGGTTGATGATTTCTAAGTCAAAGATAATAGAATTTCTTGCTAGAATTCTGAATTGAAGAATGAGAGTCAACAGGCCAAATTAATCGGACTTTGTGGGTAGTATCCGCTGAAAACCCTCAGGAGAAAACACTCCTCCTACTAGGGACACCTAGAGGTTTAACGACTTGTTGCACGAGCTCAGTGCAATCGCGTTCCCTGCGAAAATGAGGCTAGGATTTTTCGAGAATAAAATTGGCTTTGCTCGGGACGAGCAAAAGATAAGTTTGGGGGTATTTGTTCATATCAGATTTTTGCATTTTTATATTACCTATTCTTAATCACATTGCATATAAATAGGTGCTTTTGATCCATGTCTGCTAAATAGTTGCAGGTTACAGTTTCTCAGATCGTTACAGTGAAATTCATGAAAAGTCGCTATAAATGTGAGATTACGACCAACAATAGATGAATCCGTATGATGCCACCTACCAGTTCAAGGAACAAATGGAAAATCATTAGACAATTCAATGCACAAAGCACAAGGGCAGCACAAGATTCAAGACTTCAACGCGAAGCTCAAGGCAAAATTCCACATCATTCTGCACTGTTGAATATCTGGAAGAGAATTGAAGAGATTATGAGAGTCCAAGTGAAGAAAACAGAAGATGAAAGCAACTTGAAGAAACCCTGAAGAATTGAGCCCAAGTTCCCACCAAATGGCCGCGGAACCGTGGCCAAACAGGCCTTTCTGCCGCGGTTCAGCGGCCATACTATGCACGTGTCGGTGGGTGTCGGTGCTTTGACCCGGCTTTCTTAGGGTAGTCTTGTAATTTCAAATATGGATCAGATGTAAAACCTAGGGTTTCTCCTATCTATAAATAGGAAAGCCGAAAGCCTAATTCGGTATGCCTCTTTTTAATTCTTAGTCTAAATTTTTAATTTCCATTGTAATCGTCAAGAGGTCATCAATAAAAGTAAGTGTTTTTCATTCTGTCTTGCATTCTTTTGTTTATCTGAATTTAATTCGTGCAATATTTTTTATCTGTCTTTTATTATCTACAACATAGATAGCCTTTTAAAATGAAAATTAAAAAAATGAATTCTTTTGTAACTTCCCTAATGAGTGAGTAATTCCTCACTTGTTAGGGTTAGGATAGAGAAGGTTTGAGAGAAGGAAATCTCTCTCACTCCTTTCTTTGCCCCTTTATGTTTTTATAATAGGACTCCATTTAAATCAACCACACACCGCTCATTACGGCACCCTATCCTACAAGATAGCGGTGATTCCCTAGTTAGACCGGCTGTGGTTGATTTAAAGAGAGGTTAGGGTTAAGAGTTAAGAAAAGACGGACAAGGACCAAAAGGAAGAAACTAAGTTTCTTCCTAGTCGTGCTAATCCCCTTTGTTGACTATTACCCTAACACCTATATTCTTAACTAGGGCAAAGAAAGCAGTGAATAGAATCTCTTTTCCAAACTAACCTAATCCTAACCTTAGCAAGACCTTAAATCGATTGAATTTCATTCTTAGAATTTAAAACAAAAACCTACAACAAATAGGACTTAACTCGTTAGAGCTTAAAGAAAGAACACCTTTTCCCTGTGGACCGACCCGTACTCAACCGGCTAGCTACCAAGTGACACCGTCTTGATTGCGGTATTCTTTAATTTTAAAACGTACAACGCAAAATCTCTCATCAATCATGACCCATGAGAAGTGCTCAGCACTTATAAAAGAGAAAAAGGAATATACCCTATTTTTGGGGCGCCTCACGTGATCCCACGTGACCCTTGAGAAGTGCTCAGCACTTATAAAAGAGAAAATGGAATAAACCTTATTTTTGGAGCGTCTCACGTGATCCCACGTGAGCGCCTCAAATTCTTAGTGTTTAACATTATTTCAAGCGCCTCACGTGAGAGCACGTGAGCGCTGATCATACACTAGTATTTAACACTACTTTAAGGCATCACGTGGGAGCACGTGAGCGCCGATCATATATTAGTGTTTAACACTATGAGAGGCCAATATTAGCCAAACTTAGATCAAATCTCCCGAGGAAAATCAATCGAGCCCCTCATGCTCAGGGTCCTCCAAACCGATCTCAGTCCCAGAGATAGCCAATGAGCTCCTAACAGATGGCATCTAAAATGATGTTCATCCCACCTTGATCTCTCCCCTTGATCTAGAATTTGGTTCAAGGGTACATCTCTCCACACCTCCGATACATGTCGTTGTAATTCTTCAACGTCTTCAGAGAGGTGGAGGGTCCCAATAACCAATAACTCTTGGCGCACCACCGAACAAGCTTTTCAAAAAGGGGAGTAAATCTAAAATACATCTCAATTTGGGGGCGCCTCACGTGACCTCACGTGATCCCTTGATAGTGCTTAGCACTCAGAAAAAGAAAAGGAGAATAAAACAAAGGCAATTTTCATTCTTCAGAGTGCCTCACGTGATCTCACGTGACCCAATGGTGCTTAGCACTCAGAAAAGGAAAAAAGGGAATAAACCCAAGATAACTCCCATTTTGGGAGCACCTCACGTGTTCCCACGTGACCCCCAAACAGTGGTGTATAAAAGAGGGAGAAAATTCTAAAGACAGCGCTCGCATTTTGAAGGCACCTCACGTGTCTGCACGTGACTGTTTAATGAACCAAGTTCTTAGCACTTATAAATGAAAGAGGAATAAAATCCAGAGAACAATTCTCACCTCGGGCGCCTCACGTGCTCACATGTGAGCCAAGTGCTCAGCACTTTTATATATATATGGGGAATAAACTCAAGGAACAATGCCCACTTCGGGGCCCCTCACATGTTCACACGTGAGCTCCTCCAAAGTCCAGTGTTTAACACTGATTCAGTGCTTAGCACTATGGGGTGACTAAGGGAAATCAACCTTAGCTCAAATTAGCCAAGTCTTCCGAAGCCAAGACCCTTTTTGTTACCAATCAACTGAGCCCCCATGTTCAGGTCTCCCCAAACTAATCCTAGTCCTAAAGATGACTAGTGTTCTCCTAACAGATGACATCTAAATTGATGTTCATCCCATTCCCCAAACCAGGATATTGGTTCAAGGGTACATCTCTTCATACCTCTGATACATGTCGTTGTAATCTTTCAACGTCTTCAGAGAGATGGAGGGTCCCAATAACCGATAACTTTTGGTGCATCCCCAAACGGTTGAACCAAAACCACACAGACTATGACGTCTTTAAACTGGACTATGATGTCCTTAAACTTTACGGACTGTAGGGTCCTTAAACTCATGGACTATGATGTCCTTAAACTTTATGGACTGTGAGGTCTTTAGACTTATAGACTATGATGCCTTTAAACCAGACTACGATGTCTTTAAACTTATGGACTATGATGTCCTTAAACTTCACGGACTATGATGTCTTTAAAATTATGGACCGCAAAGTCCCTAAACTAAAACAATAGGGCCCAAATGCTCTTTTGTTTGATCTAAATGATCCCGTTAAGTTGATCTTAGTCTAAAATTAGACTAATGTGTTCTTAACAAACGTTAAGGCGATCTTAGTCTAAAACTAGACTAACATATCCTTAACAAACGTTTAAGTTGATCTTAGTCTCAAATGAGATTAACGATCCTTAAACCCAACCCAAAGCCAAATCTAAGAAAATACGGATTTGGACTAATCCATGCTCTACGAGCGACAACATAAATTAGTCTCCGTATACAATCCATGGGCAACCAAAAATAAAACAAACACACACGACACGAAGTGACCATCTGGAGAAAGAGAAAGTGGTTACCGCGATGCGGTAGCATAATTAACTGCAGGGGCTTGCGCCTGCAGGGAAGAGCGTCCCCACAATCAAAACCCCCTCAAATGAGGGGGAATCTGACGAAGTCTGCTACATCGGCCGTATCCATCTAAACCTCCGATGCACGGTGCCATAAATCAATTTAGCATTTTCGGAGAGGTGGACGAATAACACCAAATAGCATCTGCCCCCAGATTCAGGAAAGACGTCAGTCTTCCCGGTTTTCGGCGGAGAACAGGGAATCTAGGGTTTTTGGTTTAGTGACTATATAAGAGACCGAGAGTTTCACATTAAAAATCATCAATCGAAGAGATCAAAAGGTCCAAGCGATCCACGCATCCGAGTGATCATCAACTAGTCATCGACCTCCAACAAGAGAGAGAGAGAGAGAGCGAGAGCAAAAACTAGGGTTATTATAATCTACTTTCAAAAAGGAGAGTTGTATGAAATAGTTGATTAATAAAGGTAGTATTTTTATTAGTCTTTTCGCATTTACTTTCCGAATTTAATTTCTGCACTTATTTTCTGCATCTTAATCATGTTTTCATTCTTCAACCTTTCTCCTAAATCTCCAACCATGAGTGAGTAATTCCTAGCTTGCTAGGGTTCGTAGGATAAGGTAGAACAATGGATGAGAAAATCATTTAACCTCTTTTATACATTTTAAACTTTATAAACTTTAGCAAAACAAATGTTAACATCCTTATTGGGCGCGCTACCAATTTATTGATAGTCACGACCACGGTTTGAGATCTGTTTAACACTTGTTTTGTTAAGGGCTAGACATGAAAATAGATCAATGCAAGGACAAGGTTTAATAGTGGGGAAACCCTAGTTTCTTCCAAAAGAACCCTAATCTACATTCATCACTATCGATCTAGTTTTAAACCATTAAAAGATAAAAGTCGTCACTTTTAATTATTCATCCATTACTACCAAGTCCTATGAACCCTATAAGACTTTTCTTTATAAACTTTACATCCGTATTAAAATAGATCTACAACTAATCATCCCATTTTCTATCAACTCTTCTAAAGCAAGAAAAAGGTTCACGTTTCCCTGCGGACGAGCCGTACTCATCATGGCTAGCTACTAGCGACACCGTCTTGATTGCGGTTAATTTTATGAACAACACACTTATTCAAACGACAAATCAAATGGCGCCGTTGATGGGGAGACAGTCATAATTTTTTTCTTGTTATTCGGGTTGATTTCTTATAAAATCCGGTAACCATAAAATAAAATTAAAAAAAAAACCGCATCTTGTATATTTAACGATTATTGTGCGAGTTTTGCAAGGGAATCTGGAGTAACTGGAGCAACGAAATAAAGATATAGAGATTTCAACTTAGACCAGAGAAGCATAGGGGAGCGCTGAAGAAATATTGGAAAAAGACCCCTCAAAACAGAGGCGGAATTGCGGCGGAACTAGGGGTTTGGCGGCGGAACCGTGGCACTTTGGGTGAATTATGACCCCAAAATCTTCTGGTATTTTCATAAAATCTTTCTCTCTCCTTTAAAGCTCCAATAAACTGATTTTATTTGCAGGATTCTTTGCAAACATCGCCGCTAAAAATCTTTTTGCGTGTTTTTGATTTTGGTTTGTTTTGCATATCTAAAACGGAGATTAAGAGGCAAAAAACCCAAATTTAGATTAGGTGGGGATTTCATCACCCTTCCTAAGCCCTACAAATCACAAACATGCATACGCATAACCCTACATTAATTAAAAAATATCTAGACCTAGCCTCTAAGGACATTCGCGCTCAAGTAGGACAGAGGAAGGTCGTGGGTAATCTATTGCTTATCCGCATTTCTCTTGTGGTATCTAGGCAAGTGTGACTAAGGAAAGCGGTTACTTAATTAGGCCAGCTATTTCGGTGATTCGTATAGCGGATACCTTCCACTTACCTGGCACTTACCTGGTCATAAAATTGATAAGGAGGTAGTAGAGGATTGATCCTATGACCTATCCTTTGAAAATTTAGGAGCGGTCTAGTGACTTGACTTAGGTGACCCTAGTTCTAGGGATTGATTGTGCATTCTGTGATTTGTTGAGTCAAGCCTCAAGTCTCATTTTCAAAGCAAAAAAATTTCTAAAATCCAAAAAGAGCTTAAATCATTTCACCCTCTTTTCTTATAATGGGTAACCCAAACAGACGAACTCTTGCCGAGCTTTGCTATCTAGAACCGGATATATCTTATTTTCGTAACTGCTTCGGTACAAAATCCGACCCTACCATGTCTTTAAGAGATATGATAGAGTAAGCGGAAAAGAACAGTTGGATATCTCACTCAAGGTCTTATCAACCTCATCAAAATTCCACATCTTCTTATGTTGATAATCCGTTTAAGGCGAGTGATGGAACTTCGAAACGCATGTCCATCGCTGAGCATATTGCGAAGGCTGAAAGCCAAAGTTTCAACCCTTTCACTAATCCAAAACCTTTATGACAACAAACACCATCATTTCTGTATGAAAATATTGATACTCATTTTGAGGCGAATATGATATCTTTTACACCCATGACCATTGCTAAACAAATAGCAATTGCCAGTCGCCAACTAACCAACCAATCTCAATATTCTTCATATCACAGTGTTGATCCTAATCCTGTTTATGAAACTTAGGTTCACCCTTCTAATTCTTATCCACAATACCAAACTTTCACACGCTCTCATATTGACACTTATCTTGAGGCTAATGGAGCAAATTATAAACGCATGTCGATTGCGGAACACATTGAACTCGCCCGTAGCCGACAATTAATGGCATCTTTTCTTAACATTTCTCTTCAGGCTAATGCGGCAAATCATAAACGCATGTCAATTGCTGAACACATTGAACTTACCCGTAGCCAACAATTAGACACATTCTAACCATACTCAATTTCCTCACCTTATCTAGACAGTGCTTATGAAATTCAATCAGGAAGTTCCACGGTTCAAAGAGAATCCTTCATTGGAACTTCTTCACAAATTATGTCTAGTCTTGAAGTAGAGTTGGAATTGAGTAGTGAAAGAGAACAAGAGATCCATCAAAGTCAAACCAAAACTAATTCTTTTGATCTCGACACCTTCCATCCTGCACTCCAACCGAATATATTCGATATTCAACCGCTTCATAGTCTAAGTGATGAGGTGCCCGAGAATAACATGTTTGACTTTTCCAATAGTGGGTATGAAAGAGAGCTTGACACCATTTTAAATAAAACCAATATTTATTCGACTACACTTGATATTTCAAACCTTCCAACTCCATCAAGTGAACCAAGTGATTTATCAATTGAGGATATTATAATTGATGAATTCTTAAATACCTATTCATTTGATTTGACCGAAGGTGTTAGTGAGAGCGGTGATGAGAATATCATTGAAGATGAACCCGTTATGGATTCTCCTACCCATCATGTCCTTTCTATTGAAAACGATCATCTTCTTGTACAATTAACCGATCCTATTCTTACCACTGACCTATCCGATAAGCAAAACAATATTCAGCCTTTATCTCCCATATCTGGTTCAACAATACTCGACACACAAGTTTGTTTACTTATTTCATCACCCACTTTCTTTGGTTCTTCTTATCTTCTTTCAATTCCACCGAGTTTTGATGAATCACACTCTGATATTTCGAGTTCTATGATTCTTGAAAGACCACTTAATTTAGACTCTTTTGAAAATAAGGTAGATGAGCTTTTCAAGGCTCCCACCTCTATAATTTATAATAAATCAAGTGTGTTGAATTCCGGCACGAAAAAGATTGACCTTGAAACTGTTAGTCTTCCTGGAGAATCTGCTTATTCTTTTCTTTCCGATGGGATCATCATCGATAAAAGTTTCGAAAATATTTTCGCCAAAGAACTCATGTTTCTTAAAGACTTTGATGTTTTGATGAATCAACCTCCATTGGAAATTCTTGCGTCTCTGTTTGAGGCCGGAGAAGTTGAACCACAATTCTTTCTTCTTATCCCATACGAGAATGTGACTATTCCACCCATTCCTAATCATTTACATTCTTGTTTTCGTTCACCATCACTGTTTCGTCTCTACCAACAGAGACGTAAACCTGATTGATTACGCCTTTTATCTCCCCACTTCTTCACATCTATAATTTTCTACCAACTATGTTTTTACATCGATAAAATTTTCGAATGGTTGATGTTGACTTTTGGTCTTTGTAAAGCTTTGCATAGACCAATAATTTTACCTCCCCTTATAATTTTAAATAAATCAAGTGGGGTTGGGGGGGGGGATATTTTGGCTCTTGAAAGAAAAACAAATTTTTACACGATTATGAGCCAAAAACAAGTTTGGGGGAGGATTTCACTGTCATTGACTTTTTGGTCCCCTTTTGCTAATAATTAAGAAATTTTCCTCCCAAGTCTATAGGGTTTGAGCTTAAAAGGTGATATCAGTGAGGACACTGCTGTAAATAGGATTGGGGGAGGTTTGTGCTTATTCACACATCATTTTCCATTATACTAAATAAAAGCACAAATTGTTTTTGATAATAAAAGTTAGGATGTGAAAAATACATATGAAAGATATGAAGAGATTTAAGAAATGCAAGAAAATTAGATATTTTAAAACAAAACTAGTAATAGGTAGTCATGAGCTGTTATCCCAAGGGTTAGTAAGATGAAGGGAATCACTAATCTGAGAATAGAAATAAGTCTGAAAAATAGTCCCTATTCTTGAGTCCAAACATCTGAACGTTGATACCCTACTATACGCACTTGCACACATCTTGAAACTTGGGATAGTAGAGAATACCTTAAAATGCTCTTGTCTAAAAGCCTTAATAGGAAGGAATATATATATAGACACACACACACACACACACACACACACATATAAACAAAAATAAAAATGGTGAAGAAATATGAACACTGGTTTTGTAATTACTTAAGGCAACATAAAAAAAATATAGCGGGAGTATCTTATCACCTAGTGCCTTAGACCAACTGGTTTGGGAGCCACTGCAAAGCCTTAAGTGTTGCAAGACTAGGATATTGCTAATTACGCTTAAATGAGTGAGCATATTTGGTAATCGGTTGGTTAGTACCTCAAGAAGTATTAATGGTCGCATGAAGAATGTGTGAGCAATTCCATTTGAAACATTCACCGATTAAAAAGTACTAAGGAAGATGGACAAGAGTATGATAGCCTGAATTGAATTCTCTAAGTGTAGGAATGTCTTTTACACACACATGGGCATATGATCGACGTTTGGTAGAAAGGTAGGGAGGAAGACTAAAGGATTTTACTGGGAGATGATGTGATTTCTGACATCTTTTCATGATTACTAAGGTAGGGCTCATGGCTACTAAAAAGCTAGTGTAGTTTGAAAATCTTATTTTTAAGTTCTTTCTTTTATATGTTCTTATCTTTGTATGTATCTTTCATCCTCTTTTTTTTTTATTATGGGATTTTGTGGGTGTGATCCGCTGAAAACCCTCAGGAGACAACACTCCTCCTACTAGGGACACCTAAAGATTTAAAGGTTTATTGCACGTGCTCAGTGCAATCGTATTGCCTACGAAAGTGTGCTAAGTTTTTCTTTTTCTTTTTCTTTTTTCTCTTTTATAACTAGTTTGCTCGGGACGATCAAAGTTAAATTTGGGGGTATTTGATTAGTCCAAAATATTGCACATTTGAATGAATATTTTCCCTACTATTGTTAAGTAATAAAATGTGTTTATTGTAAATATAGAACATATGAGGGTTTATTTGTAAAAAGTTTATTATCATATGTTTTTATATTATATTTAACATAATGAGGGAAAATATATGTATATAATATCTATATGAAATCTTAGTAATTAAAATATGCATATCATATCAAATATTTCTAATCAATATTCTTAAGATTTAATATCATATAAAATGGTTATGATAATATCTCAAAAATACCAAATACTACTAACACTATGACTTGGGATATTGTGCAGATATTAGATCAGGTCTGGAATCCAAGAGATCCGAATTAAATCGGGATGTCGGAATCGAATCTGCCAAAATTTAGAAGCAAATCGAGAGATCTAGCAACGACAGAGACTCAGAGCATTATTTTCAGAATCTAGACATCAAAAGGATCTCCACATGTCAACACAAGAGACCAGAAGAAATCCCTAATCCTAATTCCACCAAAGTGCCGCGGAAGCGCGGCAAAATAGGGAAATACGCGGCGGATCCGCGGCGGTTTGGTGGAGTTGGGATGTGATATTTTGTAGTATGAATTTTAACAGTATATATTCACATAGGGAATCTAAGGTTTCTGGTTTAGTGACTATATAAGAGACCGAGAGTTTCATATTAAAAATCATCAATCGAAGAGATCAAGAGGTCCAAGCGATCCACGCATCCGAGTGATCATCAACTAGACATCTACTTCCAACAAGAGAGAGCAAGAGCAAAAACTAGGGTTCTTGTAATCTACTTTTAAAAAGGAGAGTTATATGAAATAGTTGATTAATAAAAGTAGTATTTTTATTAGTCTTTTCGCATTTACTTTCCGCATTTAATTTCTGCACTTACTTTCTGCATTTTAATCATTTTTTCATTCTTCAACTTTTCTTCTAAATCTCCAACTCTGAGTGAGTAATTCCTAATTTGCTAGGGTTCGTAGGATATGGTAGAAAAATGGATGAGAAAATCATTTAACCTCTTTTATACATTTTAAAATCTATAAAATTTAGCAAAACAAATGTTAACATCCTTATTGGGCGCGCTACCAATTTATTGATAATCACGACCACGGTTTGAGATCTGTTTAACACTTATTTTATTAAGGGCTAGACATGAATAGAGATTAATGCAAGAACAAGTGTTAAAAATGAGGAAACCCTAGTTTAGTCCAAAAGAACCCTAATCTACATTCATCACTATCGATCTAGTTTTAAACTATTAAAAGATAAAAGTCGTCACTTTTAATTGTTTATCCATTACTACCAAGTCCTATGAACCCTACAAGCCTTTCCTTTATAAACTTTACATCCATATTAAAATAGATCTACAACCAATCACCCTATCTTCTATCAACTCGTCTAAAGCAAGAAAAAGGTTCACGTTTCCCCGCAGACGACCCGTACTTATCGCTGCTAGCTACTAGCGACACCGTCTTGATTGCGGTTAATTTTACGAACAACATACTTTTTAAAACGACAAATCAGGCGCCAATGTGCAAATCACATAAATGCCTATCATAAGAATTAAATTCTTATATAGCACCGCACGTGCTCCGCACGCCGGCCCCAATGTGCAAAGCACATAAACGCTTTCTGAATAAGAATTAAATTCTTATATGGCGCCGCACATGTTTATTACGCGGGCGCCAATGTGCAAAGCACATAAATACCTATCATAAGAATTAAATTCTCAACGTGCACAACACGTGAGCGCCGGTGCCCAAGTCAAAATCAGTAGAATTAAAATCTACAGGGGGTTATTTCCCTAAAAATAGGGATACTCTCTGTTAAACAGGGCCATTGGATCAAAGATCCAATGGTGATGATAAATCATCAAATAATAGAATAAAATTCTATCAAGAGAAAATATTTCCCTAAGCTTCCTAAATGAACATGGAATTGTTGGATCAAAGATCCAAGTGATGGGAAAATATTTCCCTATATCTTCTTAAACAAAAAAGATTGCTCTCTATAAAACAGAGAGCTCTTGGATTAAAAATCCAATGGTGATTAAAAATCACCATTTTACAGAATAAAATTATGTATATGGGAAAATATTTTCCCAATCTTGTTAAAAACAAGAAAGTATATTCTGTAAAACAGAAACCCTTGGATCAAAGATCCGATGGTGGGTAAAATTTCCTAAATCAATTGGAATCTCTCAATGAGAGATTTTCTCAAAATTAATCAACAATTTGCCTCCATTATATAAAGGACCCGAGACTTCAAGTCTCAGATAAAAGAGAAAAGAGACACGAGGAGAGAACAAAGAACAGAAGAGAAAAAAGACACAGGTGAAGACAGACGAGAAGCTTTCAAAAGAACAGAGAATTTAATTCTTAAAGGAGAAGACTTCCCTCTTCGAGAAAAACCCAAGGTAAAGAAGACACAAAAATAAAAATATCTTTTCTACCTATTTAAGGGTTCAACCCTTTTCAAGAACCTAGTTCTTTCTTTGGATCAGAGATCCACAAGACAAACCTTCCACAAGTTGAGAATTTAATTCTCATCGGGAGAATCTTATTCTTGAGAATCAAAGATTCAGAAAAGAATTAGGAACAAAAAAGAAGAAGAAGAACATATCTTATTGGGACTTAATCCCTAGAAAAATAAGGTTTAACCCTAAAAGAAACTCGGTTCTTATAAAAGAACTTAGTTCTTAAAAGAAAGTTGATCCCGGATCTTCAAAACTAAGATCTTGGTGATCATTAATGGTCAAAATGCCATTAACAGAGAACTCAGCGTGAACGCCCAAAATATTCTCAAAACAAAGAACTTAGCATCTCACGTGCTCCTCACGTGGGCGTCACAAAAAAATAATAAAAGTGCTTAGCACTCCATAAATAGCCAAAACATCTAAGTGCTCAGTATTGATTGGGCAGCACTTACCGCCTCACGTGCTCCTTATGCGGGCGCTACAAAAGAAAAGGGAAAAAGTGCTTAGCACTCCATAAATAGCCAAAACGGCTGAGTATTCAACACTCATTAGGCAGCACCCAGCACCGCACGTGGACGCCATAAAAGTGCCTAGCACTTTATATAAAGACAAAATAATCAAAGTTTTTAACACTTATTGGGCAACACCCATGACTGAATGCTTCACATGATTACATGTGGGCGTCATAGCTCAAATAAGTGCTCAGCACTTTTATACAAAAGGAAAGGGACTAAAAAAATAGAACCCAAACAAGTGCTTAGCAATTTTTAGAAAAAAAAGAAAGACTAAGCATACCAAGCTCAAATTGGCTAAGTTCTGAAATCTTCTTGCAGCTGAGCCCAAATGCTCTATTTGCTGGATCTTAAGCAAAAAAAATGATGATCCTAAGATACTTAGTCTCAAATAGGACTAATATATCCTTAACAAAAAAAAATTTGAGCACAAATGCTCATATATAGATTTAAGTTGATCTTAATCTCAAACTAGATTAACGATCCTTAAATAAAACAAAATATTTTGAACCGAAGGAATCCACAACCCGAGTTCAAAACCCCCGTCAAGCAAATCCTTGACCCCAAATCTAAAATATACAGATTTAGACTAATCCGCGCCCTATGGGCGACGACATAAACTAGTCTCCATATACAATCTACGGGCAACCTTAAAAAACGAAATAACACACGTTAAGAAGTGAACTGCCGGAGAAGGAGAAAGTGGTTATCACAACGCAGTAACGTAATTAACTGCAGGGGATTGCGCCTGCAGGGAAGAGCGTCCCCACAATCAAAAAACCCTTCATAAAATGAGGGGGGATCTGATGAAGTCTGCTTCAATGGCCGCATCTTTCCAAACTTCCGATATACGGTGTCATAAATCAACATGGCATCTTCGGAGAGGTGGACGGATAAATCCAAATAGCATTCCCCAAATTTAGGAAAGACGATCCATCCCGGTTTGTCTCTTTTTTCGGCGGTAAACAGATTCTGGCACGCCCGGTGGGACCTTTTCCTCTTTCCACTCCACACTTCGTGCATCGTGTTTCGCGAACGAAATCGCAGTACGCTATGGTTGCCCTTGGATTCGAGATACTAAAATTTGGTGTCTTGCTCCTGTCTAGAGATATTCGATGGCTTCCCAATGCACCTCTTGCAACAGCGGCTCTCGCTCCACCCTAGCTGGAGGAATGACTTATGGGCCCAACGCGGCCTCAATCTTTTTAATGCCGGTGGGGCAAGTAGCATATGCTACTACTGGATTGTTCTTTAGGACAATGCTCCCACCAGTGAGTTTCGGCGCCTCAGCACCATAAGAAGAAGCTCCTAAGCGGTCGGTTTTCAATCGACTGGCGACCACAACGGCCCCTCTTAATGGGCCATCCAAATCTGGTGTCTCAGTCTTTAACAGCCTGAGCCGAAGCTCAAATGGGCCTGCAAATAGGCTCGTGATACCTGAAGGGGCTACCCCAAAATGGATAGCCCTCCTAACTCTTGCAGTCAAAGCCATCAAAAGCGCTTCCCCCCATCAGAAGGACGGTCTTCGAAAGACTAGCCAGCCCTCCCCAAACTTCAATCAGGACGTCAGTCTTCAACAGGCTGACACCAACAGCGGCCCCTCACCAAAACCGGGGGCACGAATAAGACGCTTCCAAAATTGAGGCGGTCCCTTTTGCAAGAAACACTCGACGTCGCCACTGGCGCCGAGTAAGGAAAGCTGGAGGCAACTCCCCCTCTGGACTTACCCCACCAGCTCCAATGGTAGAAGTTGACGCTGCTGTTCTAACCGGAAACAGGTTTGATCTTCCCAGGAGGGTATCCAAGAACTCTCCAATGGCGGTGCTAAAGGAATCACCCCCGCCTGCAGAATCCACAGTGCAGGTAAAGACGGAGCAACCCCATCAGCGGCTCTTCTCCCAAATTCACAGGGTCTGGAGAAAAGTCCATGATTCTGTAATTGACAAAGACTACCTTCGTCTGTCGAAGAAACTGAAGGCTCGGCAAGAAAAAGACCATCCCTCCGTCATACAGCGAGGGACTTCTTCTACCCAGGTTCCGGTCATAACGGCTCCTTCAACCTCGAACTCCCACAAAAGGATGAGGCTGGAGAAAATCCCACCACCGGTGGCAAATTCCAAAGGTGATGGACCCAAACGCCCCAAGTCTGGGGGAATGATTGTACATACGGTCCACATGGCTTCCGGGAAAGAAGAAAGCCGTGCCTCCATGAGTCACCGACCGCAAACTCGGTCGTTGACAATCAGCTCTAGGAAATGTTGACCAAAATGGCAGCGCTTACCAGGTAGAAAGAAAGATCATACAAAGAAGCTGAACAGCGCCAAGAGCAGGAGACCGATACAGAGTTCCCACGAAGGGTGCTTGAAAGAAAAGATAAATAGGATGCTGAGCATGCCGCCAACATAAAGCAGATAGCTCTCTTGTTCCAGGATATGGTTTGAATGATGATTCAGCCAGAACCCCCAGCAGAGGATCCGCCGATAATCATCGAAGATGATAGAGGGGAAACATCAAACCCTCTTCTGGCTTTATCGACAGCCAAGGAGGAAACAATCTCTAAGGCCGCTCTTGATGATTATATCACTCAACAAATACGAGCTCATTAAGCTAATGAAGCCGCGGGCCAAATCGTCAGAAATGGGCGGCTGTATCCAGGCTGGTATGACCAAACCAAATACCCCCCCGGGATATACGATCCCCAAGTTCCATGTGTACAAAGGGACAGGCAACCCCTACTAGCACGCCACACAGTTTCGAGCTTTGTGCAGCAACACTGAGGCAACGACAAACTGTTGCTTCGCCAGTCCTTTGGCAGCCTGTCAGAAACGGCCTTTGAATGGTATTCGGAGCTCCAAAACGACTCCATAAAAACATTCACAGAAATGGAACTGCTGTTCACACAGTGGTTCGCTAGCGCAAGAGAGCGCACCCCGATCACGGCGTTAATCAATGCCAGGGTAAAGTCAGGAGAAACTTGGGTCCAATACGCGATCCGGTGGTGGAACCTATGGTCTAAATGTGAACAGCGCATTGAAGAATCTCCTTCCATGGGCATGTTCATCGGGACTCTTGATCCTCAAATGACCGTGTCCCACTTCATGACATTCTTTAAACCAACCACCTTCCAGGCTTTGATCGATAAACTGGATCAAATGGACCAGATAGGCCACGGGCCTTTCTCCTCAAACAAGGATCCTCAAAATAACAAGGGTAAATGGAAAGCGGCTTTCGTTGCTAATATTCAACAACAACCAAGTGACCCAAAACTGGACGCTCGCCAAAACAACATGCGTCCGTGCCCATCCTTGGAGGAAAGACTAGGACACGCTTATTCATTTCCACGCGACAAGACGAGGAGACTATTTGAGTTAGCAATGCGTAACAAACTCATCATATTACCAGACCCATGGTGTCCACCGCAACCTGGCGACGTCAACAACCTCAACTACTGCTCCTATCATGGAATGGTGAGCCACCTAATTGAGGATTGCTATGTCTTCAAGAACTGGGTCGAGGACCAGTATCAGCAGGGGAAATTCATGCTATCTGATAACTGGAGGGTAAACCCACCACAGAAGCACACTCCTAAAAAATTGGATGCACCAGGGGCATCATTCTCATTCGCGGATGAAACTCCATGGGAAGTTGTTCTTTCAGCTAAAACCAAAAGAATGCTGAAAGATTTACAGGCATGTCCAGCAGTCAGGTGGAAAAGCCCACTTGAACCCAAAATCATCGAAGGCATGCTGAAGCCATGTACCGCACTAAAAACTGTCGACAAAAGGCAAAATTCCCAAGTTGAGCCTTCGAAGTCTTTGAAGAAAAAGAAGAAGACCAAGAAGCCTGTGCAACCTGCCGGTATGACGAAAAGCGCACAGACATATAGAAGTACATTGACGCGCTGGAGGAGTACAACCAAAAGGCGTGAACACCGGTCACGCTCGAAGAGTTCCTCAAGCATATTCTTGAGAACGAAGGTAGTGACAACGATGAGGAAAATGACTCATTAAAGGACACCAAAAACTGTGTAGCAAGTTGCTACATGGTCTATCATTCGTCGTTATATGACGAAGAAACTTCCTCAGCGTCAAAAAACAACGCAGAGGAACTGGGGCCAGTATCGGCGCTAAAATCCCCGGAACTGTTAGAAGACCTGATCGATAGGCTGTTAAACGAAGCCTTTCAAAAAAGAAAAGTTGATTGATAACGCGAAACAACCATATATGAAAAGGCTAAGCGTCAGCATTAGGATAAATTAACTGTGGCGAGGACGAGTCATAAAGTAATTCAACCAAACCAAAGCATACCTGCAGCAAATAAGAGCAGGATCAAGGCAGAGAAGTGGTTCTTCAAAGCCCTGTCAAAGGGGATGAAGCTGCCTGTTCATCACAGAAAACTGCATTTTAATACCGCTCATTCGTTTTCTATTTTGTTTATATCGGTGCTATTAATCAGTGTCTGCTCTGTAATTACAGTTTACAGGTATTCGTGATAAAATACCGGAAACACATTCAAAATCATGGATATATCGTCTGTGATCCGACACTGCAACTGGAACTGGAAACCGACCGATATCCAAAGAGTTTTTGCAAATAATTTGTATGCACAATATTTTGGTCCAACATAATACATGTGCACACATGCTCTTTGGAACTAGGACCATGATAGGGCTGCCATGAATCATGGCACAAGTGGGTATGGTGTGATGTGCATTGATGGTGCAATAAATGCTTAAAGTGTTGATGTGAGATGTTGCACCAAGTTTCCCTCCAAATCTCTGTATACAAACCAGGTTATTTTAGACCAAACAAACAGCACCAGAGGGATATTGGGAAGCACACAAACCCACACATCCAATACGATCCCCTCTCCTCAGAATTTGGCCGAGCACATGCTCACCAAAACCGGCGAGCTCGGCCCCACCTTGCCCAATTGGCCCTATATTTTCACAGAGCCTCCCTTGCTGCCACGTCAGCTCATTTTTATTGTTTGTTTATTTTCCTTTTGAGCCTATAAATACAGACCAGTGGGCAAGGGAAGGAGGCTACCATGCACATATTTTATCTTTTTGTTTTGCTTTTCTTTTTGGTTTAGCTTGAGGGTGAGTGAGCTTCACTTGATTTCTTCTTCTTCTTCCTTCTTGAAGCTCTCTTTGGAGAGCTTCATTAAGGAGGTTGAACAAGCTACCATAATCTTGTATCTCAATTCTTCAAGTGCTTAATATATTGTTTCTTTCTTTTATTTACTTGCTTTCTTTTATTTACTTGATTTCCTTACTTACTTGCTTTCTTTTTATTGCTATGCTTAACTAAATGTTTGGTTGTGGTATGGATGAGGAAGTGAGATGAAAGTCTTTGCCTTCTCCATCTCTTTTTTATGTTTCATGTGTTTATAATTAAGATTCTAATCTAAATATTGTTAATGTATTGATATGATACGGTATTTTGACACATGGTTACTTGTAACCTCCTCATATACCGTATTCATTCCCTTTCCCCATTTTCAATGTTTAAGTTATAATCAAATTTGATGTTAAGTTTTCTAAGTTTGGATATGGTATGTTGTGATTAAAGACTTGACAAATCTCTTAATTTCATATATCATATACCATCATAAACACTTAGCACACTTAACACCAAAATCATTTGCTCTCACTAACCACTTTGTGTTTTTGTTGCTGTGGTATGCTTGCTAACCCTTGTGTTTAGTGTTGATACCCCAAGCGCGGACATACAAACGGTAAGTGATCAAAAGGACTCGTTTTGTTCCTTACGGTGAATATCAGAATTTGACGGTTTGTGCTCTGCAACCGCGTTGACAAGTCGTGCTTCATGCCGGGATCAAGGTAAGGCCGGACAACTCGTGACCAATGGAGTGTAGAGGTAAACGTCGCAATTTAAGCTTCCAAGCCGAAGCCACAACCATTCTTAACTTGCTTGCTTTCTTGCTTTTCTTATTTTCGTATTCTTTTATATTTTTTGGGACAAACCCCAATTCATTAATTTGTTAACCTTAAATCACAATACTTAATACACAATTCCCTGTGGATCGACCCGTGCTTGCCGGCTCGCTACAACGCGCCGTGCACTTGCGGTTATAAATTTTAAAACGAGAACGATCTCGCGTGCGCAATCTGTTATTTCTAAAACATACACATTTCCAAAACATACGCGTTTGCCCGCACAGGTGAATTCCCAACACTGCCACCTCTCGTGGGAAACACTCCTGGAGTCATATGCCTCAACGGAGAGGATTCATATCCAGACTACTACCTATATCATCGGAGGGTTACCCATCCACCGAGAAATGCAGTACCTTCAAGAAATGGTGGTAAGGATACGCTTCCCATCAAAAACACTTCAAGAGAATGAAGTGCGAAGCTTGTCGACGGTAAAGAGGTGCGACATATGCGCATGGAATAACGACCGGCAGCTGTCATATGGCTGATACCAGTCCGAAAGGGGAATAACCCCAAGTTCTTATTTTTGGGAGCGATTCTGAGGAAAAAATATCCCTCGGCCCTCTTTTCAGAGACTCCACCTTCGGAAAAGAAGAAGAGGAGAAGAACTGCGAGAATATTAAGCTGCATAACCACACGCTGCCTGAAAAGAATCTCGGACCCACAAACAAAGGTTCGAGCAGAAAAGACAAAGGGAAAGAGAAAATCTCTGAGGAAATTGCCCTCGACGATGGATTTGTCAAAAAGCTCGCAGCAAGGGACCCGCCTAGGAAAAACAAGGTAGATTACAATGTCCTAGCACATTTGAGCAAAATACCCTCACAACTGAGCATATTGGATGCTCTCCTCCTTTCCAAAGAGGTACGAGAGTCTCTGATCAAGGCATTACAAGAGCCCGATCAGTTCCAAGCTTTTCTTGTAAAAGAGAAGACGAAGGATGAGCTGGCAGAGGTTCATACAGCTGACATTACATTCTGCGATGAAGATCTCCTCCTCGGTACGTGCGAACATAATCGTCCGTTATACGTCATTAGGTACTATCACGACACCAAGATAGGGAAAATCCTTGTCGACAACGGATCCTCTGCCAACCTTCTCAACATGAGAGTGCTGAAGGAGATTTTCATGAATGTTCAGCATCTTGCCCGAGATAAAATTACCATTTCCGGGTTTGACTCACAGTCGTCACGGACACTTGGGTCCGTAATACTGATGCTATGCTTCGGGCTGCTTATCACTGACATCAAATTTCATGTCATTGACGCCAAGACTTACTATAACGCTTTGCTCGGTAGGCCCTGGTTACATGAATATAACGTCATTCCTTCTACAAAACATCAGTGTATGAAGTATTTCAAAGATGGCTCGGAGTATATTGTCACGGGAGAGCTAAATCCAATCTCCGTAAACGAAGTCCGAAAATACGAAGACTCAAAGTACTTCCTACCAGATTTCGAAGATACGGAAATGTGTCATAAGCTGGAGGATAAAAAGTAGTCCATCGCCACTATCCCAATCTTTAGGAGCGATACCGAGGAAGATTAAAAAACAGTCTACTCGGGGCAGCCCCGGAAAGAGAAAAATAAGCCCTGACCTTCTACCATTATTTTGGTCTTTGGCAGCGACTTAGAGGACAAGACCAACGTAGTGTTCTCTGTCCGCCTGTCAATGCGAACCCTCTCCGGAGCAGATCAAAGTCTACAAATCACAATGACTCCGCCTCGGCATTACAAGGAACTTGATGCGCTCGATCCATACAGCGTACAAGTGCTACAAACTTTCTACGTGCCTCTTAGGCGAAGAGGTGAAAAGGTGATCCTCTTCTACTAATCTACGGAGACTAAAGTAGAAAAGGAAGTCTAGCATAGTGCCGATTTTTCACTCGACAGGCTTTAACCAATCCGTCTGCTAAGATACTACGCGGAGGGATTGAAAAGGCTGTTAAAATGCTAAGGTGTACCCCTCGAACAAACCGTTCGACAATCCCAATTCTATAAAAAGATTTGGGATATTTCTGGGACTCAGCGAACGATGCCCAACGGGTAGATGGAGACAACCGGGCTCGGATTCGATCCAGAAAATGCGAGCAATACCATAGCTGCTACATCATAAACAACTCAAGTGAAGCAAAAGTCGCTTCTCCAAATGGCCTTGACGTTGAAGCAAAGCGAAATCGCACTCTAAGAACGTTGAGTCCGTCGCTTGAAGAACAAATAGACAAGCTAATAAAAGAGGCTTGTCAAAAAGGTTGGGATGATCACTATCGCGAAATGGCCATTTATGAAAAGGCCAAGATGCAGCGACTCAGCCAGCAATCTGTGGCCGGATTAGAACGCGATGCTCTTAATCCCCGTCCCGCTATATGTTCTCCTAAAACGGGAAAACCTCGAAATAGAGGAAAAGACATGACAAAGAACGCAAATAACGTTCGAAAACAACAAAGCGGGTCCAAGAAGCCGTTCAATCGAGAAAAAGTCGATTGGAACCCGTCCTTTATAAAGAAGATGGGTCGGGAATACTCTTTTTCCCAAGAAAAGACAAGGAAAATATTCCACCTTGTCATGAAGTATCAAATGATGACACTTCCGGAATCTCGGCACCCCAAACAAATAAACGAGATCCATCATCCGGATTATTGCTTCTATCACCGAGTAATAGGTTATCCCCTTAAAGACTTCTTTACCTTCAAAGACTGGGTATAAGACCAGTATCAGTAAGGCAGGTTCGCTTTATTCGACAGCTGGAGGGTAACCCCGCCGCAAAAGCATGAGCCAAAGATGATCTATACCATGAGGATAGGACCAGCTCAACCGCAAAAAGGGAAGTGAACTCGTACCTACCATATGATAACACTCTCAGAAGAGGGAGGGCACGAGACTATAGATGACCTCTACAAGTACTTCGCAAATGAAGACGAGGAAGATATAATTTTAGAGTTTCCACCAGCACCAAAAGAGATGGAAGATGGGATACACACTACGGCGGACAACCTAAGGAAAATTGACTTAGGGACGGAAAATGATCCGAGGCCAACATTTGTCAGTGAGTTACTATCTGAAAATTGGTAGCCACGTTAAAGGACGTGCTCATGCAGTGTAAAAATTGCTGCACATGAAACTATTCCGAGATGCCGGGTCTAGATCCAAAGTAGCAGTATATAAACTAGCCATATGGGCGGACATAAAGCCCGTCAAACAGGCGCTAAGAAGAATGCGACTTGAGCTCAAGATGGGCATCAACGCCGAAGTCAAGAAATTAATCGACTCCGGCTTCATTCAAGAGTTCAATACCCTGACTGGATTGCTAATATCGTTCCAGTGATGAAGAAGAATGGGACAGTGCGCATATGCTTAGACTTTTGGGACCTCAACAAAGCTTGCCCGAAAGATAACTTCCCAGTACCTATTACCGAGCTGATGATCAACAACATGTCTACCCATGAGGTCTTCTCCTTCATGGATGGATCTTCAGGATACAATCAAATAAAAATGCATCCGAAAGACCAAAAGCATACCGCCTTCCGGACCCACTGGGAATATTCTGTTATAAGGTGATGCCCCTTGGTTTGAAGAATGCCAGCGCTTCCTACCAGAGGTCCATGACAAAGATCTTCGATGACCTCATACACGAGATTGTTGAATGCTACATCGATGACCTTGTGATGAAGAGCAAATCTCACGAGGAACATTGGGAACATCTAAATATAGTGTTCCAACGTCTTCGGAAGTATAATCTAAAGATAAATCCTTTAAAATGCGCATTTGGAGTCTCCTTAGGCAAATTCCTAGAATTCATCATACGTCACCGGGGTATCGAAATCGATCCCTCAAAGATCAAGACAATTATGTAAATGCCTACGCCAAGAACCCTCAAACAACTGCGGTCTCTCTAAGGAAAGCTCGTATATATCTGGCGGTCCATAGCCAACCTCTCCGGAAAATGCTGTCCCTACAGTCATCTGATGAAGAAAGAGACCCCGTTCGTCTGGGATCAAAAGTGCCAAAATGCACTGGACGAAATCAAACAATACCTGCAAAATCCGCCGGTATTGACCGCTCCAGTTAAGGGGAAACCCCTTATCCTATATACAACAGCCCTTGAGGGTTCTTTAGGCGCACTGTTCATATCATAATTTTGCATTATTATATTCCCCATTCTTATTCATTTTACAAATAAACATGTGTTTTTGATCCATGTCTGCTACATAGTTGCAGGTTAAAGGTTCTCGGAACAAAAACAGTGAAATTGACGAAAAGATGATACAAAAGTGAGACTACGACCGACAAATGGAAGAATTTTGATCAAGCCTACAGTTTGGAGAATAAACGAAGATCAATGAACAAGTTCACAAAGTACAAAGGCGGCGCAAGATTCAAGACTTCGACACGAAGCAAACGGTAAAAGTCCACGACATTATGCACTGTGGAAATCTAGAAGAAACTAGAAGACATTCTGAAGAACCAAGTGAAGAAAAACTAAGAAAAATGTAACAGGAAGCAGCCCAAAAGAACACAGCCCACAAGCCCTCTTTTTGGCCGCGAAACCATGGCCAAATATGGGTTTTGGCCGCGGTTCCGCGGCCGTGTGTCGCACGTGTCGGCACGTGTTGCGCGTGTCGGTGCGTCGGTGCATTAAATCGGTTCTTCTTAGGGGTAAAATTGTAAAAGCAGATGTGCGTCGATTGTAACCCTAGGGTTTTTATGTTCTATAAATAGAAACCCTAAAACCTTATTTAGGTTATGCCTCTTCTTGTGCCTCATTTTATTCATCTAAATTCAGAAATTCAATTCCTGTAATGTATGAAGAGTGCATCAAATAAAAATTAGAGTAAGTTTTCTTTTCTTGCCCTAGTTAATTTTCTTTCCTGCCCTAGTATAGATTTTTTATCTGCCCTAATTATAACTTTTATTTATCTGCCCTAGTTTAGATAATTAGGTTCATTTCAGTTTTTAGTGATAATCGATCCAACACCGTTTGGAATTAACTCGTTAGAACAAATTGAGAATGCACAAAATCCCTGTGGACCGACCCGTACTCACCGGCTAGCTACCAAGCGACGCCGTTCTTGATTGCGGTTAACAAATTCTTTGATACAACAAATTAAGTGGCGCCGTTGCTGGGGATGGCGTTGTTATTTTCTTTTTATAATTTCGGGTTAATATAAAATTGAAAAATCATAAAAACTGAAAAATAAAAAAATATAAAAAAATTTATCATCTTGTTATTTTGTGAAGGGTATTTTTGTTTGAATTGTGCAATATCGAAGAACAAATTCAGATCTGGAAAAATCCAGAGATCGAAACAGAAAACAGCAGATCTGAACAACATAGGAGTACCATAACAGAACAACAGAATATTTTTGGAGGCTTGAACCGACTAGCCGACCGCGCTTCCGCCGCATTGACCCACCTTAGACCGCGGATCCGCTGCGAGTTGCTGACGTCAGCAACCCGAAACCCCTATGTAAGACATCTTTCCTTCTTCTGAACCCCATTATCTCCTCTGTAAAATTTTCCTGCAGGGTTCTTTGCGCAAAAATTTCTCTTCTTCTCCAATAACTTGATCTTGTGCAGGATTCTTTGCGCCGCGCTAAAAATTGTCTGCAAGTGATTGTGTTTACTGTTTTGCATATTTAAATTGACTTTAAGGGGCTTTTTACACCAATCCAGATTGGGTGGGGATTTCATTACCCTTCCCAGGACCCCAAAAATCACATAAAGCATATTGCATTAACCATCAAGTTAATTAAAAAAAGATTAGACTCGGCCCTAAGGACTTCGCACTTAATAGGACAAAGGACTAGTTGTAGGCATCGACTGTTGATCTTAACCTGACTTTGTGGTTCCTAGGCTAGACAGGTAGTGAAAGGTAACTTTAAAAGGCCCGTCTCATGGTGATTCGTGAGCGGATCCTTCCTTTCTCTACTTGTGCTTTTCTGGCCACAATTGGCGGTGAAGAGGCGGTTTGAGGTCCTACTTCTTGCCCTTTAGAACAGTTAGGAGCTGTCTAGCTGACCTAGGTGACCCTAGATCTAGGCTTGATTGTGCATTTGTGATTTATTGAACGTGTGTTTAAGCCTTTTATTGAAAATCTTTTTGCAAAAAGCTCCATAAAAAAAGCACAAAAAGAAATTTTTTTTACAAAAAAGACTTGCAAATTTTGTCGCTAAGAAATCCATTGCACCCCACTTACACCCACATTCTTTTTCTTCTCCTTCTTACATCATGGGTACCCCACCTCCCAAAACTCTTGCCGAACTTTGGTACCCTGAACCAAACTTTGCTTCCTACGCGAATTGTTTTGGTCGAATTATGGACGATCCCTCCATGCCCAAAATTTCTTTGAAAGATCGAATAGAAGCGTCTATGAGAAACTGTTGGACTCCGCAGTCCACTTTGTATCAACCATTTCAACCTTCACCTTCTTACGTCGATACTCCTTTTTCGAGTTCTGTTGTAACTCCGAAATCCATGTCTATAGCTGAACATATTGAACAATCTCGTAACCGATCTTTCACTCCTTTCAACACTTCCAATTCTTGGGATCAACAAGTCCATTCACCTTTTTATCCAAATGTTGATCCTAATCCTGTCCAACCATTCAATTCCTACCAGTCCTACCCGACTTCCGTACCTTCACTAGACATTGCTTCTGCACAACCATTTGGGAGTTTCACGTATCCAAACAATTTTGAATTTTTCACCGAAACCCCTTCACAACCTATGTCTAGTCTGGAAAAGTCGTTGGAAGCTTATATTGTAACGACAAACAAACAGATGAGGAATTTGGATGCGTCCATTGTCGCCCTTATGCAACCTAGTGAACCGGTAGCTAGTTTCCAACTAGCTCCAAATCTTCCAATGTAAGATGAGGCGGTTGGACAGATTGAGAATTTGAGTGGAGAGAGTGAGCTGTGCACCCTTCCAAATCAAACCTACCCATTACCAACTGAATTCCACAACTCCAGTTTTCAAACAAACGTCCAAAATGATTCACCAGTTGAAAATAAAACATTTAATGAGTTGTGTGACTTTGTAGTGCATGATTTGCCAGATTGTGAAGGGTCTCTTTCGAGTGAAACCACACCTAATTCTTTCGATCTTTACACCTCCAATTTAGAACCTGAATTGATAAATCTCCATGATTTTGATGAGGTGTCTGAAAAAATTGATTTTTACTTGATTGAGGATATTGACGCTGGGAATATTTTGGATGATGAACCCGTAGATTTGACTGAAATTTTATCTCCAATTCATTATCCCGAGTCATTAAATGTTTCTCCCGAACCTCATATGTGTCTTGATTTTGATGATAATTGCATGGATGGGATAACTTTTGAGGAGAATTATGAGGATAGTATTGAGGAGAGTATTGAGGATAGTATTGAGGATGAACCATTTTTGTTTGATGTGTCGGATTTTCCAGTTCATCCTCCTGAACCTTTAACTGTTATACTTCCTAAATCACCCTCCCTCCTTTCCATCGTTCCGACCACGCAAAAGATCACGCAGGAGGACTGTGAGCTTGAAAAATTTCTGTTCGATCACAGCAGTTTTGACGCCACTAGTGCGTTCCTCCTTGAATCTGACACTCTTCTCACAACTGATATCGATTACGAGTGTTTCACTTTTTCGGACGATTTTGAAGACTCACCACCCGAGTTTGAGTCCTTTGAATTTTCAGATGAGTTAGTTGAACCATCAGACTCGTTTGCTTACAGCCATTTCGAACCATTGATGGAATCCTTTGAGTTCGAGAAAGATTACTTAGGTGAGAATAAGACTATCCCTAAATCACTCCCCTTCGTCCTTTCCATCGTTTCGATCGCTCAAGAATCCGTCGCGCATCCATTTTCAACGGATGGTTTACCAAGTTCAACGTACCCATGTTTTCTTGCGAATCTTGAAGGATTTGACCCCATTTCTCGACGGGTTGATAGATTAGCACAATCGCTTTTAACACATCGTTCATCACAAATTGTGCTAATTTATTCACTCAGTTTACACCCTCAAGTTCGTGCTACACTTCTTTCTCTCTTCCGCCATTCTTCTCCGAACATACCGAGACCATATTCCACCCTTTTTCCCATACGGTCTCGTGTGCTTCTCATTTCCTTTCTCTACACTCCATTCTTTCACCAATCCTACCATTATCACGATAGAATTTTTGAATGGTTGGTGCTAACTTTTGGCCTGTGTAAGGCCTTGTATAGTTTGATATTTCTCCTCCCTAACTCTGAACTTTAACGCTTAAAACAGTGGAAATACTGTTTCACTTAAGTTTGGGGGAAACCTTGTTGTATATATATTTTGTTTTTCTTTTAATAAAAAAAATTATAAATAAATAAACAGGGGAGTGCTGATATTTTGACCCTCTTGGTGTAGCATAACAGTGAGGACACTGTCAAGTTTAAGTTTGGGAGTATGCTCGGTAAGCCTTCTTCCTTCGCATTCATGTATATATTCTTGCATTTGCATACTTATTTTAAAACCCATAAAAATTGAAAATTTTGAAAAATTATAAAAATTAAAACATTCAATTTTGGCCTTAATTGACATGAGTTTGACAAATAGGTTAACTAGTTAGGAACAACTAGATCTTAGTCGTAGTAAATTAAAAACCCTAAAAATAACCTTTCTTAAAATTTAACGGTAGAAAGTATATGTCTTTGTAGTTTATTTAGAAATAGGCAAATTTTGAGTTCACTTCTTGGGCTAAGTCAAAATAAGAGAAGAGTATTGATATTTTTATTAAAGTGTAAGTTTGAAAAATAATTCCTAAGCTTAAGTCTAAATTCTAAAAATATATACCCTACAAATTGCACAAACACGGACCTTGAAACTTGAAATAGTAGAGGAGACCTTGAAGTGCTCTTGTCTAAAGTACTTAGTATGAAGGAAAATAAAATAAAAAAAATACAAGTGTGAATAAAGAGATAAAAAAAAATGAACACTGATTTTTGTAATTACTTAAGGCTGCATAAATAGAAAAAATATATAGCGAGGGTGCCTTATCACCTAGTGCCTTAGACCAACTGGTTTGGGAGTCACTGCTAAAGCCTTAGGTGATACAAGACTAGGAATTACGCTTTAATGTGCAAACACATTTTGTAATCGGTCGTTGGTACCTCAAGAAGTATTAACGGTCGCATGAAGGATGTGTGAGCAATTTTCATTTAAAAATTCACCAATTGAAAAGTACTTTGGATGATGGACAAGAGTATAATAGCTTGATTTGAATTTTCGAGTATAGAGGTGACATATACACACACGTAGGGGTATGTGATTGGGGTTTAGATAAGAGATAGAAATGAAAAATAGGACTTATATCTTTAATAGAGACAATAAAAATTCCTAAGTTGAGATAGAACCCTAGAAGGAAAACTTAAAAGATGCTAAAAGCTAAGTAAGTCTACAGAACATATATAATCTTAAGTTAAATAATGCGAAAGCGTGAAAAATATGGGTGGATAATTTCTGAGTCGAAGATAATAGAGTTTCTTGTTAGAAAACCTAATTGGAGAATAAAAGTCAATAGGCCGAATTGATAGGATTTTGTGGGTAGTATCCGCTGAAAACCTTCAGGAGACAACACTCCTCCTACTAGGGACACCTATAGGTTTAACGGCTTATTGCACGAGCTCAATGCAATCACGTTTCCCTGCGAAAGTGAGGTTAGGTTTTTTTCGAGAATAAAACTAGTTTTGTTCGAGGACGAGCAAAAGATAAGTTTGGGGATATTTGTTCATATCATAATTTTGCATTATTATATTCCCCATTCTTATTCATTTTACAAATAAACTGGTGCTTTTGATCCATGTTTGCTACATAGTTGCAGGTTACAGGTTCTCGGAACAAAAACAGTGAAAATGATGAAAAGACGATACAAAAGTGAGACTACGACCAACAAATGGAAGAATCTTGAACATGCCTACAGTTTGAAGAATAAACAAAGATCAATGGACAATTTCACAAAGCACAAAGGTAGCGCAAGGTTCAAGACTTCGACACGAAGCAAACAGTAAAAGTCCACGACATTATTGTAACCCTTCGAAAATCGTTTAGGCAGTTTTTCGGTAATCGGCTAAATTTTCGGCTTTTTCCGTAAAAAGTCAAAATAGGTATTTTTCATTGTAGAACTAATTATACAAAATTTAGATAAGATATTCCTATAATTTTGTCACTAAAATGTCACTTATAATTTTCTAGTTAAATAAAAAAAAATTTCGTAATTAATTATTTTTTTTATTATTTTAAGCCTTTTTAAATACATTAAATTAGTGATAAATACAAATTTAATTAGGTAAATTTCATGATTAGGAGTTTTTATAAGCTAAAATATGGTGTTAATAAAATTGTATCATGACTTGTAAAATTTTGGTTTTAGGGTGGGAAATTTAATGGAAAAATGATGTAAAATAAGGTTTTTTTTTGTAAAATGTTGATATGAAAGCATTAAATGAGCACATGGGGTGTTTTTGGACCTAGAAACTTCTCCAAATTTCCCCCCATCACCTCCTCCTACTGCTGGCCGAGCCTCCTTGCTAAAATCCCTCATCTTCTCACTTCATTCTTGCTTCTAAAATCATGATAAAATCAAGAAAAATCCACAAAATTGCACCATTTTCTTCATAGATTCAAACCAAAACCTTAATCCCTCCATTCCATAACCCTAATTAGTTAGAGAAGTGGAGAAAGGAGGCCACTTTGGAGGCTTAGTGCAAGTTGGGGTTCACTTGGGAGGTATAATTCCTAAACTAGTTGTTAATTTGTAGTTTAATAAAGCTAGTTTAGTATTTTAAAGTGATTAATTTCATTGTAATGGTTAGTTTTGAAATTTCAAGAAAGGGATGATGTTCTAGATTAGGGTTTGTAGCATGGTGGTTGGATTTAAGTTAGGGTTTGGTTATCTAATTGATTGGAGTGGTTAATTGTGTAGTGTTATGCTCGCTAAATCGACAAAATTGCGATGTTTGTATCGAATCGGTAAGCAAATTGCTTACTAGATTTTTATAAAAATTAGAATGCGATCAAATTGCGTTATGTTAACGATATAATTAGCTTCGTATAGGACTATTAGAGTGCGCGAACGCGGGGTTTCGTCTAGTCGGGTTGTAGTTTTGTCGATTTCCCCGAAATGTCGATTCTAGTTAAAGATTAGCGATTTTCGTGCGTTTTCCTGCGCACCGAGTGCATGCTATGTTTAATTCGAGAGCGTCGATAATTATATATTGTGACTTGCATCGTTTTAGGTTTTGTAATCTTATGCTTGGTGTTGTGCAAATATAGGATCGGTCGGGGAAACATCGGACACGGCGCGTAAAGGCAAGGCGGTGGTCGGATCGGATTAGCGGGGATTTCAGGTGAGTAGATGTATTCATCTATGGGGGAATCGTCTGGATGGCGCGATGCGCCCCCTAGTTAGGATTACCCTACTTTTTGCAAGACTTATATTGTTAGCTAGCTTATCCATTCATGTACACTGCATACCCTTATAGCGAACAGTATATTAGATTGCATGGACATTCATCCATACTTATGCGATATCACTTCGTAGGACACGAACACCATTACCATTGGCATCTGTTGCACGCGCACTATTCACGTGACACACACGCCTTTGGTAATTGCCATGCCACGTGCACTATAGAACCTGTTTAACTTAATAACGCCATTTGCATTCATACATGATATATGGAATTGCATAGCATGCATATACCTCGCATTACCATCATATCTACTTAGATTTCTATCCAAAATTCACATCATATACATTGATATCATAGACATTCATCATATTTAACTTGTGGACACTATGATTTTCTTGAGGATTCCGGTTTCTTTTCTGTGATTTCTGGATTTTTGGGGAAAACCGCAAGAATTTAACAAAAGCTTCTATTTATCATTTTTAAAACAAAGTTGCGGTTTTCTCGTGATGTATGTGCCGTCCACCATGAGTTTTCATGTTTTCTGTTGGATTTCGAGACCCGATTCGAGGAGTGGATGAACCGTCTCGGGTACATGGTGGGCCCGGTATGGTACCCCGGGGCAAGAAGATCGAGTTGTAGACGATGAGCCTGGCAGGGGAAGACTACCTACCGGTGATGTCTGGCGCGGCGGATTTCCGGAGGATACCGACCGTTGTCGTGAGATTTATGATATGGGCCGATTCGGACTGAAGGAGCCCGATATTGAGACAGATATGATTCCTTTTTGGTGTCGATGCTTGACACGGGTTTTCAGATGATTTCTTGATGGTATTTAGCTATTATACAGATATTCATGTTCTAAAATTAAGAATTCAATACCCTTAGCATTTAAAACACTTAAAGACTTAATAATGACATTGCATACATGTGCATACATACTAGAGATATTATACCACATATGGACATGCATGTTGTGGTGCATTGCGTGCATTCTTACGATTGCCTTATTAGATGTTATATTTACTCACGAGCTGGCAACTCACCCCCGTTGTGCCACAGTGTCTTGCAGGTCGGACCCGTCAGTCTTGTAGCGGCGGGCTATCTTATCATCAGTTCCTTTTGCTCAGACTCGCGACATCGCCTGTAGGTGGGTTGCGAGCACACTTTATTTCTTTTTGCTTTATCATTGTATCTAGTATACTCCATCTACCACTTTATATTGTATATGCGACCTAGTGATGAGACTGAGAGATTTGTATATTTGTGGTTTCTTTTGGGTCGAGCTCACTTGAGCCGACGAGTGTTTTCTGGTATTTTGCATTTCTTTTATGCTCTTTTTCTTGATATTACTATTATATTGCATGTGGTTGTGATCCGCCTTGGGCGAAGAGCTAGCTCCCGCTTGGGGATGCCATTTTATGATTACAGGTTTATTATCTTGTTGTACCCATTTTGGGGGATAGAAAATACAGGGGAGACTCTGCCGAAATTTTCAGAAATTTATGATGTTTTTAAAAAGGGATTCTATGCAACCTAAATGATTTTAAAAACCATTTTCATTAAAGGTTTTCCTTCACTCTCTTTTGATTTTGGTTTAGATTCTTTTGGGCTTTGGCTGACTTAGGTTACGGTACGCCTTTAGACATCTCGTAATCTAAGTGCCAGTCGCGTTCCGTACTTTCGGGTCGTGACAATTATGCACTGTGGAAATCTGGAAGAAACTAGAAGACATTCTGAAGAACCAAGTAAAGAAAAGCCAAGTAAAAAGCAACAGGAAGCAGCCCAGAAGAACAGAGCCAACAAGTCCTATATATGGCCACGGATCCGCGGCCAAACATGGGTTTTGGCCGCGGTTCCGCGGCCATATGGAGCACGTGTCGGTGCAATTTTTGTCGGTGGGGCGGTGCGTTGACTAGGTTTCTTAGGGTAATTTTGTAAATGCAGATAGGGATCGAATGTAACCCTAGGGTTTCTATAATCTATAAATAGAAACCCTAATGCTCTTTTTGGAGCATGCCTCTTCTTGTGCCTCATTTTATTCATCTAAATTCAGAAATTCAATTCCTGTAATGTATGAAGAGTGCATCAAATAAAAATTAGAGCAAGTTTTCTATTCTTGCCCTAGTTAATTTTATTATCTGCCCTAGTATAATTTTCCTTTCTGCCCTAGTTTAGATTTTATTCTCTGCCCTAGTTAAATTAGTTAGAACATGTTAATCAATTCCCTAATGAGTGAGTAGTCTCCTCACTTGTTAGGATTAGGAATAGGGAAGGTTTGAGAGATGAAGATCTCTCACCCCTTTCTTGCCCATCACATGTTTTTATAGGACTCCATGCATACATGCACACACCGCTCCTTAAGTCACCCTATCCCACGAGGTAGCGGTGATACCATAGTATAAAAGACGGGTTGTATATGTTTTCCATGGAGGTTAGGGTAAGAATTATGAAAGGAACGACAAGAACCTAGAGGGGGAAACATCGTTTCCTCCCGATGGCACTAATCCACTTTATTAATTCATACCATAACACCTAATAGATCTTAATTAGGGCATAGAAAGCGGTGAGGAATATTGACTTTCCAAACTTAACCTAAACCTAACCCTAGTAAGGTTTTAATCCCAGTCTAGATCAACTTAGTTTTTAGGAATAATCAATCCAACTCCGTTTGGAATTAACTCGTTAGAGCAAATTGAGAATACAAAAAATCCCTGTGGACCGACCCGTACTCACCGGCTAGCTACCAAGCGATGCCGTTCTTGATTGCGGTTAACTTAAATTCTTTGAACAAATCAAATTGATTGCGGCTATACTTCCTAAATCACCCCCCTCCTTTCCATCGTTCCGACCACGCAAAAGATCACGCAGGAGGACTGCGAGTTTGAAAAATTTCTGTTCGATCACAGCAATTTTGACGCCACTAGTGCGTTCCTCCTTGAATCTGACACTCTTCTCACAACCGATATCGATTACGAGTGTTTCACTTTTTCGGACGATTTTGAAAACTCACCGCCCGAGTTTGAGTCCTTTGAATTTTCAGATGAGTTAGTTGAATCATCATACTTGGTTGTTTACAGTCATTTCGAACCATTGATGGAATCCTTCGAGTTCGAGACAAATTACTTAGGTGAGAATAAGACTATCCCTAAATCACTCCATTTCGTCCTTTCCATCTTCGACCGCGCAAGAATCCGCCGCGCTTCCATTTTCAATGGATGGTTTACCAAGTTCAATGTACCCATGTTTTCTTATGAATCTTGAGGGATTTGACCCCATTTCTCGACGGGTTGATAGATTAGCACAATCTCTTTTAACACATCGGTCATCACAAATTGTGCTAATTTATTCACTCAATTTACACCCTCAAGTTCGTACTATACTTCTTTCTCTCTTCCGCCATTCTTCTCCTCCACCGAGACCGTATACCGCTTCTATCTCCACACGGTCTCGTGTGCTTCTCATTTCTTTTCTCTACACTCCATTCTTTCACCAACCCTACCATTATAACGATAAGATTTTTGAATGGTTGGTGCTAACCTTTGGCCTGTGTAAAGCCATGTATAGTTTGATTTTTCTCCTCCCTAACTCTAAACTTTTAAACTCTTAAATAGTGGAAACACTGTTTCACTTAAGTTTAGGGGGAACCTTGTTGTATATATATTTTGTTTTTCTTTTAACAATAAAAAATAATTTTTTTATATAAATAAATAAACAGGGGAGTGCCGACATTTTGACCCTCTTGGTGTGGCATGACAGTGAGGACACTGTCAAGTTTAAGTTTGGGGGTATGCTCGGTAAACCTTCTTCCATCGCATTAATGTGTATATTTTTTCATTTGCATACTTATTTTAAAACCCATAAAAATTGAATAATTTGAAAAATTATAAAAATTAAAACATTCAATTTTTGGCCATAATTGACTTGAGTTTGACAAATAGGTCAACTAGCTAGGAACAATTAGATCTAGACTTAGTAAATTAAAAACCCTAAAAATAACCTTTCTTAAAATTTAACGGTAGAAAGTATATGTCTTTGTTGTCTATTTAGAAATAGGCAAATTTTGAGTTTACTTCTTGGGCTAAGTTGAAACAAGGGAAGGGTATTAATATTTTTATTAAAGTGTAAGTCTGAAAAATAATTCCTAAGTTTAAGTCTAAATTCTGAAAATATATACCCTACAAATTACACAAACACGAACCTTGAAACTTGGAATAGTAGAAGAGACCTTGAAATGCTCTTGTCTAAAGTCCTTAATACGAAGGAAAATAAAATAAAAATATAAGTGTGAATAAAGAGATATAAAAAAAATGAACACTGGTTTTTGTAATTACTTAAGGCTGCATTAATAAAAAAAAATATTTAGCGAGGGTGCTTCATCACATAGTGCCTTAGACCAACTGGTTTGGGAGTCACTGCTAAAGCTTTAGGTGTTACAAGACTAGGAATTACGTCTTAATGTGCAAACACATTTTGTAATCGGTCGTTAGTACCTCAAGAAGTATTAACGGTCACATGAAGAAGGTGTGAGCAACTTAATCTAAAAATTCACCAATTGAAAAGTACTTTGGACAATGGACAAGAGTATAATAGCTTGATTTGAATTTCCAAGTGTAGGGGTGATATATACACACACGTAGGGGTATGTGATTGGGGTTTGGATAAGAGATATGAATGAAGAATAGGACTTATATCTTTAGTAGAGATGATAAAAATTTCTAAGTTGAGATAGAACCCTAGAAGGAAAATTTAAAAGATGCTGAAAACTAAGTAAATCTACAGAACATATATAATCTTAAGTTAAATAAAAAGGAAGCGTAAAAAATATGGGTGGATAATTCTGAGTCAAAGATAATAGAGTTTCTTGTTAGAAAACCTAATTGGAGAATAAAAGTAAATAAGCCGAATTGATAGGATTTTGTGGGTAGTATCCGCTGAAAACTCTCAGGAGACAACACTCCTCCTACTAGGGACACCTAGAGGTTTAACGGCTTGTTGCACGAGCTCAGTGCAATCGCGTTTCCCTACGAAAGTGAGGCTAGGTCTTTTTCAAGAATAAAATTAGGTTTGCTCGAGGACGAGCAAAAGATAAGTTTGGGGGTATTTGTTCATATCATAATTTTGCATTATTATATTCCCCATTCTTATTCATTTTACAAATAAACAGGTGCTTTTGATTCATGTCTGCTACATAGTTGCAGGTTAAAGGTTCTCGGAACAAAAACAATGAAATTGACGAAAAGATGATACAAAAGTGAGACTACGACCGACAAATGGAAGAATCCTGATCAAGCCTACAGTTTGGAGAATAAACGAAGATCAATGAACAAGTTCACAAAGTACAAAGGCAGCGCAAGATTCAAGATTTCGACACGAAGCAAACGGTAAAAGTCCACGACATTATGCACTGTGGAAATCTGGAAGAAACTAGAAGACATTCTGAAGAACCGAGTGAAGAAAAACTAAGGAAATGCAACAGGAAGCAGCCCAAAAGAACACAGCCCACAAGACCACTTTTTGACCGCGGAACCGCGGCCAAACATGGGTTTTGGTCGCGGTTCCGTGGCCGTGTGTCGCACGTGTTGCGCGTGTCGGTGCGTCGGTGCATTAAATCAGTTCTTCTTAGAGGTAAAATTGTAAAAGCAGATGTGCGTCGATTGTAACCCTAGGGTTTCTATGTTCTATAAATAGAAACCCTAAAACCTTTTTTAGGTTATGCCTCTTCTTGTGCCTCATTTTATTCATCTAAATTCAGAAATTCAATTCCTGTAATGTATGAAGAGTGCATCAAATAAAAATTAGAGTAAGTTTTCTTTTCTTGCCCTAGTTAATTTTCTTTCCTGCCCTAGTATAGATTTTATTTATCTGCCCTAATTATAACTTTTATTTATCTGCCCTAGTTTAGATAATTAGGTTCATTTCAGTTTTTAGTGATAATCGATCCAACACCGTTTGGAATTAACTCGTTAGAACAAATTGAGAATGCACAAAATCCCTGTGGACCGACCCGTACTCACTGGCTAGCTACCAAGCGACGCCGTTCTTGATTGCGGTTAACAAATTCTTTGACACAACAAATCACGCACCATGGGCATAAGAGAACGATCAGGGAGAGGAGAGAGCTCTATACTATTTGATTTGAGTTCTCCCGGGGACAGAAAACAACTACTCCCCCATCGAAAAGCATTGCCTAACACTGATCTTCGCAATAACGAAGCTCATACATTACGCTTTGACACATGAGGTCCATCTCATATCAAAGGTGGATCCTCTCAAATATCTAATGTCAAGGGCCATATTAACAGGAAGGATTTCTAAATGGGCCCTCCTCCTTATGGAGTTCTCAATAACGTATTGACCCCTCAAAGCAGTGAAAGGCCATGCCATTGCCGACTTTCTTGCTGAGCTTCCGATACCAGCCGCCCCCCTTTAAATTGCGAGTTGCCAGATGAACATGCATTCGACACACTCGAAGGATAGAAGGAGGAAAATGATTCCCAATAGGAACTCTACTTTGATGGAGCATCTTCCATGAAGCGGCGAAAGCAAAACATCCCTATAATGAAAACCGGGGTGGGCCTTATCCTCGTAACTCCATAAGGTGGAATGATGCGTTTTTCCCTTTCTTTAACGGAGCCAAGAATAAACAATGAAGCTGAATACGAAGCTTTGATAGCGGGTCTAGAGATCGCTATCGACATGGGAATAAAAAACCTCCTCATATATGGAGACTCCGAGCTGATCGTTAGCCAAGTAAATGGCAACTATCAGACATGCAAGTCAGAACTGATAAAGTATGGCGAAAGAGTGCAGCAACTGCTGACACAAATCTCTTTCTAAACCCTGGAGAGTATACCGCGTGCAGAAAACAGCAAGGCGGATTCGTTGGCCAAATTGGCTAAGAAACTGGCCGATGAAGACCTCGATAATGTAAGGATCATTTTGCAAAACCGCAGGGTTCTCGCGCCAACAGATGTATCTTCAGAAGACCTAATAGAGCCATCCGAAAGAAGAGAAATGACCAAACAAGTAGCCTTTCAAATAGAGGACGAAGAAAAGGTCAAAGATTGGATGGAAGTCTTCATAGCCTACTTCAAATCCCAACGAATGCCCAAAAATGCGTCGTCTAGACATCAGCTTATGAAACAAGCTCTGTCTTTCGCCTTCGTCAATGATACTTTATATAAGAGATCGTTCGACTGTCTATGGCTAAGATGCCTGGGGTCAGAGGAAGCAAAGAATTTCGTTCAAGAAACTTACGATGGACTCTATGGTTCTCATCAAGCTGGGCCAAAGATGAAGCTGAAGATAAAAAGAATGGGTTACTATTGGTCCATAATGATTTAGGACTGCCTCGAATATGTGAAGCAGTGTCACTTGTGCCAAATTCACGGGGACTTCATCCATCAACACCCAAATCCGCTACACCCAACGGTGGCTAGCTGGTCGTTTGAAATGTGGGGAACCGATATAATTGGCCCCGTTGAATCGGCATCTTCCAGAGGAACCGGTTCATACTGGCAACGACCGACTACTTCTCCAAATGGGTAGAAGCAGTACCATTGAGGGAGGTGCAGGTGGAGAATATCCTCCATTTCTTCAGAGCCCATGTCATCTATCGGTTCGGCACTCCACGATGAATTATCTCGGATAATGAGCCAGCCTATAGAAGTCATAAAATCAGCCGCTTCGCACAGCAACATAAAATAGATTGGAAATACTCTTTAGTCTATAATGCTTAGGCCAACGGTCTAGCTGAAGCTTTCAACAAGACCTTGACAAAAATTATAAAGAAAACAGTGTCCAGAAACTAAAAAGAATGGCATGAAAGGTTGCACGAAGCTCTCTGGGCATACCGAACGGCGTTCAAAATGGCTACGTATACAACACCATACGCGTTGGTATTCAGCACGGAAGCAGTGCTTCCCGTGGAAACAGAACTCCCCTCTCTATGAGTAGTGGTTCGATATGAGTTGACAGATGAAGAAAACGCTCATCTTAGGCTTGAGGAGTTCAACACTCTCGATGAAACTCGCCTTATAGCACAGCAAAATCGGAAAGCTTATAAGGCATGGATGACGTGGTCATACGAAAAGCTGACCAGGCCGAGAACATTCGGCCAAGGAGAACTCGTGCTAGTCGTCAAAAGACCAATGACCTCCAATCGTGCAAAATGGGGGAAATTCGAGCCGAACTATGAAGGCTCTTACATTATAGACAAAGTCTATCAATGTGGTGCCTACCTGCTTATTGATATGCATGGCAAAAGACCCTTCCAGCCAATAAACGGCTGATTCCTCAAAAAAATACTAAGCTTGACGGGTCACGACTTAGATCAATGGTAGATGACGACGCTCGTTTTCGCTTGATATCTTTCTGAGTCAGAACTCTGAGAGCAATATACAAAAAAAGCTCTATCCACTTCAAAAACGGCGACAACGGATCGAGAAATCCCTAAACTAATTATCCGCCTAAAAAACGACGACAACGGATCGAGAATTCCTTAACTAATTATCTGCCTCAAAAACAGCGACAACGGACCGAGAAGTCCTTAAACTAATTATCTGCCTAAAAATGGCGTTAACTGACCGAGAAGCCCTTAAACTAACTATCCGTCTCAAATATGGCGATCTAGGACCGAAAAGTCCTTAAACTGATAATCTGTCTAAAAAACGGCAATAACGGACCGAGAAGTCCTTAAGCTAATTACCCGCCTAAAAAACGACGACAACGGACTGAGAAGTCCTTAAACTAATTATCCTCCTAAAAAACGGCGAGAACGGACCGAGAAGTCCTTAAACTAACTATCCTCTTCAAATATGGCGATATAGGACCGAAAAGTTCTTAAACTAATAATCCGGCTAAAAAACGGCGATAATGAACCGAGAAATCCTTAAATTAATTATCCGTCTCAAAAACGGCGATAACGGATCAAGAAGTCCTTAAACTAATTATCCGCCTAAAAAACGGCGACAACGGACCGAGAAGTCCTTAAACTAACTATCCGCCTCAAATATGGTGATATAGGACCGAGAAATCTTTAAACTAATAATCCGTCTCAAAATCAGGGATAACGGACCGAGAAGTCCTTAAACTAATTATCCGTCTCAAAAACGGCGACAATGGACCGAAAAGTCCTTAAACTAATTATCTGCCTAAAAAACGGCGACAACGGACCGAGAAGTCCTTAAACTAACTATCCGATTCAAATATGACGATATAGGACCGAGAAGTTCTTAAACTAATAATCCCCCTAAAAAACGGCGATAACGGACCGAGAAGTATTTAAACTAATTATCCGTCTGAAAAACGGCGACAACGGACCGAGAAGTCCTTAAACTAATTATCTGTCTCAAAAACGGGGACAACGGACCGAGAAGTTCTTAAACTAACCGTCCGTCTCAAATATGGCGATATAGGACCGAGAAGTCTTTAAACTAATAATCCGCCTAAAAAACAGTGATAACGGACCGTGAAGTCCTTAAACTAATAATCCGCCAAAAAACGGCGACAACGGACCGAGAAATCTTTAAACTAATTTTCCGCCTAAAAAACGGTGACAATGGAACGTGAAGTCCTTAAACTAATTATCCGTCTAAAAAACAGCGATAACGGACCGAGAAGTCCTATAAATAATAATCTGCCTAAAAAACGGCGGCAGCGGACCGAGAAGTCCTTAAACTGACTATCCGTCTCTAATATGGCGATATAGAACCGAGAAGTCCTTAAACTGATAATCCGCCTAAAAAACGGCGATAACAGACCAAGAAGTTCTTAAACTAATTATCCGTCTAAAAAACGGCGACAATGGACCGAGAAGTCCTTAAACTAATTATTCGTCTCAAAAACGGCAACAACGGGACTAGATGTCCTTAAACTAATTATCCGCCCCCAAAATACGACAATAGTGGACCGAGAAGTCCCTAAACTAACAATCCTCCTCAAATATGGTGATATTGGACCAAGAAGTCCCTAAACTAACAATCTGCTTCAAATATGGTGATAACGGACCGAGATGTCCCTAAACTAACATCGGACCGAAAAGTGCTTAAACTAAAAATTCACCTCAAACATGGCGATAACAGACCGAAACGTTCTTAAACTAATATCCGTCCCAAAAATGGTACAAATGGACCGAGAAGTCCTTCAACTAAAAATTCGCCTCAAACACAGCGATAATGGACCAGAACGATCCTAAACTACCACATCACCCCAAATACGGCGATACACTCCCTTGAGATCTATATTGCAATTAAAGTCCTAACGGCAAAGGTTGCAACTCAAGTCTCATAGGCTGCACAGCTATTCCAGCAATGAAGCCACCCCAAGTCCCACCGACAAGCAGATGGGTCACCTACGACGAATCTATTTTCGAGAGTTTCGTTAAAAAAAGGTATGTCCATAAGCAAAATGTGAACGGATGAAAACCCGAAAGGGCGCCGTGAGTAAAAACAACAGGACTGCTGGCGAGTTTATGAAAACCCAAAAAAGGCGCAAACTCATAAAATAAAAAATTCATGTGCATTTACAAGGTCCTCTCGACCTTGTGTATAAAAAACCTGTGTTAGATCCTTACGACTCACAAAGAAGCAACACACTTAGGAATCCCCAAGATTCCTAAGGAGAAAATACACCTACAAGATCCTCACGACTCGTAGGGAGAAATAACTTTATGAGACCCTCATGGCTCACAAAGTCAAAAAGCCTTAGACGATAGGATCCTAATCCTGTTATCTAAGCCACCTTTGTTCAAATTAATAAAGGCAAATAATGAGTCGCTCATGACAATATTCCAGTCGTAGCGATACTGATGCCTAAAAAGATATCAAACATCAAGTCCCCTCACGGCAAATGATGATTCGCTCCTGGCAATATTCCAGTCGTTGCGATACTGATGCCAAAATTGGTATCATGACCCAAGTCTCCGACTTGCAGCAAAATCAGCGAGGAAAAAAATACATATGAAAAAGCCGAAATGATGGGGCAAATAGTAATAAAAATCAGCGAGCAAAAAATATATGCATACGATATAGCTGAAATGATTGGGCACCGCGATAAATAGCCAAAATGATTGGGCAATCGCGACTTTCATGACATAAAAGATGAAAAGATAGAGCATCACGGAAAGAAATAAAAAAATGAAAATGAAACTTTTCTGCCCTGTAGGTTGGTCCACACCGACCCCTGTATACAATCCATGGGCACAAACAAATGAAAGGGAACCATGTTTTCTACCAGGCTCCATTAAAGGGAGAGATGGATCTTGATGGAAACATCAACATCCCAAAGGTCATCCCAACGTTCTTCTCATTCCGACAGGAGGCAGACACGATGTCAACAAAGACCCAAGGGTCGAACAAAAAAAGAGTAATGGCAAAATCCTAATTCCAGCTCGACGTTCCTTCTTAGTGCAGATGCGACGTCAACAAAGACCCAAGTGTCGAACAAAAAAGGAGTAATGATAAAATCCTAACTCCAGCTCGACGTTCCTTCTCAGTGCAGACGCAACGTCAACAAAGACCCAAGGGTCGAACAAAATGGAGGAACGAAAAAACCCTAACTCTCGCACAACGTTCCTTCTTAGTGCAGACACGACGTCAACAAAGACCGAAGGGTCGAACAAAATGGAGTAATAGCAAAATCCTAACTCCAAGTCTTGACGGTTTATATACAACCTAGGGACTATCCTGGTGCTCCCCCTCATTTCAGCAGGATGCGGACGCAACTATCAAATGAAATTGGAGTAATGGCAAAATCCCAACTCTATGTCACGACCCGAAGGTACGGAACATGACTGTCACTTAAATTATGAAACGTCTCAAGGCGTAACGTAATCTAAGTAAGCCAAAACCTAGAAATCTAAACCATTTATAGAAATAGAGTGAAGGAGAACTTACTAAAGCAAGCAATTTTAACCAAAATAAGTCGCATTAAACATTTAAAAGCAACATCACATTTTCCCGAAAATTTCGACAGAGTCTCCTTTGTAAACACTGGCCCCCAAACGGGTATAACACATGAAAATACATATAAATAATGAATAAAGGCATCACCAAGTGGGAGTTAGCTCTTCGCCAAAGGCGGAATCACAAACACATGCAATATGTATCAAAAGCACAAAAATAAGCATATAAAAGCAAGAAATAAGAAACACCACGTCGGCTCAAGTGAGCATCGACACCAAAAACCATAAATACAAGTCTCACAAGTCTCACCGTCTAATCCAATATACAAGGATAGATGGAGTATACTAGATACAAATAATAATATAAGACGGAACAAGGTATCCTCACAACACACCTATGATCAAAGCTGCAAAACGATGCAAACGAACCAGAAAAGAAAGTACGTCTGTCACGCCCCGCTTCCCAGAGTACGCTAAGATGGGCACGTGACATAGCCAACCATGCTACCTGTGGATAGGAAAAATCCTTCCACAGTCACATTACGGCTGTAGAGATATCAAGAACAGCAAAGTAAACTAACTATCTAGTACATGTCCATAAGCCAGAGTAAAAGAGTCAAGAAATAACAATATGCGGAAGCCAAAAAATACAATAAATGAACCACCTGGAAGTGAAACTACATACCGACAGGAACTTCACCGCTCGTCTAACAGCGGCAATACTCCTGATCAGTCTGCAACGAGGTAGAAGAATCTGGGCCATGCAAAACCCAGACGTCAGCGCGTCATGTCATCAAGCAATAAAATATAAACAGGGTAACAGGCAATGTAGATATAATCATGAATGAAAAGCAGATGCAACAGTAATGTAAATCAGGGCAGTGAAGGGTAGTGTGCAGTGAGTAAACTAAACTGTTCTATTAGGTTATCTACTCTCAAGTCTTTGAAATCAATTTGATGAATCATCGATGTAACTCAATAGTATCCCGTGCATACCCGGGACCACGGTCAAGATTCTCGGGCTGAATCCGAGACATGCCGCTAGGCACTAAAACAGGAAATATGTACAGATGAATGATGTCAGCATCATCATCCCAAGGCTGGCCTAGCCTCTAAAACTGATCAGTAAAGGCAGTACAGTGTCGAGTTACAAGTCAGGTTTCATCATTGATTTCCCCATACCCCCAAGTTATATGTGTTCAAGTTAGGTATTTAAGCAATCAAGAACTAATGCCAAATCAGGATCAGGTAGGTGCAGGTTTGTCTAGATAGACAACAGGAACGGTCCGTAAGGACTACAGGTCAGGTTTGTTGGCATTAGACTCAAGATCAGGTAACAGGTAAAGCCATGGTACATCAGGTCAAGTCAAGTGGTGTACGGTACCATGTCGGATCAAGTAGTAGGTGTAACAAGTCATGTCAGGGTGTACAAGATATCATGTGGGTGCTCATAATCAAACTAGCATAATCATGGGTACACAGAACAAGCATGAGTACTAATAAAACAACAAACCGAAACATGTAATATGATATGCAAATAGGTACAGACTAAACTATATGGATGTACAGTCATCAATTCGAGTCAGGGTTATAGTTCCAATATTAATTAGGATGCAATTTATTAAACATGGAGTGTTAATATCACAGTATTATGTAGTAATGTGATCTATGGATGCAATTATATGTATCTTAAATGCGATGGATGCAGACGGGTATCCGAAAAGTTATAAAACTATAAAATGGTAATGTCGGATGTACAACTAAGCAATATGTGATATAAATATTGATATAATAATATTAATATGGATAGCATATTCAAAGCGATTAATAACTATAAAAGTGGTATTGATTAACCATGCACAAGAAAGTTCCGTTCAGAAATTCAGCGTCATCCTAATTTGTAAAATATCTTAAAAATAACAAACGTTCTCCAAAAGGGACGTGTCTTATACCAAAACAAAGATAATTCAATAATGTTTTCATTTTTATAAGTATAAGAATCTCAGGTTGTCCCTACAAAAAGTTATGAACATTCGAAATTGAAAGTTTGCTTCTGGAATTTCCCTGGACAGCAGTTTAGAGACATTTTCATTTGCATTTTACGTTATTTAAACAATTTATTTTGCAAGTAAATATTTCATAGAGTTATAGTATTCTGAGTTGGCTTGTAACGAACTAAAGAACGTATACTAATGATTTTTCTATGATTTATAATGAATTTTATAAGGTCAGGTGTACAGTAAATTTCAGATTTGTCATATCCGCTTTTCAACGACGTTTCATGTGTAAACTATAATATTTTCAAATATATAACATTATAAAATGCAGATTATAAAATAATTAAAGATAATAATAAGAAATATTACGACGATATATATTTTAAATTATATGGATGCAGTATAATGTAATCTAGTATGTCACAAGATAAGTTTTCATGATCTAGATTTAAAATGATATAAACGGATGCAAACGGAACATCGAAACGTTATAAAATTAAACATGGGGTACTAGATTTAAACTATAGGTATGGTATTTATTTAAATAGGTATAAAATAAATTATATAGCATGTAGCAAGATTAACTTGCCTAGACGGAACAAGAACGGATGTGTACGGAACGTCCTTCATCGGCGAAATGTCGCGACGCGCGCACGGTACATGGAACGGTTCCAAACAACGCACGAGGGTGATCACACAAGTCAGGTACGTTCACTGGATCACTCGGATCATCAGCGACGAACACGGCTCCGGCGGTGATCACCGAAACCAAGAAACAAGATCAAGAAAAAGAAAGAAGAAAGAAGAAGAAGAAGTAAGAAGAAGAGGTTGTGTATTAAATAAGGAAAGAAAAATTAAATAAATAAAATATATATAAATATATATATTCAGAGGAGAGAGAGAGAGAGAGAAAGAGAAAGGAGTTGTTAGTTTATTAGGAAATTAGATTTAAAATTTTAAAAAAAATTTAGATTTAAAATTTTAGATAAGAGGTTTCAGTTTGTTAAAGAAATCATATGAAAATATTTAAACTAAATTTTAAAATTAAATAAATTGAATTTTGGCGGGATACAAAAATATTTCAAAACGCGCCCGGGTCGGGTCTAAAAATTCAGATTTAAAATACGAAAAATATGTGCGACTTTCAAAATTCAAAATGAATACTCAGGTAATGAAAATGCATACCCACAAGAACAGATGCACGTACATGCGCGTAGCCATCCAAACACGTCCGTTTCACTGAACGGGACGAGAACAAGATGCGCGGATGCTACCACGGGGTTAGGGGTATCATGCAGGCTATGAAATGCAATTTTAAATTATTTTACATGACCTAAAATGTTATATGGTAAAATATGCAATGCCAGGTAAAATGCCAGTATGCAGTATACATGAGATGCACGTGTCTATGTAACAAGTCAGGGTAATATATAAATATGAATCAAACATGTTCAAGCAAGCGGGTCGGGTCGAATGCAATGTAAAATGTAAAATACTATTCGCACCCAAAACACGATAAATCAGGAAAAATACCACAAATAAAGAAATACGAGGACTAGAATTGGTATAAATGAACTCGGGTGTTACATTATACTCAACTACAAAAGAATTTCGTCCTCGAAATTCCAAGAACAAGATAGGATAAACAAACAAGAATTTTCAAGAATAGATGTGGAAACTTCTGCCGGATTTCATCTTCTCGTTCCCAAGTTGGTTCTCCATGCGAGCGATTACCCCAAGAGACAAGTACAAGAGGGATAACCTTGTTCTTAAGAACATTTTCCTCTTCGATCCACGATCGACACCGGTCGCTCTTCAAAAGTCAAATCTTCTTGTACAGTCAGCTCCGAATGATCCAACGCATGTGTTTCATCTCGAACATACTTACGGGGTTGAGGTACGAGAAACACGTCATGACCATTCGCCAAGGATTGCGGTAGCGCCAAACGATCAGCCACTTCTCCAACACGTTCCAAGATCTCAAAAGGTCCAACGAATCGAGAATTAAGCTTTCCTCGACTTCCGAAACGGATCACCCCTCTAGTCGGTGATAACTGCAAGAATACCAAATCACCAACAGCAAACTCTAGAGGTCTTCTCGATGTAACTGCCCAACTCCTTATCGGTCTTGTGCTTCTTTCATATGATTCCGGATAGTATAAACCTTCTCAACTGTCTGCACAACCACATCTGGTCCCAAAAATCATCGTTCCCCGACATCGTCCCAACAAACCAGTGAACGACACTTGCGACCACATAAAGCTTCGAATGGAGCCATCCCAAAAGTCGCCTGGAAACTGTTGTTGTAGGAAAACTCCACCAAGTGTAGGTGATCCTCCCATGAACCCTTGAAGTCTAACATGCAAGATTTCAACATGTCTTCGAGAATGTGGATCGCTTTCTCCGACTGGCCATCTGTTAGAGGGCGATAAGCTGTGCTAAACTTCAATCGAGTCCCCAAACTTCCCTGTAAGCTCCTCCAAAAGTATGCTAAGAAACTAGTGTCACGATCGGACACGATGCTCATCGACATTCCACGCAATCCTACAATCCCCCGCTCGTACCGTTCTGCCAAAACTTCTGTTGATTGACCAACTCGAAAGGGATGAATGAGCTGCCTTGGTCAAACCGTCAACGATCACCCAACTACATTGTTGCCTTTCGGACTCCTTGGTAGAGCCGTCACGAAATCCATAGTCATATGTTCCCACTTCCACTGATCAGAAGTGGTTGCAATAAACCAGCAACCCTTTGATGTTCAGCCTTAACTTGCTGACATACCAAGCATTTTGCCACAAAGCAAGCAATCTCTCGTTTCATGCCTTCCCACCAGAAATGCTGTTGTATATCTCGGTACATCTTCGTGCCTCCTGGATGTACGGAACATGCGGAACTGTGCGCCTCCCTTCATAACTTCTTCGCAGATGTCTCCCTTTGGCACACACAACGACTACCATATCGTAACGAACCATCTTCATGAATCAATAAGTCCGTTCGAAATCTAGCTTCAACCTGTTCTCGAAACTTTTGCAATCTTGGGTCCTTCGACCGCGTTGCCTTATTACTCTTGATCAATGACGAATGTACTTGCAGCTGCATCACTGTCTTGAAGAATACGGTAGCACAACCTCCAAATCAAATCTTTGAAAGTCTTCAACGAGTTCCTTCTGCGTAATTAACATCTGAATTGCCGGTATCCGACTGAGTATCCGGTACAATGCTAACTTTTCCCGGATGGTACTTAAGATCGAAGTCGTAGTCATCCGTCAGCTTCAACCATCTTCGCTGTCTCACAACTAGCTCCTTCTGAGTGAACACGTACTTTAGGCTTTTGTGATCGGTGAATACTTCGACCCCGTTCGCCCAATAAGTAGTGTCTCCAAATCTTCAAGCGAAAATCCCAGCCGCAAACTCCAAGTCATGAGTTGGGTAATTCTTCTCATGGGTCTTCAACTGTCTCAACGCGTAAGCTACAACCTTCCCATGCTGTACCGATACACACCCCAATTCCTTCCCAGATGCGTTGCTGCGAAACACCAATCCTCCGGAACTGTCTGGCACGGTTAAAACGAAAGCGGTTGTCAAACTTTGCTCCAACGCCTCAAAAGATGACGCACACTTATTTGTCCATACCAATGGTACCTCCTTGCACGTAAGCTTGGTCAAGGCTCAGCCAAACGAGAAAAATTCTCCACGATCCTTCTATAATACCTGGCAAGTCTAAGGAACTTCTTATCTCCGCAACATTCTTCGGAATCGTCCATTCTCAAACTGCAGTGATCTTTCAGGATCAACAGCGATTCTATCTCCAGCTACGGTATGTCCCAAAACTTTACTTCTTCAAGCCAAAACTTGCACTTGCTCATCCTTGCATATAATCTTTCTTGCCTCCAAGTCTGCAGTGCGATCTTAAAGTGTTCTGCATGCTATTCAATGCTCCTCGAGTAGACCAGAATATCTTCCATGGCCATTACTAAAACTGGTCCAAGAATGGTGAAAAGATTCCGTTCATCAAGTCCATAAATATTGCCGGTGTATTCGTTACTCCGAAGGGCATCACTACTACTCGTAATGTCCATACTGAGTTCGGAACGCAGTCTTGCAAATATCTTCTGATTTAACTCGGACCTGATGATATCGAACCGCAAACCCAGCTTCGAGAATACCCTCGCGCCACTAAGCTGCTCAAACACTTCGCCAATGCGAGGGATCGGGTACTAGTTCATAATAATCACTCGGTTTAATTCTCGATAATCAATGCACGCCTCCCCTGTGTCATCTTTCTTCTTTACTAGAAGAACTGGAGCTTCCCCAGTTAAGTTGCTGCGGCGAAACCAACCCTTCTCAACTAATTCAGCAACCTACTTCCTGACTTCTTCCAACTCCACTGGTGCCATCGGGTAATATGCCCGTTGAGATTGGCGCTGCACCAGGAACAAGTTCAAGTGCGAACTCCACGTCTCGTCTCGGCGGTAAACCTGATATGTCTTCACACTTCGATGAAACTCTCAAATATAGCCGGCGCTTCTTCCTTATCCACTGCCATTGACGAAAGAACCTTGTTTGTCGGCCTAGCCCTAACTCGACTGGCCCGACAGAACTGCTTCCTCCAGCAAAACAATTTCCGAATGTCCGGAAATCTGGAGAATCACCTTCCCTTCCTTACAATCAATATGAGCGTGAAAAGTGCCGCGAAAACCCATTCCCAAGACAACAACAAACAAGGAAATGCACAAGGATTGAATAATCCTAACGCGAGGAAAAACAAGAACGAGTAAGATACCAAGATGACTTCATCCGAAGTCAAGATACTGAAGGGGGTTAACCACGGTAAACATGATTCAAGCTGGCGATGAAACAATAACTGGTAAGCAATGCAACCGAGAGAAGCAAGGCAACATAACGATCATGGAATACGGAAGTGAATCAAGACCAGGACTCCAAGTTACTTAAATAGAGTACCGCATTGTAACCATGCTGCAGTTCATGGGCACAATTACATAACTCCACCCAAGTCGCCCAAATCCTAGTATCAGAATCAAGAAATGGGAAGAAACAATAGAGAACCAAAAAGATTTCAGGTCGAAATGCAAAGTGGTTTGCATATCGCCCCAAACAAAGGATTAAGAGAAGGATAAGATTCAACAATCACGATAATCAAGGTGGCAGAACATGATCATAATCATGAGTATTCTGATTCGTGTATTGGGTCTAATACCCAACTACAAAAGAATCAACCCGATTAACCTATATCCTATGGCTCTGATACCAAAGAAACCATGTTACGCCTCGTTTTCCAGAGTACGCTAAGATGGGCACGTGACATAGCCAACCATACTACCTGTGGATAGGAAAAATCCTTCCACAGTCACATTACGGCTGTAGAGATATCAAGAACAGGAAAGTAAACTAACTATCTAGTACATGTCCATAAGCTAGAGTAAAAGAGTCAAGAAATAACAATATGCGGAAGCCAAAAGATACAATAAATGAACCACCTGGAAGTGAAACTATATACTGACAGGAACTTCACCGCTCGTCTAACAGCGGCAATACTCCTGATCAGTCTGCAACGAGATAGAAGAATCTGGGCCATGCAAAACCCAGACGTCAGCACGTCATATCATCAAGCAATAAAATATAAACAGGGTAACAGGCAATGCAGATATAATCATGAATGAAAAGCAGATGCAACAGTAATGTAAATCAGGGCAGTGAAGGGTAGTGTGCAGTGAGTAAACTAAACTGTTCTATTGGGTTATCTACTCTCAAGTCTTTGAAATCAATTTGATGAATCATCGATGTAACTCAATAGTATCCCGTGCATACCCGGGACCACGGTCAAGATTCTCGGGCTGAATCCGAGACATGCCGCTAGGCACTAAAACAGGAAATATGTACAGATGAATGATGTCAGCAGCATCATCCCAAGGCTGGCCTAGCCTCTAAAACTGATCAGTAAAGGCAGTACAGTGTCGAGTTACAAGTCAGGTTTCATCATTGAATTCCCCATACCCCCAAGTTATATGTGTTCAAATCAGGTATTTAAGCAATCAAGAACTAATGCCAAATCAGGATCAGGTAGGTGCAGGTTTGTCTAGATAGACAACAGGAACGGTCCGTAAGGACTACAGGTCAGGTTTGTTGGCATTAGACTCAAGATCAGGTAACAGGTAAAGCCATGGTACATCAGGTCAAGTCAAGTGGTGTACGGTACCATGTCGGGTCAAGTAGTAGGTGTAACAAGTCATGTCAGGGTGTACAAGATATCATGTGGGTGCTCATAATCAAACTAGCATAATCATGGATACACAGAACAAGCATGAGTACTAATAAAACAACAAACCGAAACATGTAATATGATATGGAAATAGGTACATACTAAACTATATGGATGTACAGTCATCAATTCGAGTCAGGGTTATAGTTTCAATATTAATTAAGATGCAATTTATTAAACATGGAGTGTTAATATCACAGTATTATGTAGTAATGTGATCTATGGATGCAATTATATGTATCTTAAATGCGATGGATGCAGACGGGTATCCGAAAAGTTATAAAACTATAAAATGGTAATGTCGGGTGTACAACTAAGCAATATGTGATATAAATATTGATATAATAATATTAATATGGATAGCATATTCAAAGTGATTAATAACTATAAAAGTGGTATTGATTAACCATGCACAAGAAAGTTCCGTTCAGAAATTCAGCGTCACCCTAATTTGTAAAATATCTTAAAAATAACAAACATTCTCCAAATGGGACGTGTCTTATACCAAAACAAAGATAATTCAATAATGTTTTCATTTTTATAAGTATAAGTATCTCAGGTTGTTCTTACAAAAAGTTATGAACATTCGAAGTTGAAAGTTTGCTGCTGGAATTTTCCTGGACAGCAGTTTAGAGACATTTTAATTTTCATTTTACGTTATTTAAACAATTTATTTTGCAAGTAAATATTTCATAGAGTTATAGTATTCTGAGTTAGCTTCGTAACAAACTAAAGAACGTATACTAATGATTTTTCTATGATTTATAATGAATTTTATAAGGTCAGGTGTACAGTAAATTTCAGATTTGTCATATCCGCTTTTCAACGACGTTTCATGTGTAAATTATAATATTTTCAAATGTATAACATTATAAAATGCAGATTATAAACTAATTAAAGATAATTATAAGAAATATTACGACGATATATATTTTAAATGATATGGATGCAGTATAATGTAATCTAGTATGTCATAAGATAAGTTTTCATGATCTAGATTTAAAATGATATAAACGGATGCAAACGGAACATCGAAACGTTATAAAATTAAACATGGGGTACTAGATTTAAACTATAGGTATGGTATTTATTTAAATAGGTATAAAATGAATTATATAGCATGTAGCAAGATTAACTTGTCTAGACGGAACAAGAACGGATGTGTACGGAACGTCCTTCGTCGGCGAAATGTCGCGACGCGCGCACGGTACACGAAACGGTTCCAAACAACGCACGAGGGTGATCATGCAAGTCAGGTACGTTCACTGGATCACTCAGATCGTCAGCGACGAGCACGGCTCCGGCGGTGATCACCGGAATCAAGAAACAAGATCAAGAAAAAGAAAGAAGAAAGAAGAAGAAGAAGTAAGAAGAAGAGGCTGTGTATTAAATAAGGAAAGAAAAATTAAATAAATAAAAAATATATAAATATATATATTCAGAGGAGAGAGAGAAAGAGAAAGGAGTTGTTAGTTTGTTAGGAAATTAGATTTAAAATTTTAAAAGATTTTTAGATTTAAAATTTTAGATAAGAGGTTTCAGTTTGTTAAAAAAATCATATGAAAATCTTTAAACTAAATTTTAAAATTAAATAAATTGAATTTTGGCGGGATACAAAAATATTTCAAAACGCGTCCGGGTCGGGTCTAAAAATTCAGATTTAAAATACGAAAAATACGTGCGACTTTCAAAATTTAAAATGAATGCTCAGGTAACGAAAATGCGTACCCCCAAGAACGGATGCACGTACATGCGCGTAGCCATCTAAACACGTCCGTTTTACTGAACGGGACGAGAACAAGATGCGTGGATGCTACCACGGGGTTAGGGGTATCATGCAGGCTATGAAATGCAATTTTAAATTATTTTACATGACCTAAAATGTTATATGGTAAAATATGCAATGCCAGGTAAAATGCCAGTATGCAGTATACATGAGATGCACGTGTCTATGTAACAAGTCAGGGTAATCTATAAATATGAATCAAACATGTTCAAGCAAGCGGGTCGGGTCGAATGCAATGTAAAATGTAAAATACTATTCGTACCCAAAACACGATAAATCAGGAAAAATACCACAAATAAAGAAATACGAGGACTAGAATTGGTATAAATGAACTCGGGTGTTACAACGCCCGTCGCTACTGTGCTGACGGGTCAAACCTGCAAGATACTGTGGTACAACGGGGGTGAGTTGCCAACTTGTGAGTAGTAAGTAATATCTAATAAGGCTATCGTAAGTATGCACGAAAATGTGTCACAACCTACATATACCGATATGATGCGATGCGCTAGTTTGTGTGCAACATGAATGCATAATCAACACGAAACCTGAATATGTTTGGTACGAGAAAATCTGTATTCTTATCTCAGTAAAATTCCTGTGAAATAACTGAAGTATCATCAATGAAATCAATAGAAATCCGTGTCAAGCATCGACACAAAATATGTATATCTCAATTTTTCAATATCTCAATATCTCGATGTCTCAATATCTCAATGTCTCAATATATCAATATCTCAAAATCTCGGGCTCTGTTAGTTCGGATTGACCCATATCATCAAATCTCAGGACTACGGTCGGTATCCTTTGGATATCTGCCGCACCATAAATAACCGGTAGGTAGTGCTCCCCTGCCGGGCTCAGCGCCATCATCTGCGATCCTCTTGCCCCGGTGTACCATACCGGGTCCACCATATACCCGCAGACGGTGCATCCTCCTCCTCGAATCGGGTATATGACATAGCTCAAGAACCGAGAAAACTCATGGTGGAAACCATACACATCATATCATGAGAAAACCGTAAATTTCTATTTTTAAAAATGATTATAGGTTTATAAAATTCTTGCGGTTTTCCCCAAAATCTAGAAATCTCATCAATACTGAAATCTTCGAGAAAAATCACAATATGTAAACATGTCGGTGATGATAAATTTCTATGATACGATAGTATATAACATGCGATGTACGGCCAGAATCTATGCATGAACCATGATGCAATGAGGTATGTATATGTATGACTAACAATCCTACGTATCCATTTAATGAAATGAATATACAAGTATAAGTCTACGAGTCATATATGATGCAAATGCACAGTTACCGATTTTGAGCAAATTCTATAGTGTTCGTGACATAGCAATTACCAGAGGAGTGTGTGTTCGCATGAATAGTGCACGTGCGGCATGAACCAATGGTAATGGTGCAAGTGTCCTATGAGATGATATCAAACACACAAACACACACACACACACCTATATATATATAAGATGGTGCGATGCAATGAGATGAATAACTGGGAACTATGCATATAAAATTCAAGTACTACAAGTAATCCTAAACCATCGGGCGCCTCGCTCCATCCAGACGATCCGCCGTAGATGTTTACATCTACTCAATGGGACGCCTCAGCTAATCTGATCCGATCTCATCCTTGCCTTTTTCCGCGCCACGTCCGACGTCTTTGCACCCGATCCTAGAATCGCACACAAGTAAATAAAAGGATAGATAAGCGATAGTCGCGGATAAAAACAATACCAGTCAACCACGCACCCTAACTAGACACGCACACACTTGGTGCACAAAACGCGCTCGCGACAACGCCACAAACCACAACTAAGGTCGTTATACGTGACAACTACCAAGCCTAGAACCCAATTGCACCAATCGCGCATCCACAACACAATAAATACTATATGAAATAGGTTATAAATCATCAAAATCTCAAACTCAATTAAAAGCTATTTATTCCGAAAACCTAGTAAGCAACAACCACCATTTTAGTTCAAATCTAGATGTTTTAATAAATCTAGTGGCCACAATACTCACTTAATATCTTAATTAGGCCACGCAATTTCTAAATATATTTTAATTTCATCTATTTACACACTAATTATAAATTTAGTTTGCAAAATTACATAATTTGGACAAATTTTAAAGTAACAATTAGCAAATTAACAATTAGACTAGATTTTGCAAGTCTTTAAATATAAATCTACACTTAGCTAACTTGATTTATTGATAAAACGCTAACTTTTAATTCTAACCCTTCTCTTGAAACCCAAATCTTGCAATAATACCATATTTAAACACCTAAATAGATTAGATTGAAGTAATTTAGCAACAAATTAACCATGGGGTTAGTATTTATATCTCACAATATTATAGATCTAACTTGCAAACTTGCCTCCAAACAAGCTTCCTTGCTCCTAGATCCATACTAGTTTGGCCAAGGAAAAATGGCAAAAGGTTTAACTAGGAGTTTGTGGGATTTTGTGTGGATTTTTTGAATGAATTTTGTGGATTTTGAAGTGGAAAATGGGATGAAGAATTGGGGGGGGGCAGCATGGGGAGGGCTTGGCCAGCAGCCATGAGAGAAAGAGAGAGAGAGAGAGAGAGAAGTGTGTGGATGTGTGTAGAAACATCCCCAATTATTACCTCTTTTACTTATTTCCTTAATTATTAAATTTTCTTTTATTTTATTTTTAAACCTAGAATTCTCTAGAACCTTGGAGTCAATTAGAGAATGAAGTAGCATGCTACAAACTTGATCCTAATTTTTCATGGTGCACAAATGTATAATTAACCCATTCCAATTTGTAATTATCACTAATTTAATGTAAATGTGAAAGCTTAAAACAATATTTGAAATTAATTAATTTAGAAAAATATTTAAGTAAACCAGCAAATTATAAGTGACTAATTAGATACCAAATACTCGCAATAACATAGCTAAAATAGGTATAATTAAGTCTATGTTCAAAAATAATTATATCTTGGTTTTTACGGAAAACACATTTTATATTACCGATTATTGGTAAATTTCCCTAAACGATTTTCAAAACGTTACAGTCTTCCCCCTATAGACCCAAAGGTACGGAACATGACTGGCACTTAAATTACGAAACGTCTCAAGGAGTAACGTAATCTAAGTAAGCCAAAGCCCAGAAATCTAAACCATTTACAGAAATAGAATGAATGAGAACTTACTAAAGAAAGTAATTTTAACCAAAATAAGTCGCATTAAACATTTAAAAACAACATCACATTTTCTCGAAAATTTCGGCAGAGTCTCCTTTGTAAATACTGGCCCCCAAACGGGTACAACACATGAAAATACATATAAACAATGAATAAAGGTATCCCCAAGCGGGAGCTAGCTCTTCGCCAATGACGGAATCACAAACACAAGCAATATGTATCAAAAGCACGAAAATAAGCATCTAAAAGCAAGAAATAAGAAACACCATGTCGGCTCAAGTGAGCATCAACACCAAAAACCACAAATACAAGTCTCACAAGTCTCACCGTCTAGTCCAATATACAAGGGTAGATGGAGTATACTAGATACAAATAATAATACAAGACGGAACAAGGTATCCTCGCAACCCACCTATGATCAAAGCTGCAAAACGATGCAAACGAAGCAGAAAAGAAAGTACGCCCGCCGCTACTGTGCTGACGGGTCAAACCTGCAAGATACCGTGGCACAACGGGGATGAGTTGCCAGCTCGTGAGTAATAAGTAACATCTAATAAGGTTATCGTAAGCATCCACACAAATGCATCACAACCTACATATACCGATATGATGCGATGCACTAGTATATGTGCAACATGAATGCATAATCAACATGAAACATGAATATGTTTGGTACGAGAAAATCTGTATTCTTATCTTAGTAAAATTCCTGTGAATAACTGAAGTATCATCAATGAAATCAACAGATATTCGTGTCAAGCATCGACACAAAATATGTATATCTCAATATCTCAATATCTCGATATCTCGATATCTCAATGTCTCAATGTATCAATATCTCAATGTCTCAATGTATCAATATCTCAATATCTTGGTCTTCGTCAGTCCGGATCGGCCCATATCATCAAATCTCACGACTACGGTCGGTATCCTCCGGATATCCGCCGTGCCACAAATAACCGGTAGGTTGTGCTCCCTTGCGGGGCTCAACTTCATCATCTGCGATCCTCTTGCCCCGGGGTACCATAACGGGTCCACCATGTACCCGTAGATGGTGCATCCCCCTCCTTGAATCGGGTATATGACACAGCTCAAGAACCGAGAAAACTCATGGTGGACACCACACACATCATATCACGAGAAAACCGCAAATTACTATTTTTTAAAAATGATAATAGGTTTATAAAATTCTTGCGGTTTTCCCTAAAATCCAGAAATCTCATCAATACTGAAATCCTCGAGAAAAATCACAATATGTAAACATGTCGGTGATGATAAATTTCTATGATACGATAATATATACCATGCGATGTACGGTCAGAAGCTATGCATGAACCATGATGCAATGAGGTATGTATATGTATGACTAACAATCCTATGTATCCATTTAATGAAATGAATATACAAGTATAAGTCTACGGGTCATATATGATGCAAATGCACAGTTACCGATTTTGAGCAAATTCTATAGTGTTCATGACATAGCAATCACCAGAGGCGTATGTGTTCGCATGAATAGTGCACGTGCGGCATGAACCAATGGTAATGGTGCAAGTGTCCTATGAGATGATATCACACACACACACACATAAGATGGTGCGATGCAATGAGATGAATAACTGGGAACTACGTATATAAAATGCAAGTACTATATGTAATCCTAAACCATCGAGCGCCTTGCGCCATCCAGACGATCCCCATATAGATGTGTACATTTACTCACCGAGACGCCTCGGCTAATCTGATCCGATATCTGCCTTGTCTTTTTCCGCACCACGTCCGACGCCTCTGCACCTGATCCTAGAATCGCACACAAGTAAATAAGATGATAGATAAATGATAGTTGCGGATACAAACGATACCAGTCAACCACGTGTCCTAACTAGACACGCACACACTTGGTGCACAAAACGCGCTCGCGACAACGCCACAAACCACAACTAGGGTCGCTATACGTGACAACTACCAAGCCTAGAACCCAATTACACCAATCACGCATCCACGACACAATAAATACTATATGAAATAGGTTATAAATCATCAAAACCTCAAACTCAATTAAAAGCTATTTATTCCGAAAACCTAGTAAGCTACAACCACCATTTTACTTCAAATCTAGATGTTTTAACAAATCTAGTGGCCACAACGCTCACTTAATATCTTAATTAGGCCACACAATTTCTAACTATATTTTAATTTCACCTATTTACACACTAATTATAAACTTAGTTTGCAAAATTACATAATTTGGACGAATTTTAAAGTAACAATTAGCAAATTAACAATTAGACTAGATTTTTCAAGTCTTTAAATATAAATCTACACTTAGCTAACTTGATTTATTGATAAAACCCTAACTTTTAATTCAAACCCTTCTCTTGAAACCCAAATCTTGCAATAAAACCACATTTAAACACCTAAATAGATTAGATTGAAGTAATTTAGCAACAAATTAACCATGGGGTTAGTATTTATACCTCACAATATTGTAGATCTAACTTGCTTCCTTGCCTCCAAACAAGCTTCCTTGCTCCTAGACCCATACTAGTTTGGCTAAGGAAAAATGGTTAAAGGTTTAATTAGCAGTTTGTGGAATTTTGTGTGGATTTTTTGAATGAATTTTGTGGATTTTGAAGTGGAAAATGGGATGAAGAATTGGTGGTGCAGCATGGGGAGGGCTCGGCCAGCAGCCATGAGAGAAAGAGAGAGAGAGAGAGAGAGAGAGAGACAGAGTAGTGTGTGGATGTGTGTAGAAACATACCAATTATTACCTCTTTTACTTATTTCCTTAATTATTAAATTTTCTTTTATTTTATTTTTAAACCTAGACTTCTCTAGAACCTTGGAGTCAATTAAAGAAAGAAGTATCATGCTACAAACTTGATCCTAATTTTTCATGGTGCACAAATTTATAATTAACCCATTCCAATTTGTAATTATCACCAATTTAATGTATATGTGAAAGATTAAAACAATATTTGAAATTAATTAATTTAGAAAAATATTTAAGTAAACTAGCAAATTATAAGTGACTAATTAGATACCAAATACTCGCAATAACATAGCTAAAATAAGTATAATTAAGTCTATGTTAAAAAATAATTATATCTTGGTTTTTACGGAAAACACATATTATATTACTGATTATCCGAAAATTCCCCTAAACGATTTTCAAAACGTTACACTCTAGCTCGACATTCCTTCTCAGTGCAAACACGACGTAAACAAAGACCCAATGGTCGAAAAAAATGGAGTAACAGCAAAATCCTAACTCCAAGTCTTGACGGTTCATATACAACCTAGGGACCATCCTGGCGCTCCCTCTCATTTCAGCAGGATGCGGACACAGCTATCAAATGAAATTGGAGCAATGGCATATTCCTAGCTTCGGACTTCAATTGCAAAACATGCAGCATAGAGGTCCTACAGATATTTACCCTATTTCAGCAAATAATCGGCACGACATCGTCAAAGCAAAATGAAGTGACGGAATATTCCCAGCTTCGGGTCTCGACGGCAACTCATATTGTAACACCCTAGTTCATTTATACCAGTTCTATTTTGAGTATTTCTTTATTTATGGTATTTTCCTGATTTATCGTGTTTTGGGTGCGAATAGTGTATTTGACATCTGTATTTGCATCCGACCCGACCCGCTTGCTGGAAACCCGTCTTGATTCCTGTTTATGTTTATCCCGGCTTGTTATGTGGATCCGTACACTTTCATTTTTTATACTGCATACTGGCATAGTATCTGGCATCTGCATTTTTTAATATAACATATAAAGTCAATTAAGGTATTTTAAAAATATATAGCATGGCCTGCATGATACCCCTAACCCTGTCGTAGCATCCGCGCATCTTGTTCGCGTCGTGTTCAGTGAAACAGACTCATTTGGATGGCTACGTGCACGTGCGTGCATCCGTTCTTGGGGGTATGCTTTTTCGTGACCCGGATATCCTATTTTGATGTTGGTCGACACGTATATTTTCCGTATTTTAAAACTGGATTTTTAGACCCGACCCGGGCGTGTTTTGGACTATTTTTTTATTAGTTAAAATATCAAATTTTATTAATATTATATTTAACTGTTAAATATTTTACATTTAAAATTTTCTAAATATTTTAAAGATTTTTAAATCTTTTCTTAAACAGAACACACTCACTCTCTCTTCTCTCGATCTCACTGTTCCTTTCTCTCTCTCTACCTCCCTTTCTCTCTCCTCTCGCGCGAGATCCCGTCACCGCCTTCCTCTATTGTCACCTCCCTTCTCCTTCTCCTTCTTTTTTATAAACATGTTACCGCCTCGTCTTCAGAAAGAACCCTAACCCTAGCCTTCACCCTCGTCCATCTCCCCGACCTCATCTCCTCCTCGACCTCCTCCCTCTCACTCTCCTCCTCACCTCGACCACCTCATCACATTTTTACCGATCTTCCCAAACCCTGCAACCCAACACCAGAACCTGCACACCCGAACCCAACACTGCACCCCGCCGGAGCTCGTCGCCGTCGTCTCCCATTGCCTACCCTCTGACTACAGAGCACCCAATCCCAGACCAACTTCTTCTTCTTCTCCTCTCTTCTTCTTCTCCTTTCTTCTTTTTCTTTTCTTGATTTCTTGATTCCGTTTTCGGTGATCACCGCCGATCCAGGCAACCCAGTGTACGTCCCCAGCCAGCGTGGTTACCTTCTTGCCTTGCCTGGACCTGTCCCGTGTGCCGTGTGTGCGTTGTGACGTTTACCCGACGTCAGACGTACCGTACGCAACCGTCGTGAGATCCGTTCAGGAAAGTTCATCTTGCTACATGCTATGATACATATTTTGCATCCATATGAATAAAAATATCATATGTTGATTACATTGTACATCCATATTAATGTTTTACTGTTTTTGGATACCCGTATGCATCCATATAATTTATTATATATGTAGCTGCATCTACAGATCATATTATTTCATGTTACTGTTGTATTAGTACCCCATGCTTGATAATGTGCATCCTACATAGTCATGGAGCTGTAGATGTAACCCCTGATAGATATTTGTGCATCCGTGTTTTATTGTGTATCCATACCATTAATTTTATATATCTAGTTGCATGCCATGTCATATTAATTCATATTACTGTTACATTAGTACCCCATGCTTGATAATGTGCATCCTACATAGTCATGGAGTTGTAGATATAACCCCTGATAGATATTTGTGCATCCATGCTTTTACCGTACATCCATTCTGTTACCGTGATTCGATCTTGATACATTTTACTATTGGGCACCCATTTGATACACTGTGCACCCCTGACATGACCTGATTCACCATTGCTTGACTTGATACCTGATCCTGTTCCTAATGCCGACATTCCTGACTTGTTGTCCCGATGGACATATCCTGTTGTCTTCATAGATAAAGCTGTACCTGATTGATCCTGTGTTGGCATTAGCTCCAGATTTATCAATACCTGACTTGAACACATAACTTAGGGGTAAGGGGAAATCAATGATGAAACCTGAATTGTAACTCAACAGTTCGATACTTATACTGATCAGTTTTATGGGCTGGGCCAGCCCCAGGATGCTGCCGCTGACATCATTCATCTGTACATGTTTCCTGTTTAATGCCTAGCGGCATGTCTTGGATTTCAGCCCGAGAATCTGGACCGTGGTCCTGGGCACGCACGAGATACTATTGAGTTACATCGACGATTTATTAAATTGATTTCACAGACTTGAGAGTAGTTAACCCAGTAGTTTAGTTCAGGTTACTCACCGCACGTCACATGTGCTTATACCCTTCACTGTTCCTTATTCGTGTTACTGTTATACTTTTATTACTGTTCATACTCATGCCTGCATATCTTGTTACCTCCTGATTATATTATTGTTGATATTATGACGCACTGACGTCTGGGTTTTGCATGGCCCAGATCCTCTAACTTTGTCGCAGGCCGATCAGGAGTACTTCAGCCGACAGGCCGAGCAGTGAGGATCCTGTCAGTATTTAGTTTAGTTTAGTTTTCTTCCAGCATTTTCATTTCCTGATGTGAGCCCGTATTTGAGACGTACTTCCAGATGTTATTGTTATTTGGATTTATTGCTTCCGCATATTATTTCTTGACTCATTTATTCTGGCATATGGACATGTACTAGATAGTTTAGTTTATTTCTACTATTCTTGATATCTATAGACAGCCGTAATGTGACTGTGAAGGGATGTTTCCTAGCTACAGGTAGCATGGTTGGCTCTGTCACGTGCCAATCTTAGCGCATTCTGGGAAGCGGGGCGTGACACATATAAAACTTAAAAGACTATCGGAAATCATCCCACACCAGAGCGGAGTGGTTATGACTCATCGGGGCTCCAAATTGAGCCTAATCTCAAGTAAGAAGCGTCATGGAAAATTCCTAACGTTTGCTCTTCTGACGATAATATGAGCTAAGGAGATTACTTGAAGACGTTTTGTCCAGCTTCCGAAGGGATCAGAGACACGACAGTCGCGGGGTTATTCGAACAACAACTTGAAGATTGCATATCGAGGAATACATCAGCCAACGCAACGGTACCACGGACTAAAACCCTAGTACCACAAACCTAACGGACCTCTGTCGTAAGGAATGGAGGTTATCTACAAATAACGTTAGGATAAGTTTTCCTGTAAACCCAAGAGAGGTAAACTAAAAACACTCCGAAATGAGTACATAAACTAGAGACTCTGAAATGAGCGAATAAACTACAAACTCCGAAATGAGCAAATAAACTACAAACTCCGAAATGAGTGAATAAACTACAAACTCCGAAATGAGTGAATAAACTACAAACTCCGAAACGAATAAATAAACTAGTAAGCTCTAAATTAAGACATCGGACACAGAGGAGCACATGCAAAAAATATGAGTTCTTTATTCATAAATCAAAATGGTTTACATTTATGTAAAGAAAAGTGGAAAATACAATTTTAACTGTTAAGAAGGCGGGGCTTTCAATAAATTGGCAACCCACTCACTTTCTTCCCGCAGCTCCTCCTCGCGTGCCACTACTGCAGTTAGCCTCGATTCAACTTGAGCCCGTTGTTGCAAACATGATGAAAGCTTCTCAGCGATTTCCCGCTTTGCAACCTCGCAACCTCGCATGTCCTGCTCGGTAAAGTCGAGATTCTGCCCCAGCGCCAGTCCATTAGAAATGCATTGTTGGAGGTTTTCGAAAATAACTCGCAGCTGCATGGCATTCGCTTCGACCTGGGCGCGCAATTGGATGGATTCACCAGAAGCTGTTTCATGATCCTTTCGCTTCAAGGCTAAATTTTTCTTGAAGTATTGAATGGAAGCGACACTTTGCTCGATCCAAGCGATCAGTTGAGCCTTCGAGGTTCATACCTCGGGAGTAAGATGCTTGTGCTTGATCTTATGGAGACAAGCCTCAATCCACTTACCATAGTTAACCATAATGCCGACAAAATCTTCATTGTGGAAATTCACAAGCTTCGCCAGCATCGGGTTGATCTCGTCAGCAAAACTAGCGGCAGAAGTGAGAGCTTCAACGTTAAAATCTTTGATGAATTCACTCAGCATTCGCCTGCTATTTGCCGCACTCCTGAAAGATTGACGCTTAGGAAAGGGCCTTGTGGGCATGGAAATGCGAGACTCATAGGGAGTCAAAGCCGGTGTAGCTGCTGCAGAATAAATCATGCACAAAAAAGGTCAGATTTCAACCTGAAAAGTAAAGAAGAATGCTGATAGACAAGATCTACCATACCAGTGGTCAAATGTGGCAGGGAAAGGAGCACAGGAGGCTCGGTTATTCCTTCTCTCTCCCCCTTGAGCTATGATGATGTGGTAAATAAGAGGAAATCTTAGCAAGAGAAAGTTTACTCGTGGAAAGATGAAATAATAGGTGAAGAATATACTAACCAACGACTGAAAGGGGAACAAATTCTGATTGGAAGGTGAAATGCGGGCTTAACATCTGGTGTAAGCGGTCAAAAAGCACTCCTGCAGGATTGCAACAATATATGGTTAATACAGGGAAACAGTATCTACACTGAAACAAGAAATGAGGGATCTCTACCTTCCGTCATTAAACCCGAGAGAACTCGGGGGGACACAGAAGAGAGGGGTGGAACAATGACAATCGTAGCCACGGCTGACAGCGATTCTTTTATTAGCACAGCGTCGGGGTCTACCACGCCTGTATTCAGAATAAAGAAAATATCAGCAGAAATGTTTAATGGGATGGAGAAACCAAAAGTAATAGCTCGAGGTATACTTGATTGGAAGAAAATCATAACAGGGTCTGGAGCATCACCAGCCTCAACGGCTTCCTCAGTTTCCATCATCATCCGGAAGATGGATTCGGCATCCACACCTTCGTCCTTTGAATCAATAAGGGCCGTTGTTATGCTCGCATCACCCGCCGATATCGGGGATCCATGAGAGGAGGAAGCGGCAATCGGAACAGTCCTAAATTCGAAAAGAATGCCTGATACTCCAGGCACTTCAAGCGCTGGCACTTCGCCCGCCACGTCACCACCTGAATTCGGCTCTGTTGAAAAAAAAAGAGTGTTATAATTCAAGGAAAAAGGACTGCTATCAGGTTTCAATAAGGTATTGTGCACTGTTTTACCTTGAAGCGACCGCTCGGCCTCTTCGCGAGCCGCATGCGCAACCTGCCTTTGAGCGGTGGATAAGGCAGAAGAAGCATCCTCCATGCAAATGTCAGAAGGTCGAGTACCACTCGAACCCGCGTCTGCTGCCAGATTAGCCTGATGCTCCCTTGTGGCATGCTTTTTGTGCTTCCTCTCGGCTTTGGCTGTATGGAAGGAACTCCTCAGGACCTCCGACAGAGGAGAATCTTCATCCAGATCAGGCTCGGCCTCGGGACATATTGCAACATCCGTCATCGGCTGCTTCACCGACGCCTCCCGTGGCGGCCAGGGGAGGACCTCAGCCGTAACCGGTGGCTCTAAAGGCTCTTCCGCACCATCACCCGAGGTTGACATTGTACTCGGAACAACATGGGCTGCGGTGGTTCCTGTAACAAGAAAAGGAAAGGAGTCAAGTTGTGAATAAAATAAACTGAATATGTAAAGGTGTCATGAAATAAATCATACCAAGACCCATGGAAGCGCGACGCCTCTCCGCCTCCTCAAACGTTTTGAGGGACTCCAAGAGAGCCTCCTCAGTGGAGATTCCTGTTAAGAGAAGGGCATTAGTAAAGCATAATAAATTCATAAAAATGGATATATACAGGAGAGTATAAATGAAATATACCAGATGCCGCAAAAGAAGCTAACGCCGCTTGCTCACGGGCCAGTCTTTCAGAAGCCTCGATAGCAGCTTGAAGGTCAGTAGCAGAAATAGGAGTTTCGAATAGACCAACGTTGGTGCCATACTCAGACAAGCCTTCGCTATAGGGAGCATGAGGCTCTTAGCTGAAGACAACATTAGCTGAGAACAGAGATTTCTTCTTTTCTGCGAGCTGGCACCAACCCCCGACGACAACAGCTTCCGCTTAACGGGCTTCTTCGGACGTCGGGTTCCGATCTCCGAGCCAATACCCGACTCGGGGGACGCAGCAGCCACTACAGCCACAGGAGCATTTACCTCCGGTTGAGGCTTATCTGGAAAATCTCATGGAACCACAACTGCGCTGCTTCCCCTCAAAGAAGGAAGCACAACCGCTCGTCGCTACAGCGGGACCGCTGGATTACTGGCTGGGATAACATCTTTGTGGTCAAGCAGCAGCCGCCTCTCCTCTTTGATGACAATGCCCATTGCATGCTGGTACCAAGCAACGTAAGCATTCGAGGCCCTTAGAATATGATTCGGCTCGCCGATGAGGAAATGTGACCCCGTATTCAGACGCATGAAATGATGCGTCGTGTTGTGAACACCTTCCTCAATAGTAACAGGATCCACGATGAACAACTCGAGGGGAACGCCGTTGTAACCCGATTGCTGAGCGAAACGGTGTGGGTTATATCTCATGAACAAAGCCAAGGCGTTCTGTCTGAATACCAGGAAACCCAGCCTGATAGAATACAAGTGGACAATCTCTCAGGCCTTCAATGCAGAAGCTCCATCCTTGAAAATGTCGTGAAGCGGCTGGATTTCTTTGGAAGATTCCTTGCCGATGGTCAGGACTCTGTCAACGAAGGTCATGCTGTCCCCGACCATGCGCGGGCGAAGAAGCAATCGTCGGGCCTCCTGCTGTGTTGGGTCTAGAGACGAAGCATCGACCAAGTGCATGACCCGAGGAAAATTGTATCCTTCATAAAACCTGGGTCATTTATGCACGCCAAAAGCACCCGGCACATGCATCTTGATCCATGAGTTAAAATAATGCAGTGGAAGATTTACGGGCTTTAGACCCGGCTGAGTAGTGTCGGCCGCTAGACTCAGGCCATGATATAAGTGAGCCAGACCTGCAACCCCAACGGCCAGGCATGTCCCCGCCACAATACGGCAAGCCGGAGAAAAGATAGACAGTCTTATATAACGAGGATGCATCGGAAGTGCGAACTAGCTCAGCCACAAGTCGATGAACCCCAGGAAGAATGTTTCCTCATCAATGTCCGGAGCGGCGACCTCTACGAAAGAAACGATCGGGGTATCCAGAATAAAAAATTGCTTTAAATCTGCTTCCGCGGTCGGTAATATGTCCAAGCCAAATCCGAACGGATCATCAAGCTTGGCGAACTTCGTAGCTTTCTTCAGCAAAGCCTCCGGACGAAAGAAACAGGCGATGAAATCTGTAAAGCTAACTCCGTACCCACCAGACTCCAAGAATAAGCTCTCGTATATGTTCAATACCTTGATCAAGCTTGGAAACTTGTATTGAACGACATCCTCTGGGGTACGACCCATCACCACTGATTCTGTAGCAAAGATGTACTTGTCAGGGGGAAGTATCTCCTCATAATGTTCCCTTTTGACGGGTAATCCAGATATCTCCGTGAATTCCTCCAATGAGATTGATGCCTCTCGATCTGATAATAGAAATGTGTGGGTCGGAATATTTTATTGCTCCAGAAAAGACTTAACCCACCATACATAAGGAGTATGGTAATAAAAGAGGGATGCGTAGATTGCTGGATATAGCCCGGTCTTCAGCAGCAGTGACTTTTTGGCCGACAGAATGTAACGGGCCCACTGTAGATAACCAGCCGAATGATGGGGGGTCATTCCTATCGTATAAACCTGCCCCAAGGACGCTCTTCCCCTTGGTATATGCGATGACCCAGAATTTCTAGGGCCATCGGCGGCTGCACGGGTATTGATGCCATGGAAGGTTGGAGACGACCTTCCGAGATCCAGTTGACCTCTTCCAATGCATAAATAACCGACGGAGGGTCGACGTAATGAACCGACGGGGTCGGTTTTGACGGTGCTGCACAGGTAAAACTGCACCGACTCCGGATAATCTGACTATACCATGACCCCCATAAATGAAGAGACTTCTGCTATGGGTCATAGTCCCGAATGAGCGCAAAAAATTTCCAATTTGTAGGTGCATCGGCGAAAGCACTCTCCGAGCGAACGAAGGGGAAGGAGGAATCAGAAGCCATAGTACCTATAAAAAGAGGGGTTAATTATGGACACAATGTTCAAGGCCTTAGCATTTTTCAGTACACCCAAATTTGTACTACATTCTATCATGTTAAAATCACCACAGTCCAAAGATAGAGGGACAATGGGCCCCACAAAATCAAAGGTGATGCCTTATCAATGATGAGACATGCACCCATTGTGAGAATCCAAAAGGATTCTCATTAAATGAGAGATCTCATTGAGCTGTGGAGTTAAACTCCCAATATTCTCAAAAAAGGGAATGAGTTTTACAGCAGGTTCAAATATGTAAGAAGAACCCTAAAAAGAAAATAAGAAAAGGGAATAAAATTCCCAAAAGAATTTTCTCAGAGCTAAGCTCTGTAGAACAAACTAGAATTAAATTCCTCTGATAAGGAGATAAAATCTCAGAAATCCCCACGGGTAATAGAATTAAATTCCAAACATCCCTCAAAGATCAAAGTCACTAAAAGGGAAAAACCCTAAAATCTCTAAGACCCATGGTCTACCCAACTAACAGTTTTAAGATCTGTGAGAGATCGTTCCAAGAAAAGAGCAAGGCTCTGTTAATGGGTTGAAAACCCAAAATGAGAAGAGGTTCTTCTAAGAGTTTCTTAAGAGTTAAATCATAGTCATAATTCTTACCAATTTTTGACAGAGTTTAACTTTGAGAGAGTTCTGTGAACAGAGATTTAAGCTCTGAGGAGAGAATTAAATTCTCAAGGAAGAAGAAGATGATTGGGACGACAGTCATCTCAAGGGCCAAATGCCCTATTTATATACGGAAATAAATAAACTAAATATCTCTAATAATACACATTCAATTCTTCACTGCTCGGCTTGATTTTTAAAGTACTCATGTTCAGCCTGCGATAAAGGCAGAGGGACTGGGCTATACAAAGCACAGACATCAGTGCATCATAATATCAAAATAACAGTCATAACCAGGATATAACGATATAAATAAATATGAATATTAATGAATAATACAGATATGAAACAGTAAGGTATGTGTATGTATGTGTAACCTAAAGTCTGTACTTCTAGATTATCTATTTAAAAAGTCTTTGAAATTAATTTAATGGAATCGTCGATGTAACTTAATAGTATCTCGTGCGTGTCCGGGACCACATTAAAGATTCTCGGGCTGAATCTAAGATGTGCCGCTAGGTAGTAAACATGTAACATGTACATATGAATGATGTCAGCAGCAGCATCCCGGGGCTGGCCGAGCCCGTAAAGACTGATCAGTATAAGTATCGAACTGTTGAGTTACAAGTCATGTTTCATTATTGATTTCCCCTTACCCCCGAGGTTTTTGTTCAACTCAGGTATTAATAATATGAATCTAATGCCAACACAGGATCAAGCAGATACAGCTTCTGCTTATGTAGAAAACAAGTCACGTCCGTCAGGACAACAAGTCAGGATTGTCGGCATTGGCAATAATATCCAAGTAACAAATCAAGTAATGTGTCGTGAACATGTCATGTGATGTATATAAACCAAATAGATGCCATATGTGAAAATGTAATCAATATTGGAACATGGTAAACATAACTGTTACCAAGATGCATATGTATCTATCTGTAATAACCATTATACGTCCATTACTATTTATGATGTAAACTAGATAACATGTTGTACTGATGTAGTAGTATAATGATATCATGATGTTCCGGCATGCAATTAGATATGCTATTATCAGTACAGATACGAATGGATACTTTAAAACTGTAAATCGGTAATAGTTGCTGAATAATAAAACACATGTACTATTTTTATTCATACAGATATTGATAAAATATAACACAGCATGTTGCAAGGTAAACTTGACTAATCGGATCTCACGTCAAGATACGAATGCTACATCTGACGTCGAAATAACATCGTGATGAAAACTATGCGCACACAGGACTGGATCTGGTTGAGCAGCGACGTGACATGGTGATTAGGCTGGACGACGACGGTGATTGGATCGTCTGGATCGTCGGCGACGCGTGCAACTCTGGCGAGAAGGCCGGAATATTCAAGAAAAGAGAAAAAGAAAGAAAGAAGAATAAATAAGAGAGAAGAAGTTGCTGTGGGTTCTAGGGTGGCGAGGACAGAGGAAAGGGAGCAAGGCGACGGCATGGCGACGACGAGGGTTGCCGTCGGCGACAAGGTGGCTATGGGTTTCTTAAGTTGATGTTGGTCTTCGGAGGTTGTCGAAGGTGGTGGTGGTGGTGTCGAGGATAGGAAAGGGATGAGGAGGTGAAGGTGCGGATGTGGGTGATGTCGACGGCGAGTTTCCGGCGCTAAGGATGGAGGTTTCTTGAGTTGGCGTTGGTGCAGGGTGTCGGGGAGAAGTCATCGGGGTTATGGGTTCTCGAGGATGGAGATGGAGAGGAGGTGTAGGTGGTGAGGGTGAGGGCGAGGAGACAAGGTGGTGGTGATCGGCGGTGAGGTCAACGGTGAGGTGAGGGCTAGGGATTTTTTGGTTTCGTCGCGAGGAGGGGAAAGAAAGGAGAGAGAGGAGAGATTTAAATATTAGGTTTTATATTATTACATATATATATATATATATATATATATATATATATATTTAAAGAGAGAGTGAGACAGAGGGATGGAGAGAGAAAGCGCGTGAAGAGAGAGGGAGAGAGAGGATAGAGAGAATATGATATATTAATTAGTTATTAAATATATTATGCATATATATTATATATAAGTAACATTTTAGTTTAAATATTATTATAATATATTTAGTTTAGGTTTAAACAGTTAATATCAAAATACTCCGAATATTACCCGGGTTTCTTCTAAAAATCTAGTTTTAAAATATAGAGAATATGCGTATAAGTTAAAATCATAATGGGATGTCCAGTTAATAAAAATGCATACCCTTAAATACGGATCTAAGTAAATATACGTAGCGATCCAAATGAGTCTGTTTTAGCAATTTGGACATGAACGCGATGTATGGATGAAAACATATGATATGGGGTATGATAACATGCCACGCTAGATATTAAAATAAATTATTTGGTTATTATTTGTATTATTTAAAAGATATGCGGATAAAAAATATATCATATAAGTGTGTATAGAATCTAGATATGCACGGATCCTTTGTACTAGCAAAGATATGACGTAATCTAGAAGCATGATGGGTTTCCAATATGCGGGTCGGGCGGATACTAACCACAGTTACCAAATGCACTATCCGCACCTAAAAGAAATAATAAATGAGAAGTTTTCACAAAATTTGAAAATACCCTAATAAAATATCGTATATATGCACTAGGGTGTTACACACATCTTAAGATAAAGACAAACCAAAATAGTATACTACCGTATCGAGTCTTTATCAATGTGTAAAAGCAATATAAAGCAGTAAGAAAAATAAATAGACACGTTCAGATAAAGACAACTCAAATAGTATACTATAAAATTGAGTAAAATTGTTCTGTACATACATATCCCCAGCATCCTATACAATACAGGCCTCTAGGGCATACATATCCAACAATCTCCCACTTGCACTAAGGTATGTAATTGGCGTACTGAATACCCAACGTCTGCTCTAGGGCCAGTTGTTGGCGTATCGCATACCCAACATCTTAAAAAGTAGCTCGAACTGCGCTTAAGAGAGGGCCTTGGTAAATGAATCCGCCGTGTTGTCTTTCGTATCTACTCTCCGGACCTTGATCTCCCTGATCAGGTGATACCGCCTCAAGATATGTCTGGATTTCTGATGGGACCGTAGTTCCTTCGCTAAAACCATAGCCCCATTGTTATCACAATACAAAGGTAATGGATTTACAATGGACGGAACCACCTCAAATTCAGTAATGAACTTCTTCATCCGGACCGCTTGTTTTGCGGTATCGTTGGCAGCAATGTATTCAGTCTCTATCGTCGAGTCTGCGACGGTGTCTTGTTTGGAGCTCTTCCAACAGACTGCTTCTCCGTTGAGTTTAAACACAAAACCCAAGACAGACTTACTGTCATCCTTGTTATTTTGAAAGCTTGAGTCGGTAAAATACTCCACCTGGAGGTCCCCATTACCGTAAACCAAGAACATCTTCTTAGTCCTTCTCAGTTACTTAAGAATGTTCTTCACAGCTGTCTAATGATTCTCACCTGGGTTTGACTGATACCGGTTCACCATGTTAAGCGCGTATGCTATATCTAGTATGGTACATAGCATCGCATATATTATAGATCCTACCGCCGAAACATAGGGTATAATGCTCATGCGAGCCCTCGTTTCATCAGGCTTAAGAGACATATCTTTGGAGAGGGTGATTCCGTGCAAACTGGGTGTAGGGTGTTTTTCGTCATCCCATTGAGATGGGAATACGCGTCGCTTGTTAAGCGTACTACAGATTCCCCCTGCTTAGGGTAGACATGGGTTTATTGATTATGGGGATCCGAATCTTCGGCAGCCATGGACTAAGCTGTCGTTAATTACCCCTCGTCTTTGGAGCGAGGGAACCTCCGATTGACGGGTCAAATTGGTCATGCGAATTCAATGTGCAGTGTGTGTATGTGTGTCTTGAGGGGTTTTGGATATACCAGGGGCCTCGTAAAGTTTATGGGGGTCCCGTGGGTGCCAACGCCTCACGTGTCCAGCATGCGTGGGTGCCAACGCCTCACGTGTCCAGCACGCGGGCGTCGAGCGCTGGGGGAAAAAGATGCTTAGTCCCTATGCTAGGAGTTGTACTCCCAATTGACTTTTGGAGTTAAACTCCTAAAAAAGAGGACAAAAGGGCTTAGCCCCTGCACTGGGAGTTGTACTCTCAAAAATAAAGATTTATTATTTTATATATATATATATATATATTATTTTTTTGTGGAGTGAAACTCCCAAGATATTTTCGGAGATGATGAAAAGGGGCTCATTTCTTCTCCCTTGAGCCCTAGATCTTCTCTTGAGCTTTGGATCTTCCCAAAGTGCGATTTTGGAAATGGGTCTCCTTCTTCCTTCTCTCTATTGGCTGTATCTTGAAGAAAAGGAGGGTGAGACTTAAAAATCTCCTCTTTTAGAGATTTGATGGAAGATTTGAGTTCCCCCTCAAGGGTTTTATGGTGAAAAACTATTTATTTTTGGGAAAGAAATAGTTGAACTCTTGATTTAATTTAGAAAAGGGGAAGAAGGTTTAGAACCTTGATGAAGGGGAAAGAGGCACAAACCCTAGCTTTTAAGAGGAATGAAAAAAATGTTTTTTTCATTTCATTATCATGTTGCCTTATATAGGCTTACAAATTTACACATAGCCCCTTCGGCTTTACAAAATGGTATTTTGCCCATCCCATGCCTCATGTGCTTATTTCTTTTTGCAAATGAACCATTGGCTTTACAAAAATTTGGCTTTATGCCCATTTTTCTTACATTTATTCATAAAAATTATATCAAAATTATATATTATATAATTTTCATATTGGAATGGAAGAGGCCGGCCGTGGGGCTCGACTTGGGCATGGGCCTACTTAACCTGGGTTTGGGCCCGCTTATTTGGGGTTGACTTTGATTTTGACTTGGTCAACCGGGGTGTAATTTTTGACCCTAACAAAGTTCCCCCCATCAATAAATGCGCACCGCGTATATGAGTTGTGTGCATGAAATTGATGGATCTTGGAGTTGGACTTCGAGGTGGAACATCATTCCGGGGGCGGAGCATCATTCCAGAAGCATAATTCCGGTGATCGGAGCATAATTCCGGGGATCGGAGCATAATTCTGAGGATCAGAGCATAATTCCGGGATTGGAGCATCATTCCGAAAAGAAAAGCATCATTCCAGGGATCAGAGCATAATTCCGAAGAGCGGAGCATAATTCCGGGGATCGGAGCATAATTATGACATGGGACAGGTGTATCCTGAGATGAAGCTTAGTTCCGGCATAGGGCAGACATTCTGAACGAAGTATAGCTCCGATACAGAGGTTGATTCCGAGTCGAAGAATAATTTCGACAGGGAAGATAGATACTCCGAGGCAAAGCATGATTTCAGCATGGGGTGCACTCTGAGACGAAACATGATTCCGACGCAGAGGTCAATTCCCAAGTGAAGCATAATTCCGACAGGGAAAGAAGGTACTCCGAGGCGAAGCATGATTTCGACACAGGGTATACTCTGAGACGATGCATGATTCTGCCGCAGAGGTTGTTGGTTTACTTGATTCGGGGTCAGAGCATAATTCCGATGAGGAGGTCATTGGTTGACTTGATTCCAAGACGGAGTATAATTCCGATGGGGAGGTCATTAGTTGACTTGATTCCGAGACGGAGCATAATTTCGATGGGGAGGTCATTGGTTGACTTGATTTCGAGATGGAGAATAATTCCGACGGGGACATTGGTTGACTTGATTCCGAGATGGAGCATAATTCTGACAGGGAGATCATTGGTTGACTTGATTTCGAGTCGGAGCATAATTCCGACGGGGAGGTCATTGCTGCCTTTTTTACGACTTGGACGGTCGGTGCTGCCCTTTTTGCGACTTGGACGGTCGGTGATTGATTTGACTTGCTCCGCTTCTTGCGGTGTCAGGGATTGGATTTGACTTACTCCGCTTTCTACGGTGTTAGTAGTTGAAGTCTACTTACTCCGTTTTTTGCGGTGTCGAGATTCGACTTGTTTCTGAAGTGGAGCTTGATTCCGCCAGGGAGGTCGTTGGTTGTCTTGCTGAGTTGATATAATTTGGTTTGACATCAGCATCGCTACACTGGAATATGGTACCAGGAGTGAATCATCATTTGCCATGAGAGGATTTGGGGATTTTGGTTTTGGTTTGGTATCAGCACCGCTACACTGGAATATGGTACCGGGAGCGAATCATCATTTACCATGAAGGTATTTCCTTCGTTCCCAGTTTAACGACTTAGGGGTCATCTGTTTCTAGTTTAACGACTTAGAGGTCATCTGTTCCCGGTTTAAAGACTTAGGGGTCATTTGGGTCGAAAGTTTAGAATTTTTGGGTAAGGGTCGGTATCAGCGTTGCTAACACTGAAGCACAGGTGCCAAGAGAAATTCATCATTTTCCTTTCTCTGTTGAGAAGCGATGGCTTAGAAGACAGGTTTAGATCCCTATCAACTAAGACTTTTCAATTTTATGAGCCGTAAGGGTCCCATAAAAGCATTTTCTCCCTACAAGTCGAAAGGATCTCGTAGGTGTACTTTCTCCTTAGGAGTCGTGGGGACTCCCAAGTGTGTTTTTCCTTTATGAGTCGTAAGGATTCCACGAAAGTGTTTTCTTACGAGTTGAGAGGATCTCGTAAGTTTGTTCTCCTCATGTATCATGAGGACACATGAGTGGATCTTCCTAAATGGAGCATAATTCCAAGGGCGAAGACCGGCCGTGTGACTGGTGATTGCGGTAGGGTATGGGTGTGATGAGAATTATTTAATCCCATGGATTGTATATGGTAGCCAGTTTGGGGACCAACCGTAGGGCTGGGAGAATTTTAGGACTTTGTTGGCGTCTGCATCGCTGCACTGGAATATGGTACCAGGAGTGACTCATCATTCTCCGTTGAGATATTCAGGGATTTAAAATTTTGGTTGGCGTCTGCATCGCTGCACTAGAATATGGTACCACGAGCGACTCATCATTCGCCATTTAAGGATTTGGATTTTGGTCAGCGTTTGCATCGCTGCACTGGAATATGGTACCAAGAGTGACTCATCATTCGCCATTTGAGGATTTGGATTTTGGTCGGCGTCTGCATCGCTGCACTAGAATATGGTATCAGGAGCGACTCATCATTTGTCTTTGGAGTTTTTTTACCGCGATTGCTCTATCATTTCAGCTTTTCTCATCGCGAAGGTCGCGATTGCCCTATCATTTCGGGTATTCATCCGCGGTTGCCCCATCATTTTGGCTATTTATTTTCATTTTTATTTTACTCGCTGATTTTTATTGCGAGTTGCCCCCATCATTTCGGCTTTATTTATTTACACATTTTTTTTCATCCCCGGTTTAACGACATAGAGGTCGATTGTTGCCAGTTTAACGACATGGTGGTCGATTGTTCCCAGTTTAACGACGCGGTGTTCCCAGTTTAACGACGTGGTGGTCAACTGTTCCCAGTTTAACGACATGGTGGTCAATCTTTGGAGCCTGGGCTTGTCCGTGGAGACATTTTTTGCGTCCGAAGATTGCAATTGAAAATTGTTAACCTGCAAATAGAAGCATGATTTTAGTACATGCAATCGATATGTATATTGATTGAGTTCGCATGAACTTTTAACCCAAAATATGGGAGAAGAGATTGGTCCCACTGGGCGTGCCAGATTCTGTAGGGTGTTTTTCGTCACCCCATTGAGATGGGTGCTTGTCAGGCGTACTACAGATTCCCCTTGCCTAGGGTAGGCGGGGGTTTATTGATTGTGGGGATCCGAATCTCTGACAACCACGGACTAAGCTGCCGTTAGTTACCCCTCGCCTTTGGAGCGAGGGAACCTCTGATTGATGGGTCAAACTGGTCATGCGAACTCAATATGCAGTGTGCGTGTGTGTATCTTGAGGGGTTTTGGATATATCGGGGGCCTCGCAGAGTTTACGGGGGTCTCGTGCAGAGTTTACGAGAAAAGTGTTGTGGAATGTGTATATATATATATAAAAGAGGGAAAATAGCATCCAAAGGACGCGTGGGTTCCCGCGCCTCACATGCCCAGTACGCGGGCGCCGGACGCCGAGCGCCGGACGCCTCGCGTGCTTGGTACGCGGGCGCTGAGTGCCATCGTCTCACGTGCTTGGCACGCGTGCGCCGGGTGCCAGCAGGAAAAAGGGACTAAGCCCCTATATTGGGAGTTGTACTCCCAATTGACTTTTGGAGTTATACTTCTGAAAAAGAGGACAGAGGGGCTTAGCCTCTGCACTGGGAGTTGTACTCCCAAAAAGAAAGATTTATTATTTTATATATATATATATATTATTTTTTTGTAGAGTTAAACTCTCAAGATATTTTCGGAGATGATGAAAGGAGACTCCTTTCTTCTCCCTTGAGCCCTGGATCTTCTTTTGAGCTTTGGATCTTTCCAAAATGGGATTTTTGGAGATGAGTCTCCTTCTTCCTCCTCTCTATTGGCTGGATCTTGAAGAAAAGGGGGGTGCGACTTAAAAATATCCCCTTTTAGATATTTGATAGAAGATTTGAGTTCCCCTTCAAGGGTTTTATAGTGAAAAACTATTTATTTTTGGGAAAGGAAGAGTTGAACTCTTGATTTAATTCAGAAAAGGGGAAGAAGGTTTAGAAGCTTGAGAAAGGGGAAGGAGGCACAAACCCAAGCTTTCGAGGGGAATGAAAAAAAGGTTTTTCATTTCATTATCATGTTGCCTTATATAGGCTTACAAATTTACACATAGTCCCTTGGGCTTTACAAAATGACATTTTGCCCATCCCATACCTCATGTGCTCATTTCTTTTGCACATGAGGCATGGGCTTTACAAAAATTTAGCTTTATGCCTATTTTTCTTACATTTATTCATAAAAATTACATCAAAATTATTTATTACATAATTTTTATATTGGAAAGGGAGAGGCCGGCCGCGGGGCTCCACTTGGGCATAGGCCCACTTGACCTGGGTTTGGGCCCGCTTATTTGGTGTTGACTTTGACTTTGACTTGGTCAACCAGGGTGTAATTTTTGACCCCAACAGCGGGTATATTATCGCACTTGGAATCTTCCATACTAAATCTTTTCTGTATGGTCTCTATGTACCTGCACCGTGAAAGTCCCAACAATCTCTTAGATCTATCTCTGTAGATCTTAATCCCCAGAATATAGGAGCTATCATCTAGGTCTTTTGTCATGCCCCGCTTCCCAAAGACAGTTGCACGTACGTGATGATACCCGCGACGTATTTATTTCGAGAAGGTCATTTTCCGGAATAAATACGCTAAGCGTAATTGAGCAATATAAAATGACAAGAAATTAACATGAGATATAAACTGCAACAACTTTAATTATATTCAACTTGATACATTTACAATACTTGAGTTCAACTGAAATAAAATACAAGAAAAGAAATGCCTAAACAGGTGGCATATATAAAAAGAAAAGGATAACTAGTCTAGGCCTGAGTCGCGATCTGATCGTGCTCCTCCTTTATGGTGTCCACATCCTCAATCTCAACAGTATCTGACGAACATTCCAAGAAACAAAAGTGGGTGGAATGCTTGTCAGCGAAATTTCGTTCGGTAAGTCCCTAAGAAAAAGGGTGTGAAGTATAAAAGTATAACGACAAAGAAAAATGGATATCATGAAGTAATGGACTATGAGATATGGTGTTTAAACATGTCATTTAATGTAAGCATGGAAATTCTATTTAACATGCAGTCCTATATATATCATGGCAAAATAACATGAGCATAGTATAGCATGACCGTGTAGTGTAGATATAGTGAACATGAAGTGCATGTAAATGTCCTAAAAAGGTCTCTTTATGGGTAAACTAATTTAATGTAAGTTCAAGAGTGAATGTCAACCAATCTCAAGAGTGTTCTCGAATCCAACAGGCTGAAATCCAGGGGTAAGGAACTATAGGCCCGAATCAAGTGTTACTAACGGGACTTCAACCTAGTGTTGAAGTATTCCAAACTTAACAGGCTATAATTAAGGAGCAAAGAAACACGGGCCCTCATGTTAGCATGTTTGTGTTAGTAGACATGGATTCATGATTTAGGGAGACTCTTGAGATTTCATTGGATTCACACATGAACTACCCCAACACCTCGTGTATTCTAGGATACAGTTAAAATTACTAGACTTGCTCGAATTCATGAATATATCAAGTTGCAAGATTGAGTTCATGTCAATATCAAGTATTCATGTCAAGTGTTCATGTATTCATATTAATATTGTATGCACGGTTCAAGTCAAGTCAGTTTCAATAGCAGCCATTGTGTTCTGGTATTCATGTTATGTTCATGTCAAGTCATACTATTCTAGTATTCAAGTTTTGGGATATTTAAGTTCAAGTGTTCATGGTTCATGATCAAGTATTCAACTTCAAGTTTGATTTTGGATTCTGTTCTGAGTTTGGATTCATGTTGGAGTTAGAATCTTATGAAAAAGGACTTTGTTCTTGCAATATTTTAAGTTTGGGAGTAATCGGCAACTGCTGCATATGGACGGCAAGATTTGTGTTTTTTTCCAAGACAATTACGATTGAAAACTCCTATAAGTTGTCTATCCTGAATAGGTAAGCACTCGTTTTCTCCGGTTTCCCGAGGCTCAAGAGAAATGATACCGCTTAAGCCTATATTAATCTATAGTCCTTAAAATATTGTTTTGCATATCTCGAGGGGGTTTTATGAAAAATATATTAATATTGTTTAAAACTAATCTTGATGGTGATTTATAATATTTAGATTTTTCATGAACATGTATTTTAATTGTTGTGGTATTTTAACAATAAAAACTTAGCTTTTAAAAGTTTATGATATTTTATTTAAAACTAACCCTTTTTGGTAACTTGATGGTATTTTATTAAAATTTTAATCTTTCATTTTAAAAATATAGTTTCATAATATATTATTATTGAAATTACGGATTCATATTTTTATATAATTTTTCAAAAATTATTTTTGTTTAGAAAATTCGCATTTCTTAAAAACCGTATTTTATTTTCTTTTGAGATCGAATACTCCGTGAGAAGTTCTGCATTTCGCTCTACTATCCCAAGGATATGTGATAATCCGCACCATCCATTAGCGGGTCCCCTAACGAGAGTTATAGAGGCGCATTTGCCAAGAATTACAAAATACCGATTTAAAAGTGTAACACCCGAGCCCAATAATACTATTTATATTACAAGTTGAGGGTTTTATATTGCTCATTCCAATTATCCTGATTTTTCTGGTGTTTATTGCTAAATTTTAACCGGTTAAGTCATTTTGGCACATACCAAATTTTAACTCCTAAAATGAAATTTAAAACATCCATGTTGGCCTACTCGTCGCCACTAGTCGTGTGGTAGCGTCCGCGTGCCGAGATTCCGTCCCGTTCGGCTAAACGGGCAAGTTTGGACGGCTACGCGCGCGTGCAAGTGTCCGACTTGGGGGCATGCATTTTAATCATTAAACACCTCTTTTCAAAATTTGGAAACCGCTTAAAATCCTATAATTTGAATTTGGAATATTTGGGCGCAACCCGGGCGCGATTTGGAAATGTTTCATTTAGCGCCAAAAAGGCCCATTTAATTTAATATCTAAACTATATTTATATATATTCTCTGTTCAATATTATGCTTAGGAAATATTTCTTTGATTTCAAAAATCTCCTGGCAGCCAATCACGAGAGACTTAAGTCTCTCGTGGGCCCCGCCTCCCCTTTCCCTATCTCTCTCTCTCTCATCCAATAATCGCTCTCTCCCTCTCTCTAACCAATCTCTTTCTCTCTCTTCCTATATATATTTACCTCCTTTACGCAGCCGCTTCCTCCTCATCTAACGCGAACCCGAACCCTAACCCTAGCCACCTCCGGGCATCGCCGTCAACCTCCCCGCGACCTCGCCGTCGCCGCCCTCGCCACCACGAGCCTAGCCGCACCCTCCTACCTCCTTCCTCCGCTCTCTTCCGTGCCTGCACCCAACCCCGACGCCATCACCCGGCCGCAGCTCTCGCCGTCGACGTCGCCTTCCGTCGCCGACGACTCCCGCGACTCCCTCTCTTCCTCCTCGTCCCGACCTCGTCGTCGCTTTCTTTCTCCCCTCGCCGGACCACCAACAGACCCGAGCCGACCCTAGCACCAACCCCGGGTCGCCGGGAACCGCGCCTTCGACCCTCGTCGACGTCACCCGCGCCACCTCCGACCACCTCCTTTCCCCCTCGATCACCAGAGCCGACCACCACCCTCCTCTACTCGTCACATTACCCTCTCCAGCGAACCCGAGGCTGTTCAAGCCTTCGCAGCCGCCGTCGCTGCCTCGCCGGCGTTCCAGCGCCGTCGAGCCCGCCGGGGTTACCCCTGGTGTCTCCCGGTAAGCCTTCCTCATCGTTCCTTTGTGCTAGATCCCTTTCCCCGCTGATCCTTGTTATGGTTATCGCATTTGCTAACATTGTTACTTTCGACTTTGCCGGTTTCCGACCGCGCCGTCTTTTGAACCCGACGCTCCAGCGAAGTACCCTGGTCCGTGTGATCCCATTGTTCTCTGTTGGGACTCGATCCGTGGCCCGTGCACCCGTCTCGTGTTTTCTGCCGACATTGCATCCGTGCTTTCCGGTTTGCGAAACCGTCGAGGCAAGTATCCGAATACTTGCTTTAACATGCTAATACACAATATCAAGTCTTGCTTTACTCTTGATTATCATATTATTTTATAACTTAAAACTGACGGTCACAATAATCCTTAACATTAAATCAGTATGGTAGTTCTTGTAATTAATCAGTCTGCTATCAATCCTCGCTTTAAACTAATTAAACCAATTAGAACGTCCTTGCTTAACTTGCTAGATCACCCTTGTGACTATTATCCATGCTGTAGTTTTAATAGCTTCATTGCTTCGTGTTATTAATATCGTTTACCTTGTGACTATTGCACCCCAAAGGTGCGTGAACCTGTTAATAAGAGAATACAAAGCATCACTGTGTTTACATGGAGTAATATTGTTATTTACTGTTCCTGCTGTTGTTTCCTTAATCGTTACTATACCTGTTATTAGTATACATTTGATTGCATTACATATTGACCCGATTTTGATACACCTGACACATGTACTGATACACCGGACAAGACACCCTATACATACTGACCCAACCTATTGGACTACAACATGACTTGGGGTCCTTTTGGACCATTCCTGCTGTCTATCCAGACAGACCTACTTTGATCATGTGTTGGCATTGATCCTTGACTACTGAATACCTGACCTGACATATATAACTTGGGGGTATGGGGAAATCAAAGATGAACCTGACTTGTAACTCGACAGTTCACTACCGTTCGAGTGTACACATTCCTATTCTGTGCCCAGCGGCATGTCTCGGTTTCGGCCGAGAATATTATGGCCGTGATCCTGGGTATGTACGGGGTAATACCGAGTGTACACATTCCTATTCTGTGCCTAACGGCATGTCTCGGCTGCAGCCGAGAATATTGTGGCCGTGGTCCCGGGTATGTACGGGATACTATTGAGATACATCGACGATTCATCAAATTGATTTCAAGGACTATAGAGTAGAAACCTGATAGGACAGTTTAGTTACCACTGCACATTACCCTGCTCTGTTACCTCTTAGTACTGCTTTATTCATGTTCATACCTGCATTGTTCATTACCATGTTTATATTATATTATTTGGTTGACATGACGCGCTGACGTCTGGGTTTTGCATGGCCCAGATTCTTTACCACTGTCGCTGACCGAGCAGGAGTACTTCAGCCAGCAGGCTGATTTGTGAGTTCTGCAGTGGTTAGTTCATTTATTGCATTTTATTTCCAGGTTCGATCCCGCATTATGGGACGTACCTTTCCATTATTGTATTGGATCATTGCTTCCGCATTTATTTTTCATTGACTCTTATCATTATGGATTTGGACATGTGTTAGATAGTTTATTTATCTTGTTCTTGATATCTCTACAACCGTAATGTGACTATGGATGGATATTTCCTACCCATAGGTAGCATGGTTGGCTATGTCACGTGCCCAATCTTGCGTACTCTGGGAAGCGGGGCGTGACATGGTTCTTTTGGTATCAGAGCCATAGGTTAATTGGGTTGATTCTTGTAGTTGGGTATTGCACCCGATACACGAATCATAATACCCGTGATTAGGAAACATGTCCTGCCACCTTGACCGTTTTACCATTCTTGAATCACATTCTTCCGGATTATATCTTTTACGACGTGCAAACTTACTTTGCATTGTCAACTCGAAAACCTGATTTCTTCTTATCCCTAGGACTTGGACGACTTGGGTGGAGTTAAGTGATTGCGGCTATGATACCGCGGCATAGCTACAATGCTGTACTCTATTTAAGTATCTTGGAGTTCTAGCCTTGATCCATATTCAGAATCTATCATCATGCTAATGTTGGGTGTTTTGAGTTCAGGATGATGGCAGGTAAGAAGTTGAAGACGTACCGGAGGCGTGTGAACGAAGCCGCCATGCTTGGAGTGATAAGAGGAATGCTGGAAATCAAAGAGACAGACTGAGCTGATCCAGCAACAGCAGATTCGTTTCGGGAAGGTTTGCAGATCGTTCAGCAGTCTGTAAACAACGATGGAACTAGACCAGTCGAACGAGTAAGGGCCGTAGCGGATTTCAGACTTTTGTGTCCGTCTACATTTACTGGTTTAAAGGAGCTGTTACCAGCTGAGCAGAGGCTAGTGACACGGAGAATTTGCTGTTTGCGGCACAGATTGCAGAGGACAAAGGAGTTGATTCAACTAGTGGATTACGCCCGAGAGGGGTGGCTTGTGGAGGAGACCCGCTTGCCCAAGCCAATCTGTTGGGCGGATTTTTCTAAAAAGTTTCTTAGAGAAAAGTCTTCCCGCGGACTGCACGGGAGGAAGTGGAAGAGAAGTTCATCGGACTAAGGCAGAATGGAGCGACCGTGGACGTGCATGCAGCAGAATGGGGGAGACTCAGTAGTCTCGCTGGACCTTTCACGGCCAACGATGTAGACAGCAGTTGCGGTAAGGAAGCAGTTTTGTCGGGCCAGTCGATTTTAGGGCTAGGCCGACAAACAGTGTTCTTGCGACAATGGAAGTGGATAGTGATGAAGAGCCGGCAGTTGTTCGCGACTTTATGGATGTATTTACAGATATTTCAGGCTTACCGCCGAAGCGAGATGTGGAGTTTGCGATTGACCTTATTCCTGGTGCAGCGCCAGTATCAAAGTCTTACCATCCAATGGCACCAGTGGAATTGGAAGAAATTAAGAAGCAAGTTGGTGAATTACTTGAGAAGGGTTGGATTCGAAGCAGCAACTCACCTTGGGGAGCTCCAGTTCTTTTAGTAAAGAAGAAGGATGGCACGAGAAGGATGTGCATTGATTATCGAGAATTGGACCGGGTGACTATTAAGAACAAGTACCCGATCCCTCGCATTGGAGAACTTTTTGAGCAGCTTAGTGGCGCGAGGGTATTCTCGAAATTGGATTTGCGATCGGGATATCATCAGGTCCGAGTAAAAGCAGAAGACATTTGCAAGACGGCGTTTCGAACTCGATATGGACACTTCGAGTATCTAGTGATGCCCTTCGGAGTGACGAATGCGCCAGCAATATTCATGGATTTGATGAACAGGATCTTTTCACCGTTCTTGGACCAGTTTATTGTGGTATTTATTGACGATATTCTGGTGTACTCGAAGAGTCCGAAGGAGCATGCTGAGCATTTAAGGATCGCACTACAGACACTGAGACAAGAGAAGTTATTTGCGAAGATGAGTAAGTGTGAATTCTGGCTGGAAGAAGTGAAGTTTCTGGGGCATGTCGTGTCGGGCGATGGAATCGCCGTCGATCCCGAGAAGATTGCAGCAGTTCGAGATTGGCCTATTCCAAAGAATGTTGCGGAGATAAGAAGTTTCCTTGGACCCGCCGGTTACTACAGAAGATTTGTGGAGAACTTCGCTCGTTTAGCTGAGCCGTTAACCAAGCTTACGCGTAAGGAGGTACCGTTTGTTTGGACGGATGGATGTGCATTGGCCTTCGAGACGTTGAAGCAGAAGTTGATAACCGCCCCTATCCTAACCGCACCGGATGATTCAGGAGGACTGGTGACTCATAGCGACGCATCCGGAAAGGGATTGGGATGTGTTTTGATGCAGAATGGGAAAGTCGTCGCTTACGCATCGAGACAACTGAAGACTCATGAGAAGAATTATCCGACTCATGACTTAGAGCTTGCAGCCGTGATCTTCGCCTTGAAGACTTGGAGACACTACCTTTTGGGCGAGAGAGTCGAAGTCTTTACAGATCACAAGAGTTTAAAGTATGTGTTCACTCAGAAGGAGTTGAACATGAGGCAACGCAGATGGTTGGAGCTGATGGCCGACTATGACCTTGATCTTAAGTACCATCCGGGAAAAGTCAACGTCGTGCCGGATGCGCTGAGTCGGTTACCAGCAATTCAGATATTGACTGCACAGAGAGAGATCATTGCGGATTTTCGGAGATTTGACTTGGAGGTTGTGCTACCACATGCTACAGGACAGTTGATGCAGTTGCAAGTACAGTCGTCCTTAGTTGAGAAGATTAAAACGGCACAATCGCAGGATCCTAGACTATAAAAGTTTCGAGAGCAGGTTGAAGCCGGACTACGAACCGATTTACTGATCCATGAAGACGGTTCGTTGAGATATGGTAGCCGTGTGTGTGTGCCAAAGGGAGATGTGCGTGAAGAGCTTATGAAGGAGGCACACAGTTCAGCTTACTCTGTACATCCAGGAAGGACAAAGATGTACCGAGATATTCGACAGCACTTCTGGTGGGAAGGTATGAAACGGGAAATTGCTCGCTTCGTGGCTAAATGCTTGGTGTGTCAGCAAGTCAAGGCTGAACACCAAAGGGTTGCTGGTTTGTTGCAACCACTTCCGATTCCTCAGTGGAAGTGGGAACATATAACCATGGATTTCGTGACGGCTTTACCGCGGACTCCAAAGGGCAACAATGCTGTATGGGTGATTGTCGATCGTTTGACCAAGGCAGCTCACTTTATTCCTTTTCGGGTTGGTCAATCGACGGAGACTTTGGCAGAGCGATACATGCAGGAGATTGTCAGATTGCATGGAGTGCCGGTAAGCATCGTGTCCGACCGGGACACTCGATTCTTGTCACACTTCTGGAGGAGTTTACAAGAAAGTTTGGGGACTCGATTGAAGTTCAGCACAGCTTATCATCCTCAGACTGATGGACAAACGGAGAGAACGATCCAAACCCTTGAAGATATGTTGAGGGCTTGCATGTTAGACTTCAAAGGTTCTTGGGAGGATCATCTACACCTGGTGGAGTTTTCGTACAACAATAGCTTCCGAGCGACTATTCAGATGGCTCCGTTTGAAGCGTTGTATGGTCGTAAGTGCCGTTCGCCGGTTTGTTGGGATGATGTTGGTGAACGAAGGTTACTAGGACCAGATTTGGTGATACAGACAGTCGAGAAGGTGAATGCAATCAGGAAGTATATGAAGGCAGCTCAAGACAGACAGAAAAGTTGGGCCGACACGTCAAGAAGACCTCTAGAGTTCGCCGTGGGTGATTTGGTATTCCTGAAGATATCACCGACTAGAGGGGTGATTCGCTTTGGAAGTCGGGGAAAGCTTAGTCCCCGATTCGTCGGACCCTTCGAGATATTGGAGCGCGTTGGAGAGGTAGCGTACCGGTTGGCGTTACCACAGTCATTAGCAGGAGTTCACGATGTGTTTCATGTGTCTCAACTACGGAGGTATGTTCGTGATGAGACTCATGTCTTGGATCATTCGGAATTGACCGTACGGGAGGACCTGACTTTTGAGGAGCGACCAGTTGAAATCAAGGATCGAAGAGAAAAGGTTCTTAAGAACAAGGTTATCCCTCTTGTGCTAGTTTCTTGGGGTAATCGATCGCATGGAGAAACCACTTGGGAGCGAGAAGACGAGATCCGGCAGAATTTTCCTCACCTTTCAGTAGTTAGCTATCTTGTACTCTTGGAATTTCGAGGACGAAATTCTTTTGTAGTTGGGTATGATGTAACACCCGAGCCCAATAATACTATTTATATTACAAGTTGAGGGTTTTATATTGCTCATTCCAATTATCCTGATTTTTCTGGCGTTTATTGCTAAATTTTAACCGGTTAAGTCATTTTGGCACATAACAAATTTTAACTCCTAAAATGAAATTTAAAACATCTATGTTGGCCTACTCGTCGCCACTAGTCGCGTGGTAGCGTCCGCGTGTCGAGATTCCGTCCCGTTCGGCTAAACGGGCAAGTTTGGACGGCTACGCGCGCGTGCAAGTGTCCGACTTGGGGGCATGCATTTTAATCATTAAACACCTCTTTTCAAAATTTGGAAACCGCTTAAAATCCTATAATTTGAATTTGGAACATTTGGGCGCAACCCGGACGCGATTTGGAAATGTTTCATTTAGCGCCAAAAAGGCCCATTTAATTTAATATCTAAACTATATTTATATATATTCTCTGTTCAATATTATGCTTAGGAAATATTTCTTTGATTTCAAAAATCTCCTGGCAGCCAATCACGAGAGACTTAAGTCTCTCGTGGGCCCCGCCTCCCCTTTCCTTATCTCTCTCTCTCTCATCCAGTAATCTCTCTCTCCCTCTCTCTAACCAATCTCTTTCTCTCTCTTCCTATATATATTTACCTCGTTTACGCAGCCGCCTCCTCCTCATCTCACACGAACCCGAACCCTAACCCTAGCCACCTCCGGGCATCGCCGTCAACCTCCCCGCGACCTCGCCGTCGCCGCCCTCGCCACCAGGAGCCTAGCCGCACCCTCCTACCTCCTTCCTCCGCTCTCTTCCGCGCCTGCACCCAACCCCGACGCCATCACCCGGCCGCAGCTCTCGCCGTCGACGTCGCCACCCGTCGCCGACGACTCCCGCGACCCCCTCACTTCCTCCTCGTCCCCACCTCGTCGTCGCTTTCCTTCTCCCCTCGCCGGACCACCAACAGACCCGAGCCGACCTTAGCACCAACCCCGGGTCGCCGGGAACCGCGCCGTCGACCCTCGTCGACGTCACCCGCGCCACCTCCGACCACCTCCTTTCCCCCTCGATCACCAGAGCCGACCACCACCCTCCTCTACTCGTCACATTACCCTCTCCAGCGAACCCGAGGCTGTTCAAGCCTTCGCAGCCACCGTCGCTGCCTCGCCGGCGTTCCAGCGCCGTCGAGCCCGCCGGGGTTACCCCTGGTGTCTCCCGGTAAGCCTTCCTCATCGTTCCTTTGTGCTAGATCCCTTTCCCCGCTGATCCTTATTATGGTTATCGCATTTGCTAACATTGTTACTTTCGACTTTGCCGGTTTCCGACCGCGCCGTCTTTTGAACCCGACGCTCCAGCGAAGTACCCTGGTCCGTGTGATCCCATTGTTCTCTGTTGGGACTCGATCCGTGGCCCGTGCACCCGTCTCGTGTTTTCTGCCGACATTGCATCCGTGCTTTCCGGTTTGCGAAACCGTCGAGGCAAGTATCCGAATACTTGCTTTAACATGCTAATACACAATATCAAGTCTTGCTTTACTCTTGATTATCATATTATTTTATAACTTAAAACTGACGGTCACAATAATCCTTAACATTAAATCAGTATGGTAGTTCTTGTAATTAATCAGTCTGCTATCAATCCTCGCTTTAAACTAATTAAACCAATTAGAACGTCCTTGCTTAACTTGCTAGATCACCCTTGTGACTATTATCCATGCTGTAGTTTTAATAGCTTCATTGCTTCGTGTTATTAATATCGTTTACCTTGTGACTATTGCACCCCAAAGGTGCGTGAACCTGTTAATAAGAGAATACAAAGCATCACTGTGTTTACATGGAGTAATATTGTTATTTACTGTTCCTGCTGTTGTTTCCTTAATCGTTACTATACCTGTTATCAGTATACATTTGATTGCATTACATATTGACCCGATTTTGATACACCTGACACATGTACTGATACACCGGACAAGACACCCTATACATACTGACCCAACCTATTGGACTACAACATGACTTGGGGTCCTTTTGGACCATTCCTGCTGTCTATCCAGACAGACCTACTTTGATCATGTGTTGGCATTGATCCTTGACTACTGAATACCTGACCTGACATATATAACTTGGGGGTATGGGGAAATCAAAGATGAACCTGACTTGTAACTCGACAGTTCACTACCGTTCGAGTGTACACATTCCTATTCTGTGCCCAGCGGCATGTCTCGGTTTCGGCCGAGAATATTGTGGCCGTGATCCCGGGTATGTACGGGGTAATACCGAGTGTACACATTCCTATTCTGTGCCTAACGGCATGTCTCGGCTGCAGCCGAGAATATTATGGCCGTGGTCCCGGGTATGTACGGGATACTATTGAGATACATCGACGATTCATCAAATTGATTTCAAGGACTATAGAGTAGAAACCTGATAGGACAGTTTAGTTACCACTGCACATTACCCTGCTCTGTTACCTCTTAGTACTGCTTTATTCATGTTCATACCTGCATTGTTCATTACCATGTTTATATTATATTATTTGGTTGACATGACGCGCTGACGTCTGGGTTTTGCATGGCCCAGATTCTTTACCACTGTCGCTGACCGAGCAGGAGTACTTCAGCCAGCAGGCTGATTTGTGAGTTCTGCAGTGGTTAGTTCATTTATTGCATTTTATTTCCAGGTTCGATCCAGCATTATGGGACGTACCTTTCCATTATTGTATTGGATCATTACTTCCGCATTTATTTTTCATTGACTCTTATCATTATGGATTTGGACATGTGTTAGATAGTTTATTTATCTTGTTCTTGATATCTCTACAACCGTAATGTGACTGTGGATGGATATTTCCTACCCACAGGTAGCATGGTTGGCTATGTCACGTGCCCAATCTTGCGTACTCTGGGAAGTGGGGCGTGACAAAAAGAAACCCGTTTTTTGAAAAGATATGGTATTTTAATGAAAAGATTATTCTTTACATTAGTCGTATGTTTAGAGTAACGTGCTATGGAACCATAGTGTGCATGTGGGGTAAGTCGTTACCCCGTGAAGTTTTCCTAAAAGTATTTTACAATTATCGAAAAGAGGGTGATACTAAAATTCATGGAATTTTAATGAAAAGTTCGTTTATGTTTGTTTCATATGAAAATTTGGTTAAACTCCAAGATAAAAGATTATAATCAATGTTACAAGTAGGGTGATAAAGTTAGTTTGAACTATGTATTAAGGAAAAGAGACTTCTAAGTTCTAAAAAGAATGTATCGGAGGTAACTCCACTTTACCGATATATGTTTAGAAGATGATTTGAAATGGAAAAAAGAAGAGATGAGAGGGACTTACTCGCTGTGTAGCGTTGGAAAGAGCATAAAGAAAAGAGGGGGATTCCTATGGCGTCGCGGAACCTCCGGAAACGGTTTTGATTTTCGATGGAAAAAACTTGGTTGCTAACTCCACTTGCACTTTGAACTTTTGGGATGATTTTGATAGAAATTTTCAGAATGGAGGGGAGCTAGGGCATGGGGTGGTATTTATAGTGAAGAATTATGGTTTGAGTATTAAAAATATGGATTAAAAGAATTTAAATGGTGTTAAATGGTGAATTGAAGAGTCTCTGTTTGATTGTAAGAAAATCTATTGGATAAAGCGCCCTCAAGGCAATTATTGTAATCGCAGGCAGGCGATTATGATGATTGCGGGAGGATCTATACGGGTAGAACAATCTTATTCGAGATGATAGTATGCTATCTGGTTTGTCTCTATCTTCATGTACATGCATTATGTTGTATTACAGATCACTATTACATGTTGATAGAGCCCATAGGATTCTTGCTTGACTACCAGCATTATGATGGCGATCATATACGTAGGAGCTGGGTAGTCCATAAGCACATACTTAAATGTCCCTAGTCGAGAGAGTATCGAGACTGGGCATCGATACTCCGGAGTAGACTAGTGTATACTTTTCAAGACCCCGACGAGGGGCGGTGGCCGGTCTCACAAGCCATTAGTGTCAGTTGATCACCTAAGATAGTATACAGGTGCTCATTGGGTTATGAGTTACACTGGACGGACTCGCCGGGAACATGCTAGATGGTATAATACCTATTGTCAGATAGTAGTTCTCAGGTGACATGGGTACAGATTAGTCTGTTGACCTGAGATCGTCATTTGTCTCATGTGAGTTCCCACTGTGCTTTGATTACTACCTTACCACAGCTTAAAGGAGTCGTGCAAACCGTTTTTAGTTGAGTACAGTCCCGAGCCATATGGAGGCAGTGAGCGATCCTCAGGGATTCATCTCTCCCGGTATTGGGGGTTGATGTCACGCTATGCATGGGTGGCCATCATCAGAAATCCTTGGCCAAGATGAACGAGAACTACTGATTTGGATCAGTAGTTTCTCAGTGGGTGATGGGCTTCATACCGACACAAAATATCGCGTTATTAGGGGTCTGCCTTTATCCACCCCCTAAACCCGATATGCGATACTCTTAGACGAACAGACCAGACTGTACGAAGATTATCACAAACAGGCTCAGTAGGGGTTCGGATGAGTTTGCTCATCAGCCTTCCTTTCGTTCAATACCTGGGTAGACGTTACGTATAGCTAGTTCCGCTGACGTGCTTGTGGTTAAACTCGCTGCCAGCGTATTGACGTGTCTTTAAAGTCTCACACAGTGGGTTTCCCTGATTCAGAAGAAATGATGTAGTAGCTATATTTTGATACGTGCAGGGTTCCGATCGAAGGATTGTAATTGTTACCCGGACTTTCGATCGGACGGTTGATAATACTAGCCGTCTCGGGTTTGAGCCGGATTATTAAATCAGGTATTGATTTAATAATTTACGTATATGTATTTCGATATGTATATTCTAGTATTATGTTCTTTGTGTTATTCTATCTCTTTGGATATTCGTATTTTGGTACGAATACGGGTATGTATATACAGTTGAGTGTAATCCGTATTTATACGGAAAACATTCTAGAAGGTGGACATCTCATTTTGGATTATCCATTTATTTATTTAAATGGAAATGAGGTGTAAAGGTAAAGAAGAGAGAATGGTGAGAACTATGGTTGAATAATGTTGACAAATGAATTTTCAATTCATTTATGCAAACTATTCGAGTATGGTTGCTATATGTTTATTGAAAAAATGGGTTTACAAAACCTTGCTTCATAATTTCTCTCACTAGATGGATGGTTCATTTTTTACATGAGTTCCATTCTCACCATTTGCTTCTTCTCTCTTCACTACCTTTTTTGAGCTCCTCCTTCTTCTTCTTTCTCTTATACCCTACCATCTCATGTGTTGAGAATCAAGAGTAGAAGAGAGATAGATAAACACTTAGAGCCACTCACTACATCCTTAGGCACTCTAGATTAGCAACCTAGAGTCCCTAGTTGCTTCACTAGATTCTTAGGGTGGAGCTAGAGCCATGAGCCACATCCCTCAGGTGGATTATCTTCGACGGAGGAGGACCAGCGGCCAAGCTCGATCGAGAAATCCTCTAGGAGCTAAGAAAGTTGGTAGAAGATCGAAGGACACGGTTCATTCAGTATAAAAATTCTAACCTTGTAGTTTAGATCTCCTTTTGTTAGTTAGTTTAGGTTTATGGTTCGATTCTACGACGGGTTTTTAATGCCAAGTTTTTTAAACACCATTTTGTTCCGCATCGGCCACGGTTGATGGCCAGGATGCTAGCAAACCCCAACATGGTATCAGAGCCATCCCATAAATCTTTACTAGATAGTTTTCACTAGTTTAAAATATCAATCGACGGGATTTTTCGAATCGTATTTCCAAAACTGTTGCTTGCTGTTTGAATTTCAAAGTTGTTCAAAAAAATTTTCTGGTTGCATTAAAATTATGTGCAGGAAAAACTAGAGATAAGAAAAAATTTGGGCACCTAATCCAAAAAAAAAAAACAGCGGCGGAAAAGAAGCGAAATGGCACATTTTGCGGCTGAACCACGGCCTTTTTTGGGCTAAATTTTTTCTGAGGCTCTAGTTCATGAAAATATGATTTTGGGGATATTTGGTTTTGGCCCAGATTTGTTTGAGTGCTGGTTTGCATTTGGGGTCAATGTGGAAAAGTTTTATTCGATCGAAATTTTGAATACGTGTTTATCAGTGCATTTGTTAATATCTGTGACCGTGAATATCATTGAGCGGTATAACCCGACTAGTTGCTATATGTTCAAATAGACGGGTTTGCGAACATGATATTCACGTTGATGTTCTGTGCTGTGCTAATATTGTGGATGGATTGTCGTGGTGGATAACCTATGTAGGGTGTTTTTAGTCACGCCATTGAGATGGGAATACGCGAGCGCTTGTCAGGCGTACTACAGGGGTTTATTGATTGTGGGGATCCGAATCTCCGGCAGCCGCGGACTAAGCTGTCGTTAATTACCCCTCGCCTTTGGAGCAAGGGAACCTTCGATTGACGGGTTAAACTGGTCATGCGAACTCAATGTGCAGTGTACGTGTGTTTTGTTTCGGAGGGGGCTTGGATATATCGGGAGCCATGGAGAGTTTTTACGGGGGTCCCGCTACCCGGATAGCAGGCTGGGGGTCAAGGGGCTAGCAGCCCCCTTGCGGGGTGCGGGGCAGCGCCCCGGCCCAAATTTTTTTGGGGGGGACAGTGTTGTGGAGTGTGTGTGTATCTGTACACATATATACACTTATATATATATATATATATATATATATATATATATATATAAAGGGAAAAAGCGCCCAAAGGACGCGTGGGGTCAACGCCTTGAGCGCTGTGCGCTTAGGTCCTGTGCGCTTAGGCGCTAGCGCGCCACGTGTCGGCATGTGGGCGCTTTGCGCTTGAGCGCAAGCGCGTCACGTGTCGGCATGTGGGCGCTTTGCACTTGAGCGCTGGGCGCTTGAGCGTAAGCACGCCACGTGTCGGCATGTGGGCGCTTTGCGCTTGCGCTGGGCGCTTGAGCGCAAGCGCGCCACGTGGGCGCTTTACGCTGGAGCGCAGGGCGCTGGAGCGCACGCGCGCCACGTGTCGGAACGTGGGCGCTTTGCGCTTGCGCCGGGCGCTTGAGCACAAGCGCGCCACGTGTCGTCACGTGGGCGCTTTACGCTTGAGCGCAGGACGCTGGCGAGAAAAAGAGGCTTTTAGCCCCAGAAATTCTCGAAAGAGAAATCAGAGTGGAGTTAAACTCCTAAGATGTTTTGGGGTTGATGACAGGGGTTCTTCTTCTTTCTCCTCTGGTTGCTGGATCTTGAAGATTAAGAGATATGAGATTTTAAAAATCTCTTCTTTTTGAGATCTAGTTACCGATCCAAGTTCCTCTTTGTGGGTTTTGTGGTGAAAAACTATTTAGTTTTTTATTATGAAGAGTAAAACTCTTGATTTAATTCAAAAGAAAGAAGAAGGTTTTAGAATCTTGAGGAAGGAGAAAGATCTCAGATCTAAAATTTTTTGGAGAGAAAAAAAGTTGTGAGATATTTCATTATCTTTGCCTTTATAGGCTATACACTTTATACATAGCCCCTTGGGCTTCACAAAATGGCATTTTGCCTATCCCGTGGCTCATGTGCCATTTCTTTTTGCACATAAGACATGGGCTTTACAAAAATTTGGCTTTATGCCTATTTTTCTTACATTTATCCATAAAATAAAATAAAAGAAATACAACAAAATTATTTATTACAAATTTTCATCTTGGCATGGGGGAGGCCGGCCGCTTCATGTTCGGGCTCGACCCGGGCATGGGCCCGCTGGATCTGGGCTTGGGCCCACTTGGCTTGGGGTCGACTTTGATTTTGACTTGGTCAACCGGGGTGTAAATTTTTACCCCAACAAATTGCCCCCCATCAATAAATGCACACCACATATGTGGGTCGTGTGCATGAAATTGATGGATCTTCTTTCATGTGGAGGTGACTTGATTCGGTTCCCACCTTTTGGGAAGCTGGCACTGCCCTTTTTACGACATGGACGGTCGATGCTGCCCTTTTTGCGACTTGGACGGTCGGTTCTGCCCTTTTTGCGACTTGAACGGTCGTTGTTGCCCTTTTGACGACGTGGACGGTCGATGCTGCCCTTTTAGCGACGTAGACGGTCGGTGCTGCCCTTTTTGCGACTTGGACGGTCGGTTCTGCCCTTTTTACGACATGGACGGTTGGTTCTGCCCTTTTTGCGACTTGGACGGTCGGTGCTTCCCTTTTTGCGACTTGGACGGTCGATGCTGCCATTTTAGCGACGTGGACGGTCGATGCTGCCATTTTAGTGACGTGGACGGTCGGTTCTACGCTTTTTGCGATGTGGACGGTCGGTGCTGCCCTTTTTGTGACTTGGACGGTCGGTGCTGCCCTTTTAGCGACGTGGGCGGTCGATGCTGCATTTTAGCGACGTGGACGGTCGATGCTGCCATTTTAGCGATGTGGACGGTCGGTTCTGCCCTTTTTGCGACGTGGACGGTCGGTGCTGCCATTTTAGCGACGTGGACGGTCGATGCTTCCATTTTAGCGACGTGGATGGTCGGTTTTGCCCCGCTTCTTGCGGCGTCAAGGATGAAGTTGACTTGTTTCCGAGGTGGAATTTGATTCTGCCAGGGAGGTCATTGGTTGTTTGACTTGATGTGATTTGGGTTGACATCAGAATCGCTACGCTGGAATATGGTACCAGGAGCGAATCATCATTTGTCATGACAGGATTTGGGGATTTTGGTTTTGGTTTGGCATCAGCATCGCTGCACTGGAATATGGTACCAGGAGCGATTCATCATCTACCATGAGGAGATTTCCCTCGTTCCCAGTTTAACGACTTAGGGGTCTATTGGATTGGAGTTTGGGATTTTGGGGTTAGGGTAGGCATCAGCGTTGCTAACACTGAAGCACACATGCAAGGAGCAATTCATCATTTTCCTATTCCTGTTGGGGGAGCGATGGCTTAGGAGACAGGTTTAGGTCCCTATCACCTAAGGCTTTTCAATTTTATGGGCCGTGAGGGTCCCATAAAAGCATTTTCTCCCTACGAGTCGTAAGGATCCCGCAGGTGTATTTTCTCCTTAGGAGTCATGAGGACTCCTAAGTGTATTTTTCCTTTATGAGTCGTAAGGATCCTACAAAGGTTTGTTCTCCTCATGTATCGTGAGGACACATGAGTGGGTCTTCTCAATGGAGCATAATTCCAAAGGCGGAGACCAGCCGCGTAACTGGTGATTGTGGTGGGGCATGGGTATGACGAGAATTATTTGAGCCCGTGGATTGTATACGGCAGTCAATTTGGAGACTGGCCGTAGGGCTGGAGAATTTTGAGAAATTGGATTTTGGTTGGCGTCTGCATCGCTACAATGGAATATGGTACCAGGAGCGACTCATCATTCGCCGTTTGGGGACTTAGAATTTGGATCTTGTTTGGCATCAGCATTGCTGCACTGGAATAATGCTAGGAGCAACTCATCATTTGCCTTGGGAGGACTTGGGATTTGGGTTTTTGGTCGATATCAGCACCGCTAACACTGAAGCGAAATGCCAGGAGCGACTCATCATTTGTCGTTGCCCGTTGGGGAACGATGGCTTAGGAGACAGGTTTGGGTGCCTATCACCTAAGGCTTTTCAATTTTATGAGCCGTGAGGGTCTCATAAAAGTATTTTCTCCCTACGAGTCGAGAGGATCTCGCAGGTGTATGTTCTCCTTAGGAATCGTGAGGATTCCTAAGTGTGTTGCTCTTTTGTAAGTCGTAAGGATCTCACGCAGGGGTTTTCTCCTCACAAGGTCGAGAGGACTTTGCGAGTGTATTTCATCTCTTTTCATGAGTTTGCGCCCTTTTGGGTTTTCACAAACTCGCCGGTAGTCCTGCTATTTTTACTCACGGAGCCCTTTCGGGTTTTCATCCGTGCCCGTTTTGCTTGTGGACATACCTTTTTTTTCTTTTTCTTTTTTTTTGCCGCTGGTGGGACTTTAAAAGTAGTCTCACCGGCAGGATTTGGGAGAGATAGGGGTCGTTTACGCCCGTGGATTGTATACGGTTTTGCAGGATGTATGATCCAGACCGTAGGGCTGGTGTGCTCAATTCGCCTGCGACTTGGAGCATTCACGCATAGTATTTCTTGAGATATCGGCCATTGATGGGTGGCATGGGCCTTTCTCCCTCGGCACTTATTAGTTGGTAGGATCCTCTGTCGAACACTTTCTCGATGACATATGGTCCTTCCCAGTTTGGCTCGAATTTTCCCTTGGCATGTCGATTGGGGATGATCGGTCTTTTGAGGACCAACACCAATTCACCTTTCTTGAAAGCGCGGAGACGGGTTATCTTGTCATAGGCCCGTGACATTTGGGATCGGTATAGCTCCAGATTTTGCTGCACCGCGAGCCTCTTTTCTTCGAGGGCGTCGAGCTCTTCAAGCCGAAGGAGCACGTTTTCCTCCTCCGTCAACTCGTGCTGAACGACCATTCTTAAGCTTGGAACTTCGACTTCGAGGGGGAGGACCGCCTCCACTCCGAAGAGCAATGAGTAGGGAGTGGACTGAGTTGGAGTACGGTGCATGGTACGATATGCCCACAACGCCTCGTGAAGTTTGAGATTCCAGTCTCTCTTGTTGGCTGAAGCATTTTTCCTCAGGAGCTTGCATAGAGTCTTATTGAAGGCTTCGGCTAGCCCATTGGCTCTTGGATTATAGATGGAGGAATATCTCCAGTCTATCTTGTGCTGAGTAGCGAACCTTGAGACATTGAAGCTCTTGAAAGAAGGCCCGTTGTCAGAAATGATTCTTCTTGGTGTACCGAAGCGGTATAGAATATTATGTTGGAAGAATGTCAGAATATCTTTTGTCTTGACTTCTTTTTGAGGGACAGCTTCAGCCCATCTGGAGAAGTAGTCTGCCGCGGCCAGTATGAACCGGTGGCTTTTAGATGACGGAGGATCAATTGGGCCAACAATGTCGGTGCCCCAGACTTCGAAGGGCCACGACGCCACCGTAGGATGCAACGGATTGGGATGCTTGTGAATGAAATCACCATGGATTTGGCAGATCTGACATTTCTTTGCATGCTCTCCGCAATCCCGTATCATGGTAGGCCAGTATTACCCAAGCCGTTTGATTTGAAGTCGCATCTTGGGGCCAGATTGGTGAGCACCGCAAACGCCCGAGTGAACATCTTTCATGAACTTTTGGGCTTCGACCAATGACAGACACCTGAGCCAGAGTTGGTCATATGACCTGCGGTATAACGTGTCATTTACAAACACGTATCGGAGAGCTCTTTTCTTCAGCTGAATCCTCGCAGATTTTTCTTCGGGCAGCTTGTCGTATCGGAGGTACTCTATGAAGGGTCCTCTCCAATCGGGCTCGTCTTGGATGATCGAAGCTTCTTCGGCAGGACTGCTCTTCTATTCTGCGCTTTCCACTTCTCGTACAGAGACTGGGGGTAGAATTTGCCGGCTCCTGACTGTGATCAGAATTTCGTCCATGTCAGGATCAGCCAACTCCTTGGCTAGGCGAGAGAGTATGTCGGCTTTTCCGTTCAACGCTCTGGGGATTCTCATTAGTTCAATGTAAGTGAACCGTTTCATGAGTTCCACCACTCGGCCTCTGTACTGAGCTAACTCAGGTTTGTATATCTTATAGTCGTCGCTTACTTGGTTGACGACAAGCTGGGAGTCACCGTAAACCCGTAGCCGAAGGATTTCCATTTCTATGGCGAGTTCCAAACCAGCTATCAGGGCTTCATACTCAGCTTCGTTGTTCGTTCGAGGCTCGGTGAGAGCGAAAGAACGCCGTAGGGTTCCCATCGATGGCGTGATGAACACCAATCCTATCCCTGCTTTTATCTCCGGGACGCTTGACTTGCTGGAGGTCCTCATTGATGAGGCTCCATCGAAGTAGAGCTCCCAACATGGCTCATCTTCCTCGAGGTGCATGATTGAGTGATTTAGCGTGCTTGCGCTTTCTAAAAAAATAGATCAAAAATATTTGTAACCGCAATCAAGAACGGCATCGCTTTGCAGCTAGCCGGTGTGTATGGGTCGGTCCACAGGGATTTTGTGAATCTCCTAGTCGCGCTTACGAGTTAATTCCGAAGGGTGTTCGGATTAATTATTAAATATAAAAACCTAATTAACCTAGGGCAATTATCTAGATCTACTCTTGCTAGGGCTAGGTTTAGGGATGGTTTGGAAATGTAATTAAATCTCACCGCTTTCAATACCCGAATGAAGATCTATGAGGAGTTATGGTAATTATCAATAAAGTGGATTAGATCCGTTCGGGAAGGTGTTCCTTCCTCTAGGTTCTTGTCCTTCCTTTAGAGATCCTTACCCTAACCTCCATGGAAAACACCACAACCGGGCCTTTACACTACGGTGTCATCGTTACCTCGAGGGGTAGGATGCCGTAGGGCGCGGTATGTGCGTGTATGCATGGAGTCCTATTGTAAATATTTGGTGGGTAAGAAAGGGATGAGAGATCTCATCTCTCAAAATCCTTCCTCAAAGCTAAACCCTAAACAAGTTCCTAGGGCATGAAATTAAATCTACCTAGGGCAAGGAATTGAAATCTACACTAGGGCAAGAAATTAATTTACTTACAGATGCATCCCTCCAATCGTCCATGCAGGGTTGTCAGATCTGAATTTCAGAATGGAGAAGAAACACCGATGCTCTCCAAAAGAATTTTGTAATTTTATTAATGAAGGGAGGCATGAGTTTTACAGATCTGTGATTACAATTTATAGGTAAACAGGAAAACTAGGGTTACAGATTCTCGTACACATGAGTTTACAGATATGCCCACGGAATATCCCAACACCCGCACCGACGCACCGACACAGAAAATTTGCACCGACGTGCGCACTTAATGGCCGTGGAACCGCGGCAAATGTGGGCCTTGGGCCGCAGTTCCGCGGCCCTTTGGTGAGCTCAGCTCACCAAAATTCTTGAGCTGTATTCTGGGTATTTGGGCTTCTTGTTTCTTCATCACTTTTCTCTGTTTGGCTTCTTATTCTTCTCCAGATGTTCCAGTGAAAACTTGTAGCGATCTTTTAACCGTTTTCCTTGACATTTTGGACCTTGCACTGTTCTTCGTCTAGGCTTGACTAGGATCCATCTACTTGTTGGTCAAAAGTCCTTTTTCTGTATCAACTTTCGTCTTTTTCACTGTATTCGCATCCAAGAGCCTGTATCCTGTAATATTCAACAATCGTGCGTCAAGAGTACCTGTTTATTTATAAAACGAATAAAATTGGGGAGTAAAATAATGCAATATTATAGTATGAACAAATACCCCCAAACTTATCTTTTGCTCGTCCTCGAGCAAACTTATTATTTTTATTCACTAAAATCCTAACCGCACTTTCGTAGGGAAACGCGATTGCACTGAGCACGTGCAACAATCCGTTAAACCTCTAGGTGTCCCTAGTAGAAGGAGTGTTGTCTCTTGAGGGTTTTCAGCGGATTACACCCACAAAATCCTATCAACTTGGCTTTTTCGACTTTTATTCTCCAATTAGGTTTTCTAACTAAGAATTCTATTATCTTTTACTTGTAAATTATCCACCCATATTCTTCACACTTCCTCATCATTTAACTTAAGATTATATATGTTCTATAGACTTACTTAGCTTTCGGCATCTCTTAAGTTTTCCTTCTAAAGTTCCATCTCCACTTAGGAATTTCTATCAACTCTACTAAAGATACAAGTTCTATTCTTCATCCCTTTCTCTCATTTAAACTCTAATCACATATCCCTACGTGTGTGTTTAAATCACCCCTACACTTGGAAGTTCAAATCAAGCAATCATACCCTTGTCCGTTGTCCAAAGTACTTATTAGTTGGTGAATTTTTAAATGAAGTTTGCTTACACATCCTTCATCCGACCGTTAATACTTCTTAAGGTACCAACAACCGATTACAAGATGCGTTAGCACTTTAAAGCGTACTTCCTAGCTTTGCAACACCCAAGCCTTTAGCAGTGACTCCCAAACCAGTTGGTCTAAGGCACTAGGTGATGAAGCACCCTCGCTAAATATTTTTCTATTTTTGCAGCCTTAAGTAATCACAAAAACCAGTGTCCATTTTTTTTCTTTATTCACACTTTTTCTTTTATTTTCTTCGTACTAAGGACTTTAGATAAGAGCATTTCAAGGTCTCTTCTACTATTCCAAGTTTCAAGGTGCGTGATTGTGCAATTTGTAGGGTATACGTTTTCAGAATCTAGACTTAAGCTAGGAACTATTTTTCAAACTTATATTTCTAATAAGAACATCAATACTCTTCCCTCATTTTGACTTAGCCCAAGAAGTGAACCCAAAATTTGCCTATTTCTCAATAAACTACAAGGCATATACTTTCTACCGTTAAACTTTAAGGAAGATTATTTTTAGGGTTTTTACTAAGTCTAAGATCTAGTTTTTCCTAGCTAGTTAACCTATTTGTCAAACTCTAGTCAATTAGCCAAAATTGAATACAATAATTTTTATAATTTTCGAAAATTTTCAATTTTTTATGGGTTTTCAAATAAGTATGCAAATGCAAAAATATGTACAAATGAATGCGAAGGAAGAAGACGTACCGAGCATACCCCCAAACTTGAACTTGACAGTGTTCTCACTGTCATACTAAACCAATAGGGTCAAAATACCGGCACTTCCCTGTTTATTTATTTATAATTTTTTTTATTGTTAAGGAAAACAAAAATATATACAGAAAGGCCCTCCCCCAAACTTCATTTAAACTATGTTAGACATTACTGCCAAACCTTGCATAGACCAAACGTTAACACCAACCAGTTGAAAATTTTATCAGTAAAGAGTATCAGTTGGTGGAAGAATAAGTCGTAGCGATCCATAAAGAATTTGGGAAGATAGAAGTGGTGGTATGGAAGGTATGGAGGTGAATAGACAGGAGGTAGTGATGAATCAAAACGAGAATGCGAATGATGAGCAATCAGTGGAATGTTGGCATTCTCGTAGCTTCTTAAAAGAAATGGGGGTGGTTCAACTTCTAAAGGAGGAGGTTGACTAATCACAATACCCCCAAAATGTTCCTGTAGGTCCTCTATTGACTTGGCATCATCCATCAATTGCATATGATATTCAATTATAAGGGAACTGATCTCCTCGATGTCCGCCAAAGTCCAACCGAAAACTTGCCGCCTATCTTGTAAGACTTTTAAAATAGCGTTCTCTTGCTCGAAGGCTAGAGAGGCTGATATTATAATGGGAAAAGTCTCATTCTCACCTATGTAAGCATATTTAAGGTGAGGCGGTAAGGACATGAGTTCGAGTTTCGGAGGCGAAAGAATCATTGCGGAATCTACCTCAAACTCAAAGGACTCCAACAAAGGTTCGAAATCACTGCAAATAACCGATTCGGATGGTTCAACTAACTCATCCAAAAATTCAAAAGACTCATATTCGGGCTGTGAGTCGTCATCATCCGAAAAGGTGAAACATTCATAATCCATATCGGTTGTGTCAACGGTGGTAGGCTCAAGGAGGGACGCACTAGTGGCGTCAAAACTGTTTTCATCAAACAAGAATCTTTCAAGCTCGCAGTCCTCCTGCGTGATTTCGTGAACAGAGCAAACTTCTCGTGTATTAGTTTTAGGCACGGGGGGCAGACTTCCCATCTTATAAATATTGAACTCACTAGACATCTTCCCAAAGTATAGAGTCATGGAGCCATTGCGACAGTTTATTACAGCATTGGAAGTGGCCAAAAATGGTCGACCGAGGATCACCGGAATTTGGTTCCGTGGGTTAGCAACAGGTTGTGTATCCATAACAATAAAATCAACGGGGAATATGAACTCCCCAACTTTGATCAACACATCCTCTAGCTCACCCCTTGGATGGGTGATTGATCGATCAGCCATTTGGAGAGTACAACGAGTGGGTTTCAACTCTCCAACCCCTAATTGTTCATACACGGAGTAGGGAAGAAAGTTAACACTAGACCCAAGATCTAAAAGTTCTCGATTAATTTTCTTATCCCCAATTGTGATTGAAATCGTAGGACAGCCGGGGTCCTTTCGTTTTTGGGGTAAGGTTTGAGGGTGGTTAATAGCATTGCTCACTGCACTAGCCACTAGCACTTTCTTGGGTACTTGAGATGCCTTTCTCTTCGAGGTGCATAAGCCCTTTAAGATTTTCGCGTATGAAGGGACTTGTTGGATTGCATCCAAGAGAGGTATATTTATGCTAACCTGCTTAAATAACTCCACAATCTTCTCCACTTGTGCAGTTGGTTTATTGAGACTCAACCTGTTTGGAAATGGAGCATTTTGAAAATTTGTTGAGTCAAATGTCTGTGGAGTAGAATGTGGAGTAGGAACGGCACCCCGTGTAGATGTGTTCGTGTTGTGATAAATGGGTCCGTTTGAGTTAGAAGAAGTAGAGCCGTGTGAAGGGTGGAGAATAGGCTCTAAAGAAAAAGGTGAAGAAAATGAAGAAGGGGAAGATGACGATGGAGAAGGAGAAGAACCACCGGCGGGGATGTCATCACTAATACCCACATTATTCTGCAACACTCTTCCGGATCTCAACGTGGTCACCGCATTAACATTGTGATTGTGATATGCGTTTTGTGTGTGACCGGGATTTGGTAATGGTTGAGATGGAAGCTTTCCCTTTTCTCTCTCGCTCAACGCAGCAGTTAATTGTGCAATTTGTGCCTCAATAGATTTGATACTTTGATTGTGTGAGGCATTGTTATGCATCAAAGACTGAACATAATTTTCAAATCTTGCTGCGGATTCTGTAGATTGCTTAAGAAATGCATCTAGAATTTTTTCGAGCGAGATAACCTTATCATCATTTGGTTGAACCAAATTGTTCATTTGATTTGTATAAGGTTGTTGTTGGAAAGGTTGCTGGTTTTGAGTTTGTGAAGGTGCTTGTTGTTGTTGTGGAGGAGGAGGTCTTTGAAAATTGTTATTTCCTTGGACTTGTTGATTTTGGTTCCAAGCGAAATTTGGGTGACTCCTCCACCCCGGATTGTATGTCGAAGAGTACGGATCGTTTCTTTGTCATTGCTGAAATGCAGCATTGACTTGATCCTGTCCTTGAGTAGATGCATTATAAGGACACTTTTCGGTTAGATGCGATGGATTCGCACAACAAGCACAAACAGTTCGTGGAGGTAAAGCAGGGGCAGGAGAAGACGATGAGATTTTGGTCTCAATGGCTTCTAGCTTTTTCATAAGTGCGGCCATCTTGGCCTTCATAGCAATCGACATATCTACTTGATGTATGCCTGCCCTAGATTGACCACTAGAAGAAGATGATGTGGTCTTGGTACTCTCCCACTAAATTGTTTGCTCACTAAGATCCTCAAGAAACTGCCACGCTTCGTCACTAGACTTAGAGAGAAAATGACCTTGACATATGGTTTCTAGCAACTGCTTCGTTGCCGAGTTCAATCCCTCGTATAATGTTTGGCAAAGTTGCCAACTTTCGATCCCATGATGAGGGCATTGAATAAGTAGGTCTTTAAATCTCTCGAAGCATTTCCAAAATGGTTCGGAAGGAAGCTGTGAAAATTGTATAATCTCGTTACGGATTCTAGCAGTTTTGTGATGAGGATAGAACTTTTTCAGAAAAGCTTTCACAAACTCGTCCCAATTTCTAATGGAATGTAATGCGGTGCTGTATAGCCACTTCTCGGCTAGGTCACATAAGGTAAAAGGAATGATCTTTAGCCTTATAGCGTCACCACTTAATTGGGTCGTTTTCATCATAGCGAACACATTTTGGAATTTATTGATAAAGATATATGCATCTTCAGATTCCAAACCATGAAATTTTGGCAGCATATTGATGAAATGTGGTTTTATTTCAAAATTGTCCCCATTTGCCGGTGGGGGTGAAAGACAGGTAGGTAAAGAAGTGCGGACGGGGTAGAAGAGATCCTGGAGCGCAACTCGTGCGGGCGCTACAACAGACGGAAGATTCGGGTTATTCGCACCTAACAGAGGTGGAATCATTCCCGTCGGTAAGGTATCGTTGGGGTCGTGTCCCGACATACCTTCGAAAGAAGAATTTGAAGGTGGAGGTAAGGAAATGGAGGGAATTTCGACTTCGGTGTCGAAAGGGTCGTCGGTCGGTACCAACGAAACACGGACTAATCGGGCGTTAGTATCCCTAGTCCAAAGTGACATACACTAAAGAGGTAGTGCAGTCAGAAAAAAAAAAGAAAGACAGAATGTGGGGGTAAGATAACGTCAATGAGAAGAAGTGGTGTGAGTTGCAAGTTCCTTTAGCAACAAGTTGCAAGTTTTGAAAAGATTTTTTTTTTTTTTTTATGTGAGAATGTTTGCAAAGAGATTTTTGAAAAGAGACTTATGAAACAAATGTATCAACCACACATGCACAATCAGGCCTAGATCTAAGGTCACCTAGGTCTGCTAGACAGCTCCTAACTAGGGCTAGAAATAGGACCTTAAACCGCCTCTTCACCGATACTTGCGGCCAGGTAAGTGGGAAGGAACCACAGTAGTGGGCCTAATTAAAAACCACTAGCCTAGACACACTTGCCTAGACACCGCAAGGTCAGGTTAGGATAAATGGTCGATGCCTATACTAGTCCTTTTCCTATTGAGCTCGATGTCCTTAGGGCTGAGTTTAATATTTTTTAATTAATTGTGGTCAATGCAAATGCTTTAAGTGTTTTCTGGGGTCCTAGAAAGGGTGATGAAATCCCCACCCAATCTGAGTTTGGTCAATTAGCCCTTTAAAGTCCGATTAAATTATGCAAAACAATAAAATTCACTTGCAATCAATTTTTAGCGCGGCGCAAAGAAACCTGCAGAAAATCTGTTATTTAGAAAGGGGAGAAAGAATTTTTAGCGCAAAGAATTCCTGCAGAAAGTTTTTACAGAGAGATGTATGGAGGTTGACAGAGGGGAGAAGGAGAGAACTAACCCACTAAACCAGAGGTGCTGAAGAGGCTAAGTGGCCACGGTTCCGCGGTCTGGGGTACTCCTTGGCCGCGGTTCCGCGGTCTGGTGAGGAGATCAGGCTCTGAAAATCCTTCTGCTGCTCTGTTATCTAATTTTCCTTCTGTTCTGATGTTCACTTTTCTATTTAACCTTCTGTAAATTTTCAGATTCGCAATTCTTCGCTGTTCCTGCAAGATTCAAACCATAAAACCCTTCAAACAGATAAAAATCGATAAAATGTTTTTGTACTTTTTTATATTTTCAGATTTTTATAATTTTTAAAATTTATATCAACCCGAAATCACACAAAAGAAAAATTACGCCATCCCCAGCTACGGCGCCATTTGATTGAGTGATTTAACGTGCTTGCGCTTTCTAAAAAAATAGATCAAAAATATTTATAACCGCAATCAAGAACGACGTCGCTTTGCAGCTAGCCGGTGAGTACGGGTCGGTCTACAGGGATTTTGTGAATCTCCTAGTCGCGCTTACGAGTTAATTCCGAAGGGTGTTCGGATTAATTATTAAATCTAAAAACCTAATTAACCTAGGGCAATTATCTAGATCTACTCTTGATAGGGCTAGGTTTAGGGATGGTTTGGAAATGTAATTAAATCTCACCGCTTTCAATACCCGAATGAAGATCTATGAGGAGTTATGGTAATTATCAATAAAGTGGATTAGATCCGTTCGGGAAGGTGTTCCTTCCTCTAGGTTCTTTTCCTTCCTTTAGAGATCCTTACCCTAACCTCCATGGAAAACACCACAACCGGGCCTTTACACTACGGTGTCATCGTTACCTCGAGGGGTAGGATGCCGTAGGGCACGGTATGTGCGTGTATGCATGGAGTCCTATTGTAAATATTTGGTGGGTAAGAAAGGGATGAGAGATCTCATCTCTCAAAATCCTTCCTCAAAGCTAAACCCTAAACAAGTTCCTAGGGCATGAAATTAAATCTACCTAGGGCAAGGAATTGAAATCTACACTAGGGCAAGAAATTAATTTACTTACAGATGCATCCCTCCAATCGTCCATGCAGGGTTGTCAGATCTGAATTTCAGAATGGAGAAGAAACACCGGTGCTCTCCAAAAGAATTTTGTAATTTTATTAATGAAGGGAGGCATGAGTTTTACAGATCTGTGATTACAATTTATAGGTAAACAGGAAAACTAGGGTTACAGATTCTCGCACACATGATTTTACAGATATGCCCACGGAATATCCCAACACCCGCACCGACGCACCGACACAGAAAATTTGCACCGACATGCGCACTTAATGGCCGCGGAACCGCGGCAAATGTGGGCCTTGGGCCGCGGTTCCGCAGCCCTTTGGTGAGCTCAGCTCACCAAAATTCTTGAGCTGTATTCTGGGTATTTGGGCTTCTTGTTTCTTCACCACTTTTCGCTGTTTGGCTTCTTATTCTTCTCCAGATGTTTCAGTGAAAACTTGTAGCGATCTTTTAACCGTTTGCCTTGACATTTTGGACCTTGCACTGTTCTTCGTCTAGGCTTGACTAGGATCCGTCTACTTGTTGGTCAAAATTCCTTTTTCTGTATCAACTTTCGTCTTTTTCACTGTATTCGCATCCAAGAGCCTGCATCCTGTAATATTCAACAAACGTGCGTCAAGAGTACCTGTTTATTTATAAAACGAATAAAATTGGGGAGTAAAATAATGCAATATTATAGTATGAACAGTGCAGCACTTGTTCGTCGGGTAACTCACAATTTAGCGGCGACCCTTCTGGTATGGGATGAGCAGCGAGAAAGTCTGCAAGAGCTTGCCCTTTTACTGCTTTCTGAGGAGTATAAACTATGTCAAACTCAAGTAGCATAATAGCCCATCTTGCCATTCTGCCGGCTAGGCTCTCTCTGGTCATCAAGTGTTTGAGCAGGTCGACCTTGGAGATCAGCATAACCCGATGAGCGAGCAGATAGTGCCTCGGCTTCTTCACAGCAAATATCAGAGCCAGGCATTGCTTTTCGATTGGGGAATAGTTGTATTCCGCCCTGATTAGAGTTCTACTGAGGTAGTAGAGGGCATTTTCTTTTCCCTCCTCGTTATTCTGGGCAAGGAGCGCACCGAGTGACTCATCTAGCGCAGCAGTGTAGAGAATCAGCGGTTTATTTGGAATGGGAGCAGCCAGCACTGGAGGGTGCAATAAGTACTGTTTGATGCTTTCGAACGCTGCTTGACATTCGGCATCCCAGATAAAAGGAGCTCCTTTCTTCATGAGCTTTGAGAAGTGCCTACATCTCCCCGACAAATTTGAGATAAACCTCCGTATATAAGCAAGCTTTCCTTGAAATGATCTCAGCTGCGTCAGACTCTTTGGAGGGGGCATCTTCATGATGGCCTTTATCTTTGATGGGTCAACTTCGATCCCTCGATGTCGTACTATAAAGCCCAGGAATTTTCCCGATGACACGCCAAAAGCGCACTTCAGAGGATTCATCTTCAGATCGTATTCCTTCAGTCTGGTGAGAACGGTTCTAAGATCTTGGATATGGTCGGCCTTGGCTTTAGTCTTGACGACCAAATCGTCAACATAGCATTCGATGACTTTATGGATTAGGTCATCAAAGATATTGGTCATTGCCCTTTGATATGCGGCACCTGCGTTCTTCAGTCCGAACGACATCACCTTGTAGTAGTATATTCCGATCGGGGTTCGAAATGCTGTGTGCTTCTTATCCTCAGGCGACATCTTGATCTGATTATACCCAGACGAGCCATCCATAAAGGTGAACAGCTCGTAATTTGAGGTGTCATCGACCATCATTTCCATGACCGATAGCGGGTAGTCGTCTTTAGGACATGCCTTGTTGAAGTCCCTGAAATCGACACAAACTCGGATCTGCCCATTTTTCTTCTTCACTGGGACTATGCATGCGATCTAGTCCGCATATTTCTCTTCCCTGATGAAGCCGGCATCGATGAGCTTCTTGGTTTTGTCGATGAACTTTTCTTCTAGTTCCCTTCTCATTCTTCGAGGAGCTTGTTTGACTGGCTTAGCATCAGGAGATATAGCCGGCTTATGCACGGCCACTTCAGGGGAAAGGCCTGGCATTTCTTTGTATGTCCACGCGAAGCAGTCGACGAAATCATGCAGTAGGGCAATTATCTGCTCTTTCATTTCCTCCGACAAGAGTGAGCTGATGTAGGTCGGCCTTGGATTATCGGGCGTTCCTAAGTCAATCTCGGTTAGCCCATCAAAGGTTGCTTGTCCGCCATCTTCGAGCTCTTGAGGAGCTTCTTCTGGCTCGGCTATTTCGTCATCATCATTTGATCTTTCACTGGCCTAACCAACATGGATCATGTAGCACGCTTTGGAATTAGGTTGAACGTAGCCTATGCCCCGTCTATCTGGAACTCGTCCATCGATGAGTGCTCGGACCTGGGGCGGATGCCATACTCCTTCATAAAACTTTGGTTCGGACTTCGTTTGATATAACCTCCATCCGCACTTTTTGAAATATTTCCGCATCTCGGGCACATAGTATCTGGGATTGAGGACGGCTCTTATGCCTCTCTCATATAGAAGGCACGCGACAGACAAATCGTCCGGGTGCACAACGGGGTTTGACCCATAAAACAGGATGCCTTTCTATCCACTTTTCCTTCTGGGGACGTAGAAAGTTTTCAGCTGGTCTACGGTGGAGACTGACAACACATCGAGCTCTTTGCACATCTGCTCCGGTACCCTTGTGACGACTAGAGACCCTTCTGCAATTTCGAAGGTCTCTCGTAGTTTCGCATGTTGCATGGGGGTCCAATCTGCACCGCTGTTGCACGGCAGGTCCTCTTCCTCCGACTCTTCAATGTCGCTGCCAAGATGAGGGCGGAATTTGCTGCTAGATGGGGCTTCAGTAACAGATTCGTCCGTATCGCTACCGAAATGAGGACGAGTTTTACGGAAGGACGGACTTCCAGCGTCGGACTCATCAGTGTCGCTACCGAAACGCGGGCGCACTTGGGCGTTTTTGCTCTTGAAAGTGACAGCCGGCTTAGATTTGCTTTTATGTCTTGGGGCCGCTCTATCTTCGGTCAGTTGTGGCTTAGCATTTTGGTGGTTCATAAAGTACCGAGAATCTTCATATCGGACTTCATGGACACCGAACGGCTGGATGTCTCCGTCAATGCGTCTTTCTTCGCTATTTTTAGTATACTTCATGCATTGATGGAGAGTTGACGGAACGATGCCGTAATCGTGGAGCCATGGCCGTCCCAAGAGAACCCTATAAGACTTGTCGGCGTCTATCACATATATCTTAGCTTCAGTTTGCAAATACCCGAATTTAATTGGCAAAGCTATAAACCCCAGAACTTGCTGGCAGTTTTAATTGAAGCCTTGAATGACAATCATTTCCCTTGACAGGTGTCGGACGTCCATTGACAAACTCTTCAGAGTTCGCAAGTTCATGATATTCACTGAGGACCCCAGATCAATCAATATGCGATTAATTCGATCTTCGTCGCTGTACCCGGTCACGTAAAGCGGCCGATTATGCTCAGTCATTCCCAGTAGCAAGTCTTCATCCTTAAATGTGACTGCGGCGGCTTGCAAAGTGTACTGAGCTTCTTTCATATTAATTTCCGCAAAGCGAGCCTGATACCGCTCAGGGTTTTGTAGAGCATGAATAAGAACATCTCTAAGCTCTTGAGATAGAACCAAGGCATCGTAGATGCTAAGGAGAGACGGAAGCTTTCGGAGGTGAGCCAAGACATTATAGTCTACTGGGGAAGGACTCGAATCCTCATGAGCATGTTCTCTGCCATCTTCTTCATTAGCGACTTGTTTTTCCTTCCCTTTTGGAGCGTTGCCCTGATTTGGTGGTAGAGCCCTGCCGCTTCTGAGATGGATTTGATTGGCCTTTGTGGCAAGCTCCTCGTCCTCTTCGGGAAAACAGAGATCCTCCTCAGAGTCGCTGCCCAAATGGATGGCGTAGCAGGTCACTATAGGGATCTCTTCATTAGAGTCTTCTTCTAACTCCTCTAGAATTTCAGCCGCTTCTATTGGGAGGAACTCCTTCAATTGAATCAGAGTTCTTTCCTTCTGTTCATAGTCTTCGAAGGAATCGATATACTTTTGAATGGTCGATCTCCCTGCAGGCTCTTTTTCGCGCCGAGCTGCACTTTTCTTCTTTTTGAGCTTTTTGGATTTTTAGCCTGATGGAGCCGCATTGGCAGCTGGAATGGTAGGCTTCTTCTTCCCTTCCCATTCCGTTCTGGGCTCTTTCTGAAGTAGCTTTATCATCTTCTTCGTCTTATTAGATATGTGTGTACTCCACGGAAGCTGCGGTAAGTCAGTTTCGTTTGTCAGGGCAGTGGGTTCAGCTGTCTGCTCCCAGAAGGCTTCAACTTCTGTCTGTATAAAGTTGGTGGTTGCAACTTGATTGTTCACCAACACGCTTTTAGACATCTCGATCTCTCCAGCCTTGTACTGCTTCTCGACCCAGTCCTTGAAGATATAGCAATCCTCGATCGCATGGCTCACTACTCGGTGGTACGGGCAATACAGAGGATTGTCGGTCGTTTTTGCTTCTTGGGGTCTTTTCGACTCGGGCAATTGTAGACCGTTATTCAAGGCATCTTTAAATATCTTGCGGACCTTGTCCCTTCTGAAAGAGTAAACCATATTCTTCTTCTCCTCAAGGGAAGGCCCATCTCCTCCCAGCAATGGCTTTCGAGACCGGTTGGTTTTGGATTCGCCCGCCCTTCGCTTTTCATCATTGTCGGACGCATTGAAGACATTGGTACTGCTGGAACTCCCACTTCTACGGTTGTCGTCCCGCTTGCTTTTCCAAGTCTTGTCTCTCTGAGAGTCCAGCGGGGACTCTTGTTTCGAGCGTTCCAGCATTTGGACTTTCTTGGTTAGCTCCTGAACTGTCTTGAGGCCCGCTGTACACAAGAATGGGACCATCCAATTGCTGAGGTTCCCAATGAGAAAGCTGATGGACTGGTCCTGCTCCAGCGGCGGTTCGCACTTGACCGTGAGATTACGCCATCGGGCAATAAAGTTGGTGTTGCTTTCATTCTTCCCCGGCTTGGTCCTCACAAGGTCGGCAATGGAGATTTTATCACTGACACTCATGAACCTTTGCCGAAACAGAGACTCCATTTGGGCAAAGGTAATGACGGACCCGTCTGGTATACTCGCGTACCAGTCGAAGGCGACACCGGTCAGGCTGTTGACAAACTGACGAAGAAGGAGTGCGTCATTTCCCCCTGTATTTCCGCACGAGGATTTGAAGTGGGCGACGTGCTGATTTGCATTCCCCGGTGATGACGTGGCCCCATCTTTGCTTTTGCTGCGAAGGTTGTCGCTGGGGCGCCCGCCCTCCATATAGACCGTATGGATAATATATCCAGCCCACTTTTTATTGTCGGTAGCTGATTTCACAGATCGCTGTCTTGACCCCCCTGTTTCAGTAGCGGGCAGTCGATTGAAGGTGGATGGCCTGGCCAGATTCTTGAATGGTGTTGGCGCTTCTTTTCTGGATTTGCCCCGCTGCTTTCGTGCGGCACAGAGCGCCTGATAGACTCTTGAAGAGACAGTGTCATACTTTTTCTGTTGGGGCCGGGACACGTCTCTTTGTAGCATTGTTCGGACCGATGTCTTCTTGATTCTGGCGGTCATGGCATTTTTCTGAACCCACTTCAGAGGCTCGAAGGAATTGCTGATTCTTACGTCCAACTCAGCCGTCGTCGCGGAGCGACCCTACACTTGGAACTTCACAAGATTCCATTTGGCCGAAGCCCTGGCCTTCTTTTTGGCTCGATACCTGAGCCGTTTCTGCCTTAACTTTTCTGTTCGAAGCACCTGGCAGACTTCGGCTCTTTGGAAAGACGCCGTAGACCGGGCGATGGGGGGGCTTCGGAGATACGCCTGATTGTGCATTTGTTGGAGTCATCGCCTGAGCTCATCCGCAACGTTTGATGTTGCCCTTTGTACCGGAAGTCTTACCCCCAGCTGGAGCGTCAGAGAGTCATTTAGACACCGTCTTATGCTTCGGTTGTGGTGCCTTAGTGATCACAACATTCGGCCTCTTTCCCCTTGAGACCGGCTTGGCCACCTGTTTCGCTGGGATTTCTGCCAGATGTGCGCTTCCGGAAGGGAGATGATGACGTAGCCAAACTGGCGGGGCAGTTCCTCCCACTGTCGACTGAGGCTTGCGGGGAGAACCACACGAGTATTAACCCTGACCACGCACGGGATCGGGGTCGCGTTGGAAGATGAATTCGTCTTGGGAGACATTGTCGTCGAAAGTTGATTGCTGCACAGAAAAAAAACATCATTTCAGTATAGACAATCGATATGTATATTTATTGAGTTCGCATAAACATTTAATTTAACCCGAGATATGGGAGGAGAGAAAGGTTCCACCGGGCGTGCCAGAATCTGTAGGGTGTTTTTAGTCACCCCATTGAGATAGGAATACGTGAGCGATTGTCAGGCATACTACAGATTCCCCTTGCCTAGGGTAGGCCAGGGTTTATTGATTGTAGGGATCCGAATCTCCGGCAGCCGCGGACTAAGCTGTCGTTAATTACCCCTCGCCTTTGGAGCGAGGGAACCTCCGATTGACGGGTTAAACTGGTCATGCGAACTCAATGTGCAATGTACGTGTGTTTTGTTTTGGAGGGGGCTTGGATATATCGGGAGCTACGCAGAGGTTTTACGGGGGTCCCGCTACCCGGATAGCAGGCTGGGGGTCAAGGGGGCTAGCAGCCCCCTTGCGGGATGCAGGGCAGTGCCCCGGCCCAAATATTTTTTTGGGGGGGACAGTGTTGTGGAGTGTGTGTGTATCTGTAAACACACACACACACACACACACACACACACACACACACACATAAGGGAAAAAGCGCCCAAAGGACGCGTGGGGTCAGCGCCTTGAGCGCTGTGCGCTTAGGTGCTGTGCGCTTAGGCGCTAGCGCGCCACGTATCGGCATGTTGGCGCTTTGCGCTTGAGCGCAAGCGCGCGACGTGTCGGCATGTGGGCGCTTTGCGCTTGAGCGCTGGGTGCTTGAGCGCAAGCGCGCCACGTGTCGTCATGTGGGCGTTTTGCGCTTGCGCTGGGCTCTTGAGCGCGAGCGCGCCACGTGGGCGCTTTGCGCTTGAGCGCAAGCGCTCCACGTGTAGGCACGTGGGCGCTTTGCGCTTGAGCGCAGGGCGCTGGAGCGCAAGCGTGCCACGTGTCGGCATGTGGGCACTTTGCGCTTGCGCTGGGCGCTTGAGCGCAAGCGCGCCACGTGTCGGCACGTGGGTGCAGGCGCTGGAGCGCAGGCGCACCACGTGTCGGCATGTGGGCGCTTTGCGCTTGCACTGGGCGCTTGAGTGCAAGCGCGCCACGTGTCGGCACGTGGGCGCTTTACGCTTGAGCGCATGGCGCTGGCAAGAAAAAGAGGCTTTTAGCCTCAGAAATTCTCGAAAGAGAAATCGGAGTGGAGTTAAACTCCTAAGATGTTTTGGGGTTGATGACAGGGGTTCTTCTTCTTTCTTCTCTGGCTGCTGGATCTTGAAGATCAAGAGATATGAGATTTTAAAAATCTCTTCTTTTTGAGATCTAGTGACCGATTCAAGTTCCCCTTTGTGGGTTTTGTGGTGAAAAACTATTTAGTTTTTTAGAATGAAGAGTAAAACTCTTGATTTAATTCAAAAGAAAGAAGAAGGTTTTAAAACCTTGAGGAAGGAGAAAGATCTCAGATCTAAAAATTTTTGGAGAGAGAAAAAGTTGTGAGATATTTCATTATCTTTGCCTTTATAGGCTATACACTTTACACATAGCCCCTTGGGCTTCACAAAATGGCATTTTGCCTATCCCATGGCTCATGTGCCATTTCTTTTTGCACATAAGCCATGGGCTTTACAAAAATTTGGCTTTATGTGTTAGTGTATATGCCCTAGAGGCCATTACTGTATCATACTAGTATGTATATTACTTGATGGAAGCTTGGGATATTCACAGTTGTATATACAATCTTGCTCGAAATGGTAGTATGCTACTTGGTTTGTCTCTACTTCAATATGTGCATGTATTTCTTTTAGCATATCACTTATATACATATTAGTAGAGCCCTTAGGATCTTTGCTTGATTACCAGCGTTGTGATGGCGCTCACACTCGTGGGGCTGGGTAATCCATAAGCACATCCTTATACAGGTCCCTAGTCGTTGGACTATCGAGACAGGGCATCGATACTCCGGAGTAGACTAGCGTATGCGCTTCTCATCCCAGCGTGGGAGACGGTCTGTCCTACAGCCGTCAGTACGTCGTACTTGAGATAGTATGCGGGTGCTCGTTAGGTTACGAGTACACTGGACAGGACTCGTCGGGAACTGTTGGTTGGTATTATATCTATCGTCAGTTATCAGCTCCCAGGTGACATGAGTACAGCTTAGTCCGCTGACTTGACACTGTCACTTCGCCTCGAGTGTGTTCACACTGCACTTTGATTACTACCCTACCGCGGCTCAAAGGAGTCGTGCAAACAGGTAGTTTTTGGGTGCAGTCCCGAAGCACTTGGAGGCAGTGACGGTTAGACAGGATTCATCTCTCCCGGTATTGGGGGTTGACATCGCGCTGTGTCCAGGAGAGCCATTACACAAGTAGTCCCTGGCCAGGGCAAGCGAGATATACTGGTAGGTTTCCAGTGTTATCTCAGGGTGTTCTGGGCTACACTCCGACACGACTTGTACCGCTATTAGGGGACTGACGTTCACCGCCCCCCTAGGCCCGCTATGCGATGTATCAGACGAACAGACCGGACTGTACGGAGACTGTCACATTCAGGCTCAGTAGGAGTTCAGATGGGGTTCACCTCGTCAGTCTTCTTATCGGCATCTACCTGGGGACCGTTACATACAGCTAGTGCTGCTTTCGGTCTGTGGTTAAACCCACAGCTAGCGTAGTGTCGAGTCTTTAGAGTCCCACACAGAGAGCTATTCGCCTTTAGGCAAAATGAGTAGAGGTCGCATGGTTTTGCGACAGGGTTCGTTCACATCCGCGCACTTGTGCACGTTTGCTGTCCGGACAGCTTATACTAGCGGGCTTTGGTTTAAGCCAGATCCTAGTATATAATTTGGGATTGGTTTTATCTCATTGTATTCGTGTTCCTCGGATCACGAATACGGATGCGTATGCACAGTTGACTGAGACAGAGGCAGAGAACTTTGATTAGGGTTAATGACCATTGTCATTTTGTTAACCCTAATACTTATGTGTGTATTATGAATAATTGATATTAGTTATATATAATTGTGCATGGTTAGGGTTGTTTGACATTTTGACCATACTTGACTTGTTGACCTAGGTTGACACTTTGACCATCATCATTCCATATAAAAGATACTCTTTGATCATTGCAATTTGCATTAAATATGAAATGATAATGGTCAAGTCTTGATTAACCATGATAATTATCTAATTAATTATCTATTTTCATAATTCACCCATATTTAGAGAGAATGGTTCATATTTCTCTTTATTCTATCATATTGATTCTCTCTCCTCCTTTTCCTCTCTCTCAAGCTCTCCCCGCTCATGTGTTGAGAAACACTTGAGCTTGAGTTAAACCTCTCCAAAGTAATCTCCACTCTCATCTAAGATTCTAGGATTAGCACTTCTAGCACCTTAGTTACTTCTAGCTTGAAGTTGAAGCCAAAGGTTGAGGCTCTCGGGTGGATCCTTCTTCGACTAGAGAAGGCGACAAGGTGATCTCTTTCTTCCACTCCAAGGAGCAAGGAGAGAAGGACATAAAGCCCAAGGTATAACCTTTCTTCCATGTAGCTAAATCTAGTTAGCTTTTAGTTAGTTTTTGTTTAGAAAAGATCCCGCCTTTGTCTAGTCCATGTTGCCTAGTGTAGAAAAAATTCGATTTTTATACCGTTTCCGCCTCCTCGCAAGCACCGGGGTGGACAACGTGGACTTACATTATGCCTATTTTTCTTACATTTATCCATAAAATAAAATAAAAGAAATACAACAAAATTATTTATTACAAAATTTTCATCTTGGCATGGGGGAGGCCGGCCGCTTCATGTTCGGGCTCGACCCGGGCATGGGCCTACTGGATCTGGGCTTGGGCCCACTTAGCTTGGGGTCGACTTTGATTTTGACTTGGTCAACCAGGGTGTAAATTTTTACCCCAACAACCTATAGTGCAATAGTAGTAGTAAAGTTCAGATTTATTTGTATATTCGTTATTGCGGGGCGAGCGTCCGATATATGGACAACCGTATTTTCCAGATTGTATATTCTTTTATTGGGGCACGACCGGATTGAGTTCGATGTCGCCATTGTATATATACTTTTCTTTTCTGTACTAGGATTACCCCGCGGTGGAGTGCTCAAGTAGCCGGGTTCTAGAGGGCAATGGGCCCACATCTTATGGCGTTGAAACGGAGGGGGCCTTGCTCTAGAATTGGCGGGCTATTCCCCACACTCGTAGGGGGTATAGGATGACCCATATGGTGTTTTTCGTCACTCCATTGAGATGGGAAATGTGCGCGCTTGTCAGGCGTATACAGATTCCCCTTACCTGGGGTAGGCGGGGGTTTATTGATTTTGAGGATCCGAATCTCCGGCAGCCGCGGACTAAACTGCTGTTAATTACCCCACCTTTAGAGCGAAGGAACCTCCGATTGACGGGTCAAACTGGTCATGCGAACTCAATGTGCAGTATGTGTGTGTTGTATTGAAGGGTTTTGGGTATATCGGGGGCCTCACGGAGTTTACAGGGATCCCACAGGCGCCTCACGTGCTTGGCATGCAGGCACTGGGTTCTGGACGCCAACACCTTACGCGGTTGACACGCGAGCGCTGGCACCTCACGCGCTTGGCACGCGAGCGCTGGACACAGGCGCCTCACGCGGCCGGCACGCGGGCGCTGGATGCCTACGGAAAAAGGGGCTTAGCCTCTATACCGGGAGTTGTACTCCGGATTAACCTTTAGAGTTAAACTCCTAAAAGAAGGAAAAAAGGGGCTTAGCCCCCTGCACTGGGAGTTGTACCCCCAATTGACTTTTGGAGTTGAACTACGAAAAAGAAAGAATTTTTTTCTTTTTTCTGTGTTCGGAGTAAAACTCCTAAGGGATTTTCGTAGATGATGAAAGGGGACCCATTTTTTCTCCCTTGAGCCCTAAATCTTCTCTTGAGCCTTTGATCTTCCCAAAGTGGGGTTTTTAGAGATGGTTCTCCCTCTTCCTCTTCTCTGTTGGCTGGATCTTAGAGAAAAAAGAGGTGAGACTTAAAAATCACCCCTTTTGGGGATTTGATGGGAGATCCGAGCTCCCTTTCAAGGGTTTTTTTTTGGTGAAAAACTGTTTCTTTTTGGAAAAGGAAGAGTTAAACTCTTGATTTAACTCATAAAAAGGAAGAAAGTTTAAAACCTTGAGGAAGGAGAAGGAGGCACAAAAATCCTAATTTTCTTGAGAGAGAGAAAGTTCTTCCTTATTTTTCATCATGTTTGCTTTTATAGGTTACACACTTTACATATAGCCTCTTGAGCTTTGCCAAATGGCATTTGTGTCACTCCATGCCTTATGTGCTTATCACTTTTTGTACATAAGCTATGAGGTTTACAAAATTTTGGCTTTTTCCCATTTTACATATATTTATTTCTAAAAAAAATAATTACATTAAACTAATTTATGCATTCATTCTTTTTGTCATGGGGCCGGTCCTTTCCATGCTCGGTCTTGACCTAGGCTTGGGCCCACTTGGCTTGGGGTTGACTTTGATTTTGACTCGGTCAACCGGGATGTAATTTTTGACCCTAACAAAGTGCCCCCATCAATAAATGCACACCGCACGTGTAGGTTGTGTGCATATTGATGGATCTTGCTCTATATGGAGCTTGATTTAGTTAGGTTCCCTTTTGACAACGTGGAGGGTATGCTGCCATTTTTGCGACGTGGACAGTCGATATTATCATTTTAGCGACGTGGACGGTCGATGCTGCCATTTTAGCGATGTGGACGGTCGGTACTGCCATTTTTGCAACTTGGACGGTCGGTGTTGCCTTTTTTGTGACTTGGATGGTCGGTGCTGCCATTTTTACGAGTTGGACGGTCGGTGCTGCCCTTTTAGCGACTTGGACGGTCGGTGCTGCCCTTTTTACGACTTGAACGGTCGGTGATGCCATTTTAGTGACGTGGACGGTCGATACTGCCATTTTTGCGACTTGGACGGTCGGTGCTGCCATTTTTACGATTTGGACGGTCGGTGCTGCCATTTTTGCGACTTGGACGGTCGATGCTGCCATTTTTGCGACTTGGACGGTCGATGCTGCCATTTTTGCGACTTGGATGGTCTGTGCTGCCATTTTTACGACTTGGACGGTCGGTGCTGCCTATTTTGCGACTTGGACGGTCGATGCTGCCATTTTTACGACTTGGACGGTCGGTGCTGCCCTTTTAGCGACTTGGACAGTCTGTGCTGCCATTTTAGCGACTTAGACGGTCGATGAATTGCTTCGCTTCTTGCGGTGTCGGGATTTGATTTTACTTGCTCCGCTTTCTGCGGTGTCAGGGTTTGATTTGACTTTCTCCGCTTTCTACGGTGTCTGGGTTGATTTGTTAGATTTGATTTGTTTTGGAAGTTCCCTACCTGTCCAGCGGGACTTTCGAGCTTAGAAGTGCTGCCGGGTGGAACTTTGATTTGATCTGTTTAATTTCTGCCTTATTTGGCGGGACTTTTGAATTTGAGAGGAACTTGGACTTTGGATTTTGTTTAGCATCAGTATTGCTGCACTGGAATAATGCTAGGAGCAACTCATTATTTGCCCCTGAAAGACTTGGGATTTGGTTTTTAGGTCGGCATCAGCACCGCTAACACTGAAGCAATGCCAGGAGCGACTCATCATTTGCCTTTGGGAAAAATTAGGGTTTGGGTTTTGGGTTGATATCAGCACCGCTAACATTGAAGCGTAATGCCAGGAGCGACTCATCATTTTCCGTTGCCCGTTGGAGAGCGATGGCTCAGGAGACAGGTTTAGATCCCTATCACCTAAGGGTTTTCAATTTTATGAGTCGTGAGGGTCTCAAAATGCATTTTCTCCCTACGAGTCGAAAGGATTCCGCAGGTGTATTTTCTCCTTAAGAATCATGGGGATTCTTAAGCGTGTTGCTCCTTTGTGAGTCGTAAGGATCTCACGCTGTAACGACTCTGAATTTACTGTACAAAACTTTTCAAGTTAATGTACAGAAAGGAGTTTATAAGCCTGAGTAAAATTTATAAGTTAATTTTTGTTTAAGAACAGCAAGAAGCAACTTGTAGCTCATTGGTAAAGCATCTACACTGCTGCGACATAGCCCCTGTATTCAAATCTCATCAGACACATTATATTTTTTTAAGATTTTATTTTTAAAATTTTTGGAAGCCCAAAAGTTTACACGTGCAATGCACATAAAATGAAAAGTCTGAAGAAATCAAATATGTACATAATATAATTAACAGGGACATGTACACGTGGCAAGAATCCGACGGCTCCCCTCACCAATTCGACCGGCAAGATGCCTTATTGGGCAGACGCCGACGGTCCTCCTATGAGCAAAAGTGCCCGGGCTTTGCACACTAGTCGTTTCCCCTACCCCTAACTCGCCTGCACTGTTTAATTACTCTGCAATCAAATAAAGACCCCTCAATTCCCCAATTTATCACTTTTTAATGTATTTAAATTCACTCTTTTAATTTCAAAACCCTAATTCCACACTATAAATACTACCTCATACCCTAGCCTTTCCTCATTCTGAAAATTCGAGCCAAAAACTCTCAAATTTTCTCAAGTACAAGTGGAGTAGAAGAGGAGTTAGCCAACGATCAACTTCCGGCAAAGAATCGAAACTTTTACGGCAACCCCGCGACGCTAAGAAGCTCATCCCCTCTCCTTCAACCTTTCTTTAGGTTTTCTACATCGTAAGTCCCTTCCAATCCTCACTCTTCTTCTCTAAAAGTTCTTTTTCAAAACCTATGTCGGAAGTGGAGTTAATACCGATATTTTCTTCTATTCTATATAAAATCCACTTTTTCTTACATATTTGGCATCTGTATTCTTATCCTATGTTAATCATAAACCTAATCTTTAGAACCAACTTTCACTAAAAAATTATCATGAAACATAACTTTAATTCAACCTTTACATTAAAATACCATTAACTTTATATATGTCATCTTATATTATTTTGCTTAATCAGACCTTTAGAAAACTTTACGGGGTAATGAACTACCCCTCACATACACATATGTTTCTAAAGCATGATACCCTTTGAAAGTATTTTTGTTACAATATTTCATCAAAATATCATGTACTATAAAAAAACGGTTTTCTTTTAAAGTTGTATTTTAAATTCCTTTGCAAATAAGCCTCTTCAACCCTCTTTAGGGGACCCGCTATTGGATGGTCTGGATTATCACACATCATTGGGCTAGTTGAGCGAGATGCAGACCTCCTCACAGAGCATTCGGTCTCGAAAGGTTTTTATTATGGTTTTAAAGAAAAATGCATTTTTTCTACTTTAATAAAATTTATTTTTAATAATTATATAAATATTATCAAACCATAAATTTTCAAGATATAATAACATTACATTTTTTCTAAAAATAAAAGAAGGAAAAGTTGCACCAAAATACTCTCAAGTTATCCAAAAGACAAGTTTCACACTAAAATACCATGAACTTTTCAAGATATGTAATTATCACTAAAATACTTCAAATCCTTAAAATTCACATCTATGAAACCCTAAATAATATAAATAAGTTCTCAAGATTTATTTTGAAATTATATTAAACTACTTTTCATTAAAAAAACCTCGAGTTATATAAAACAATTTAAGGACTTTAGTAAATATAGGTTTAAGCGGGATCAATTCTCTTGAGCCCCAGAGACCCGGAGAAAGTGAGTACTTACCTATTTAAGGTAGACAACATAACAGAGTTATCAATGGTAATTATCTTGGAAAAAGACACAAATCTTGCCGTCCATGTACAACAGTCACTGATGACTCCCGAACCTAATTCAGGATGCAAATCAGTTTATAAGTGTCTGACTTGGTCTAAGTCTAACTCAAATCTGAATCTAATCAGAATCTAATTAAACATGAATCCAATATACCAAACATTAATACTTGAACATGAATACCTGAACCTGAATACCAGAATTCAACAACTATATCAATATGTAAACACGCTTGACTTGACCGAACCATGATTATAACTTGAATTGACTACATGACTACTTGTTTACATCCTGAACCTGACTACTTGAACAACTTGTATCCATGGTCTCGGCAAGTCTGATAATTAAAATCTATATAAAACATTACACAAGGTTAACGTGGTAGATTGGTACGGAATGTATTAAAAGTGGCACGAGATGGTCACTAAAAGACACCTACATGAACTCTCGTACCGTTGTCTCGTGGGTTTTGATGGGGCCTTGTACTATATGTTACCTTAGTCCATGGAGCAAGTTGGACTCCTCTCGTATACACTGATACCTTCCATACCAAATTACAAACAACTAGGTTAAGAGAACAAGTATATACTTGTATAACTTACCAGTTCTTTTTCCACATTACTTGTTCCTTTCTTTCTTTTGGGACTTACCAAGGGCTAGTTCTCTGACGACATTCCTATATATTTCTTTCTTGGAATGTTCGTCAGGAGGACAGGACCCTTAGGAGACCGAGCCCTGTCAGGAGTACTTGGATCAGATTGAGGCACAACCAAGCTACTTGCTTTACTTGTACTTACATTCCAGTTTGATTGCCACAGTTTAGGCATTGCTTTTATCATTGTACTTTTCCTTTTCAAATTAGTTGTATTTTAAATATGAATGTTAATAAAAGTTGTTCATTTTATATCTCTTGTCATTTCTTGTGCATTTTATATATTGTTTAATTACGCTTAACGTATTTATTTCTTAGTAAATACGTCGTGTCCCTGCCATGTCTCCGCCTCTGTACACCGGGAAGCGGGGCATGATAAGTTTTGTTAGCGGCCCATGCAGTTCAGTTCTGCATGAAGTCCTAAGTAATATATCATAAGAATTATATGAATCAACAGCTTTACATTCCTTACATTTCAAATTCGTTGAAGCTATCCTAACCTTTCTTTTTCTATAAAGGTCATGGATTCTCCAAATAACACCATCACCAACATGAATGGAAATACCTTACCTCCTACTCTACCACCACCAGCACCTACCATTGCAGTTCCCATCAACGATCAAACGGTACTGCTTAAGGCAATTAAGATCCTCTTGGAGGGTCAGCAGCAACAGACTGTTATCCTCATGCACCGCCCAGAAGTCGAGACACCCGGAGTCAAACAATTCCGAACACTGCACCTGAAACATTTCTCAGGAAAAGAGAGCCCACTAGAGGCAGAGGAATAGGCTCAATCCATTGAAGATGACCTGACAGTAGCACAAGTGCCAGAGATTAGTTAGGTGAGAGTTGCGGAGCTGCAACTAACGGACAACGCCAGAGTATGGTGGAAGGATGAAGAAAGCCGTCTCGCCCAACCTATTGAATGGAGGACATTTTACGATATGTTCGACCCGAAATACTTCCCTGAGACTGCCCGTTACGACATGGAACAGCAGTTCATCCACTTACAACAATGCTCGATGTGGAGCAAGTCCGTGGATGAATACGATGCTGAGTTTACCATACTTAGCAGGTTCGCAACACACCTGATTCCTACTGCTAAAATCAGGGCAAGAGGATTTCAGCAAGGATTGGACCCGGAGATCCAAGCTGCACTAGCTACAGAGGATTTCCCAACCCATGATCTCGCTTTGAAAGCTGCCCGACGCTATGAGGCAGTTGTAAAGAAGAAGGGCAGACCGCAAACTGCCGGTGTGAAACGCCCTGCCACACAAATGACAGGAGGCGCCTTTTCCAGGCCAACTTTTGCACCCAGGAGACCGGGATGATCTTTTAACCGGCCCAGTCCAGACTTTTGTTTCTACGACAAGAGGAATGGACACCTGGCGAAAGATTGCAGGTGTGCAAATGGCCTGTGTTTGGTTTGTGGAGCATCCACTCATGCCATCGGAGCTTGTCCATATCGTCTCAACCCAGCTGCAACACCTAGACCCGCAATCACAGTTCCGCAGCGGTCAGCTATTCAGGCACCTGCACCTCGTCTTGCTCTACCTGCACCACCTCCATGTGGACCTCCTGCACAGCCTCCTCATCAATTCTATCAGGCACAGAGGAACATGCCTCAAGGGCGGAGAAGCATGCCCTAAGGACAGAGGAATGTGCCTCCAACAAGAAGGAATGTACCCCGACGTCAGGCTTTCACCATGACAGTTGAGGAAGCCGAAGCCACTGGCCAAGTCATCACTGGTAATCCTAATTCTTTCACACCTTGTCAATCCTTATATATCCCTATATTTTTCCTGTATCTAAAACCAACCTCACACAATTTAGGTACTATACTAGTAGCCACTCTTCCTGCACTCGCACTGTTCGACACTGGAGTGCCACACTGCTTCATGTCGCAACGTTTTGTGAGAACACACGCGATTCCCATGAAGCCACTCATTTCAAGATAGAATGTCAGTTCCGGGAATGGAGTATTGAAGGCAACTATAGGATTTGATCAGTGTCCAGTTGTAGTTTGCGGACGAGAATTCTACGCGAATTTCAAAGTACTGGACATCCCAAATTTTGATGTTGTGTTGGGAATGGACTGGATTGGAGTTTTCTATACTATGATTGACTTCCGTCAAAGGAGGGTAGTATTCGAGATACCAGATCACCCAGCTTTCTACTTCAAGAGTGGAGATAAAACTTTGGAGCCAGGAAGATACCATGCTAAACTGAAGGATGCAGAAGTGTTTTCTCTACCGGCAGAAGAAGAAAAGCTAGAAGTAGTTCGAGAGTTCGAGGTTTTGTTCCCTAAAGATATAACAGGTTTGCCTCCCGATCGAGCTCTTGAATTCAGCATTGATTTAGTACCTGGTGTGAAACCGGTGATCAAAGCTCCATACCGGTTAAGTCCAGAAGGATTGACGGAGATCCGCATTCAGTTGGACGAACTCCTAAAGAAAGGCTGGATTCGTCCCAGTACTTCAAGTTAGGGATCTCCAGTTTTTCTTATGAAGAAGAAGAAAGTTCATACAGGATGTATGTAAACTACCGAGTTCTGAACAAAGTGATGATCAAGAAAAAGTATCCACTACCTAGAATCGATGATCTTTTCGATCAACTAAGTGGGTCTTGTGTATTTTCGAAGCTAGATCTCCGTTCGGGTTATCATCAGGTGAAGGTCAAAGAGTCCGATATTCCAAAGACGGCGTTTAGGACTCGATATGGTCATTATGAATATCTCGTGATGCCATTTTGAGTGACCAATGCACCTGCTATATTCATGAGTCTGATGAATCAAGTTTTCCGGGAGTACTTAGACATGTTCGTTGTCATCTTCATTGACGACATCGTGGTGTATTCAAAGGATCGAAAAGAGCATGCCAAGCATTTACGGATTGTTCTGGAGACATTGCGACAACATCAGCTCTATGCCAAGTACAGTAAGTGTGAATTTTGGCTAGATCAAGTCGAATTTCTCGGACATATCATTTCAGGCTAAGGAATCTCAGTAGATCCTGGTAAGGTATCAGCTGTCAGCGAATGGCCGACACCAAAGATGGTGAAGGATATTCGAAGTTTCTTGGGATTAGCAGGATACTACCGAAAATTCATTGAAGGTTTCTCAAATATTGCAGCACCCCTGACCAAGCTCACACATAAAGATGAAGCATTCGTGTGGTCAGAAGTATGTGAACAAGATTTTGTAGAACTCAAATCAAGATTAACATCTACTCCTGCGTCCGGTAAGGGATTAAGATGTGTTCTACACCAGCATGGAAAAGTTGTAGCTTTTGCATCAAGACAGTTGAAAGTTCATGAGTGCAACTATCCAACACATGATCTGGAGTTGGCATCTGTTATCTTTGCACTTAAGATTTGGCGCCATTATCTTCTTGGAGAATGAGTAGATATTTACACGGACCACAAGAGTCTGAAATATGTGTTTACTCAGAAGGAACTAAATATGCGGCAGAGAAGATGACTAGAACTCATGGCGGACTTCGATATCAACCTACAGTACCATCCTGGGAAGGTGAATGTAATTCCTGATGCACTTAGCCCCAAGCCATTAGCAATGAATCTCACCGCTCAGTGGAAGCTTCAGCAGGAATTGCATGGAATGGAGATTGAAGTAGTTCTGCCAGGTAACGCTTCGTATTTGATGAACTTACAAGTCCGGTCCACTATTATCAATCAGATCAAGACAGCTTAAGAAAATGATACCAAGTTACAAAAGATCGGAGAAAAAGTAGAAAGTGGACTTCGAACTGAATTCATCATCCATAAAGATGGATCCTTGAGATATGGAAGTCGATTGTGTGTACCAAACGGCCCAGTTCGAGAAGAGTTGATGAAAAAATCTCACAGCGCTCCTTACTCTGTACGCCCCGGTGGTACCAAAATATATAAGGATCTATGGCAACACTACTGGTGTCATGGAATGAAGTGCGAAGTACCCAGAAGTATAGCTAAGTGTTTGGTGTGTCAGGAAATGCAGGCTGAAGATCACAGGACTGCTGGTCTACTTCAACCGTTACCAATCCCAGAATGGAAATAGTAGCACATTACCATGGACATCGTGACTGCACTTCCTCTTCCTCGCAGCACGAAAGATAACGACACAGTATGGGTTATTGTGGATCGACTCACCAAGTCGGCTCACTTTATTCCCTTTCGAGTTGGCCAATCAACCGAGACGTTTGCAAAGAAGTACATGGAGGTAAACATAAATCTAAAGTAAGATTTAACCCTTCAAGATGTACTATATTTGATACCCATGAAATCATGCAGGAGATTGTGAGATTACATGGAGTACCGGTTTGCATCGTCTCCGATCGTGATACTAGATTCCGATCATAATTTTGGTAGAGTCTGTAAGCTAGCTTGGGAACGAGTCTAAACTTCAGCATGGCTTACCATCCACAAACGGACGGAACAGTCCGAGCGAATAATTCAGATTCTGGAGGACATACTAAGAGCTTGTGTGTTATACTTTGGAGGTTCATGGGAAGCTCGCCTGCACCTTATGGAGTTTTTATACAACAACAGCTATCAGGCGAATATTGGAATGGCACCACTCGCAGCGCTCTATAGACAAAAGTGTCGATCACCACTGAGTTGGTAAGACGTTGGATATCGTGAACTCCTAGGATCAGAGATAATTGTAGCAACTGTGGACGTAGTTCGCACGATCAGGGAAAGAATGCACATAGCCCAAGACCAACAGAAGCATTGGGCTGATACAAAGCGGCGACACCTGGAGTTCCAACCTGGAGACCATGTTTTTCTGAATATCTCTCCAAAGAGAGGAGTGATCCACTTTGGCAAGAGGGGTAAGCTAAGTCCGAGATATATAGGACCGTTCGACATTCTAGAACGAGTTGAAGAAGTGGCATATTATCTAGCACTTCCACCCTCGTTGGAAGGAGTGCACAACGTATTCCACATATCCCAGCTACAAAGATATGTGAGCGACCACAGCCATATTCTTGATCACTCCGAGCTCACTGTACAGACGGATCTAACTTGTGAGCAACAACCCGTTAAAATCCTAGACCGAAAAGTGAAAACATTACGGAACAAGGAAGTAAATTTGGTCCGAGTGATGTGGAGAAAAGATTCACCAAGAGAATCAACGTGGGAACAAGAATAAGACATGCGTGCAAGATACCCTCACTTATTTATAAATTAGTCCCTATGTAAATGTAAATTTCGAGGATGAAATTTTGATAAGGAGGGTAGAATGTAACGACTATAAATTTACTGTACAAAATTTTTCAAGTTAATATACAGAAAGGAGTTTACAAGCCCGAGTACAATTTATAAGTTAATTTTTGTTTAAGAACAACGAAGCAACTTGTAGCTTATTGGTAAAGTATCTACATTTCTGCGACATAGCCCCTGTGTTCGAATCCCATCAGACACATTATGTTTTTTTCCAGATTTTATTTTCAAAATTTTTAGAAGCCCAAAAGTTTACACGTGCAATGCACATAAAATGAAAAGTCTGAAGAAATCAAATATGTGTATAATATAGTAAACAGGGACATGTACACGTGGCAAGAATCCGACGGCTCCCATCACCAATTCGACCGGCGAGATTCCTCATTGGGCCGGCGCCGACGGTACCTCCGTAGGAAAAAGTGCTCGGGCTTTGCACACTAGTCGTTTCCCCTACCCCTAACTCCCATGCACTGTTTGATTACTCTGCAATCAAACAGAGGCCCCACAATTCTCCAATTTATCACTTTTTAATGTATTTTAACTCCCTCTTTTAATTCCAAAACCCTTATTCCACACTATAAATACTACCCCATACTCTAGCCTTTCCTCATTCTAAAAATTTTAGCCAAAAACACTCAAATTTTTTCAAGTACAAGTGGAGTAGAAGAGGAGTTAGCCAACGATCAACTTCCGGCAAGGGATCGAAGCTTTTCCGGCGACCCCGCGATGCTAAGAAGCTCATCCCCTCTCCTTCAACCTTTCTTTAGGTTTTCTACATCGTAAGTCCCTTCCAATCCTCACTCTTCTTCTCTAAAAGTTCTTTTTCAAAACCTATGTCGGAAGTGGAGTTAATACCGATATTTTCTTCTTTTCTATATAAAATCCACTTTTTCTTACATATTTGGCATCCATATTCTTACCCTATGTTTATAATCATAAACCTAATGTTTAGAACCAACTTTCACTAAAAAAAATATCATGAAACATAACTTTAATTCAACCATTACATTAAAATACCATTAACTTTATATATATCATCTTATATTACTTTGCTTAATCAGACCTTTAGAAAACTTCACGGGGTAATGGCCTACCCCTCACATACACACATGTTTCCATAGCATGATACCCTTTGAAAGTATTTTTGTTACAATATTTCATCAAAATAGCATGTACTATAAAAAAACGGTTTTCTTTTAAAATTGTATTTTAAATTCCTTTGTAAATAAGCCTCTACAACTCTCTTTAGGGGACCCGCTATTGGATGGTGCGGATTATTGCACATCATTGGGCTAGTAGAGCGAGATGCAGACCTCCTCACAGAGCATTCGGTCTCTAAAGGTTTTTAATACGGTTTTAAAGAAAAATACATTTTTCTACTTTAATAAAATTTATTTTTAATAATTATATAAATATTATCAAACCACAAATTTTCATGATGTAATCACATTACATTTTTTCTAAAAATAAAAGAAGGAAAAGTTGCACCAAAATACGCTCAAGTTATCCAAAAGATAAGTTTTACACTAAAATACCATGTACTTTCCAAGATACGTAATTATCGGTAAAATACTTCAAATCCTTAAAATTCACATCTATGAAACCCTAAATAATATAAATAAATTCTCGAGGTTTATTTTAAATTATATTAAACTACTTTTCATAAAAAAACCTCGAGTTATATAAAACAATTTAAGGACTTTAGTAAATATAGGTTTAAGCGGGATCAATTCTCTTGAGCCCCATAGAGCTAGAGAAAGTGAGTGCTTGCTTATTTAAGGTAGACAACATAACGGATTTATCAATGGTAATTGTCTTGGAAAAAGACATAAATCCTGCCGTCCATGTGCAGCAGTTACCAATGACTCCCGAACCTAATTCAGGATCCAAATCAGTTTATAAGTGTCTGACTCGGTCTGAGTCTGACTCGGTCTGAGTCTAACTCAAATCTGAATCCAATCAGAATATAATCAAACATGAATCCAATATACCAAACATGAATACCTGAACCTACCAGAATTCAACAACTATATAAATATGCAAACATGCTTGACTTGACCGAACCATAGTTATAACTTGAATTGACTACATGACTACTTGTTTACATCCTGAACCTGACTACATAAACAAATTGTATCCATGGTCTCGACAAGTCTGATAATTATAATCTATATAAAACATTGCACGGGGTTAAGGGGTAGATTGGTACGGAATGTATTAAAAGTGGAACGAGATGGTCCCTAAAACACACCTACATGAACTCCCGTACCGTTGTCCCGTGGGTTTTGATGGGGCCTTGTACTATGTGTTGCCTTAGTCCATGTTGGATATAGTGCCCTCAGAGTCAATTATTGGATCACAGGCACGTGATTGCAATGATTGAGGGATGACCTATACCGGTAGGACAGTCTTACTCGAGAGATTTGTATACTATCTGGTTTGTCTTTATCATCGTGTACATGCTTTAGGTGACATTGTTGTTCACTATTACACGTTGATAGAGGATAGTATGCTACCATGGTTTATCTTTATCATCGTATACTGTTTTAGGTGACCTTACAGGTCACTATTACACGTTGATAGAGCCCTTAGGATTCTTGCTTGATGGCCAGCAGTATGATGGCGATCATATACGTGGGAGCTGGGGTCAATAAGCACATCCTTAAAGTGGTCCCTAGTCGTGGGAGTTTTGAGACTGGGCATCGATACTCCATTAGTAGACTAGTGTATACAGCGAGACCCCAATGAGGGGCGGTGGCTGGTCTCACAAGCCATTGGTGTCAGTTGGTTCACCTAAGATGTATACAGGTGCTCATTGGGTTATGAGTACACCGGACAGGACTCGCCAGGAACATGCTAGTTGGTATTATACCTGACGTCAGATAGCAGTTCCCTGATGACATGTGTACAGGTTAGTTCATCGACCTGAGATCTTCATTTGTCTCGTGTGAGTTCCCACTGTACTTTGATTACTACCCTACCACGGCTCAAAGGAGTCGTGCAAACGGGTTTTAGTTGGGTACAGTCCCGAGCCACATGGAGGCAGTGAGCGGATCGGCAGGGGTTTCGTCTCTCCCGGTATTGGGGGTGAGATCGCGTTGTGTCTAGGAGAGCCATTACACGAAGTCCTTGGCCAAGGCAGGAGATTTACTGGTAGGTATTCCAGTAGTATCTCAGGGTATTCTGGGCTACACTCCGACACGACTTGTACCGCTTTTGGGGGTCTGACTTTTACCAACCCCCTAAGCCCGACATGCGATGCTCATAGACGAACGGGCCAGACTGTACGGATATTGTCACTGACAGGCTCAGTAGGTTGTCAGGATGAGTTCGCTCATCGACTTCTCTTTTGGTCAATACCTGGTAGCCCGTTACGTACGGTTAGTACCTCTGACGTGCTAGTGGTTAAATCCACAGCCGGTGTATTGACGAGTCTTTAGAGTCCCCCACAGACAGTTTCTCAAGTTTCGGGAGAAACGTTGTAGAGGCCGTATTATATATGGCAGGGTCCGATCATATACGTGCAGTAGTGCACGGATAATGATCGGGCGGATCATACTAGTGGGATTTGGTTTAAGTCGGATCCTAGTATTAGATTTGTTGGATTACTTTAGTCTCATTGCATTCACATTCAGTCGGAATGCGGATGCAGATATATATATACAGGTGAGGGGTATCCTTGTGATCCGTCACGAGTTTACTTTAGATGTTGCCGTATCTTTTTGTTGTGGCAAACATTTGGATTAATGTTTGCTTATGGAAATAATGAGCTAGAATTCATCATGAGATGCATTAAATGTGACATGGACATATATGGTGACTCATGGTCTCTTTTAGTATGTAAATGTCACATTATATGATGGTTTTGTGATGATATAATAAGAGGAGAGAGAGAGGGGCTGCCATGAGGGAGTGAGCTCTCACATTATTGTTTCAACTCTCTTCCATTTTCATCATAGAAAACACAAAAGAGAAAGCTTCTCCTTCTTCTTCTTCCTCTAGCTCATTATCTCCTTCAATGGCTTCATCTCTAACCTCCAACCACACTATGGATGCAAGAGACAAAGTGATCACAAACATTCTTTACAACACCTTGGACACGTCGGCTAGCACACTTCGTGCCCGAGTTGCGTCGGATGAAGCGGGAGCCCGTAAAAGGAATCGATTATGTGGTGCCCTTTCCGATGAGGAGATCGAGACCGGAGATGCCGCGAGGAGCTTGGGATGGTGGCCAAAGACCGAAGGACACGGATCGATCGGTATAGCTTTCCAACCCTCTCTCTAGATAGTTAGTTGTAGGTTAATGGTTCGATCCGGGTTTTAAGCATACGATAGCGCCGGTTTTCAAGTTAAGAAAAATTTTCGTTTCCGCATTTTGGCCTCGCAAAGATGGCCGGGGCGCTACTGTAGACTTACATGGTATCAGAGCCACGCCATTAACCTTTACTAGCTTGCTCTAACGTGTTTAGAATATCGATCGAACGTATTTTCTAAAAACTGCATTTCCAAGTCACAGTTTCTGTCGAATTTTTCCTGTGGTCAAAAAAATTATTTGGTGTGCTGCAGAAAAACAGGCAGGGTTTTTTAAGTATTCTGAGAAAATTTAGTACGTTGTTGTCACTGTAGCGCGGCGGAACCGCGGCCGTACCCTCTTTTTGGCCGCGGTTCCGCCGCAGGAATGTAGCAATAGTGCGCCATTTTTTCTACAGTGCTTTCTGACTTGGAAATGGGGTTTCTGGTAATTTTATTTTTGGCCCAGATTATTTTGAGTATTGGGTATTGTACTTGGGGCCCACTTCGGGGAATTTTGTCGATCGAAAATTTTAAACATGTTAGTTCACAGTATTTACATTATATCTGAGACCGTGAATGTCATTTGATCGGTAAATCCTGTCTAATTGCTATAGTTCTTTTAGACGGATTTGCGAACATGACATTCACGTTGATATTTTGTGTTGTGCTGTGATATTGCGGATTTGTCGTGGTGGATAGCCTGGATGCAATGGTAGTACAATTTGGTTGTATTTGTACATTTGATATTGCGGGGCGAGCGTTCGACTTGTGGATTTCCGTCACTGCCTGTTTGTATATTATTCTTTTGGGGCACAACTGGGCTGAGGTCGATGTACCCGTTGTATATATTTTTACTTTCTGTACTAGGATTACCCCGCGGAGGGGTGCACGGGTAGTCGGGTTCTAGAGGGCAACGGGCCCGCATCTCATGGCTTTGAAACGGAGGGGGCTTCACTCTAGAATTGGCGGGATGTTCGCCGCACTCGTAGGGGGTACAGGTTAACCCAAGGAGGGGTGCTCAAATTACCGGATTCCGTGAAGTGCTGGGTAGTCCATTCACTTTGATGAAGGGGGCTGCCTCGCTTCAGGTTTTGGCGGGTAACTTGCCGCACCCGTAGGGGTCTAGGATTTTATTGCACAGGCTATCCACACGACCAGGGGAACGTCGGGTTTTAGTAGCGGCTCTATGAAACCCGGGGATCCCAGATTATCTGTATTGTTCTGTGATGCTTATTACATTTCTGTGATATTGCATTTTATCACGCCATGAGCGAATATTATATATTGATATATATACTAGTAGATGTTGTATATGTTTTGCATCCGCGCTAGTCCAGTCCCCGCTCTGTCGTTAGTTAAGTAACCTAATGGGTGATGACGGGACCCAGTGGCGAATGCGGATGGCATATATGTACATCGTATTTTCGTTCTTTTGTGGTGTGATTAATTGATGGGACTGCATTGATTCGGATCAATGCAAGCTAAACAAACCTAATCTGATGTTGTTGGAATATTTTTCAAAAAATCTGTTATTGCAAGGACGTTCTCTTTTGTTTTGCACAGTGGTATTCGGTTATGAATATCCAGCACCTCAGTCGACGAGGCAAGGGCCGAGATCCCTTCACCAGGAGTGACCCCTTAGACAGAAGTTTGCGTCTGGGTAATTACTTCACTATAGCCGATTACCTTTTGCTTTGCATCGTGGTATTCAGTTGGAATATCCTACACCTCATTCTACGGGGAAAGAGCCGAGATCCCTTCACCGGGAGTGACCTCTTTAGCAAAAGGTTTTCGCCACTATATTTTTGTAAAAAGCTATCCCGTTCCTTCAACGATATCAAGTTCATTATGTTAAAGGTTTTTCGCCAAAAACCATTCGTAGCCCTCCGTCATTTCAGGAAGGTAGCACTTAGTATTCATGCTATGTATGTTGGCCTACGTCAAGGCATAGTGTATGGTAGCTATTTGTTACTTTTCTGTTGTATAGATAGATGCGTTGGTTTGGGACAGTCGTACTACTATTTTGGCCTTCGTCAAGGGTATGTACGGGTGGGTTCAAATTAACCTGGAAAATGACGGGTAGAACTTGACATGTGACTTATGATATGTTGGCCTACGTCAAGGTCATAAGAGCATGGGGTAAAAATCACATCGGGAGCTTCTAAAGAAACTGAAATTTGCCAGATATGCGCATACCTTCTGGAGTGTGATAACGTGAGTGGATTCCATCACGTTATCATGCGATGATAGTTGGATCCCGATTCCCACTGATGAGTTGGTTTACTCCTCGGGTGATCCCGACTAATTCTTCTTTCATGTTTGGAGGAGAATTTGAGGTTATAGTGGGAGGTTTCCTGATTAGATAAAGTGATAACCATTCTAATCTAGGTTAGAGTACACGCTGAGTGTTTCTTTTCTCTCTCTCTTTGGCAGCGACCATGACCCGACCCTTGACTATGACTCAGTGACCAAGTTAACCGAACCTTCTTAAAACACTGGCTTTTGGATTGTCAGAGTTGCATACCTCATTGCCACTCCTACTTTTACCCTTTTCTCCAGAACACCCCGTATTACTACGAACGTTCACTTCCATTGGATAAAACCATCGTATGGTTATATACGAACTCGAAGGAACTTATTCTAGATTCGAGGATGGTTTCCGGTTCTGGAGAAAACGAATATGACTATTCAGTTGTCTTTTCCTTTTACCTTCTCTAAGGTTGCGAGTGTTCCTTGGATTAGGACGGTACACCTGTTACGCTAATTGGATAGTCTTCTTCCAAACCATAGGCTGGTGCCGAACGGTAGGGAATGAAGAAAACCATTTAGCCTAAAAGGTGTACAGAAGGTATTAAGTAAAGACAAATAAAGGGATTAGTAAGAGGGCAAAGTAAACTGAGACTGCTATTCACGACCAAACCAAGTATTTCATCGCCACTCCTATTTCACCTTTGTATTTCTCCGGGACACTCCGTATCACTACGAAGATCCACAGTTATTTGGATACTCCATCGTATGGTTATATACGAACTCGAAAGGAACTTGTTCTAGTTCGGGGATGGATTATGGTTCAGGAGAAATAGGATTAAGGTTCATTTAGTTGTCTTTTATTTTCACCTTCTCTCAGGTTGCGAGTGCTCCTAGGATTAGGACAGTACACCCATTATGCTTATTGGATAGTGCTCTTCCAAACCGTAGGCTGGTGCCGAACGGTAGGGAAGGAAGAAAACCATTTGGCCTAAAGGGGTGTACAGAAGGTAATGACTAAAGACATATAAAGGGATTTGGAGAGATGGCAAAGAAATATACGGTTATAGTTGTGAATCTGATAATGGAAGAGGCATTACTAAGAATACCCGGATACCCCTTCAAAATATTTACATGTTTCAGTTTCACTGTGTATTGTTAAAAGAAAACTGATTTCCCAATCAGCCCTTGCTCCAGGGTATGTATTTACCGGGTTTGATTCTCACATCTGTATGGTTTTACAGATGATGTGTGGGAGTAAATTATTGGGAATTGGGTGATCATCCTCATTATATCGGGATTCGTTGTAATTGGTGGTATTTGAGGAAATCACCTGGGTTGTTTGCCGGACGACAAATATTTGGTTTTGAATATCCATTATAGTGCACCAATTTCAAATTAATATATCTGTACGTTTATTTTTATAAAGTGAGATATAGCTTTTTGAAATCATGTCTATGACATTTACCTATATCAGTGGATGATTAGGTAAGGAGCATTAAACAGCGGTGTAATTTTTCTTAACCATAAGTACAGTTTTCAACCTACGACACACAGGAAATGAGTTATTTAACTCAGGAGACTTATACAGAGTATTGTATGTTGTCCAGTGTCCATGAGGACAGAGGGGTTGGTACTCGTACTATATTCTGTTTACTTATGACTTCTCTAGTTCTTAGACATGTGTTTCGTAGAAATACAAGGTCCAAGTTTTGAGAAGTTATAGGTATAACAATAAAGTAGAGAACCAGGCGTTGCAAGCATCAGGATTCTTCAAGGTGATCGAAGATGTAGATACTTGTGTATGGTATTCAGTTGATAGTAATGATTAAGAGAACTTGCTTCTCTTTCAAGTTACTCATAATTGGAAGCACTCCTAAGTTGAGTAATGCTGATTGGCCTCTCTCCATTTAGTTGACATGCACTAGAGACAGCTGCATGATTTGAATCTGGTTCCAATTAAATCAGTGTCTCTGTTTCTGTATTGGATATAGAACAGTTCATATCTTAACGATGTTAAGGTACGGGGAGTTGTCCGGCTTATTTTTAAAACCAGACTCTGGATAACTCAAGACACGTTTCTGTAATGGCAGTTTGTGGGTTGACCCGGGCTATGACGAGGGATGACTTTCTACCATCTGAAAGATCAATAGTGATATTGCTCTTGACTCGCCACAGTTTTAGTAAAATGGATTTTTTCAGAAAACAGTAGTGGGAGTATGGTAGAACTGGAAGTGATTCTAGAACCGCAAACGATTACTGAAAATTTAATAGGACCTAAAGATTCAATCTGGTTTGACATTCCATTGGCCACTCCGCAGATAGGGTGGGTAACCTCAGGCACTCGAGAGGTACTTCGGTATGCTCAGGGAGGTTCTTGTTTACCCAGACTTGACACTACTGTTGTTCCAGGCTATGAGACCCGGCAGGAAGATGAGTATAGCGTCGTTCTGAACTGGCTTTAGAAGTGCATGTGTATATGACTCTGCCAGAGGGTTGTCGTAGTCAGTGGGAGCAGCGGAAGCATAGTGGACAAGTAGCTTATGTTTATTTATAGGCTAAAGCAGAAATAGCAGAGATAGATCATCTATTTCTGATGTGACAGTGATAGGTTTAACTTCATCAGAATAGGGGATGGATTTGTTAAGAAGGTATTAGGGTGTGATGTCCTGGTATTTGGATGACATACACAGAGTAGGAAGTGAAATTCCTATACTACGATCGGTTATACTTTGGTTGTCACACAGTGGTTTATCCACATAGGACATGGATATTATATCAGATATTCTGGTTACTAGATCTATGGTTTTAGATCTAGATTTGGGTAGTTTCCCAATCTGGGTACTTAGACAGCATTCTAAAGGTATTTTAGAATGGACGACTCCTGGCACGGTAGTGTACCTGCAGGTGATGGAGTCACCCTTTCTAAAGGTGTCTTACAGACTAAAGGGGAGAGGGATGTGCATGATTGGCAGATCACTTGCTTAGGCAATTGAGTCAATCATGAGATGTCAAGTACCACACCAGATGTTTTTTGCACTAGATGCAATAAATTGATTTTAATCCTATCCTGGAGAAATGTTAGGAAGCAGTTTTAGAACATAAGTGGATGTTCTAGGGATATGATAACAACAGCCTCTTTTGGGAGACGGTTATCATTCCAGGCTTCCAAGGTGACCTGGATGACAGAGTGGCTGTCAGAGTTGTAGTTTTCCCTCTGACGAGGGGCAGTAGTTTGGACAGGTGATCCAAGCGGATACTGAGGGAGGCATGGCGCAGGATACTGATTAAGTTCAGTTGACGATACAGTCTAAGAAGTTTGGATTTGGAGTTCATTTATGAACTAGGTCCCATCGGATATCCAAACATATTCTAAGACAGGTATTGCTCATTTCGGGAGATGGCTTTCTCCGCAAACTTGAGATAAAGAGAGACATAGAAAGAAACATTAGAGCGGATCCACTAACTGAGGCTATTCCTCGAACGCAATAGTTTCACTAGCGGGCTTTGTGAGACTGATCAGTAGAGGAGTTGGGTGTTCGGTATCATACGGGTTGTGAGTATGCGACATCGCAATAATTAGCCTTAAGTGTAAATGGGAGATTGTTGGATATAGTGCCCTCAGAGTCAATTATTGGATCACAGGCACGTGATTGCAATGATTGAGGGAGGACCTATACCGGTAGGACAGTCTTACTCGAGAGGTTTGTATACTATCTGGTTTGTCTTTATCATCGTGTACATGCTTTAGGTGACATTGTCATTCACTATTACACGTTGATAGAGAATAGTATTATACCATGGTTTATATTTATCATCGTGTACTGCTTTAGGTGACCTTACAGATCACTATTACACGTTGATAGAGCCCTTAGGATTCTTGCTTGACGGCCAGCAGTATGATGGCGATCATATACGTGGCAGCTGGGGTCTATAAGCACATCCTTAAAGTGGTCCCTAGTCGTGGGAGTTTCGAGACTGGGCATCGATACTCCATTAGTAGACTAGTGTATACAGTCGAGACACCGATGAGGGGCGGTGGCTGGTCTCACAAGCCATTGGTGTCAGTTGGTTCACCTAAGATGTATACAGGTGCTCATTGGGTTATGAGTACACCGGACAGGACTCGCCGGGAACATGCTAGTTGGTATTATACCTGACGTCACATAGCAGTTCCCTGGTGGCATGTGTACAGGTTAGTTCATCGACCTGAGATCGTCATTTGTCTCGTATGAGTTCCCACTGTACTTTGATTACTACCCTACCACGGCTCAAAGGAGTCGTGCAAACAGGTTTTAGTTGGGTACAATCCCGAGCCATATGGAGGCAATGAGAGGATCGGCAGGGGTTTCGTCTCTCCCGGCATTGGGGGTGAGATCGCGCTGTGTCTACGAGAGCCATTACACAAAGTCCTTGGCCAAGGCAGGAGATTTACTGGTAGGTATTCCAGTAGTATCTCAGGGTGTTCTGGGCTACACTCCGACACGACTTGTACCGCTTTTGGGGGTCTGACTTTTACCAACCCCCTAGGCCTGACATGCGATGCTCATAGACGAACGGACCGGACTGTATGGATATTGTCACTGACAGGCTCAGTAGGGTGTCAGGATGAGTTTGCTCATCGACTTCCCTTTTGTTCAATACCTGGTAGCTCGTTACGTATGGATAGTACCTCTGACGTGCTAGTAGTTAAATCCATAGCCAGTGTATTGACGAGTCTTTAGAGTCCCCCACAGACAGTTTCTCAAGTTTCGGGCGAAACCTTGTAGAGGCTGTATGATATATGGCAGGGTCCGATCATATACCTGTAGTAGTGCACGGATAATGATCGGGCGGATCATACTAGTGGGCTTTGGTTTAAGCCGGATCCTAGTATTAGATTTGTTGGATTACTTTAGTCTCATCGCATTCACATTCAGTCGGAATGCGGATGCAGGTATGTATATACAGGTGAGGGGTATCCTTGTGATCCGTCATGAGTTTACTTTAGATGTTGCCGTATCTTTTTGTTGTGGCAAACATTTGGATTAATGTTTGCTTATGGAAATAATGAGCTAGAATTCATCATGAGATGCATTAAATGTGACATGGACATATATGGTGACTCATGGTCTCTTTTAGTATGTAAATGTTACATTATATGATGGTTTGGTGATGATATGATAAGAGGAGAGAGAGAGGGGATGCCATGAGGGAGTGAGCTCTCATATTATTATTTCAACTCTCTCTCATTTTCATCATAGAAAACACAAAAGAGAAAGCTTCTCCTTCTTCTTCTTCCTCTAGCTTATTATCTCCTTCAATGGCTTCATCTCTAACCTCCATCCACACTATGGATGCAAGAGACAAAGTGATCACAAACATTCTCTACAACACCTTGGACACGTCGGCTAGCACACTTCGTGCCCGAGTTGCTTCGGATGAAGCGGGAGCCCGTAAAAGGAATCGATGATGTGGTGCCCTTTCCGATGAGGAGATCGAGACCGGAGATGCCGCGAGGAGCTTGGGATGGTGGCCAAAGACCGAAGGACACGGATCGATCGGTATAGCTTTCCAACCCTCTCTAGATACCTAGTTGTAGGTTAATAGTTCGATCCGGGTTTTAAGCATACGATAGCACCGGTTTTCAAGTTAAGAAAAATTTTCGTTTCCGCATTTTGGCCTTGCAAAGACGGCCGGAGCGTTACCGTAGACTTACAGTCCATGGAGCAAGTTGGACTCCTCTCGTATACACTGATACCTTCTGTACCAAGCTACAAACAATTACGTTAAGAAAACATGTATATACATGTATAACTTACCAGTTCCTTTTCCATATTACTTGTTCCTTTCTTTCTTTTGAGACCTACCGAGCGCTAGTTCGCTGACTCTAAGTCGATGTCGCGCACCCTATATGTTCGCGGGAAGGCGGAAATTGCAAAAAAAAAATGATTTTTACGGGCTTCGCAACACCGACTAGAACCAAGGATCGAACATAAACCATAGCTAGCAAACTACTTGAGGTTTAACTACTATGATACGAAGTTATACCTCACGATTCAAGTCCTTCAAGACTTCATCGCTGTCCTCTACTCGTCGTCGACTCCAAGGATCGTAGCAACCTCGACGGCCTCCTCGAGTCAAAGACAATCCACCCGAGAGTCTATAGTCCGAGCTCCTACCTCAAATCTGAAGTAACTACGGCTTCTAGTTCGCTAAACAAGAAGTCCTAGAGGGTGTAGAGTGTGAAGATGGAGTGCTTTGTCTCTTGAAACCCTAGGATTCTCAACACATGAGAGATTTTAGGGTTTAGAGTTGAGAGGAAGAAGAAGAGAGTTCACCTGAAGAAAGAGAAATGGTTTTTTATAATGATCAAAAAATAAGATGGCTCACTTGATTTGACTACAAGCATGGCAAGAAAATATCTCACCAAAGAAATATCTAGTGCTACAAAAATATCTCACAAGAAATATCTAAGTCAAAGAGTCAAACCAAGTCAAGTGGTCAAACCAAGTAGCCATGCCTCAATTATCATTTACAAAAATAACAAATACTTTCCTCCACCTCATAATTGTTTTAATCAATTCAATGGTCAAAAGCCCTAATGAGGTGTCTCCTTCTATGCCCCTCTCATCCGTATATACATACCCGCATCCGTGTTCCGAGAAACACGAATACAAAGAGATGAAACGGATCCATCAATATAATACTAGGATCCGGCTTAAATCAAAGCCTACTAATATTATCCGCCCGATCATCATACGTGCACAAGTATACGTAAGTGATCAAAGCCCTGCCGTAAAACCATACGGCCTCTACACATTTTGCTCGGTGCAGGGAAACTCTCTATGTGGGCTCTAAAGACTCGACACTACGCTGACAGTGGGTTTAACCACAAGCCGCAAGCGGTACTAGCTACACGTAACGGCTGCCTAGGTATGTGTCGATAAGAAGGCCGATGAGCTAACCATCTGAACTCCTACTGAGCCTGTATGTGACAATCTCTGTACAGTCTGGTCTGTTCGTCTAAGAGTATCGCATATCGAGCCTACCGGGCAGTAAATGTCAGACCCTTAATAGCGCAATAAGTCGTGTCGGAGAGTAGCCCAATACACCCTGAAAAACTACTGGAATACCTACCAGTAAATCTCACTTTCCTTGGCCAAGGACTTTGTGTAATGGCCTTCCGAACATAGTGCGATATCAACCCCTAATACCGGGAGAGACGAATCCTATCTAACCGCCACTGCCTCCAAGTGCTTCGGGACTGCACCCAACTACTACTTGTTTGCACGACTCCTTTAAGCCGTGGTAGGGTAGTAATCAAAATACAGTGGGAACACACTCGAGGCTAAGTAGCAGTGTCAAGTAGACGGACTAAGCTTTACTCATGTCACCTGGGAACTGCTACCCGACGACATGTATAATATCCACAAACAGTTCCCGATGAGTCCTGTCCAGTGTACTCATAACCTAATGAGCGCATGCATACTATCTCCAGTATGACGTACTAATGGCTGTGGGACAGACCATCTCCCCTGCTGGGATGAGAAGCGAATACACTAGTCTACTGTGGAGTATCGATGCCCCGTTAAGATAATCCTATGACTAGAGACCTGTATAGGATGTGCTTATAGATTACCCAGCCTGCACTAGTGTGACTTCCATCACAATGCTGGTAATCAAGCAAAGATCTTAAGGGCTCTTCCAATATGTATAAGCGATATGCTAAAAGAAACGCATGCACATATTGAGGTAGAAACAAACCAGGTAGCATACTACCATTTCGACCAAGACTGTTACTATATTCGTGTATATCCCAAGCTCCCATTAAGTAATATACAATCTAGTATGATACAATAATGGCCTCTAAGGCATATATCACAAACAATCTCCCACTTGCACTAAGGCCATATACTTGCATATCGCAGACCGAAGATCTCGAATAGCCTCTCGAACACTGTCTGAGGGATGGCTTCTATGAGTGGATCTGCTGTGTTGTTCTCCGTATCCACTCTCACCTCAATCTCCTGGTGATCAACGATCTCCCTGATTAGGTGGTACCGCCTCAAGATATGTCTGGATCTCTGATGGGACCTGGGTTCCTTCCCTAAAGCTATAGCGTCGTATGCTTTCACAATACTAAATTATTGTACCAACAAATAGAAGCAACCACCTGAAGTTCAATTAAGAACTGCATCATCCAGACTGCCTCTTTTGCAGCGTCTTATGCAGCGATCTACTCTGTTTCCATCGTCGAGTTTGCAACAGTGTCCTGCTTGGAGCTCTTCCAACAGACCGCCCCTGCACTGAGGGTAAAGCCATAACCCAACATGGACTTAGAGTCATTCTTATCACTCTGGAAGCTGGAGTTAGCAAATGCCTCGATCTGGAGGTATTTTCCGCCATAGACCAAGAACATCTCCATAGTCCTTCTTATGTACTTGAGAATGTTCTTTACTGCTATCCAGTGTTTCTCCCCAGGGTTTTACCGATACCGTCTTACCACGCTGAGTGTGTAAGCAACATCTGGTCCGGTACACAACATCGCATACATTATAGAGCCTACCGCAGAAGCGTAGGATATAGATGTGATGCGAGCCCTTTCCAAATCAGTCTTTGGAGAGGGTGATTCCGTGACAATTCGGTAGACTACCGTGCTTAGAATCATCCATACTAAATATTCTCAGTATGGTGTTGTTGTACCTTGACTGTGAAAGTTTCACCATCCTCTTTGATCTATCATGATAGATCTGAATCCCCAGAATGTAGTTGGTATCACCCAGGTCTTTCATGAAGAACCTCTGTGACAAGAATTCTTTGACTGATTGTAGCATAGGAATGTCATTTCCTATCAATAGAATGTCATCCACGTACTCAACGAAGAATTCCACAGTTCTTGCTACAATCTTACTATAAATGCATGGTTCATCTGGATTTTTAATAAAGTTTTATTCTTTGACTGTCTCAATAAAAACAGATATTCTAACTCCGCGATGCCTGCTTTAGTCCATAAATGGATTTAAGTAACTTGCACACTGTCCCGCTGCTCCCACTCTGATTGAAACCCTCTGGCTGATCCATATAGACGCACTCATCCAAATTACTATTTAGAAAAGCCGTCTCTACTTCCATCTTCCGGATCTCAAAATCTTGGAAGGCAGCAATGGCAAGAAGGATCCGAATGGATTTGAGCAGAGACAGTGGAGAAAAGGTTTCATCATGGTCCAAACCAGGTCTTTGACGAAAAACTTTTGCAACAAGTCTAGCCTTATAGGTTTCAACCTATCCATCTACACCAATCTTCTTTCTGAAGATCCATTTGCATCCTATGGATTTTACCCCTTCTGGAGCAATGTTCAAAGTGCATAATTTGTTTGTGTACATAGACTCCATTTCGGTGCGCATTGCATCCAGCCATTTTACTGAGTCGCCATTCTGAATGGATTACTAGAAGCTAGCTGGCTCATCATTGTTAATGATGCAATCCTCATGATCCCCGTCTATAAGAAAACCGTAGTATCTCTCGGACAGATGAGAATGCCTACTAGTCCTGCGGATTGGCGTAGGGATGTCCGGTTCTTTTGAAATCTCTAGTTCTATCATACTTTCAGTAATAGTTTGTGGTTCTGGAATTTCTTCCGGTTCTATTGCGCTCCCACTATTTACTTTTACAAAATATTGATTTTCTAAAAAGTGGGCTTGACGAGGAATAAAAACCTTTTGTTCCTCTGCGTAATAGGAGAGATACCCCCTCGAGTTCTTTGGGTATCCCATAAACTTACACAGTACAGAGCGTGCCTCGACCTGGTCCGCATACTGCTTTTCAACAAAAGCTGGACATCCATATATCTTCAGATACTGGAGATAGGGTTTCTTTCCACTTCATATCTGATATGGTTTGGTAGGCACAGTCATGGTAGGAACCTTATTTAAAAGAAATGCAGCTGATTCTAGTACATAACTTCAGAAGGATCGCGGTAACTCAACATTACTCATCATGGAACGAACCATATCCAATAGGGTTCGGTTCTGCCTTTCTGATACACTGTTGTGTTGTGGTGTGTATGGAAGAGTAAGCTGAGAGAGAATTTCATTCTCTTTTAAGTAATCCAGGAACTCGGCAATTAAGTATTCACCGCATCGATCAGATCTCAGTGTCTTGATACTTTTTCCTGTTTGTTTTTCCACTTCATTCTTATATTCCCGAATTTTTTCAAAGGGGTCTGATTTATGCTTTTACAAGAATACATGTCCTGACCTAGAGAAATTATCCGTAAAAGTAATGAAATAGGAATAACCACTTCGTGCATCTGTAGATATTGGACTATACACGTCGCTGTGTATGAGTCCTAAGAGCTCGATTGCTCTTACTCCATGTCCAGTGAACGGGGTCTTTGTCATCTTTCCTATGAGAAAAGATTGAAAAATTGCATAAGACTGATATTCGAACAGATCCAAATATCCCTCTCTATGTAACTTCGACAACCGTGTTTCATTGATGTGACCCTGTCTACAATGCCATAAAAAAGTTTTATTTAATTCTGGAGACTTTCTTTTAAGTGGGTTCTGGACGTTGAAAACCTGAGCTTGATTTAACACGTATATACTGTCCTCTAGTGTACCTGAACCAATCAAACTTTGATTTAGGTGGATGTGAACCACATCGCTTACAAACTATATTGGTATACATAAACAGTTACGTAGAATCAATATCTGCCCACTTGTCAATTCTAGGTGATATACCCTACGGATATAGCGTCCACGCTCATTCCGTTAGCAACCCTGAGAGTAATATCACCTGCCCTGATAACTCTATGGTTTCTCAAAACCTGTAATGAATTACAGATATGAGATCTTGATCCGATATTTTGTACCAAGGAAGTAGAGTTAATTGACAGACTGTTTTCAATCACAGACACACCCGAAGTCAGAGCCACAACGTGCTTCGAATCCTGGATTCTGGCTTTCCAAGCCCTGCATCCCTTCTGCCAATGCTCTTTCCCGTAACAATAAGAACATCTCTCCTTCCCTACAGTTAACCCTGAAACTTTTGTCCTTCTCTTTTCTTCTACCTTACCGATACCGCCTATCGGCTTTGTGGAGGTCTTCTTCTTCTCACCCTTGGCATCCGCCTTAGATCTCGAAGAGGAAGATTCCCCAATAAGCAGAGCGGGTGTCTCCCTGGTTTCCTTCAGGGTGCCTTCAACTAGAAGTATTACTTTCTTCCCCTGGGCATGAGTAGGAGGTAGGGACTGTAGAATCAAGTCAGCATATGACTCGTTCTCCAACATGGTCTCCAGGTCCTTGAGCTTTTTAATATAGCTAATCATTGTAGGGACGTGGTCCCCTACAGATGATCCGAAAGCTAACCTTACTTGAAGCAATTCTTTCGAGATCTCATATCTTGCGATACTAGATTGCTCTCCATATAAAACTGTGTTATAGAAGAAGATAGAAACTAAGTCTATTTTCTCGTGCTTCCTCTGGTATACACCATCAACTGAGGCCAACACGGTCTTATTCTCTTGTCTTACGGATATCAACATCCGCGACGGTGGAAACTGGACCTGGGACGGCGGGGCTTGGGTAGTAATGAGGTGGTCCAGCTTGTCATAGGTAATGGATATCTAGACAAACCTTTGCCATTAAATATAGTATAACTCAATCATTATATTATCTATCTGTAACCTAATCTAGTCACCTGGTCGCAACAATTAGGAGAGAGAGAAGAAAACACTCAGCATGATGCTCTTGCAAGTTTAGATTGGTTTTTAATTTATCCAAACAGGACGACTCCCACTTTTTCTCGAATCCTTCCTCAAACCATAAAAGAAGAATTAGTCAGGATTGATCTCACCGTACAATACTTGCTTAACCGTTCAGCCAGGCTAGTATCGATACTTCGAGGGATGTTTTACGACGCTTTCGCGAAGTTCCTTAATTAAAAAACCTCTTTTCCCTGGAGGCGTAGCCCCGCTAACACTATTCTAGATACCTACTTGGTTTATAGCATTGATCATTAAGTGATGAATCTCCCGAGGAGTAGCGGATACTCACAGTAGGATCGGGATCCAAATATCATTGTGTGATAATCCTAAAGGAATCCTACCAACATTATCACACTCCCAATGGTATGCAGCACCAGCAAGTTTCAGTTTCCTTAGAAACTTCCGATGTGGATTTTTCCCCATGCTCTTATGACCTTGACGAAGGCCAACATATCATAAGTCACATGTTAAGTTCTACCGGTCATTGTCCTGGTTAATTTGAACCCACCCATACATACCCTTGACGAAGGCCAAAATAGTAGTACGACTGTCCCAAACCAACGCATCTATCTATGTTACAGATGAATATCCAGCAGCTACCAATTACTATGCCTTGGCGAAGGTCAAAATACATAGCTTGAATACTACTGATTATTCAACTTAAATGACGGAGGGCTACGAATGGTTTTGGCGAAACCGTGAACGTAGTGAACTTGATATAATCGAAGGAACCTGATAGCTTTTAAAAGGAGTGGTTTAAGCTCCGAATTTAAAAGTCTCCTGTTTTAAAATAACCGATTGGTTTTAAAATTTGTTCCAACGATTCAGCTTTGATTTGTTTGCTTTGCATTAATGTAATGCAGTCCCATCATTTACACCTATCATCACAGAAAAAGACGAAAATACCACGTCCACTTATGCCATCCGCATTCGCCACTGGGCCCCGTCATCACCCGTTAGGTTACTTAACTAACGACAGAGCGGGGGCTGGACTAGCGCGGATGCAAAACAAAAGCAACGCTTACTAGATATCATATATAGATATATGCATCCGTCTCACGCAATAATAGGCATTCCGGATCACAGATGAACATATTGGATATACTAGGAATTCCACGTTTCGTTTGAGCCTGTAACGAAAGACAAATTCCATGGTCGTGATGAATAGCCAAACCCCACCGTAGACCCCTACGGGTGTGGCAAACTACCTGCCAAATACCCGAAGTGAAGCAACCTCCTTCAAAAAAGCGAGTAGGCCACTCGACACTTCAAAGTACCCGGTAGTTTGTGCACCCCACCTTGGGTCTATCCTAGGAGCAGAAAACAGTAAAAGAATTAATACAATGGTGGCTACAACCTCAACCCGGATGTTCCCCGAAAAAATAATATTATATCACTTTAAAAATTTTACATCAAATGAAAAAATGAAAACCCTCATCTCACATCCCCGGCTATTCATCCACGACGATCCATCAAGTTCATATACACAAACCAACATAATATCATCACAGATATGTGCAACCCCGACTAATCGACGTATAGCAATTAGTCGACATTTCCAAACACATATATACAACACAAAGCTTGTAAAGTAACTATGACAATAGAATTACGCACGCAATTAGCAAACTTAACCAATTTTCCAAGACATGAAAATCCAGTGAGTTAAAGTTCCAAAACCGATCGTTTTGAGCCAATCCGGGAGTAGAAACGAACTCGAAACCCGCTCGAATCTTCGCAGAGGCGAAGACACAAGAATAACTATTGAACGGGGGCCTCGGGGGGGTACCCACCTGTTCCCTTATGAAAAATAAATAATAAATGTAAAAAGCAATGGGAAAAATCCCCAAATGGAGCATCACGTGCCCACACGTGATAGGCACTGCGCTTGACAAAACAAGGCTGAAAATGAGGCTGAAACTAAGTCTCACGTGCAGGCACGTGGCCTCTATATACAAAGTATATAGGCGCCTTCTTAAAACAAACAATTGTCCAGAAAAAGTCACGTGATAGCACGTGACGCTCTTTGATGGGCTTAACTTCGTAGGGTCACGTGCTACACGTGATGTGCTCCTATGCCTTCTGAACCAATAGAATTAAATTCTAAATAAAAGGGATCAAAGCCCTATTTGGGAAATATTTCCATAGATCTTTCTAAATAAGAAAGATTGCGCTCTGTAAAGTAGAGCGCCGTTGGATTAAAAATCCAATGATGATTAAAAATCATCAATTTACAGAAGAAAATTCTGTATAGGGAAATATTTTCCTAATCTTATGAGAAATATCTTCTGTAAAACAGAAGTCCTTGGATTAAAATTCCAACGTTGAATAAAATTCACCGATTGATCTAAAAGATCATTTTGGTTGATTATAAAATCAATCAAAATCTCTCAATAAGAGATTTTCTGAAAAAATTGATTCTTTTTTTTCTCCTATAAATAGGAGCCAAGAGATAACAAATAAAGGAAAGAAAAAAAGATACAGAAAAGAGATAGAGAAACCCCGTCGGAAGCTTAAAAGAAAAGAGAATATAATTCTCCAGAGAGAAGAAGACCTCTTAAAAAGAGAAAAAGAAACTCTAAGTAAGAGACGAAACAATACACAGAGAATATCTCATCTCTTCTTCACCTCCATAAGATTTTAACTCTTCTAAAAAGAACTTAGCTCTTTCTCAGGTTGAGATCTGCAGAAGCAGATCTCCCCATAAGTTGAGAATTTAATTATCATCGGTGATATTCTACCATGCAGATCCAAAAGCTAGGGGAAGGCCTAAGTTCAGAGAATTTAATTCTCCCAAAAAGTATATAGGAATTTAATTCCTCTGATAAAACAAGGGTTTAACCCTTCATATAAAAACTTGGTTCTTCTTTTTAGTGAAAGATCTGCAAAAGCAGATCTCCCTACAAGTTGAGAATTCAATTCTCCTAGGGGAGATTCTGCCATGCAGATCCCAAACCTAAGAGGAAAACTAAGTCCTAAGAATTTAATTCTTATGAAACAATGGGCTTGAGAGTCTCGAAACTCAGAATCTCCATGCACATAAAAAGATTGGTACCCAACATGATAACGGCCGATCAAGTTCTCCCATGTGAGCACCCTTGATGAACAAAAGAGGAAAACTGAGATGGGATCACGTGCTCCCACATGACCCCTAAATAGTGCCTAGCACTTATAAAGCAAAAAGGGAAAAAATCAAGGGTAGTTTTCCATTTTTTTGGGGCGCCTCACGTGATCTCACGTGACTCAATAGCGTTTAGCGCTCAAAAAAGAACAAGGGAGTAAACCCAAAGAAGTAGCGCCTCAAATTTTTAGTGTTTAACACTATTTCAAGTGCCTCACGTGGCCCCACATGAGCGCCTCAATTTTTTAGTTTTAACACTACTTCAAGCGCCTCATGTGGGAACACATGAGTGCTGAGCATATACTAGTGTTTAACACTATGAAAGGCCAATATTAGCCAAACTCAGACCAAATCTCCCGAAGACCATCGATTGAGCCCCTCATGCTCAGGGTCTCTAAAACCGATCTCAATCTCAAAGATAGCTAATGGGCTCTTAACAGATGGCATCTAAAATGATGTTCATCCCATTCCCCCTCAGTTGGGACATCGGTTCAAGGGTACTGTTAGTGTATATGCCCTAGAGGCCATTACTGTATCATATTAGCTTGTATATTACTTAATGGAAGCTTGGGATATTCACAGTTGTATAAACAATCTTGCTCAAAATGGTAGTATGCTACTTGATTTGTCTCTACTTCAATATGTGCATGTATTTCTTTTAGCATATCGCTTATATACATATTAGTAGAGCCCTTAGGATCTTTGCTTGATTACCAGCGTTGTGATGGCGCTCACACTCGTGGGGGCTGGGTAATCTATAAGCACATCCTTATACAGGTCCCTAGTCGTAGGACCATCGAGACAGGGCATCGATACTCCGGAGTAGACTAGCGTATGCGCTTCTCATCCCAGCAGGGGAGACGGTCTATCCCACAGCCGTCAGTACGTCGTACTTGAGATAGTATACGGGTGCTCGTTAGGTTACGAGTACACTAGACAGGACTCGTCGGGAACTGTTGGTTGGTATTATACCTATCGTCAGTTATCAGTTCCCAGGTGACATGAGTACAGCTTAGTCCGCCGACTTGACACTGTCACTTCGCCTCGAGTGTGTTCCCACTGTACTTAGATTACTACCCTACCACGGCTCAAAGGAGTCGTGCAAACAGGTAGTAGTTGGGTGCAGTCCCGAAGCACTTGGAGGCAGTGACGGTTAGATATGATTCGTCTCTCCCTGTATTAGGGGTTGACATCGCGCTGTGTCTAGGAGAGCCATTACACAAGTAGTCCCTGGCCAGGGCAAGCGAGATATACTGGTAGGTTTCCAGTGTTATCTCAGGGTGTTCTGGGCTACACTCCGACACGACTTGTACCGCTATTAGGAGACTGACATTCACCGCCCCCTAGGCCCGCCATGCGATGTATCAGACGAACAGACTGGACTGTACGGAGATTGTCACATACAGGCTCAGTAGGAGTTTGGATGGGTTTACCTCATCGGCCTTCTTATCGACATCTACCTGGGGACCGTTACGTACAGCTAGTGCCGCTTGCGGTCTGTGGTTAAACCCACTGCCAGCGTAGTGTCGAGTCTTTAGAGTCCCACACAGAGAGTTTCCCTGCACTGAGCAAAACGTGTAGAGGCCGTATGGTTTTACGGCAGGGCTACGATCACTTACGCGCACTTGTGTGCGTATGCTGTTCGGGCAGGCAATACTAGTGGGCTTTGGTTTAAGCCAGATCCTAGTATTGCACAGATGGATTTGATTTGTCTTCTGTGCATTCGCATTCTACGGAATGCGGATGTGGGTGTGTATGCACAGTTTTGAGGAGTGATGAAGGAGGAGGTGCCCCATTAGGGTTTTGGCAGTTGGTTCAGCCAAAACCGTAATGTTGCACACTTATTAGGGTTTTGATAATTCGTTTGGTCAAAACCGTTATGAGCCGGAGACATTGTTCACTAATCCTTTTGGTGATAGATTTGTGATGGCTAATTGCATTGACCATTTGACCACTTAGACCTCTCTTGACCTTGTTGACCCGTTGACCGTGTTGACCATTGACCTTCAAGAGAGATCTACACTCTTCTTTCATTTTCTTTTTAATTCTTGAGTTATGATAATGGTCAATTCAATGTGCCATCAACTCTATCATGATAGGATTAGTAATGATGATTTTGTGTATTATTGCAACCATGGTTCATTTCATTTGGCTTAATCTTTTCATTATTCTCTTCTCATTCTCTCTCTTGAAATGAGAAGAAAAGAAAAGCTCCATGGTTGCTAAGCTTTCTCCTTCTTCTTCCTCCTCTTGATCTCATCTTTTGATCTCATATGTTGAGAGAAAAAGATCCCACAAAGACAAATACATCCATACATCTCCTATACACATCCTAGGGCTTCTTGACTAGCCATCTCTTTGCCCTAGTTGTCTCGGCTTGAGGTGGAGCTCGATGTACATCTCTCGGGTGGATCGTCTTCGACTCAAGAAGGCCGCGGAGGTGCCCAAGATCCGGATCGACACTTAGAGCTTGGATGGACGAGCGGAACAGCGGAATGAAGACCCGAAGGACCGGTTCTGTGAGGTATACTTTCTACAACATAGTAGTTAAAACCTCTAGTAGTTTACTAGTTTCTAGTTTAGCCAAGATCCTTACTTTTGAGTCCATGTTGCCTTGAGCCAAAATTATTGTTTTTCGCCGTTTCCGCCTCCCCGTAAGAACCGGGATGAGGAACGTGGACTAACAGTGGTATCAGAGCCTAGCTAAACATAAACTAGTAAGTTAGCAAAGTGTTTAGAATATCGATCGGAAAAAAGTCGCAAAACACGTCCGCAAAACCTCAAGTTTCTGTCGATTTTCATACTGCTCAAAAAGTGATTTAAAATATATGAAAAATCATCTCAGGGTTTTGTAAAAACACTGCAGAAAAACGATCCAGTGACTCGATCAAACGACCGCGGTTCCGCGGCAATAACATGCTAATTGCCGCGGTTCCACGGCCGATTTGACTCGGCACTGGATCGGATTTTGTGCAGTGTTTTATTTTGGCTGTTTTGGGATTTTTAATACATGTTTTTTCTACCCAGATTTTCCAGAGAGCAAATTGACGTTTGGGGTGGTTAAAAATCCGTATTTTGATCGATATTCCGTAGACTTTGGCTAATGCATATTTTCTGTGATGTGATATATGTATTGAACGTCCGCTAATCGCTATACGTCGATTAGTGGGGGTTATACATATCTGTGATCTGTAATGTTGATGGTTTGTGTATATGAACTCGGTGGATTGTCGCGGATGAATAGCCGGTAATGGTTGTGAGATAAGAGTTTCTTTTTCTTTCATTCATTGTAAAATTTGTAAATTGATGTAATATTATTTTTTTGGCCGCACAACCGGGTCGGGGTTGTAGCCGTCATTGTATAATTTCTTTTTACTGTTTTTGCTCCTAGAATAGACCCAAGCTGGGGTGCACAAACTACCGGGTATCTCGAAGTGCCGAGTGGCCTACTCACGGTGTTGAGGGACGTTGCTTCGCTTCGGGTACTTGGCAGGTAGTTTGCCGCACCCGTAGGGGTCTAGGGTGGGGTTTGGCTATTCATCGCGACCGTGTAATCCGTTTTTCGTTGCAGGCTCGAACGAATCGCAGATTCCTAGTATATCCAAAGTGTTCATCTGTGATCTGTAATGGCTATCATTGCTATATATCTATATATGATATCTATTTAGGCTTTGCTTATGTTTTTCAGCCGCGCTAGCCCAGCCCCCGCTATGTCGTTAGTTAAGTAACCTAACGGGTGATGACGGGGCCCCGTGGCGAATGCGAATGGCATAAGCGTACGTCATATTTTGGTTGTTTTCTGCAATGGTAGGATTAAATGATGGGACGCATTAAAAGAACTAATGCAAGAAAAATAAACCAAGTAAAAGTCGTTGGAACACTTTCAAAACCACTCGGTTCTTTTCAAAAAAAAAACCCAGCTTTTTAAACGCGGAGCTTGAACCACTCCTTTTAAAAGCTATCTCGTTCCATCGATTATATCAAGTTCACTGCGTTCACGGTTTCGCCAAAACCATCCGTAGCCCTCCGTCATTTCGGTTAAATATTCAATAGTATTCAAGCTATGTATTTTGACCTTCGCCAAGGTATAGTGATTGGTAGCTGCTGAATATTTATCTGTAGCATAGATAGATGCGTTGGTTTGGGACAGTCGTACTACTATTTTGGCCTTCGTCAAGGGTATGTACGGGTGGGTTCAAATTAACCTGGATAATGACGGGTAGAACTTGACATGTGACTTATGATATGTTGGCCTTCGTCAAGGTCATAAGAGCATGGGGCAAAATTCCACATCGGGAGTTTCAAAAGTACTGAAACTTGCTAGCGCTGCATACCATTTGGAGTGTGATGATTCTGGTAGGATTCCTTTAGTTTTGTCACGCGATGATATTTGGATCCCGATCCTACTGTGAGTATATGCTACTCCTCGGGAACTTTCTCACTTAACGATCAATGCTATAAACTAAGTAGGTGTCTAGAAAGGTGTTAGCGGGGCTTCGCCCATAGGGAAAAGAGGTTACTTAATTAAGGAACTTCGCGAAAGCGTTGGAAAACCTCCCTCGAAGTACTGACACTGGCCTGGCTGAACGGTTAAGCAAGTATTGTACGGTGAGATTGATCCTGACTAATTCTTCCTTTATGGTTTGAAGAGGGATTCGAGAGACAGTGGGAGCCATCCTGTTTAGATAAATTAAAAACCAATCTAAACTTGCAAGAGCATCATGCTGAGTGTTTTCTTCTCTCTCTTTTAATTGCAGCGACCCAGTGACCGCACCTAGGTTACATCTAGATAATAAAATGACTGAATCTGACTGTTATGACTGGCAAAGGTCTGTCCAAATGTCCATTGCCCATGACAAGCTGGGACACCTCTTGACTGATCCAACCCCTGCCGTCTCAGGTCCAGTTTTCCCTGTCACGGATATTGATATCCGTAGGACATCGGAAGAATACTGTGCGAAAGCCAAGTGCCTCGTGTTAGCCTCAGTTGATGGTATATACCAGAGGCAGCACGAGAAGATGGACTCAGCTTCTATCTTCCTCCATAACAAAGTTTTATATGGAGAGCAATCTCGTATCGCAAGATATGAGACCTCGAACGAATTGCTTCCAGCGAGGTTGGCTATCGGGTCATCTGTAGGGGGCAACGTCCTTACGGAGACCAGCTCTTTTGAGCTCTCGGACCTGAAGACCACGTTGAAGAACGGGTCAGATGCTGACTTAGTTCAACAGTCTCTACCTACTACCCTGAAGGAAACCAGGGAAGTAGAAAGAAAGGGAAGGGCAGAAGTTTCGGGACTGGATGAGTAAAAGAGGGATGTTCCTATTGTAACGGGAATGAACATGGGCAGAAATATTGCAGGGCTTGCAAAGCAAGTAGCCAGAATTCGAAGCATGTTGTGGCTTCGGCTTCGGGTGTGTTTGTAATAGAGAACTGTATGTCAGTTAATCCTACTTCCTGGGTATTGGATACCGGATCAGGATCTCATATCTATAATTCGTTACAGGCTCTGAGAAACCGTATGGTTATCAGGAAAGGTGATATGACTCTCAGGGTTGCTAACGGAATGAGCATGTATGCTGTATCCGTAGGGGAATATCATCTAGGACTGACAACTGGGCAGATATTGATTCTGCGTGACTGTTTTATATACCAGGTGCGACTTGTAACATCATATCTGTATCCTTACTTTCTAAGGAAGGATATGATTTTACTTTTGTAAGCGATGTAGTAAACATCCACCTAAATCAAGTACTGATTGGGTCAGGTACATTGAAATACGGTATATACATTTTGAATCAAGCTCAGGTCTTCAGTGTCCAGAACACACTTAAAAGAAAGTCTCCGGAATTAAATCAGGCTTTCTTATGGCATTGTAGACTGGGTCACATTAATGAGACACGGTTGACAAAGTTACATAAAGAAGGATACTTGGATCCGTTCGAGTACCAATCTTATGCCACTTGTGAATCTTGTCTCATGGGAAAGATGACAAAGACTCCGTTCACTGGACACGGAGAAAGAGCGAGCGAGCTCTTGGGACTCATACACAGTGATGTATGTGGTCCAATGTCTACACATGTGCGAAGTGGTTATTCATACTTCATTACTTTCACAGATGATTTCTCTAGGTATGGGCATGTCTTCTTGATGAAGCACAAATCCGAGGCCTTTGAGAGATTTCAGGAATATAAGAATGAAGTTGAAAAACAAACAGGCAAAAGTATCAAGACACTGAGATCTGATCAAGGTGGTGAATACTTGAGTGCCGAGTTTCTGGGCTACTTAAAAGAGAATGGAATTCTCTCTCAGCTTACTCCTCCATACACACCACAACACAACGGTGTATCGGAAAGGCGGAATCGAACCCTATTGGATATGGTCCGTTCCATGATGAGTAAGGCTGAGTTACCGCGATCCTTCTGGGGTTATGCACTAGAATCAGCTGCATATCTTTTGAACAAGGTTCCCTCCAAGACTGTGCCTACTACACCATATCAGATGTGGTGTGGGAAGAAACCCTGTCTTAAGTATCTGAAGATATGGGGATGTCCAGCTTTTGTAAAAAAGCAGCATGCGGACAAGCTCGAGGCATGCTCAGTACTGTGTAAGTTTGTGGGATACCCAAAGAACTCCGGGGGTATTTTTTCTATTACGCAGAGGAACAAAAGGTTTTTGTTTCTCGTCATGCCCACTTTCTGGAACATCAGTTTTTAGAAAAAGAAGCAAGTGGGAGCGTAGTAGAACTGGAAGAAATTCCAGAACCACAAGCTTTTACTGAAAGCTTGGAAGAACCAGAAGTTTCAAGAGAACCGGACATCCCAGCGCCACTCCGCAGCAGTAGTAGGCAGTCTCATCCGCCCGAGAGATACTACGGTTTTCTCATAGACGGGGATAGAGAGGATTGCACCATGGATTATGGTGAGCCTACTAGCTTCCAGCAAGCCATTCAGAGCGGTGACTCGGTAAAATGTCTGGATGCAATGCGGGCCGAGATAGAGTCTATGTACACCAACAAAGTTTGGACTTTGGACTTTGCTCCAGAAGGGGTAAAACCCGTAGGCTGCAAATGGATCTTCAGAAAGAAGATTGGTGTAGATGGGCAGGTTGAGACCTATAAAGCTAGACTTGTTGCAAAGGGTTTTCGTCAAAGACCTGGTTTGGACTATGACGAGACCTTTTCTCCAGTGGCTATGTTGAAATCCATTCGGATCCTTCTTGCCATTGCTGCCTTCCACGATTATGAAATCTGGCAGATGGACGTAAAGACGGCTTTCCTAAATGGAAATTTGGAAGAGTGCACTTATATGGATCAGCCGGAGGGATTCATTCAGAGTGGGAGCACTGGAAGAGTGTGAAAGTTGCTCAAGTCCATTTATGGACTTAAGCAGGCATCGCGGAGTTGGAACATCTGCTTTGATGATATTGTCAAAGAATTCGACTTTATCAGAAACCCAGATGAACCATGCATTTACAGTAAGATTATAGGGAGAACTGTAGTATTCCTCGTCTTTTACGTAGATGACATTCTCCTAATAAGAAATGATATTCCTATGCTACAGTCAGTCAAAGGATTCTTGTCGCAGAGGTTCTCCATGAAGGACCTGGGCGATGACAACTACATTCTAGGGATCCAGATCTATCGTGATAGATCTAAGAGGATGTTGGGACTTTCACAGTCAAGATACATCGACACCATACTGAAAAGATTCAGTATGGAAGATTCCAAGCGCGGTAATTTACCGGCTTGTCACGGGATCACCCTCTCCAACGAGATGTCTCCCAAGACTGATTTGGAAAGGGATCGCATGTCTATTATACCCTACGCTTCTGCGGTAGGCTCTATAATGTATGCGATGTTGTGTACCAGACCAGATGTAGCATACGCATTGAGCGTTGTAAGCCGGTATCAGTCGAAACCAGGGGAGAAACACTGGATAGCGGTAAAGAACATTCTCAAGTACCTGAGAAGGACTAAGGAGATGTTCTTGGTGTATGGCGGAAAAGACCTCCAGCTCGAGGCCTTTGCTGACTCTAGCTTCCAGAGTGACAAGGATGACTCCAAGTCCATGTCGGGTTATGTCTTTACCCTCAATGGAGGGGCGGTTTGCTGGAAGAGTTCCAAGCAGGAGACCGTTGCTGACTCAACTATGGAAGCGGAGTACATAGCTGCTTGCGATGCCGCAAAGGAAGCTGTCTGGATGAAGAAGTTCCTCATGGAGCTTCAGGTGGTTCCTACCGTTGTTGATCCAATACCGCTGTATTGCAACAACAACGGCGCTATAGCTTTAGCGAAGGAACCCAGGTCCCATCAGAAGTCCAGGCACATTTTGAGGCGGTACCACCTGATCAGGGAGATCGTAGATCGCCGGGAGATCGAGGTGAAGAGAGTAAATACGGAGAACAACACTGCAGATCCACTCACGAAGGCCCTACCTCAGACTCAGTTCGAGCGGCTGATCGAGATGATAGGTCTTCGATACGCCAGTACATGGCCTTAGTGCAAGTGGGAGATTGTTAGTGTATATGCCCTAGAGGCCATTACTGTATCATACTAGCTTGTATATTACTTAATGGAAGCTTGGGATATTCACAGTTGTATAGACAATCTTGCTCAAAATGGTAGTATGCTACTTGGTTTGTCTCTACTTCAATATGTGCATGTGTTTCTTTTAGCATATCGCTTATATACATATTAGTAGAGCCCTTAGGATATTTGCTTGATTACCAGCGTCGTGATGGCGCTCACACTCGTGGGGGCTGGGTAATCCATAAGCATATCCTTATACAGGTCCCTAGTCGTAGGACTATCGAGACAGGGCATCGATACTCCAGAGTAGACTAGCGTATGCGCTTCTCATCCCAGCGGGGAAGACGGTCTGTCCCACAGCTGTCAGTACGTCGTACTTGAAATAGTATACGGGTGATCGTTAGGTTACGAGTACACTGGACAGGACTCGTCGGGAACTGTTGGTTGGTATTATACCTATCGTCAGTTATCATTTCCCAGGTGACATGAGTACAGCTTAGTCCGCCGACTTGACACTGTCACTTCGCCTCGAGTGTGTTCCCACTGTACTTAGATTACTACCCTACCACAGCTCAAAGGAGTCGTGCAAACAGGTAGTAGTTGGGTGCAGTCCCGAAGCACTTGGAGGCAGTGACGGTTAGACAGGATTCGTCTCTCCCGGTATTGGGGGTTGACATCGCGCTGTGTCTAGGAGAGCCATTACACAAGTAGTCCCTGGCCAGGGCAAGCGAGATATACTGGTAGGTTTCCAGTGTTATCTCAGGGTGTTCTGGGCTACACTCCGACACGACTTGTACCGCTATTAGGGGACTGACGTTCACCGCCCCCTAGGCCCGCCATGCGATGTATCAGACGAACAGACCGGACTGTACAGAGATTGTCATATACAGGCTCAGTAGGAGTTCGGATGGGTTTACCTCATCGGCCTTCCTATCGACATCTACCTGGGGACCGTTACGTACAGCTAGTGCCGCTTGCGGTCTGTGGTTAAACCCACTGCCAGCGTAGTGTCGAGTCTTTAGAGTCCCACACACAGAGTTACCCTGCACTGAGCAAAACGTGTAGAGGCCGTATGGTTTTACGGCAGGGCTACGATCACTTACGTGCACTTGTGTGCGTATGCTGTTTGGGCAGGCAATACTAGTGGGCTTTGGTTTAAGTCAGATCCTAGTATTGCACAGATGGATTTGATTTGTCTTCTGTGCATTCGCATTCTACGGAATGCGGATGCAGGTGTGTATGCACAGTTTTGAGGAGTGATGAAGGAGGAGGTGCCCCATTAGGGTTTTGGCAGTTGGTTCGGCCAAAACCGTAATGTGGCACACTCATTAGGGTTTTGACAATTCGTTTGGTCAAAACCGTTATGAGCCGGAGACATTGTTCACTAATCCTTTTGGTGATAGATTTGTGATGGCTAATTGCATTGACCATTTGACCACTTAGACCTCTCTTGACTTTGTTGACCCGTTGACCGTGTTGACCATTGACCTTCAAGAGAGATCTACACTCTTCTTTCATTTTCTTTTTAATTCTTGAGTTATGATAATGGTCAATTCAATGTGCCATCAACTCTATCATGATAGAATTAGTAATGATGATTTTGTGTATTATTGCAACCATGGTTCATTTCATTTAGCTTAATCTTTTCATTATTCTCTTCTCATTCTCTCTTTTGAAATGAGAAGAAAAGAAAAGCTCCATGGTTGCTAAGCTTTCTCCTTCTTCTTCCTCCTCTTGATCTCATCTTTTGATCTCATGTGTTGAGAGAAAAAGATCCCACAAAGACAAATACATCCATAGATCTCCTCTACACATCCTAGGGCTTCTTGACTAGCCATCTTTTTGCCCTAGTTGCCTCGGCTTGAGGTGGAGCTCGGTGTACATCTCTCGGGTGGATCGTCTTCGACTCAAGAAGGCCGCGGAGGTGCCCAAGGTCCGGATCGATGCTTGGAGCTTGGATGGACGAGCGGGACAGCGGAATGAAGACCCGAAGGATCGGTTCCGTGAGGTATACTTTCTACAGCATAGTAGTTAAAACCTCTAGTAGTTTACTAGTTTCTAGTTTAGCCAAGATCCTTGCTTTTGAGTCCATGTTGCCTTGAGCCAAAATTATTGTTTTTCACCGTTTCCGCCTCCCCGTAAGAACCGGGGTGAGCAACGTGGACTTACAGGTACATCTCTCCACACCTCTGATATATGTCGTTGTAGTTCTTCAACGTCTTCAGAAAGGTGGAGGGTCCCAATAATCAATAACTCTTGGCACATCCCCAAACTATCAAACCAAGACCCTACAGACTATGATGTCTTTAAACCATACAGACTACGATGTCTTTAAACATCATGGACTACGATGTCCTTAAACCCAATGGACCGCAACGTCCTTAAACTAAAACGATAGAGTCCAAATACTCTTTCGTTGGATCTAAATGATTCCAAAATCCTATTGAGTAGATCTTAGTCTAAAATTACACTAACGTATCATCAATAAACGTTTAAGTTGATCTTAATGTAAAACAAAATTAACGATCCTTAAACCAACCCAAACCCAAATCTAAGAAAATACGGATTTGGACTAATCCACGCCCTACGGGCGACAACACAAATTAGTCTCCGTATACAATCCACGGGCAACCAAAAAATAAAACAAACAGATACAACACGAAGTGACCATCTGGAGAAGGAGAAAGTGGTTACCGCTATGCGGTAGCGTAATTAACGGCAGGGGCTTGTTCCTGCAGGAAAGAGCGTCCCCACAATCAAAAAACCCTCGTACACGAGAGGGAATCTGACGAAGTCTGCTATAATGGCCGCATCTGTCTAAACCTCCGATATACGTTGCCATAAATCAACTTGGCATCTTCGGAGAGGTGGACAGATAAAACCAAATATCATCTGCCCACCCCCCAAATTCAGGCAAGACGTTTGTCTTCCCGGTTTTCGGCGGCGAACAGATTCTGGCACGCCCGGTGGGACCTTTTCTTCTTTCCACTCCACACTTCGTGTGTCGTGTTCGCGAACTAATCGTGGTTTAGTATGGTTGCCCCTGGATTCAAGGTACTAACATTTGGTGTCTTGCTCCGTGCATAAGTGAAGATGACGTCAATGGCTTCCAACTAAACCAACTGCAACAACAACTTCCACTCCGTCCCTGTTGGAAGAGTGACTTATGGGCCCTAAACGGCCTCTATTTTCACAATGCCGGTGGAACAGGTGACACAGGCCACCACGGGATTGTACTTCGGGATCATGCTCCCACCAATGAGCTTCAACGCCCTAGTGCCATCACAGGAAGCTTCGAAATAATAGGTCTTTGATCGGCTTACCACTACCACGGCCCCTCTCAACGGGTCGTCCAAGTCCAGTGCCTCGGTCTTTAACAGACTAGGCCAAAGCTCAAGTGGGCCCATGAAGAAGCCTGCAAGACCCGAAGGAGCTATCCCGAAGCAGATAGTCATCCCATCCCCAGTAAACGAATCATCAGAGGGGCTTCTCCTGCTAAGGGGTCGGTCTTTGCAAGACTGGCCATCCCAATTCCTGCTTCGGGTGAGGTCATTACGAATGCTTCCCCTGCCAAAAAGTCGGTCTTTGCAAGATTATACGTTCCTTTTCAGCGGATGTCGGTCTTCGACAGGTTGACCCCAGCAACCCTTCACCAGAACAGGGGGCATGATGAAGCCACCCCCATAACTGAGCCAGTCCCAACTGCAAGATATGCTCGATGTCGTCACTTGCGCCGAGTGAGGAAAGCTGGGGGCAGTTCCCCTTCCGGACTTACCCCACCAGCTCCAACGGTGGAAGTTAATGCTGCTGTTCCAACTGGGAACAGCTTTGAACCACTCAAGAGGGTGCGCAAGAACTCTTTAACTGCCATGCTAAAAAGATCTCCTCCTCCTGTGGAGAACGTTACAAAGGCAAAGCCAGAGTAGCCCCCTCAGCAGCTGTCCTCCAAAATTCATAAGGTCTGGCGAAGAGTCCAAGACTCTGTAGTTGACCAAGACTACTCCCGCCGACAGACGAAAATGAAAGTTCGGCAAGAGTAGGACCATCCCGCCGCCATGCTACGAAAGGTGTCCTCTACAGAGATGCCTATTATAACCCCTTCAACTTCAACCGCCCATAAAAGGAGAAGGCCAGAGAAGATCCCCGTGTCTGCGACAAATCTCAAGGGTGCTGAATCCAAACGCCCCAAGTCTGGGGGCATAGTAGTGCACACCATCTACATGGCTTCCGGGAAAGAGAATAGCCGTATCTCCAAGGGTCATCGACCACTCACCCATTCTGTGACAAAGGCTCAGGAGCAACAACAGCAGATGCTCCAGGAGATGATGACAAAGATGGCCGTGCTCACTAGGCCGAAAGAAAGCCTGGAGAAGTCATCGGAGTAGCACCAGGAACAGGAAACTGATGCCGAGTTCCTCCAAAGAATACTCGAGAAGAAAGACAAAGAGGCCGCAGAACAAGCGGCCAACATAAAACAAATGGCGCTCTTGTTTCAAGATATGGTCGGGATGATGATACAGCCGGATCCTCCAGCTGGAGACCCTCCAATAATCCTTGAAGATGACAGAGGGGAGACATCAAACTCTCTTCCGGCTCTATCAGCGGCCAAGGTAGAGACCATCTCCAAACCCGCCCTTGACGACTATATAGCTCAACAGATATGAGCTCATCAGGCGAGCGAAACGGCCGGCCAAATCGTCAAGACTGGACGACCCTATCCGGGTTGGTACGATCAAATAAAGTACCCACCAGGATATATGATCCAAAAATTCCATGTATATAAAGGGACGGGTAATCCACACCAGCACGTTGCTCAATTCAAGGCTCTGTACGGTAATACTGGAGGTGACGACAAACTGCTGCTTCGCCAGTTTGTTGGCAGCTTGTCAGATACAGCATTCGAATGGTACTCCGACCTCCCGAATGACTCTGTCAAGACATTTGCAGAAATGGAGCTACTGTTTACACAAAGATTCGCGAGCGCTAGCGAACGCACCCCAATTACGGCATTAATCAACGCCAAAGTGAAGCCGGGAGAGACATGGGTTCAATATGCAATTCGATGGCGGAACCTATGGTCGAGATGCGAACAAAGCATAGAAGAAGCTCCTGCCGTGGGAATGTTTGTAGGGACCCTGGATCCACAAGCAACCATTTCCCAATTCATGATGTTCTTCAAGCCGACCACTTTCCAGGCCTTGATCGACAAGCTGGCCCAAATAGACCAGATGGGACATAGGCCGTCCTCTTCAAAGAAGGATCCTCGCAATGAAAAGGGGAAAGGGAAAGCGACCTTCGTCGCCAACGCTCAGCAACAACCGAGTGGCCCGAAGCCGGTCGCTCACCAAAACGATAAACATCGATCATTCGGAGAAAAGATGAGACGCCCTTACTCGTTCCCCCAGGATAAGACAGCGATTATTCGAGCTAGCGCTGCGCAACAAGCTCATCACTCTGCCAGAGCCGAGACGCCCAACGCAATCAGGCAATGTTAACATCCCCAATTACTGTCCTTACCACCGAATATTGGGTCACCCAATCAAATATTTTTACATCTTCAAAAGTTGGATCGAAAACCAGTACCAACAGGGCAAGTTTGCGCTGTCCGAAAACTGAAGGGTGAACCTGCCACAACCGCGCGCTCCTAAAAAGGTGGACACGCTGGGGGCATCACGCTCACTTATAGAGGAAGCCCCATGGGAGGTGGCCCTTTCAGCTAAGACTAAAAGAATGTTGAAGGACCTTCAAGCATGTCCGGCTATTAGTTGGAAGAGCCCGCTGGAGCCCGAGATTATTGAAGGGATGCTGAAGCCGCGCCCAATGCTGAAAGCTGGTGATGGTGGACAGAACCTTCGGGCCAAGCCTCCGAAGTCTTTAAAGAAGAAGAAGAAGGCCAAAAAGCCCATCCAACCCGATGACAACCATACAGGTTTGCAAAAATACATCGATCCAGTGGAAGAATATAACCAGAAGGCACGGACCCCAATTACATTAGACGAATTCTTCAAGTGTGTTCTTGAGAATGAAGACGATATCGCTTATTAAGGAGACGATTCTTTAGAAGAGCCCGATGATTATGTGGCGAGCTGCCATATGATCTCCCACTCGTCAATAAAGGGCAAAGAAGCACCTGATGCAGAGAAACTGGGGGCAGATCTAGAACCGGAACTCTTGGAACCGTCATACGAGATGATTGACATATTGCTGAACGAAGCCCGTCAGAAGAGCAAAGATGATCGAGAGCGCGAAATGGCCATATTCGAAAAAGCCAAACGTCGGCGACAGGATGAAAAGGTTGAAGCACTCCAACCAGATCGAAACACGCCCGCGGCAGACAGAAACAGGCTTAAGACGAGGAAACGGTTCGCTAAAGCCCTGTCGATGGGAATGAAGCTGCCACCTTTTAAAGGAAATACTCCTGGCAGCATACACCTTGACAAAGCGGATGAGCATCCAAACTACTGCTTATACCATCGGAGGATCACGCACCCTACCGAAGAGTGCAACGCCTTTAAAAACTGGTGGCAGGGATATGTTGCCCACCGACAACACGTCAAGCGATTGAAGAACAAGGCTCGTCGAGAACAGAGAAGCACGACATATGAGCGCAAAAGAACGGCCGACAACTGTCACATAGTTGATTTCGGGGGATCGCAAGTTCTCACCTTTGGAAGCGATTCTGACGAAGAAATGGCCCTTGACCTCCTCTTTAAGGAATCCACCTCAGGAAAAGAAGAGGAGAAGAAGAACTGCGAGAACATTCAGCTGCATAATCGTACGTTGCCTGAAAAGAATCCCGGGCCTTCAAACAAAGGTTCAAACAGAAAAGACAAGGGGAAGGAGAAAGTCCCTGGGGATATCGCCCTCGATGATCGAGTCATCGAAGAGCTCGCAGCCAAGGACCCGTCTAAGAAAAGCAAAGTGGATTACAATATCCTAGCGCATTTGAGGAAGATACCCTCACAACTAAGCATACCGGATGCCCTCTTTCTGTCTAAAGAAGCACGGGATTCCTTGGTCAAGGCGTTACAAGAGCCCGATCAGTTCCAGGATTCATCGCAGAGAAGAAAATGCAAGATGAGCTTGTAGAAGTCCACACGGCTAACATTACATTTAACGACGAGGATCTTCTCTTTGGTACGTGCGACCACAACCGTCCTTTATATGTCACTGGATACTGCCATGACATCAAAATAGGGAAAATACTTGTTGACAATGGGTCCTCTGTCAACCTTCTCAACGTGCGGGTGCTAAAAGAAATCTGCATGAGCGTTCAACATTTAGCCCGATATAAAATCATTATCTCTGCATTTGATTCGCAGTCATCGCAGACGCTCGGGTCCGTGATACTGACATTGCGCTTTGGACTTCTCGTCACAGACATCAAATTCCATGTCATCGACGCTTGGACTTGCTACAACGCTCTACTTGGTCGGCCATGGTTACACGAATATAACGTTATCCCTTCTACACAGCACCAGTGTATGAGGTATTTCAAAGATGGCCTCGAGTACACCGTTACAGGAGAGCTAAACTCATTCTCTGTGAACGAAGTCCGAAAATATGAAGACTCCAAGTACTTCCTGCCAGACTTCGAAGACATGCAGAAGTGTCATATGCCGGGCTTAAACGGAAGCCCGTCACTCCCATTCCTACCTTTGGAAACGATACCAAGGAGGATGAAGAAATAGTCTACTCGGGACAGCCTCATAAGCGGAATGATAAACCCGGACCGTCCGCTCCGATTTTGGTCTTTGGCAGCGACTCCGAAGATGAAACCAACGCAATGTTCTCGGTTCGTCCATCAATGCAGACCCTCACTGGAGATGATCAGAGTTTGCAAATCGCCATGGTTCCGCGACTACACTACAGAGAGCTTGATGCGCTCGAGACATATAGTGTGCAAGAGCTACAGACGTTCTATGTCCCTCCCAGGCGAAGAGGTAAAAAGGCGATCCTATTCTATCAATCCGGGGAAACCAAAGTCGAAAGAGAAGTCTGGCGTGGTGCCGAACCTGCGCTCGACAGGCTCTAACCGATCCGTCTGCCCAAATACTATGCTGAGGGATTGAAAGGGTTATCGAGATGCCAAGGCGTGCCCTTTAAGCAAACCGCACGACAGGCCCAATTCTACAACAGGATCTGGAACGTCCCCGGAACTCAGCGAAAATTGCCCAATGGAAAAATGGAAACGATCGGGCTTGGATATGTCCAGTCCAAGAAACAAGAGCAGTTCCATGGCTGCCATGTCATAAAGGACCTTGATGAAGAAGAGGATGCACTTTTAAAAGACGCTGACATTAAACCAGAATGAAGTCCTGCCATAAAGGTGCCGAGTCCGTCTTTTGAAGAACAGATGGACAAGCTAATAAGGAAAGCAAGTCAAAAGGCTCGGAACGACCACAGCCGCGAATTGGCCATTTACGATAAATCCAATACGCAACACCTCCTTCAGCAGGCTACGAAAGACGAAAATGCCCTTCTCCGTCAGCCCGCCGTGCATTCCCAAGACGAGAAAAAGTCCCGACGCAGAGGCAAAAACAAGTTAAAGAACGGAAAAAATGTTCGACAGCGGCAAAATGGATCCAAAAGGCCACGTGATCATGAAAAGGTCAACCGGAATCCGTCTCTAACAAAAAAGATTGGTCGAGCATATTTCTTCCCTCAAGACAAGACAAGGAGGATCTTCGACCTTGTCATGAAATATCAAATGATGACACTCCCGGAGTCCCAGCACCCCGATCAAGTAAACGAGGTTCACCACTCGGATTATTGCACATCCTCTTGAAGACTGCTTCACCTTCAAAAACTGGGTTGAAGACCAATATCAACTCGGCAGTTTCGCTTTATCCAACAGTTGGAGGGTAGCCCCACCGCAAAGGCATGTACCAAAAGCAATGTATATGGCGAGAGTAGAACCAGATCAAAATCGGTCTTGGAAACGATCTCGTACCTATCACGTGATAACGCTGTCAGAAGAAGGAGTGCCCGAGAATATGGACGACCTCTCCTGGTGCTTCGAAAATGAGGATGAAGAGGAATTGATCTCAGAATTTCCACCCGCACCAAAAAAGTTGGAAGATGGAATACATACTATTGCGGAAAAACTAAGGAAAATCGACTTGGGGACGGCAAACGACCCGCGGCCCACGTTCATCAGCAAGCTGATTTCTAAAGAATAGGTGGCTACGCTAAAATACGTGTTCATGCAGTATAAGGACTGCTTCGCATGGAACTACTCCGAAATGCCGGGACTAGATCCAAAAATAGTTGTGCATAAATTGGCGATATCTCCGGACGTCAAGCCAGTCAAGCAAGCACCAAGAAGAATGCGTCTCGAACTTGAAATGAGCATCAACGCCGAAGTCAAGAAGCTAATCGACTCTGGCTTCATCTAAGAAGTTCAATACCCCGACTGGATCGCCAACATTATCCCAGTGATGAAGAAAAATGGGACGGTGCGCATCTGCGTGGACTTTCGGAACCTCAACAAAGCCTGTTCGAAGGATGATTTTCCCGTACCGGTTACCGAGTTGATGATAGACAACACATCTACTCATGAAGTCTTCTCCTTCATGGACGGCTCATCAGGGTGCAATCAAATAAAGATTCATCCCGAAGACCAGAAGTATACCGCTTTCCGGACTCCTCTGGGCGTATTCTGCTACAAAGCGATGCCTTTTGGTCTAAAGAACGCCGGCGCTACCTACCAGAGGGCCATGACAAAGATCTTTGATGACCTCATACACGAGATTGTCGAATGCTATACTGACGACCTCGTGGTGAAAACCAAATCACACGAGGAGCATTGGGAGCATCTGATGATAGTGTTCCAACGTTTTTGGAAATAGAACCTGAAGATGAACCCTCTCAAATGCGCGTTCGGAGTTTCCTCGGGTAAATTCCTAGGATTCATCGTACAACACCGGGGCATCGAAATAGATCTATCAAAGATCAAGGCGATTATGGAAATGACTCCACCAAGAACTCTCAAGCAACTGCGGTCACTACAAGGAAAGCTCGTGTATATCCGGCGGTTCATAGCCAATCTCTCCGGCAAATGCCTCCCCTACAGCCATTTAATGAAGAAGGGGACCATTCGTTTAGGATCGCAAATGCCAAAGCGCACTGGATGAAATCAAGCAATACCTGCAGAATCCGCCGGTACTGACCGCTCCTGTCAGGGGAAAGCCCCTCATCCTGTACACAACCGTCCTTGAAGGTTCTTTGGGCGCGTTATGGGTATAAGAGAACGACCAAGGGAAAGAGAGATCCCTCTACTATTTGAGTCGAGTTCTCCTGGGGGCAGAAAACAACTACTCCCCTATCGATAAACACTGCCTGGCGTTAATTTTCGCGATAACGAAGCTTCGGCATTATGCTTTGGCGCATGAGGACCATCTCATATCAAAAGTAGATCCTCTTAAATATTTGATGTCAAAAGCCATTCTGACAGGACGGCTCGCTAAATGGGCCCTACTCTTGATGGAATTCTCGATAACATACCGACCTCTCAAGGCAGTGAAAGGCCAGGTCATCGCTGACTTCCTCGCTGAGCATCCAATACCTGCTGATTCACCCCTAAATTATGAATTGTCGGACGAGCACGCGTTTGACACGATCGAAAGGGAGAGAGGAGGGAGTGATACCCGATGGGAACTCTACTTCGATGGGGCATCTTTCATGAAGAAGCGAAAGTACAGCTCCTACATAATCAAATCTGGGGTAGGTCTCATCTTCGTGACTCCACAAGGAAGGATAATGCGCTTTGCCTTTTCCCTAATAGAGCCGAGGACGAACAATGAAGCAGAATATGAAGCTTTTATAGCAGGTCTCGAGATCGCTGTCGACATGGAAATCGAAAACCTCCTTATCTACGGAGACTCCCAGCTGGTAGTTAGTCAAGTAAACGGCGACTATCAGACGTGCAAACCAGAGTTGGTAAAATACGGCGAAAGAGTGCAACAATTGCTAACTCAAATCCCTTCCTACGTCCTAGAAAGCATACCGCGTACTGAAAATAGCAAAGCGGATGCATTAGCCAAACTCGCTAAAGAACTGGCTGACGAAAACCTCGATGACGTAAGGATTGTTGTACAAAACCGTCGGGTTCTTGCACCCGCGAAAATATCTCCGGAGTCGTCTGAAGAAAAGGAAGCGATCAAGAAAATAGCCCTACAAATAAAAGACCAGGAAAAGGCTAAGGATTGGAGAGAAGTTTTTATAGACTACTTCAAATCCTTTCGAACACCTGAAGATGCATCCTCAAGACATCAGCTCATGAAACGAGCTCTGTCTTTCGCCTTCGTCAGTGATACTCTATATAAGAGATAATTCTACTCCCTATGGCTGAGATTCCTGGGACCAGAAGAAGCAAGGAAATTCGTCCAAGAAATTCACGACGGACTCTGCGGTTCCCATCAAGCCGGACCAAAGATAAAGCTGAAGATCAAAAGAATGGGTTACTACTGGCCTACGATGATCCAGGACTGCCTCGAATATGCGAAGCAGTGTCACTTGTGCCAAATTCATGGGGACTTCATCCACCAGCATCCAAATCTACTCCACCCGATAGTATCCAGCTGGCCGTTCGAAATGTGGGGAACCGATATAATTGGTCCCATCGAACCAGCATCCTCTAAAGGACATCGGTTCATACTAGCGACGACCGATTACTTTTCTAAGTGGGTAGAAGCAGTGCCGCTAAGGGAAGTGAAGACGGAGAATATCCTCCATTTCTTCAAGACTCATGTCATCTACCGGTTCGGTATTCCGCGACGAATTATCTCGGACAACGGACCAGCCTACAGAAGTCACAATATCAACCGCTAAGCACAGCAGCATAGTATAGACTGGAGATACTCTTCGCTCTATAATCCCCGAGCTAACGGTCTAGCCGAAGCTTTTAACAAAACCTTGACGAAGATCGTAAAGAAGACGTTGTCCAAAAATAAGAAGGACTGGCACGAGAGAATGCATGAAGCACTCTGGGATTATCAGACCATGTTCAAAACGTCCACAAACACGACGCCGTATGCATTGGTATTCGGCACTGAAGCGGTACTCCCCTTGGAGATAGAGCTACCCTCTCTACGAGTGGCGGTTCATTATGAACTTACAGACGAAGAGAATGCTCATCTTCGGCTTAAGGAGCTCAACGCCCTCGATGAAACTCGTCTCATGGCGCAGCAAAACTTGGAAGCTTACAAAGAAAAAATGACACGCTCATACGAGAGACTGACCAGGCCGAGAACATTTCGCCAAGATGAACTCGTGCTAGTGGTCAAGAGACCTATGATCCCCAATCGTGTCAAACGGAGGAAATTCGAGCCGAACTATGAGGGCCCGTACATCATAGACAAAGTCTACCAAGGTGGGGCTTACTTGCTCATAGATATGCATGGCGAAAGACCCTTCAGGCCAATAAACGGTCGGTTCCTAAAGAGATACCATGCCTGACGAGTCACGGCCTAGGTTAACGATAGATGACGATGCCTATGTCCGCTCGCTATCTTCCCAAGCCAAAACTCTATAAGTAGTATCCAGCGAAAACTTTCCTCAAAATCGCTGTGGACCGAAATGTCCCTAAACTAACAACGGACCGCAATGTCCTGAAACTAGCCACGGACCGAAACGTCCTTAAACTACTACAAACCGTGGCATCCTCAGCCTGACGTAGCAAAAAAACGGTATGTCCACAAGCAAAATGGCCATGGATGAAAACCCGAAAGGGCTCCGTGAGTAAAAACAGCAGAGCTACCGGCGAGTTTGTGAAAACCCGAAAGGGCGCAGACTCGTTAAAAAATTTATGCACACTTGTAAGGTCCTCTCGACCTTGTAAGAAGAAAATACCTGCATGAGATCCTTACAACTCACAAGGGAACAACACACTTAGGGATCCCCACGATTCCTAATGAGAAACTGCACTTATGAGATCCTCACGACTCGTAAGGAAAACCATCTTATGAGACCCTCACGGCTCATAAGATTCAGAAGACTTAAGCTACAGGGATCTGAACCTGTTCTTAAGACATCATTTTTCCCAGACTGCCCTATAAGCGGTTCAATTCCGACCCTTGTATACAATCCATGGACACAAATAATCATTTCCTTACCGAGTCCTACCAACGACGAGGAATGCCCTCATTTGATGAACAAACACTTGGATGTCCTCTCGATTTTCAAGGAGAAAACACTCTTGCAAGATCCATACGACTTACAAGAGAACATACACTTAAGAATCCTCACGATTCCTAAGGAGAAATCGCACCTATGAGATCCTCACGACCTGTAGGGAGAAACACCTTTATGAAACCCTTACGGCTCATGAAGTCAAAAGCCTTAGTCGACAGGATCCTAACCCTATTTGCTAAGCCACCTTTGTTCGAATCGACAGAGGAAAATGATGATTCGCTCCTGGCAATGTTCCAGCAGTAGCGATTCTGATGCCTAAATCGGTAACAAATTCCAAGTCCTTTCACGGCAAATGATGATTCGCTCCTGGCAATATTACAGTCGCAGCGATGCTAATGCTAAGATTGGTATCAGATCCATGGTTCCATACTCACGGCGAAAATTCAGCGAGCCATAAATGCATATGAAATAGCCGAAATGATAGGGCAACTTGCAACAAAATCAGCAAGTAGAATATATGCATACAAAAATAGCCGAAATGATTGGGCAACTCGCAATAAAAACCAGCGAGTAAAAAGAAAAATATCCGAAATTATTAGGCACCGCGAAAAATAGCCGAAATGATTAGGCAATTGCAACTTTCGCAATATAAAAGTTGAAATGATAGAGTATCGCGGAAAGAAAAAAAAATGTAAGAATGAAACTTTTGCCCTGCAGGTAAGTCCATACTGACCCCTGTATACAATCCATGAGCATAAACAAAAAGGGGACCACATTTCGCCACCAGACCATATCTAAGGGAGAGTCAGATCTTGACGGCAACATCTGCATCCCAGAAGATCAACACGGCGTTCATCCTCATGCCAACAGGGCACGGACGTGACACCACCAAGCGGAGCCATGGCAAAGTCCTTAGTTCCAAATCTCGACGGCCACATCTACAGCCTAAAGAACAACAACGGCGTTCCTCCTCATTCCAGCAGGATTCAGACGCGACATCACCAATCGGAGCCACGGCAAAGTCCTCGGTTCTAAGACTCTACGGTTCACGAACAACCTAGAGTCAACCAGTGACCTCCGTTACGGAAACACGTCATCCAATGACCCCGTCTCGGAAATACGTCAGCAAATGACTCCGTCGCGGAAATACGTCATCCAACGACCTCCGTCTCGAAAATACGTCAGAAAATGACCCCGTCTCGGAAATACGTCATCCAATGACCCCGTCGCGGAAATACGTCAGCAAATGACCTCCGTCTCGGAAATACGTCAGCCAGTGACCTCCGTCTCATAAATACATCAGCCAATGACTTCCGTCTCGGAAACACGTCAGTAAGTGACTTCCTTCTCGGAAATATGTCAGCAAATGACCTCCGTCTTGGAAATACGTCAGCAAATGACCTCCGTCTCGGAAACATGTCAGCCAGTGACCTCCGTCTCGGAAATACGTCAGCCAATGACCTTCATCTAGGAAATACATCATCCAATGACCCCGTCGCGGAAATACGTCAGCAAATAACCCCGTCTAGGAAATACGTCATCCAATGACACCATCACGGAAATAAATCAGCAAATGACCTCCATCTCGGAAATACGTCAGCGAATGAACCCGTCTCGGAAATACGTCATCCAATGACCCCGTCATGGAAATACATCAGCAAATGACTCCATCTTGGAAATACGTCAGCAAATGACCTCCGTCTCGAAAACACGTCAGAAAATGACCTCCGTCTCAGAAATACGTCAGCCAGTGACCTCCGTCTCGGAAATACGTCGGCAAATGACCCCGTCTAGGAAATACGTCATCCAATGACCCCGTCGCGGAAATACGTCATCCAATGACCCCGTCTCGGAAATACGTCATCCAATGACCACGTCTCGAAAATAGGTCAGCAAATGACCTCCGTCTCGAAAATACGTCAGCAAATGACCTCCATCCCGGAAACAAGTCAGCCAACGACCTCCCCATCGGAGCAATGTTTCGACTCGGAAACAAGTCAACTCACCAACCACTTACGAGTGCTCTCGACTTGTAAAGGAGAAAATTCTCTTGTAAGATCCTTACGACTCTCAAGAGAAAACGCACTTAGAAATCCTCACGATTCCTAAGGAGAAAATACACCTACGATATCCTCTCGACTCGTAGGGAGAAGAGTATTTATGAGACCCGCACGGCTCATAAAGTTAAAAAGTCTTAGGCGGCAGATCTGAACTTGTTTCCTAAGACGTCGCTGTCCTGCGAAGAGATCAAGATAGATTATCTACAAAATGTATTTGCTAAAAGGGATACACCACTATGAAACAAAATATGTCTTTTATTCATAAATCCAAATGAATACAAGATACATGTCATAAAAAGAATCAAAATGAATGTAAGATACTCTCTTATTCAGGAGTGAATACAAGAAAAGGAAAATATAAAAAAATATCTTTAAGCCTGCGGACGGTGTAATAAGTTCGTCAGTTCATCTTTCTTCCGCTGGGCCTCGGCTTCAAGTTTTGTTACCGCCACGAGACGAGTCTCCGCCTGAGACTGTTGAGCCTGGTACGAGGCGAGCCGACTCTCAAGCTCCCTTTCAGCTACTTTGTGAGCTTCAACCATCTCGCGGGAAAAAATAACGCTTTATCAAGAGCTACCACCTCCGTGATAGCTTCTTGAAGCACCCGCCAAAGTTCATACGCATGAGTGGTCTTAGTAGTAAGTTGGGCTTGAAGTTCCCTCAAAGCATTTGAAGCTAACTCCCTCTCCGAAAACTTCCGATTGAGCCTCTTTTCGCAGGACTGAAGATTAGCGGCGCACCGCTCAATCCACCCCCGCAGGCTTTCCTTGGCAGTTAAAAGATCAGAAGGAAGGCGTATACACTCATTATTATGTAAGCAAGCCTCCACCTTGCGACAATACTCAACCCAAGCATGCACCAATGCCTCATCATGATAAGTAGCAATGAAGGGCAAAGAAGTATTGGCTTCGGCAGCAAATTCTTCGGCCATAACAGAATTTCCAGCACGAAGATCTTCAATGAGAGCCGCCAGGGAGTAGATGCTTTGTCTCGCCATCCTTTCAGACGAACGACGGGCATAGGGACCCGGTGGCATGAAAATCTATGATTCCAACGGAATTAGGGTTGGCAGAGCTGTCAAGATTTGTGGACAGTCAATGAGAGTCACAAACATGGAATAGACAAAACAATGCCAAAGATAAAACCTTACTTACCCACAATCATGCAAGGGGGGTTTGAGAGATCCCCAGGCCCATCGAGGATCTCGACCTCGTCATCGGCTTCTAGCACTGTGGAGTGCATATTAGTATTATTATAAAGAATAATAATAAAATGAAAAGGGTCAAAAACACAGACCTTGCCTGGAAGAAAGGACGATGCTTTACGGGGATATCGCCTGTAGAGCACCTATGTCAAGTAAGCGCTGAAGGGATTTCCTGGGAGATAGGTCCACAATAGAGGCCGCCAATTCCCGTAGTTCTGAAAGGAAGGAAAGGTTCAAATAATGGAAAGACTATTAAAAACAAAGTATAGGAGACTACCTTCGATGCTCTTCCCGCCTTGAACCGAAGGGATAGCAGACTCGGCAGCCTCCTCCATGCCCTCAAGAACATCACCGGAGACATGCGTTGGTGTGACATCTTCCAATTGAGGGGAAACGGCCGCCATTTTAGGCTCTAATGAAGGGATAGTGGTCTTAACTACCCTCTCCACAATCTCTAGGTCGTCACCAGAAAGATCCATTAAATCTACGGCCGATAAGGGCACCTCTTCTGGGAGAACAGGCACCGGGGGAACGGAGGTTACCAGTGGAAGCTCCACAACAGGAATAGCAGCTGTAACGACCTCCTTCGCACTTACTAGTACCTCATCGGAGACATTTAAAGAGTCCACAGTCAGGACGCGACTTGAGCTCAAATCCTCTGTAGTCGCTGAAGTCCATGCAAAGTTGTCGCAAAGATAAGGAGATATAAAAAGCAATATAAATTATTTGCTGAAAGGAAAAAATACGGAAAGCACACATACCGATGCGCCAAGATTCTTCTAGTATGGCTTTTTCAAGCCGTCGTTCCTTCCTGAGGAAGTGTGCTCGTCGGGATTCAAATGCAGATGCATAGCCACCGGTCTTCAATGCCAACTCATCTTCGGAAGCGGATAAGATAGGATGTTTGAGGGCTATCTCGTCTTCCTGTCCCAGGGGACCCATATTTACCCTCCGTAGTGATGGGGGATCTTCGTAGAATATGACGGGAGGATAAGGTTTCTTCGGGACACCCACGTTCTCAGTTTCGTCTTGTGAGCGCCTTATAGCCTCAGCCAATTATGCGGCTTCCTCGGCAGACGAACCCGGAATGAGAAGACCATCATCCGGCTCTTGCATGGATATGGGTTCTTCTTGGGCAACAGCCTCAGATTCAAGCAAGAGGTCGAGCAGACCGGTAACCGTTTTCTTTCTCCGTTTTGAGCTGGAGCTAACACTATATGAAGATCGCTTCCTGTCCCTTGATGCTTTGGCGCGACGTTGTCCGATTTCGTCTGTAGTATCCTCTTTTAATGATACTACCGATGATGACACTGCCATTGATGAAGCCGCAACTGATAAAACTACTGCTGGCGCCTTATCGGAAGCCTTTGCCTGAGCCCTAGTGCTCATTCGCATACCAACCATGGGAGGAATCGACTCCGCATCCGCCGCTTCGGGGATGAGTAAGGTACCGCTACCCCTCAATGGAGGGCGAACTACTGTCCTTGGTCAAGGCGGAACGCCCGTGGCTTGGATCGGGGTGGGAGCTCTATATCCGAAGAGTGTCCGCTTCTCCTCAGTAATGATTAGACCAACTCGATGACGGTACCAACCCGTTTAAGACCCCACGCACCTCGGAATATAGTCGGCCTCGGAGATCACGAAACGAGAGCCGGTGTTCAACCGCATGAAGTGATGGAGGATGTCACGAACAACTCCCAAAGACGAGCTGGGCTCCACCAAAAATGCTTTGAAGGGAACACCCTGGTTGTAACCCAATTGCAGAGAAAAGCGGTGCGGATTATACCGCATTGAAAGAACCGTATCATTTCGACGGAACACTAGATAACCATGCCTAATCGAATATAAGTGCATAATTTCCTTAGGCTTTAAGGATGGTGCTCCCCCTTTCGATAAATCGAATAGCTGTTGAACAGGTCCTGAAGGAGCAGAGAGGACTCGGTCATTGAATACCATCCCACCTTCGTTAGCATACGGGTTAAGCAACACACGAAGGGCCCCTAACTGAGTTGGATCAGGAGCAGAAGCATCCACTAACCTCATGAGCCGTGGGAAGGTGTAAGCATCATAGAAAGCCGGCCTCTGATGCGCTGCGAACGCCCCCAATACATGCATCTCGATCCACGACGTAAAGTAGTGGAGGAAGAAACTCACCACATCTACACCCGGGGTCGAAGTATTAACCGCAGTGCTCAGCCCATGATATAAGTGTGATAACCCCGCAATACCCACGGCCAGTCGTGTCCCTTCAGCCACTCGATGAGCAGGGCAGATGACCTGTAACAACTAGGATTATATTAGTAACTAATTATATTTTAATTAGTGAAATTCTTTAATAAAAGTTTACCAAGTTGACTTTCAAATATTTTATCAAAATTAATAAGCATTTTTCTAGAATTTTCCTAAGCTTGCACAAACATGTGCATATAACCTAGAGTTAAAAATTGGGTTAAACCATGTTTAGGCAACCATGGTGGCCTAACCCCTCTTGTTAGGCTAATTAGTTTTAAATTAAGAATTTGGTTTTCAAAAAATTAAAGGGGTTAATATTTCTTTTGGGTTGACTTGGGTTAAGGAGAGAGAGGGGATGAGGGGTGTCATGTTGGCTTTTGTTAGAGAAAGAAAATGGTGGCTTAAGGAAGGGTCACACCCACTTCACTTCAAAACTTTTCATAGCCTCCACACTCTCCCTCCCACTCACATCCCTCACATCTCTCACTCACACATACACTCAAACTCACTCACAAACCCTCTCACTTAAACCCTACAGCAATAGCTGCTGCTACCTCAGCCCAAACAACCATTTCTTCATTGTGAAACATCAACATCAGCTGATCTGCTTCAGCTCCAAGCACATCAGCTCAAATCTTGACATCAGCATCAGCTGTATCAGCAACAGCAGCACTCCCTTAGCAAACAGCCCCAACTCCATATACAACACTCATACAACACAACACAACACAACAACACAATAGAAAACAATCACAAAAGCAACAGCTTCAGCCTTTAAACAACAGCAGCAATTCCAGGCAGCAACAACAGCACCCCAGCAAGCTCCACCCCTTCTTCTTCTTCTCCTTCTCCTTGTTTGTGAGGTTCCTTATGGGGTATACCTTCTAAACTCCTTCCTTGTTTTCTTAGTTGTGTAAAAGTAGCTTCGATTAGCAATATTTATGCGTTTTTTGCTTGTTTAGGTGTTTTATGTGGAAATGTGTTTAGGTGAGGTTGGTGTTGGGTAGACTAGCCTAAGTAAGTGTTGTTGAGGCCAGGTTAACCTAGGATAACCCCAGATTACACTAAAATACCCTCAGTTTTCAAATTGTACAAAACTTGACGTTTTTAAGCAAAACATGGCTTTTTGAGATCTGCTGTTACCTATGTAGGTTCAAAATAAAATTGAATGGACCATAGCCTACTGGTGACACCCTGACCCCACCACCAGAGCCCGACCCCACCACTTCAACCCGAGGCTGCCGGAATATTCGTTCTGGCCGCAATTTGCAGCCAGACTGGGGGGTTAGGGGCTAGGGTTTTTGGTACAGGTGTCTGCTATATTTTGTGGGTCCAGGGTATTAATAGTTTTGTAATATCCTAACCTGGGTAAAATCTGGGACTGTATGTCATTTTCTGGTATTTTATTTTGCGCGATACGCGAGTGGATTCTGTGATTCAGCGTATCGCGGCGTATCGGATCGAGTTCTGGACACACACACACCCGTTCCAGCGTATCGCACGCACGCGCGTTAATTCGTGATGCGAGTTTCTCGTTTCGTTCCGATATCGCGTTTTACGAGATTTTGATATATTGGGATTCTTGTGTAAATTCCAGGTTCGCAGGCGGGTACGTCAGACGCCGCCAGGAAAGGGAAGCAGGTGGTCGGCTATACTTAGCACGCGACCAGGTAAGTAGATTTAACATCTACGGGGAAATCGCCCGTATGGCGTTAAGCGTCAGGGCGTAATAGGATGTTAGTTTTATGTGATCATGTAGACATACTAGAGTAGCATGCCTCTTTATACATATAGTACTGGTAGTATAGAACACTGCACTGTCACTAACGGTCTAAGTTGCACGAGCACGATTTATATGCTACACTCACACCATTAGTGATTGCCATGACACTCACATTATAGGATTGCTATAAACCGCATATTTGATTCTGCTTTATTAACGTTGTCATGATTACCGCATACTATCATATGGACATTCATGCCATGCACACTGTATATGCACTTTCGTGAGTACCTTCATTGATATAACCCTGCTTGGGCACATATACATCATATGTCTACAGTTGTGCACATGTACATTTCTATATTCACTTTGCATACTTATCCATGCACACATCCATACCGATACACATATTCATATGCTACATACATGGATGATATAGACTTGTTTTAAAAACTAAGGGACCGCAGGCGTTATTCTCAAAATTAGATCTTTCAAAAGAGCGGTTTTCCCTTTCTTTTACTCTTAGCGTCATATGACATGTTGCATGGATTACGCATTGTATTTGATTATGTGATTTCTGGATTTGGGAACCGGAGTACTAATTTAAGAAAATACGCACTGTTTAAAACCGTGGTTTCTCTTGAAATGATATTTTAGTGCGTCCACCATGAGTTTTCTCAATTCCAGAGAGCTTGTGTGAGTATACTCGATTCGAGGAGAGGTGGGCACCGATTGCGGGTATATGGTGGACCCGGTACGGTACCCCGGGGCGAGAAGACTCGTATTGTTAGACGGTGAGCCCGGCGGAGGGACTACTACCTACCGGTGATTGGTTAGACCTGGCGATTATCCGGAGGATACCGACCAGAGTCGATAGATGGATACGGGACGACGCGTACTGCCGGGGGCCGAGGGCCGATTCCGCAGACGGAGCCCGTGGGCAGATCCGATGGACGGACGCCCCATACTGGAGTATTTGCGTGTCGATGCTGGACACGGTTGATTTTATGAGATTTGGGTGCCGATGTTGGGCACTCACGATTGTATGAGATTCACAGGATTTGAGGGCCGATGTGGATGACGGCGCCTGAGTTTTACTGGGAATTGGGTGTATTGATGGACACCGGTCATTTTTCCATGTTGATATTCCGTGTAGACACTATTTATTCCCATACTCAGCATTTAGTATTGACATCCCATCCTGTACCTATTGTACCTGATATAGTACACATGCTATACATGATTATCGCATACCCTGCTCATGCTATATAGGGTTGTTAGATTCCATATCATACATGATTATTGCATACCTTGCACATCATATGGGGAGACTTTTAGATTACATTTGCTGCCTGATATAAGTAATCAGTTCATCATATAGATGTTATCTGTTGGCATAGGTTAGAGTATAGCAGTACGTGCATACTCGTGATTACCTTTATATGTTATCTACTATTCACGAGTTGGCAACTCACCCCCGTTGTGCCACAGTGCTTGCAGGTTACCCTTGGGAGTAGTCGCGGCTGGCTGTTTACCGCACCTTTTGACACAGATACCATTGCTGAGGTGTGTTAACCCTTTTGCTATTAGGTGGGTTTTGTACGGTATCTGTTTACTTTTCAGTTGCACCTTGATGTATCTAGTACTCTCCATCTACTTTCATGTATTGACTTAGAGACAGTTGTGAGGACGATGTATGTTATTTGTACTCTGGTGTCGAGCTCGTTGTGAGCCGACTTTATTCATGCAGTTTTACCTCTTATGATATTGTTTTCACTTTACTGCTCATTCTTCGCTTCGGCGTCGTATATTATATTATTGAGGTGATTTCTCTGCCGTTGGGCGCGATTCTCCTATTGTGATACTCTATTTATTTCACATGTTACTTTTAATTATACCTCGCCTTTTACCCGATTTCGGGACAAACATTTTGAAAAGGAAATGTTGTTAAAATGATTTAAATAATAACTTGAACCAAAAAGGATTGCTACTAAGTAACTTAAAGTTTTCTAAATGTTTTAACACTCCAAATTGTAATGGTTTTGTTTTCTGGGTTCGGCTTACTTAGTCATGTTACGCCTGTAGGCGTTGCGTGGTTAAGTGCCGGTCACGGGCCGAACTTTCGGTCGTGACATGACCGAAGCTCTCATGAAGCGACGATGCGTTGGAATGGCAAACCAGCTAAGACAAAGGCTGATAAGACCGACAAAGAAGGTCTCTTCGTCCATACCGGGAGCCACAATTGAATCAAAGATCACGACCGAAAAGATCGAGAAGTAAAACTGCGGTAAATCTTCTTCTTTGGCCGGCAGCTTATTCAGCCCAAACCCAAAGGGGTCGTTAATATTCGCAAATTTTGGAGCCTCCTTTGATAAGACATCTTCACGGAGGAAGCAGGAGATGAAGCTCTTAAAGGTGACGCCATGTTCCTCTGACTCCACGAACAGCTTCTCAAAAATACCTAGAGTCTTGATCAGACTGGGGTACTTATGACGGACGGCGTTTTCGGTCGTCAAGCCGTCAAGCATAGCAGGCACAGTCGTGAATACATACTTATCGGGAGGCAGCAAATCTTCATAGTGCTCTCCCCTAATAAGCAATCCAGAAATCTCGTGGAACTCTTCCAGAGAAATCGAAATCTCACGATCTCCTAGCAAGAAAGTGTTGGTGGGAAGATTCCATTGATTCAGGAAAGCTTTAACCCACCAGACATGAGGGGACTAATAATAGAAGAGGAACGCATACACCTCCTGATAAAGCCCAACCTTCTGCAATCATGCGCGATGAGCAGACGGAATGTATCGAGCCCAAGGGAGATAGCCCGTTGGGTAGCGAGGGGTAAACCTTATCTTATAAATTTGTCCCTAGGGTTAGGATTCACCTTGACAAATGCGATGCCCCAAGATGTCTATGGCCGGCAAAGACTGGTTAGGTATCCCAGTTGTCGACGGCTCGAGCCGGCATATAGGAGTCCAGTCAGCCGCCTCCACCGCAAAAGCAGTCTGCGGATGCTCCATCGGCAAAATAGGGCGGAGAGGCTCTATTGGCACTTCACAAAGAAAGCTGCGGCGGCCCCGGATGATATGCCCATACCAAGTTCCCCACAAGAGGAAACTGGTACAGTCCCTATCATTGGCCCTGATCATCGCCACTGCTTCTTCGTCTGACGGCGATTATGGAAAAGCAGCGTCTGAGCGAGTAAAAGGGAAGTAGGGAAGAGAAGCCATTGTTCCTGAAACAAGAGAAAGAAAAACCATTAGTGAAGCACGTATATATATATATATATATATATATATAATAACAGAAGAAAATGACAAAATGTCTATTTTGCAGGACCACTGCCTACAAGACACATGGACCCCACAAAATTAATATGGCGGCTCACCAATGATGAGACAGGGCAATCATTATGAGAATCAACAAGATCCTCATTAAATAGACATTGGAATTCAAACAAATTCTTGCGAAAACAAGTTCTTTTAAGCACGCAACAAATTCAAATTTGTGCGAATAAGGGTAAAACCCTATAGAAAGATTTTCAAGAACATCAGGAAATAAAATTCCCGAAGGGTCCTTTTTAATCTTTCAGAGCTAAGCTCTTCGCCAGAGGAATTAAATTACTTTTATATGATGGAATTAAATTCCAGAAAATCATAAAAAAATACATTAAAAAATCCCATGAATCTTCAAAAATCATAGGGGAATGCCCGAAATATGGAGGTTTACTGCTCAAAGATCACATCTTTGGATCCCTGAGCGGATGGGTTTCAGAGGAGAGAAAAGCTCTCATAATGGATTTAAAATCCAGAAATTTTTGCTCAAAAAGAAAAGTTTTTTTTGATGGGCAAGATCCTTACCTAAAAAGGGTTTTTTTGACAGAGTTTAACTCAGGAATTATAATGGCAGAGAACTAAGCTCTGAGGAGGAGAATTAAATTCTCAAAGAAAACAAAGAAGCAAGAAGATGAAGAAACAGTGGTTGCCTAAGAAACCAAACCCCTGCATTTATAAGACGTGACAAGGGCGGTTCACCTCCCCGTTCCTCTAGGCAATCCAACGGTTGTAAGAGCGACAGCGTTGCACTCACGTGCAAGCCACGTGAGAACAACGCTGTGAGGGCATTTGTTACCTTATGAAAAATAAATAATAAATATAAAAAGAAATGGGAAAAGTCCCCAAATGGAACATCACGTGCCCACACGTGATAGGCACTACGCTTGAGAAAACAAGGCTGAAAATGAGCCCCACGTGAAGACACGTGGCCTCTATATACAAAGTATATAGGCGCCTTCTTAAAAAAAATAATTGGCCAGAAAAATTCATGTGATAGCACGTGAAGCTCTTTAATGGGCTTAACTTCGTGGGGTCATGTGCTACACGTGATGTGCTCCTATGCCTTCTGAAGTAATAGAATTAAATTCTAAATAAAAGGGATCAAAGCCCTATTTGGGAAATATTTCCATAGATCTTTCTAAATAAGAAAGATTGCGCTCTGTAAAGCAGAGTGCCATTGGATTAAAAATCCAATGATGATTAAAAATCACCAATTTACAGAAGAAAATTTTGTATAGGAAAATATTTTCTTAATCTTGAGAGAAATATCTTCTGTAAAACAGAAGTCCTTGGATTAAAAATCCAACGGTAAATAAAATTCACTGATTGATCTAAAAGATCATTTTGGTTGATTATAAAATCAATCAAAATCTCTCAATAAGAGATTTTCTGAACAAATTGATTCTTTTTTTTCTCCTATAAATAGGAGCCAAGAGACAACAAATAAAGGAAAGAAAAAAAGATACAGAAAAGAGAGAGAAAACACCCTCGGAAGCTTAAAAGAAAAGAGAATTTAATTCTCCAGAGAGAAGAAGACCTCTTAAAAAGAGAAAAAGAAACTCTAGGTAAGAGACGGAACAAATCACATAGAATATCTCATCTCTTTTTCACCTCCATAAGAGTTTAACTCTTCTAAAAAGAACTTAGTTCTTTCTCTGGTTGAGATCTGCAGAAGCAGATCTTCCCATAAGTTGAGAATTTAATTCTCATCGGGGAGATTATGCCATGCAGATCCAAAACCTAGGGGAAGACCTAAGTTCAGAGAATTTAATTCTCCCAAAAAGTATATAGGAATTTAAATCCTCTGATAAAACAAGGGTTTAACTCTTCATATAAAAACTTGGTTCTTCTTTATAGTAAAAGATCTGCAGAAGCAGATCTCCCTACAAGTTGAGAATTCAATTCTAATAGGGGAAATTCTGCCATGCAGATCCCAAACCTAAGAAGAAAACTAAGTCCTAAGAATTTAATTCTTATGAAACAATGGGCTTGAGAGTCTCGAAACTCAGAATCTCCATGCACATAAAATGATTGGTACCCAACATGATAACGGCCGATCACGTGCTCCCACGTGAGCACCCTTGATGAACAAAAGAGGACAACCGAGATCGGATCACATGCTCCCATGTGACCCCCAAATAGTGCCTAGCACTTATAAAGAAAAAAGGGAATAAATCAAGAGCAGTTTTCCATTTTTTTGGGCCGCCTCACGTGATCTCACGTGACTCAATAGTGCTTAGCGCTCAGAAAAGAACAAGGGAGTAAACCCACAGAAGCAGCGCTTCAAATTTTTAGTGTTTAACACTATTTCAAGTGCCTCACGTGGCCCCACGTGAGCGCCTCAAATTTTTAGTGTTTAACACTACTTCAAGCGCCTCACGTGGGAACTGTTAGTGGAATATGCCCTAGAGGCCATTATTGTATAGTACTAGTTTGTATATTACATTTTGGAAGCTTGGGATATATACACATATTTATGGCAGTCTTGCTCGATATAGTAGTATGCTACTTGGTTTGTATCTATCTTAATATGTGTATATGTTTCTTTTAACTTATCGCTAATACATATTGATAGAGCCCTTAGAATCTTTGCTTGATTACCAGCGTTGTGATGGCAGTCACACTAGTGGGGGCTGGGTAGTCTACAAGAACATCCTTACACAGGTCTCTAGTCGCAGGATTATTGAGACAGGGCATCGATACTCCAGAGTAGACTAGTGTATACGCTTCTCTTCCCAGGAAGGGAGATGGTCTGTCCCACAGCCATCAGTACATCGTACTGGAGATAGTATGCAGGTGCGCATAAGGTTATGAGTTACACTGGACGGACTCGTAGGGAACTGCTGGTTGGTAATATACTTATCGTCAGGTAGCAGTTCTCAGGTGATATGAGTACAACTTAGTCTGTCGACTTGACACTGCTACTTTGCCTCAAGTATGTTCCCACTGTTCTTAGATTACTACCCTACCACGGCTCTGCTGAGTCGTGCAAACATGTAGTAGTTGGGTGCAGTCCCGAATCACTTGGAGGCAGTGGCGGTTAGATAGGATTCGTCTCTCCCGGTATTGGGGGTTGATGTCACACTGTGTTCGGAACTCCATTATAGAAAGTCCATGGCCAGGGCAAGTGAGATTTACTGGTAGGTACTCCAGTAGTTTCTCAGGGTGTTTTGGACTGTACTCCGATATGACTTATACCGCTGTTAGGGGTCTGATGCTTGCCGCCCCTAGTCCCGATATGCGACACTCTTAGAAGAACAGACTGGACTGTACGGAGATTACCACAGACAGACTCAGTAGGGGTACGGATGAGTTTCCTCGTTGAGCTTCTTATAGACAGATACCTAGGTAGCCGTTACGTACAGCTAGTGCCACTGACGAGCTTGTAGTTAAACCCACTGCCAGAGAACTGTCGAGTCGTTAGTGTCCCACACAGAGAGTTTCCCTGCTTCGGGCGAAACGTGTAGAGGTCGTATGGTTTTACGACAGGGTTCGATCACATATGTGTACTTGTGCGCATATAATGTTCGGACGGACAATACCAATGGGCTTTGGTTTAAGTCGGATCCTGGTATTTGATTATTGGATCAGTTTCGTCTCATTGTAATCGTGTCTTTCGGGAAACGGATGCGGATATATATATATATACAGTTGAGAGGGGTATTCTTGTAATTTGGACAAGATAACTACATGGAGAATGGCATCTTAAATTAGGGTTTTTCTTTATTAGTAAAATCCTTTTTAAGGGGAGGAAATGAGAGTATAAAACTTGTGGTATTTTAGTGAAATAAAGATTAGGGTTTGCTTTGACTTCTTGGAGATATTTTGTATATTGTTGACTTAGATATTTTGTGAGATATTTGTAGGATATTTTCACATGGTTTAAATGCCAAAACCCTAGCCTTTATTCATTAATATTTTACCAAAAAGAAAGCATCAGATACTTGCTCTCTTCTCATTTTCTCCAAGCCTCTCTCCATTTCTCTTAAAGCCCTAACCATTCCATGAGTTGGAAATCCTAGGGTTTAGTGAGACACATGATCCCTTATCACTCTCTACACATCCTAGGGTACTTAGTCTAGCATACCAAGTGACCTAGTTGCTTCAAGTTAGAAGCAAAGCTCGAAATCGGAACTCTCGGGTGGATCGTCTACGATTCGGAGAAGACGATGAGGAGGTGATTTCCGTCCTAAGTTCAAGGAGCTCAATACTTCGAGAAGGACAGCGAGGAGGTGAAGGACAGCGAGAACTTGAGGTATAATCCGCGCACATAGTAGTTAAACATCATTGTTATATTGTTAGTTAGGGTTTAGTAACGATTCTAGTGTTTAGTCGATGTTACGAAGCTAATAAATATCATTTTTTTGCTTATTCCGCCTCCCCGCAAACACGTGGGTTGCATGCCATCGACTTATAGTGGTATCAGAGCCGACTAAATCATAGCTAACAGATTAAACGATAACTGAAACTACGAAACTGAAATATCCCGTAAACATCGAAACCTAGATTCTAGTTTCTGTTGATTTTTCCGAGGCTCTGAAAAATTATTTAAACAACTGCAGAGTACTCCTTCAACTGTAAAATGAACATACACCAAAAACGAGACATTTCCCTGCAACCTGGACCGGCCACAATGCTCCAGGATCCGGCCTCCTCGGTTTACTTGTGGGGAAATGCGTTGTATTTTGGTGTGTGGCTTTGTTGCTAGGATCTAGGGTTTCCGGAGTTGTTTGTTTTTGCCATTTTTGCATATGTTGTCAATTATTCACTGTGGCAATACGGGATGTTTCGAAGTCGTAATTTTAACGTCGTTTAATGTTTCTGTGTTTGATAAATGTGTTCGTAAACTTCCGCTAATTGCTATATGTCGGTTAGTTGGGGGTTGCACATTTCTGTAATGTTTGTTTGTGTATATGGACTTGTTGGATTATTGTGAATGGATAGTGTAACACCCGAGCCCAATAATACTATTTCTGTTACTAGTTGAGTGTTAGACATTGCTCATTTCAATTATCTTGCTTGTTCGGTTCTTGTTGCAAAATTTTAACCGGCTAAGTCATTTTTGCATATAACAAATTTTAGAACCTAAAATAAAATTGAAAATATTCTTCTTGGCCTACTTGACACCCTTAGCCTCGTGGTAGCGTCCGTGCATTGTATTCTCGTCTCGTTCAGTGAAACGGGCGAGTTTGGATGGCTACGTGCACGTGCGTGTGTCCGTTTTGGGAGTATGCTTTTTAATCATAAAACATTTCATTTTAAAATTTGGAACCCGCTTAAAATCCTATTATTTGAATTTCGAATTTTTAGACCCAACCCGGACGCAATTTGGAAATGTTTTATTTGGCGCCAAAATCCCAAATTTTAATATTATTAAAACCATCGCATATATTTTTTCTAACTAACCTGATATCTTACTGTTCATTACCTATCTTTTAAATCTTTAAGTTAACCATATAATATTTTTTACAATCTTTTATATCCTTCTTAATTTATTCTCTCAGCCAATCGCAACCTTCCCTTTAACCCTGTGGGCCCCACTTTCTCTCTCTCTCTCTCCACTTTTTCTCTCTCTCCCTCTCCCTCATATATTCTCTCGTACTTCTCTTTATCATTCTTTCTCTTCTTGCTTCATGTTCCGTTTTTCATTTTTTTTAACTGTTCTTTTGTTGCCGAAATTCCGTCGTGCCGGTGACGCTTCTCGACGTTCCAGTGAGGTACCCCGACCCGTGTGGTTCCTTTGTTCGTCGTTTGGGTTCATTCCGTGAACCGTGCGCCCGTCGCGAGTTTTCCCCGCCGACGGTTAACGTTCCGTTTTCTCGATTCGCGACCCATCGAGGCAAGTTAATCTTGCTACATGCTATATACTTTTATAATCTTCATTTTATAATGTTATACATTTGAAAATCTTATAGTTTACACATGAAACGTCGTTGAAAAATCGGATATGACAAATCTGAAATTTACTGTACACCTTATCTTATAAAATTCATTATAAATCATAGAAAAATCATTAGTATACGTTCTTTAGTTCGTAACGAAGCTAATTCAGAATACTATAACTCTATGAAGTATTTACTGGCAAAATAAATTGTTTAAATAACGTAAAATGCAAATGAAAATGCCTTTAAACTGCTGCCCAGGGAAATTCCAGCAGCAAACTTTCAACTTCGAATATTCATAACTTTTTGTAGGGATAACCTGAGATGCTTATACTTATAAAACTGAAAACCTTATTGAATTATCTTTGTTTTGGTATAAGATACGTCTCTTTTGGAGAACATTTGTTATTTTGAACCTATTTTACAAATTAGGGTGACGCTGAATTTCTGAACGGAACCTTCTTGTGCGTGGTTAATCAATACCACTTTTATAGTTATTAATCGTTTTGAATATGCTATCTATATTAATATTATTATAACAATATTACCAGTTAATCATTCTTTTACTATTGAAAGGACGATAGTCATACCCATGTAGCTCTTGTACTTTCTGTCATTGCTATTGCACTACCTTGTGATTATTGCACCCCAAGGGTGCTCGAACCTGTTAATATGATAATACAATTGCACTATAGTAATGCACCATCGTGATTAAATGAACTGTTATTGTTGTTTACTTTATTTCCTGCTGTGATTCCTTATTCGATTATATACCTGTTGTGAGCATACCCTCGACTGCGTCACATATTGACCTGACCTTGATACACATGACATTTACACCTACCGATGCACCGGACATGGTACCCTTTACTACCAACTCAACCTGTTGTACCATGACCCGACCTGTTACCTGATCTCATGCCTAATGCCAACAAACCTGACTTGGGGTCCTCATGGACCATTCCTGTTGTCTATCCAGACAAACCTGCTTTTACCCGATCCTGTGTTGGCATTAGTTCTTGATTACTGAATACCTGACCTGACATACATAACTTGGGGGTATGGGGAAATCAAAGGTGAAACCGACTTGTAACTCAACAGTTCGATACCTGTTCTGATCAGTCTTACGGGCTTGGCCAGTCCGGGAGTGATGATGCTGACATCACTCGTCCATCCTGCTACCTATTACTGCCTAGCGGCACGTCTCGGATTCAGCCCCGAGGGTCTTGACCGTGGTCCCGGGCATGCACGGGATACTATTGAGTTACATCGACGAGTCATCAATTGATTTCAAAGACTTTAGAATAGAAAACCTGATAGAACAGTTTAGTTACCCACTGCTCATTACCCTGCACTGTTGTTTCATATTATTGCTTTATTCATGTTTATCCCTGCATTGCTTATTACCATGTTCATATTATATTATTGGTTGACATGACGCGCTGATGTCTGGGTTTTGCATGGCCCAGATTCCTTACCACTGTCGCCGACCGAGCAGGAGTACCTCAGCCAGCAGGCTGATTTGTGAGTTCTGTAGTGGTTAGTTCATTTATTGCATTTTATTTCCAGGTGCGATCCCGCATTATGGGACGTACCTTTCTATTATTGTATTGGATCATTTGCTTCCGCACTTATTTTTCATTGACTCTTATTATTATGGATTTGGACATGTGTTAGATAGTTTATTTATCTTGTTCTTGATATCTCTACAGCCGTAATGTGACTGTGGATGGATACTTCCTACCCACAGGTAGCATGGTTGGCTATGTCACGTGCCCAATCTTGCGTACTCTAGGAAGCGGGGCGTGACATGGTTCTTTTGGTATCAGAGCCATAGGTTAGTTGGGTTGATTCTTTGTAGTTGGGTATTGTACCCAATACACGAATCAGAATACCCGTGTTTAGGAAACATGTCCTGCCACCTTGACCGTTTTACCATTCTTGAATCACATTCTTCCGGATTATATCTTTTACGACGGGCAAACTTACTTTGCATGTCGACTCGGAAACCTGATTTCTTGTTATCCCTAGGACTTGGGCGACTTGGGTGGAGTTAAGTAATTGTGGCTATGATACCGCGGCATAGTTACAATGCGGTACTCTATTTAAGTATCTTGGAGTTCTAGCCTTGATCTATATTCAGAATCTATCATCATGCTAATGTTGGGTGTTTTGAGTTCAGGATTATGGCAAGTAAGAATGTGAAGACGTACCAGAGGCGTGTGGATGAAGCCGCCATGCTTGGAGTGATAAGAGGAATGCTGGAGAATCAAAGAAACAGACCAAGCTGATCCAGCAGCAAGCAGACTCGTTTCGGGAAGGTTTGCAGATCGTTCAGTAGTCTGTGAACAATATTGGAGCTAGACCAGTTGACCGAGTAGGGACCGTAGCAGATTTCAGGCGGTTGGGTCCGTCTACATTTACTGGTTTAAAGGAGCCATTACCAGTGGAGCAGTGGCTAGTTGACACAGAGAACTTGCTTTTTGCGGCACAGATTCCAGATGACAAAAAGTTGTTGTGGTACACATTCAGCTAGTGGACTACGCCCGAGAATGGTGGCTTGTTGAGGAGACCCACTTGCCCAAGCCGATCAACTGGGCGGATTTTTCTAAGAGTTTCCTGGAGAAGTTCTTCCCGCGGACTGCACGGGAGGAAATGGAAGAGAAGTTCATCGGACTAAAGCAGAAGGGAGCACCCGTAGATGTGCATGTAGCAGAATGGACGAGACTCAGTAGTTTCGCTGGACCTTTAGTTGCCAACGATGCAGACAGGGCACGGAGGTTCATGCGCAGGCTGGACGTGGACATCCAGAGGCAGAATGTCTCTCTGGGTTTGACCACTTTCTCATAAATACTTGCAGCAGCCAAGAGCAGCAGAGTTTATCTGGGATGAAAGGGAGTTTGCAGCAGACAGCAGTTGCGTTAAGGAAGCAGTTCTATCGGGCCAGTCGAGTTTAGGGCTAGGCCGACTAACAATGTTCTTGCAGCAATGGAAGTTGATAATAGTGAAGATCCGGCGGTTGTTCACGATTTTATGGATGTGTTTGAAGATATATCGGGCTTGCCGCCGAAGCGAGACGTGGAGTTCGCAATTGACCTTATTCCTGGTGCAGCGCCAGTATCTAAAGTGTATTATCCAATGGTACCAGTAGAATTGGAAGAAGTTAAGAAACAAGTTACTGAATTGCTTGAGAAGGATTGGATTCGAAGCAGCAACTCGCCTTGGGGAGCTCCAGTTCTTCTAGTAAAGAAGAAGGATGTCACGAGGAGGATGTGCATCGATTATCGAGAATTAAACCGGGTAACTATTAAGAACAAGTACCCGATCCCTCGCATTGGAGAACTTTTGAGCAGCTTAGTGGCGCGAGGGTATTCTCGAAATTGGATTTGCGATCCGGATATCATCAGGTCCGAGTGAAAGCAGAGGATATTTGCAAGACGGCGTTTTGAACTCGGTATGGATATTACGAGTATCTAGTGATGCCCTTCGAAGTAACGAATGCGCCGGCAGTATTCATGGACTTGATGAACCGAATCTTTTCACCATTCTTGGACCAGTTTATTGTGGTATTCATTGACGATATTCTGGTTTACTCGAAGAGTTTGGAGGAGCATGCTGAGCATTTGAAGATCGCACTGCAGACATTGAGACAGGAGAAATTGTATGCGAAGATGAGTAAGTGCGAATTTTGGCTGGAAGAAATGAAGTTTCTGGGGCATGTTGTGTCGGGCGATGGAATCGCCGCCGATCCCGAAAAGATTGCAGCAGTTCGAGATTGGCCTATTCCAAGGAATGTAGCTGAGATAAGAAGTTTCCTTGGATTAGCCGGATACTACAGGAGATTTGTGGAGAACTTCGCTCGTTTGGCAGAACCGTTGACCAAGCTTACGCGCAAGGAGGTACCTTTTGTATGGACGGATAAGTGTGCGTTGGCTTTTGAGACGTTGAAGCAGAAATTGATAACCGCCCCTATCCTGACCGTACCAGACAATTCCGGAGGACTAGTGATTCATAGCGACGCATCTGGGAAAGGATTGGGATGTGTTTTGATGCAGCATGGGAAGGTTGTAGCATACGCATCGAAACAGTTGAAGACCCATGAGAAGAATTATCCAACTCATGACTTGGAGCTTGCGGCTGTGATTTTCGCTTTGAAGATTTGGAGACACTACCTTTTGGGGGAAAGAGTCAAAGTTTTTACAGATCATAAGAGCTTGAAGTATGTATTTACACAGAAGGAGCTTAACATGAGGCAGCGTAGATGGTTGGAGCTGATGGCTGATTACGATCTTGATCTTAAGTACCATCCGGAGAAGGTTAATGTTGTGCCGGATGCGCTTAGTCGGTTACCAGCAATTCAGGTGTTAACTACACAGAGGGAGATCATTGCAGATTTTCGAAGATTTGACTTGGAAGTTGTGCTACCACATTCTACGGGACAGTTGATGCAGTTGCAAGTACAGTTGTCCTTGGTTGAGAAGATTAAAGCGGCACAATCGCAGGATCCTAGACTGCAGAAGTTTCGAGAGCAGGTTGAGGCTGGACTATGAACAGATTTACTGGTCTACGAAGATGGTTCGTTGAGGTATGGTAGCCATTTGTGTGTGCCAAAGGGGGATGTTCGTGAAGAGCTTATGAAGGAGGCACACAGTTCAGCTTATTCTATACATCCAGGAGGTACAAAGATGTACCGAGATATTCGACAGCATTTCTGGTGGGAAGGCATGAAACGGGAGATTGCTCGCTTCGTGGCTAAGTGCTTGGTATGTCAGCAAGTCAAGACTGAACACCAAAGGGTTGCTGGTTTGTTGCAACCACTTCCGATTCCTCAGTGGAAGTGGGAACATATAACCAAGGATTTCGTGACGGCTTTACCGCGAAGTCCAAAGGGCAACAATGCAGTATGGGTGATTGTCGATCGATTGACCAAGGTAGCTCACTTTATTCCTTTCCGGGTTGGTCAATCAACGGAGACTTTGGCAGAGCGGTACATGCAGGAGATTGTAAGATTGCATGGCGTACCGGTGAGCGTCGTGTCCGATCGGGACACTCGGTTCTTATCACACTTCTGGAGGAGTTTACAGGAAAGTTTGGGGACTCGATTGAAGTTTAGCACAGCTTATCATCCTCAAACTGATGGTCAGTCGGAGAGAACGATCCAAACACTTGATGATATGTTGAGAGCATGCATGTTGGACTTCAAGGGTTCGTGGGAGGATCATCTACACTTGGTGGAGCTTTCTTACAACAACAGTTTTCAGGCAACTATCCAGATGGCTCCGTTTGAAGCTTTGTATGGTCGTAAATGTCGTTCACCTATTTGTTGGGATGATGTCGGTGAACGAAAATTGTTGGGACCAGATTTGGTGATGCAGACAGTTGAGAAGGTTAACACTATCAGAAATCATATGAAGGAAGCACAAGACAGACAGAAGAGTTGGGCTGACACGTCGAGAAGACCTCTAGAATTCACCGTGGGTGATTTGGTGTTCTCGAAGATATCACCGACTAGAGGGGTGATTCATTTTGGAAGTCGAGGAAAGCTTAATCCTCGATTCGTTGGACCCTTGAGATCGTGGAGCGTGTTGGTGAGGTAGCATATCGTTTGGCGTTACCGCAGTCCTTGGCAAATGTGCACGATATGTTTCACGTATCTCAACTCCGTAAGTATGTTCGAGATGAAACACACGTTTTGGATCATTCGGAGCTAACAGTACGAGAAGACTTGACTTTTGAGGAGCGACCGATTGAAATCGGGGATCGAAGGGAAAATGTTCTTAAGAACAAGGTTATCCCCCTTGTGCTAGTCTCTTGGGGTAATCGATCGCATGGAGAATCCACTTGGGAGCGAGAAGACGAGATCCGGCAGAAGTTTCCTCACCTTTTCCTGTAGTTATCTATCTTGAATTCTTGGAATTTCGAGGACGAAATTCTTTTTGTAGTTGGGTATGATGTAACACCCGAGCCCAATAATACTATTTATGTTACTAGTTGAGTGTTAGACATTGCTCATTTCAATTATCTTGCTTGTTCGGTTCTTGTTGCAAAATTTTAACCGGCTAAGTCATTTTTGCATATAACAAATTTTAGCACCTAAAATAAAATTGAAAATATTCTTCTTGGCCTACTTGACACCCTTAGCCTCGTGGTAGCGTCCGTGCATTGTATTCTCGTCCCGTTCAGTGAAACGGGCGAGTTTGGATGGCTACGTGCACGTGCGTGTGTCCGTTTTGGGAGTATGCTTTTTAATCATAAAACATTTCATTTTAAAATTTGGAACCCGCTTAAAATCCTATTATTTGAATTTCGAATTTTTAGACCCAAGCCGGACGCAATTTGGAAATGTTTTATTTGGCGCCAAAATCCCAAATTTTAATATTATTAAAACCATCGCATATATTTTTTCTAACTAACCTGATATCTTACTGTTCATTACCTATCTTTTAAATCTTTAAGTTAACCATATAATATTTTTTACAATCTTTTATATCCTTCTTAATTTATTCTCTCAGCCAATCACAACCTCCCCTTTAACCCTGTGGGCCCCACTTTCTCTCTCTCTCTCTCCACTTTTTCTCTCTCTCCCTCTCCCTCATATATTCTCTCGTACTTCTCTTTATCATTCTTTCTCTTCTTGCTTCATGTTCCGTTTTTCATTTTTTTTAACTGTTCTTTTGTTGCCGGAATTCCGTCGTGCCGGTGACGCTTCTCGACGTTCCAGTGAGGTACCCCGACCCGTGTGGTTCCTTTGTTCGTCGTTTGGGTTCATTCCGTGAACCGTGCGCCCGTCGCGAGTTTTCCCCGCCGACGGTTAACATTCCGTTTTCTCGATTCGCGACCCATCGAGGCAAGTTAATCTTGCTACATGCTATATACTTTTATAATCTTCATTTTATAATGTTATACATTTGAAAATCTTATAGTTTACACATGAAACGTCGTTGAAAAATCGGATATGACAAATCTGAAATTTACTGTACACCTTATCTTATAAAATTCATTATAAATCATAGAAAAATCATTAGTATACGTTCTTTAGTTCGTTACGAAGATAATTCAGAATACTATAACTCTATGAAGTATTTACTGGCAAAATAAATTGTTTAAATAACGTAAAATGCAAATGAAAATGCCTTTAAACTGCTGCCCAGGGAAATTCCAGCAGCAAACTTTCAATTTCGAATATTCATAACTTTTTGTAGGGATAACCTGAGATGCTTATACTTATAAAACTGAAAACCTTATTGAATTATCTTTGTTTTGGTATAAGATACGTCTCTTTTGGAGAACATTTGTTATTTTGAACCTATTTTACAAATTAGGGTGACGCTGAATTTCTGAACGGAACCTTCTTGTGCGTGGTTAATCAATACCACTTTTATAGTTATTAATCGCTTTGAATATGCTATCTATATTAATATTATTATAACAATATTACCAGTTAATCATTCTTTTACTATTGAAAGGACGATAGTCATACCCATGTAGCTCTTGTACTTTCTGTCATTGCTATTGCACTACCTTGTGATTATTGCACCCCAAGGGTGCTCGAACCTGTTAATATGATAATACAATTGCACTATAGTAATGCACCATCGTGATTAAATGAACTGTTATTGTTGTTTACTTTATTTCCTGCTGTGATTCCTTATTCGATTATATACCTGTTGTGAGCATACCCTCGACTGCGTCACATATTGACCTGACCTTGATACACATGACATTTACACCTACCGATGCACCGGACATGGTACCCTTTACTACCAACTCAACCTGTTGTACCATGACCCGACCTGTTACCTGATCTCATGCCTAATGCCAACAAACCTGACTTGGGGTCCTCATGGACCATTCCTGTTGTCTATCCAGACAAACCTGCTTTTACCCGATCCTGTGTTGGCATTAGTTCTTGATTACTGAATACCTGACCTGACATACATAACTTGGGGATATGGGGAAATCAAAGGTGAAACCGACTTGTAACTCAACAGTTCGATACCTGTTCTGATCAGTCTTACGGGCTTGGCCAGTCCGGGAGTGATGATGCTGACATCACTCGTCCATCCTGCTACCTATTACTGCCTAGCGGCACGTCTCGGATTCAGCCCCGAGGGTCTTGACCGTGGTCCTGGGCATGCACGGGATACTATTGAGTTACATCGACGAGTCATCAATTGATTTCAAAGACTTTATAATAGAAAACCTGATAGAACAGTTTAGTTACCCACTGCACATTACCCTGCACTGTTGTTTCATATTATTGCTTTATTCATGTTTATCCCTGCATTGCTTATTACCATGTTCATATTATATTATTGGTTGACATGACGCGCTGATGTCTGGGTTTTGCATGGCCCAGATTCCTTACCACTGTCGCCGACCGAGCAGGAGTACCTCAGCCAGCAGGCTGATTTGTGAGTTCTGTAGTGGTTAGTTCATTTATTGCATTTTATTTCCAGGTGCGATCCCGCATTATGGGACGTACCTTTCTATTATTGTATTGGATCATTTGCTTCCGCACTTATTTTTCATTGACTCTTATTATTATGGATTTGGACATGTGTTAGATAGTTTATTTATCTTGTTCTTGATATCTCTACAGCCGTAATGTGACTGTGGATGGATACTTCCTACCCACAGGTAGCATGGTTGGCTATGTCACTTGCCCAATCTTGCGTACTCTGGGAAGCGGGGCGTGACAGATAGCCGGGGATGTGAGGTGTTATATTCTTTCATTCAAATGTAAATTGTAAATTGTTGTAATATTTTTTCGCGAGGCACATCCGGGTTGAGGTTGTAGCCACCGTTGTATTATTTCATTTACTGTTTATTGCTCCTAGGATAGACCCAAGGTGGGGTGCACAAACTACCAGGTACTTTGAAGTGATGAGTGGCCTACTCATGTTGTTGAGGGAGATTGCTTCGCTTCGGGTATTTGGCAGTTAGTTTATCGCACCCGTAGGGGTCTGGGGTGGGGTTTGGCTATTCATCACGACCGTGGAATCCGTCTTTCGTTACAGGCTTAAACGAAATGCGGAATTCCTAATATATCCAATGTGTTCATCTGTGATCTGGAATGCCTTTTATTGCATCTGACGAATGGATATTATTATTATTATTATTATTATTATATATATATATATATATATTATATATAATAGACGTTGCTTATATTTTGCATCCGCGCTAGTCCATCCCCCAGCTCTGGCGTTAGTTATCTAACCTAACGGTGTAAGACAGGGCCCCGTGGTAAATGCGGATGGTATAAGCATACGTTGTATTTTCGTCTTTTTCTGCAATGGTGGGTTAAATGATGGGACTGCATTACATTAATGCAAAGAAAAACAAACCAAAGCTGAATTGTTGGAACATTTTTTAAAACCACTCGGTTTTTTTAAAACAGTAAAACTTTTAAAATGCGGAGCTTAAACCACTCCTTTTAGAAGCTATCAAGTTACTTCGATTATATCAAGTTCACTACATTCATGGTTTAGCCAAAACCATTCGTAGCCCTCCGTCATTTCAGTTGGATATTCGGTAGTATTCAAGCTATGTATTTTGACCTTCGCCAAGGCATAGTGATTGGCAGCTGCTGAATATTCATCTGTAGCATTGATAAATGCGTTGGTTTGGGACAGTCGTACTGTTGTTTTGGCCTTCGTCAAGGGTATGTACGGGTGGGTTCAAATTAACCTGGATAATGACGAGTAAAACTTAACATGTGACTTATGATATGTTGGCCTTCGTCAAGGTCATACGAGCATGGGGCAAAAATCCACATCGGGAGTTTCTAAAGAAACTGAAACTTGCTAGTGTTGCATACCATTTGGAGTGTGATAATTTTGGTAGAATTCCTTCGACTTTATCATACGATGATATTTGGATCCCGATCCTACTATGACTATATGCTACTCCTCGGGAGATTTTTTCACTTAAGGATCAATGCTATAAACCAAGTAGGTGTCTAGAACAGTGTTAGCCGGGCTACGCCTCGGTTATTTAATTAAGGAACTTCGTGAAAGCGTCGTAAAACCTCCCTCGAAGTACCGACACTAGCCTAGCTGAACGGTTAAGCAAGTATTGTACGGTGTGATTAATCCTGACTAATTCTTCTTTTCTGGTTTGAGGAAGGATTCGAGAAACAGTGGGAGCCATCCTGTTTAGATAAACTAAAAATAATCTAAACTTGCAAGAGCATCATGCTAAAGTGTTTCTTCTCTCTCTCCTAATTGCAGCAACCAAAGATGACGGGCCTTAAGTTATTATTAGATAAAAACATATTGACAGGGCCAAACTACAAAGATTGGTTCAGGAATGTCAAGATGACTATTACATATGAAAAATTGGGCTATCCTCTCACCACTAAAGCCCCTATCGTCCCAGGTCCAGAATCCAGTGTTGCGGATAAGGAAATCCGTAAGACCTGGAAATAGACTGCGCGAAGGCCAAGTGCTTCATGCTGGCTTCTATGGACAACGAGCACCAGAGGCGGTATGAGAATATGGATCTTGAATCCATATTCCTCCATACCAAAGAATTATATGGAGAGCAATCTCGTATTGCAAGATACGAGACCTCGAAGAAACTTTTTCAGGCGAGGTTGGTCGTCGGATCATCTGTAGGGGAACACGTCCTTAAGATGATCGACTATATTGAAGAGCTCGCGGACCTCGGGACCACGTTATAGAATGAGTTGTACACAGACTTGATTCTTCAGTCCCTCCCTTCCACCTACGCCCAGTTTATCTTGAATTTTAACATTCAAGGTAAAGAAGTTAAACTTCCGGAACTCCTCAACATGTTGAGGAGTGAAGAGGGTACCCTGCAGAAAGCCAGGGAAACACCCGCTCTATTTGTTGGTGGAGCTTCCTCTTCTAGGTCCAAGGCGAAAGCCAAAGGAAAGAAGAAGAAGGCCCCCACCAAACCAAGAGGCGGTGTTAGTAAGGTGGAAGCAAAGGGCAAGGCAAGGGCAGCGGGGCCGACAGTAGGAAAGGAAGAGTGCTTTTACTATCACAAGAAAGGCCACCGGAAGAATTATTGCAGGGCTTGGAAGGCCAAGAACCATGACCCGAAGCAGGTTATGGCTTCGGCTTCAGGTGTGTTTGTAATTGAAAACTATCTGTCAATCAACTCTACTTCCTGGGTATTGGATACCGGATCAGGATCTCATATCTGTAATTCGTTGCAGGCACTGAGAAGCCGTAGGGTTCTGAAGACCGGTGATATAACCCTCAGTGTTGCTAACGGAGTGAGCATGGATGCTGTGTCCGTAGGGGAATATCACCTTGGAATGACGAATGGATATATTTTGGTTTTGTGCAACTGTTTTTGTGTACCTAGTTTGACTTGTAATATCATTTCGGTATCTTTGTTATCAAAAGAAGGTTATGATTTTACATTTGTAAGCGATGCCGTAAACATCCACCTTAATCATGGTCTGATTAGGTCAGGTACTCTAAACAACGGTATATACATATTAAACCAACTACAAATTTTCAATGTCCAAAACACACATAAAAGAAAGACTCCGAAAATAAATCATGCTTTCTTGTGGTATTGTAGACTGGGTCACATCAATGAAACACGGTTGACTAAATTACATAGAGAGGGGTATTTGGATCCGTTCGAATATCAGTCTTATGCAACTTGTCAATCTTGTCTCATGGGAAAGATGACAAAGTCTCCGTTCACTAGACACGGAGTAAGAGCGAGCGAGCTCGCTCTTGGGACTCATACACGGCGATGAGTGTGGTCCAATGTCTACACATGCGCGAAGTGGTTATTCTTACTTCATTACTTTTACGGATGATTTCTCTAGGTACGGACATGTCTTCTTGATGAAGCATAAATCCGAGGCCTTTGAGAAATTCCGGGAATATAAGAATGAAGTAGAAAAACAAACAGGCAAAAGTATCAAGACACTAAGATCTGATCGAGATGGTGAATACTTGAGTGCCGAGTTCCTGGATTACCTAAAAGAGAATGGAATTCTCTCTTAGCTTACTCCTCCATACACGCCACAACACAATGGTGTATCGGAAAGGCGGAACAGAACCCTATTAGATATGGTTCGTTCAATGATGAGTAACGCTGAGTTACCGCGATCATTCTGGGGCTATGCACTAAAATCAGCTGCATATCTTTTGAACAAGGTTCCTACCAAGACTGTGCCTACCACACAATATCAGATGTGGAGTGGGAAGAAACCCTATCTTCAGTATCTGAAGATATGGGGATGTCCAGCTTTTGTTAAAAAGCAGCATGTGGACAAGCTCAAGGCACGCTCAGTACTGTGTAAGTTTGTGGAATACCCAAAGAACTCTAGGGGGTATCTTTTCTATTACGCAGAGGAACAAAAGGTTTTCGTTTCTCGTCATGCCCATTTTCTGGAACATCAGTTTTTAGAAAAAGAAACAAGTGGGACCGCAATAGAACTGGAAGAAATTCCAGAACCACAAGCTATTACTGAAAGCTTGGTGGAACCAGAAGTTTCAAAAGAACAGGACATTCCCGCACCACTCCGCAGGAGTAGTAGGCTTTCTCATCTGCCTGAGAGATACTACGGTTTTCTCGTAGACGGGGATAGAGAGGATTGCATCATTGATAATGATGAGCCGACTAACTTCCAGCAAGCCATTCAGAGCACTGACTCGGTAAAATGGCTGGATGCAATGCGGACCGAGATGGAGTCCATGTACACCAACAAAGTATGGACTTTGGACATTGCTCCAGAAGGGGTAAAACCCGTAGGCTGCAAATGGATCTTCAGAAAGAAGATTGGTGTAGATGGACATGTTGAAACCTATAAGGCTAGACTGGTTGCAAAAGGATTTCATCAAAGACCTGGTTTGGACTATGATGAAATCTTTTCTTCAGTAGCTATGCTCAAATCCATTCAGATCCTTCTTGCCATTGCTGTCTTCCACGATTATGAGATTTGGTATATGGACGTAAAGACCACTTTTCTAAATGGAAATTTGGAGGAGTGCGTCTATATAGACCAGCCAGAGGGTTTCAATCAGAGTGGGAGTAGCGGGAAAGTTTGCAAGTTGCTTAAGTCCATCTATGGACTAAAGCAGGCATCGCGGAGTTGGAACATCTGTTTTGATGAGACAGTCAAAAAATTTGACTTTATCAAAAATCCAGATGAGCCATGCATTTATAGTAAGATTGTAGCACGAACTGTTTTATTTCTCGTCTTGTACATGGATGACATTCTCTTGATAGGAAATGGCATTCATATGCTACAATCTGTCAAAAGGTTCTTGTCACAAAAGTTCTCCATGAAAGACCTGGGTGATGCCTCTTACATTCTGGGGATCCAGATCTATCGTGATAGATCTAAAAGGATGTTGGGACTTTCACAGTCTAAGTACATTGACACCATACTGAAAAGATTCAGTATAGAAGATTCAGAGCGCGGTAATTTACCGGCTTGTCACGGAATCACCCTCTCCAAAGAGATGTCTCCCAAGACTGATATGGAAAGGGATCGCATGTCTATTATACCCTACGCTTCTGCGGTAGGCTCTATAATGTATGCGATGTTATGTACCAGACCAAATGTAGCTTATGCACTAAGCATAGTAAGCCGGTATCAGTCAAACCCTGGGGAGAAGCACTGGATAGCAGTAAAGAACATTCTTAAGTACCTAAAAAGGACTAAGGAAATGTTCTTGGTTTACGGCGGAAAAGACCTCCAGATCGAGACCTTTGCTGACTCCAGCATCCAGAGTGACAAGGATGACTCCAAATCCATGTCAGGTTATGTCTTTACCCTCAATGGAGGGGCGGTCTGTTGGAAGAGTTCCAAGAAGGACACCGTTGCTGACTCGACGATGGAAGCGGAGTATATCGCAGCTTCTGATGCCGCAAAAGAAGTTGTCTGGATGAGGAAGTCCTTAACAGAACTTCAGGTGGTTCCGTCCATTGTTGATCCAATACCTCTGTATTGTGACAACAACGGGGCTATAGCTTCAGCAAAGGAACCTAGGTCCCATCAGAAGTCCAGACACATCTTGAGGCGGTATCACCTGATCAGAGAGATCGTGGATCGCCGGAAGATCGAGGTCCGGAGAGTTGCTACAGAGGAAAACACTGCAGATCCATTCACAAAGGTCATCCCTCAGACGCAGTTCGAGATGATAGGTCTGCGATATGCCAGCATATGGCCTTAGTGCAAGTGGGAGATTGTCAGTGTAATATGCCCTAGAGGCCATTATTGTATAGTAATAGTTTGTATATTACATTTTGGAAGCTTAGGATATATACACGGATTTATGACAATCTTGCTCGATATAGTAGTATGCTACTTGGTTCGTATCTATCTTAATATGTGTATATGTTTCTTTTAACTTATCGCTAATACATATTGATAGAGCCCTTAGAATCTTTTCTTAACTACCAGCGTTGTGATGGCAGTCACACTAGTGGGGGCTGGGTAGTCTACAAGCACATCCTTACACAGGTCCCTAGGCGCAGGATTATCGAGACAGGGCATCAATACTCGAGAGTAGACTAGTGTATACGCTTCTCTTCCCTGGAGGGGAGATGGTCTGTCCCACAGCCATCAGTACGTCGTACTGGAGATAGTATGCAGGTGCTCATTGGGTTATGAGTTACACTGGACGGACTCATAGGGAACTGCTGGTTGGTAATATACCTATCGTCAGGTAGCAGTTTCCAGGTGACATAGTACAGCTTAGTCCGTCGACTTGACACTGCAACTTCGCCTCAAGTGTGTTCCTATTGTTCTTAGATTACTACCCTACCACGGCTCTGCTGAGTCGTGCAAACAGGTAGTAGTTGGATGCAGTACTAAAGCACTTGGAGGCAGTGGCGGTTAGATAAGATTCGTCTCTCCCGATATTGGGGGTTGATGTCGCGCTGTGTTCAGAACGCCATTACAAAAAGTCCCTGACCAGGGAAAGTGAGATTTACTGGTAGGTACTCTAGTAGTTTCTCAGGGTTTTTTGGACTGTACTCCGACACGACTTATACCGCTATTAGGGGTCTGACGCTTGCCGCTCCCTAGGCCCGATATGCGACACTCTTAGACGAACAGACCAGACTGTACGGAGATTGCCACAGACAGACTCAGTAGGGGTACGGATGAGTTTCCTCGTCGAGCTTCTTATCGACAGATACCTGGGTAGTCGTTACGTACAGCTAGTGCCACTGATGAGCTTATAGTTAAACCCACTGCCAGAGTACTGTCGAGTCTTTAGAGTCCCACACAGAGGGTTTCCCGGCTTCGGGCGAAACGTGTAGAGGTCGTATGGTTTTACGACAGGGTTCGATCACATATGTGTACTCGTGCGCATATGATGTTCGGGCGGACAGTACCAATGGGCTTTTGTTTAAGCCGGATCCTGGTATTTGATTATTGGATCAGTTTCGTCTCATTGTATTCGTGTCTTTCGGGATACGGATGCGGGTATATATATATACGGTTGAGAGGGGTATTCTTGTAATTTGGACAAGATAACTACATGGAGAATGGCATCTTAAATTAGGGGTTTTCTTTATTAGTAAAATCATTTTTAAGTGGAGAAAATGAGAGTAGAAAACTTGTGGTATTTTAGTGAAATAAAGATTAGGGTTTTGCTTTGACTTCTTGGAGATATTTTGTATATTGTTGACTTAGATATTTTGTGAGATATTTGTAAGATATTTTCACATGGTTTAAATGCCAAAACCCTAGCCTTTATTCATTAATCTTTTACCAAAACGAAAACATCAGATACTTGCTCTCTTCTCATTTTCTCCAAGCCTCTCTCCATTTCTCTCAAACCCTAACCATTCCATGAGTTGGAAATCCTAGGGTTTAGTGAGACACATGATCCCTTATCACTCTCTACACATCCTAGGGTACTTATTCTAGCATACCAAGTGACCTAGTTGCTTCAAGTTAGAAGCAAAGATCAAAATCGAAACTCTCGGGTGGATCGTCTACGATTCGGAGAAGACGACGAGGAGGTGATTTCCGTCCTAAGTTCAAGGAGCTCAATACTTCGAGAAGGACAGCGAGGAGGTGAAGGACAGCGAGAACTTGAAGTATAACCTGCACACATAGTAGTTAAACCTCATTGGTATATTGTTAGTTAGGGTTTAGTAACGATTCTAGTGTTTAGTCGATGTTACGAAGCCAATAAAAATGGTTTTTTGCTTATTCCGCCTCCCCGTGAACACGTGAGGTGCGTGACATCGACTTACAGGAACACGTGAGCGCTGAACATATACTAGCGTTTAACACTATGAAAGGCCAATATTACCCAAACTAAGACCAAATCTCCCGAAGACCATCGATTGAGCCCCTCATGCTCAGGGTCTCCAAAACCGATCTCAATCTCAAAGATAGCTAATAGGCTCTTAACAGATGGCATCTAAAATGATGTTCAACCCATTCCCTCTCAGTCGGGACATTGGTTCAAGGGTACATCTCTCCACACCTCTAATAAATGTCGTTGTAATTCTTCAACGTATTCAGAGAGTTGGAGGGTCCCAATAACCAAAAACTCTTGGCACATCCCTAAACTGTCAAACCAAGACCCTACAGACTATGATGTCTTTAAACCATACACACTAAGATGTCTTTAAACCTCATGGACTACGATGTCCTTAAACCCAATAGACCGCAACATCCTTAAACTAAAATGATAGAGTCCAAATACTCTTTCGTTGGATCTAAATGATCCCAAAATCCTATTGAGTAGATCTTAGTCTAAAATTAGACTAACGTATCCTCAATAAACGTTTGAGTTGATCTTAATCTAAAAAAAGATTAACGATCCTTAAACCAACCAAAACCCAAATCTAAGAAAATACGGATTTGGACTAATCCACGCCCTACGGGCTACAACACAAATTAGTCTCCGTATACAATCCACGGGCAACTAAAAAATAAAACAAACACACACAATACGAAGTGACCATCTGGAGAAGGAGAAAGTGGTTACAGCTATGCGGTAGCGTAATTAACTGCAGGGGCTTACGCCTGCAGGGAAGAGCGTCCCCACAATCAAAAACCCCTCGTACATAAGGGGGAATCTGACGAAGTCTGCTACAACGGCCCCATCTGTCTAAACCTCCGATATACGGTGCCATAAATCAACTTGGCATCTTCGGAGAGGTAGACAGATAAAACCAAATAGCATCTTCCCCTCACCAAATTCAGACAAGACGTTTGTCCTCCCATTTTTCGGTGGCGAACACCACCCCCGAGGGCCACCATGAGGTGGCCCCCATGGGGAGGCAAACCCGAGAGCACCAATCCTTGGTGATCTCGGATCACCAGCCCCCAAGGCCACCTTGCGGTAGTCTTGAGGGGTGGTCCCGGCCTTTGGTCCCCCTTCGGGTGTCCCTGGGGTGCGCACGCTTCACCCCGTGTCTTTGTCGATTCAAATCGTGAGCCCGTGGGGTGTGCAATCAACTCAAAACATCATTTTTGGAAACTGTTTTTTCGACGGTTTTTGCACAACAAAAACGGCCGATTTCTAACTTCGCTACAGGCTATCTAAGGTTTATGAGAGGCTCTGATACCACTGTAAGTCGATGTTGCGCACCCCACGTGTTCGCGGGGAGGCAGAAATTGCTAAAAATGATTTTTACGGGCTTCGCAACACCGACTAGAACCAAGGATCGAACATAAACCATAGCTAGCAAACTACTTGAGGTTTAACTACTATGATACAAAGTTATACCTCATGATTCAAGTCCTTCAGGTCTTCATCATTTTCCTCTACTCGTCGTCGGCTCCAAGGATTGTAATGGATTGTAGCAATCTCGACGGCCTCCTCGAGTCAAAGACGATTCACTCGAGAGTCTATAGTCCAAGCTCCGATCTCAAATTCGAGGTAACTAGGGCTTCTAGTTCGCTAAACTAGAGTTCCTAGAGGGTGTAGAGTGTGAAGATGGAGTGCTTTGTCCCTTGGAACTCTAGGATTCTCAACACATGAGAGCTTTTAGGGTTTAGAGTTGAGAGGAAGAAGAAGAGAGTTCACTTGAGGAAAGAGAAATGATTTTTGATAATGATCAAAAAATAAGATGGCTCGCTTGATTTGACTACAAGCATTGCAAGAAAATATCTCACTAAAGAAATATCTAGTGCCACAAAAATATCTCACAAGAAATATCTAAGTCAAAGAGTCAAACCAAGTCAAGTGGTCAAACCAAGTAGCCATGCCTCAATTATCATTTACAAAAATAACAAATACTTTCCTCCACCTCATAATTGTTTTAATCAAGTCAATGGTCAAAAACCCTAATGAGGTGTCTCCTTCTATACCCCTCTCATCTGTATATACATATCCGCATCCGTGTACCGAGAAACACGAATACAAAGAAACAAAACCGATCCATCAATATAATACTAGGATCCGGCTTAAACCAAAGCTCACTAGTATTATCCGCCCGATCATCATACATGCACAAGTATACGTAAGTGATCGAACCACTGCCGTAAAACCATACGGCCTCTACACCTTTTTCCCGGTGCAGGGAAACTCTCTATGTGGGACTCTAAAGACTCGACACTACGCTGGCAGTGAGTTTAACCACAAGTCACAAGCGGTACTAGCTGCACGTAACGGCTGCCCAGCTATGTGTCGATATAAAGGCCGATGAGATAACTCATCCGAACTCCTACTGAGGATGTATGTGACAATCTCTGTACAGTCCGGTATGTTCGTCTAAGAGTATCGCATATCGGGCCTAGGGGGCGGTAAACGTCAGACCCCTAATAGCGCAATAAGTCATGTCGGAGAGTAGCCCAATACACCCTGAGAAACTACTAGAATACCTACCAGTAAATATCGCTTGCCTTGGCTAAGGACTTTGTGTAATGGCCTTCCGAACACAGAGCAATATCAACCCCCAATACCGGGAGAGACGAATCCTATCTAACCGCCACAGCCTCCAAGTGCTTCGGGACTGCACCCAACTACTACATGTTTGTACGACTCCTTTGAGCCGTGGTAGGGTAGTAATCAAAGTACAGTTGGAACACACTCGAGGCGAAGTAGTAGTGTCAAGTTGACGGACTAAGCTGTACTCATGTCACCTGGGAACTGCTACCCGACGACAGGTATAATACCCACCGACAGTTCCCGACGAGTCCTGTCCAGTGTACTCATAACCTAATGAGCACCTGCATACTATCTCCACTACGACGTACTAATGGATGTGAGACAGACCATCTCCCCTGCTGGGATGAGAAGCGTATACACTAGTCTACTGTGGAGTATCGATGCTCCGTCTCGATAATCCTACGGCTAGGGACCTGTATAGGATGTGCTTATAGATTACCCAGCCCCTACTAGTGTGACTGCCATCACAATGCTGGTAATCAAGCAAAGATCCTGATGGCTCTACCAATATGTATAAGCGATATGCTAAAAGAAACACATGCACATATTGAGGTAGAAACAAACCAGGTAGAATACTACCATTTCGAGCAAGACTGTTACTATATCCGTGTATATCCCAAGCTCCCATTAAGTAATATACAATCCAGTATGATACAATAATGGCCTCTAGGGCATATATCACTAACACTAACGACATTCCTATCTATTTCTTTCTTGGAATGTTCGTCAGGAGGACAGGACCCTCAGGAAACCGAGCCTAGTCAGGAGTACTTGGATCAGATTGAGGCACAGCCAAACTACCAGCTTTACTTCTACTTACATTCCAGTTTGTTTGCTACTGTTTAGGTATTGCTTTTATCATTATACTTTTCCTTTTCAAATCAATTGTATTGTAAAGATGAATGTTAATAAAAGTTGTTGTTCATTTTATATCTCTTATCATTTCTTTTGCATTTTATATATTGTTTAATTATGCTTAATGTATTTATTTCTTAGTAAATACATCGCGTCCCTGCCACGTCTCCGCCTCCGTACACCGAGAAGCGGGGCGTTACACACTCGGGGATTTTCTCCTCACAAGGTCGAGAGGACTTTGCGAGTGTATTTTATCTCTTTTCATGAGTTTGTGCCCTTTCGGGTTTTCACAAACTCGCCAAAAGTCCTCCCGTTCTTACTCACGGAGGCCTTTCGGGTTTTCATCCATGCCCATTTTTCTTGTGGACATACCTTTTTTTAGCTTCATCGTCGGTGGGACTTTAAATGTAGTCTTGTCGGTAGGATTTTGAGAGAGATAGGGGTCGTTTATGCCCGTAGATTGTATACGGTTTCACATGATGTATGATCCAGACCATAGGGCCGGTGTGCTCAATTCGCCTGCGACTTGGAGCATTCACGCATAGTATTTCTTGAGATATCGGACATTGATGGGTAGCATGGACCGTTCTCCCTCGGCGCTTATTAGTTGGTAGGATCCTCCATCGAACACTTTCTCGATGACGTATGGCCCTTTCCAAATTGGCTCAAATTTTCCCTTGGCATGTCGATTGGGGATGATCGTGCTTTTGAGGACCAACACGAATTCACCTTTCTTGAAAACGCGGAGATGGGTCATCTTGTCATAGGCCCGTGAGATTTGGGCTCGGTACAGCTCCAGCTTTTGCTGTACTGCGAGCCTCTTCTCTTCGAGGGCGTCGAGTTCTTCAAGCCGAAAGAGCATGTTTTCCTCCTCCATCAACTCGTGCTGAACGGCCATTCTTAAGCTTGGAACTTCAACTTCGAGGGGGAGGATCGCTTCCACTCCGAAGAGTAATAAGTATGGAGTGGACTAAGTTGGAGTACGGTGCGTGATATGATATGCCCACAACGTCTCGTGAAGTTTGAGATTCCAGTCTCTCTTGTTGGCTGATGCATTTTTTCTCAGGAGCTTGCATAGAGTTTTATTGAAGGCTCCGGCTAGCTCATTGGCTCTTGGATTATAGATGGAGGAATATCTCCAGTCTATCATGTGCAGAGTAGCGAACCTTGAGAATTTGAAGCTCTTGAAAGAAGGCCCGTTGTCAGAAATGATTCTTCTTGGTGTACCGAAGTGGTATAATATATTATGCCGGAAGAATGTCAGAATATCTTCTGTCTTGACTTCTTTTAGCGGGACAGCTTCAGCCCACCTGGAGAAGTAGTCAGTTGTGTCCAATATGAACCGTTGGCCTTTAGATGACGGAGGATCAATTCGACCAACTATGTCGGTGCCCCAAACTTCGTAGAGCCATGATGCCACCGTAGGATACAGCGGATTGGGATGCTTGTGAATGAAATCACCGTGAATTTGGCAGAGATGACACCTCTTTGCATGCTCTTCGCAATCACTTATCATGGTAGGCCAGTAATATCCAAGCCGTTTGATTTGAAGCCACATTTTGGGGCCAGATTAGTGAGCTCCGCAGACGCCTGAGTGAACTTCTTTCATGAGTTTTCGGGCTTCGACCGATGACAAACATCTGAGCCGGAGTTGGTCATATGATCTGCGGTCTAGCGTATTGTTTACAAACACGTATCGAAGAGCTCTCTTCTTCAGCTGACTCCTCGCAGATTTTCCTTCGGGCAGCTTGTTGTATCGGAGATACTCTGTGAAGGGTTCTCTCCAATCGCACTCGTCTTGGATGGTCAGAGCATTTTCGGCAGGATTGTTCTCTTATTCTATGCTTCCTTCTCCACGCAAAGAGACTGGAGGTAGAATTTTTCGGCTTTTGACTGTTATCAGAATTCCATTCATATCGGGATTTGCTGGCTCCTTAGATAAGCGAGCGAGTATGTCAGCTTTTCCATTCAACGCCCTAGGAACTCTCATCAATTCAATATGGGTGAACTGTTTCATGAGTTCCACCATCCGGCTTCTATATCGAGCTAACCCGGGCTTGTATATCTTATAGTCACCGCTTACTTGGTTGACGACAAGCTGGGAATCACAATAGGCTTGTAGCCGAAAAATTTCCATTTCTATAGCGAGCTCCATACCGGCTATTAGAGCTTCATACTCAGCCTCGTTGTTTATGTGAGGCTCGGTGAGAGCAAAAGAACGTCGTAGGGTTCACATCGATGACATGATGAACACCAATCCTATCCTTACTTTTATCTGCGGGACGCTTTATTTGCTGGACGTCCTAATTGATGGGGCTCTGTCGAAGTAGAGCTCCCAACATGGCTCGTCATCCTCGAGGTGCAGCACTTGTTCGTCGGGTAACTCGCAATTGAGCGGTGACCCTTCTGGTATGGGATGAGCAGCAAGGAAGTCGGTGATGGCTTGCCCTTTTACTACTTCATGAAGAGTATAGATTATGTCAAATTCAAGCAGCATGATAGCCTATCTTGTCATTCTACCGGCTATGCTTGCTTTGGTCATTAAGTGTTTGAGCAGGTCGACCTTGGAGATCAGCATAACCCGATAAGCGAGAAGATAGTGTCTTAGATTTTTCACGGCAAATATCAGGACCAGGCACTGCTTTTCGATCGGGGAATAGTTATGTTCCGCCACGACTAATGTTCGACTGAGGTAGTAGAGGGCATTCTCCTTTCCCTCCTCATTGTTCTGGACGAGAAGTGCACCGAAAGACTCATCTAGCATGGCAGTATAGAGGATCAACGGTTTATTTGGAATGGGAGAAGCAAGCACTGGAGGGTGCAACAGGTACTGTTTGATACTTTTGAACGCTTCTTGACATTCGACATCACAGACAAAGGGAGCTTCATTCTTCATGAGCTTTCAGAAAGGACGACATCTCCATGATTGGTTCGAGATGAACTTTCGTATGTAAGCGAGCTTGACTTTAAAGGATCTTAGCTGCATCAGATTCTTCGGAGGAGGCGTCTCTATGATGGCCTTTATCTTCAATGGGTCGACTTCGATCCTCCGATGTTAGACTATGAAGCCCAAGAATTTTCCCGATAACACACCAAAAGCTTACTTTAGAGGTTTCATCTTCAGATCGTATTCTCTCAGTCTGGTGAAAACGGTCCTAAGATCTCGGATGTGATCGGCTTTGGCTTCGGTCTTAACGACCAAATCATCAACATAACATTCGACGAATTTATGGATTAAGTCATCAAAGATTTTGGTCATTGCCCTTTGATATGTTGCGCCCGCATTTTTCAGTCCGAACGGCATTACCTTATAGCAGTATATTCTGATCGAGGTTCGAAACGCTGTGTGTTTCTTACCCTCGGGTGACATCATGATCTGATTATATTCAGACGAGCCATCCATGAAGGTGAACAACTCGTAATTTGAGGTATCATCGACCATCATTTCTATGAACGGATGCGAGAAATCATCTTTAGGCCATGCCTTATTTAGATCCCTAAAATCAACGCAAACTCGTATTTGCCCGTTCTTCTTTTTCACTGGGACGATGCACGCGATCCAGTCCGCGTATTTCTCTTCCCTGATGAAGCCGGCATCGATGAGTTTCTTGGTTTCCTCGATGACCTTTTCTTCCAGTTCCCTTCTCATTCTTCGAGGAGCTTGTTTAACCGGCTTAGCATCAGGAGATATAGCCAGCTTATGCACGGCCACTTCAGGGAAAATGCCAGGTATTTCTTTGTACGTCCATACGAAGCAGTCGGCGAAATCATGCAGCAGGGTGACTATCTTCTCTTTCATTTCTTTTGAGCAGATATAGGTCGGCCTTAGATTATTGAGCGTTCCCAAATCAACCTCGGTTAGCTCGTCGAAGGTTGCTTGTCCGCCATCTTCGAACTCTTGAGAGGCTTCTTCTGGCTCGACTAGCTCGTCTTCATCATTTGACTCTTCGCTGGCTTCACTAATATGAATCATGTAACATGACTTGACATCAGGTTGAATGAAACTTATGCCCCGTCTATCTGGGATTCATCCATCGATGAGTGCTCGGACCTGAGGCGGATGCCATAGCCCTTCGTAAAACTTCGCTTCGGGGTCCATTTGATATAGCCGATACCCGCACTTTTTAAAGTATTCCCGCATCTCAGGCGCATAATATCTATGATTGAGGACGGCCCGTATGCCTCTCTCGTATGGAAGGCTTGTCACAGACAAATCGTCCGGGTGCGCGACATGATTTGACCTATAGAAAAGGATGCCATTCTATCCACTTTTCCTTTTGGAAAGATAGAAAGTTTTCAGCTGATCCATGGTGGAAACTGACAATGTATCGAGCTTTTTACACATCTTCTCCGGCACCCTTGTGACGGCTAGGGACCTTTCTGCAACTTCGAAGGTCTCTCGTAGCTTTGCTTGTTGCGTGGGGGCCCAATCTGTATAGCTGTTGCAAGGCAGGTTCTCTTCTTCCGAATCTTCAGTATCGTTGCCTAAACGAGGGTGAATTTTTCTGTTAGATGGGCCTTTGATATCAGACTCATTTGTATCGCTACCAAGATGAAGCGGTTTTTATGGATGGACGGACTTCCAACATCGGACTCATCAGTTTCACTGCAGAAACGCGGACGCACATGGGAGTTCTTGCTTTTGAAAGTGACTGCCGGCTCATATTTGCTTTTGAGTTTCGGAGCCGTTCTGTCTTTTTTTAGCTGTAGCTCAGCGCTTTGGAGGTTCACAAAGTACCAAGAATCTTCATATCGGACTTCATGCACACCGAACGGCTGGATGTCCCCGTCAATGCATCTTTCTTCACCATTTTTGGTATACTTCATGCATTGGTGGAGAGTTGACGGAACAATGCCGTAATCGTGGAGCCATGGCCGCCCCAAGAGAATTTTATAAGACGTGTCGGTGTCGATCACGTATATTTTGGCTTCGGTTTGTAGGTCCCCGAACCTGATCGGCAGAGCTATGGATCCTAAAACTTGCTGGAAATTTTGATTGAAGCCTTGAATGACAATCCTTTAACTTGACATGTATCGGACGTCCATTGACAAACTCTTCAGAGTCTGCAAGTTCATGATATTCACTGAGGATCCCGGATCAATCAATATGCGATTAATCCGATCTCTGTCGTTGTACCCAGTCACGTACAGCGGCCGGTTATGCTCAACTGTTCCCAGTAGCAGGTCTTCATCCTTAAACGCGACTGCGGCGGTATACAGGGTGTACTGGGCTTCTTTCATATTAATTTCCGCAAAGCGATCCTGGTACCGCTCTGGATTTTGTAGAGCGTGAATGAGAACATCTCTAAGCTCTTTAGATAGGACCAAGGCATCGTAGATGCTCAGAAGAAATGGAAGCTTCCGGAGATGAGCCAAAACATTATAGTCCTCTAAGGAAGGACTTGAGTTTTCATGAGCTGGCTCTCTGCCATCTTCTTCATTAGCCACATGTTTTTCCTTTCCTTTTAGGGGTGTTGCCCTGATTTGGCGGTAGAGCTCTGCCACTTCTGAGCTGGATTTGGTTGGCCTTTGTGGCAAGCTTCTCGTCTTCTTCGGGAAAACAGAGATCCTCCTCAGAGACGCTGCCAAGATGGATGGCGTAGCAGGTCACTATAGGGATCTCTTCATTGGAGTCTTCTTCTAACTCCTCCAGAATCTCAGCCACTTCTACAGGGAAGAACTCCTTCAATTGAATTAAAGTTTTTTCCTTTTGTTCATAGTCTTCGAGGGAATCAATATATTTTTGAATGGTCGATCTCCTTGCGGACTCTTTTTCGCGTCAAGATGCACTTTTCTTCTTCTTGAGCTTTTTGGATTTTGAGCCTGATTGAGCCGAATTGGCAGCTGGAATGGTGGACTTCTTCTGCCCTTCCCATTCTGTTCTGGGATCTTTCCGAAGTAGATTTAGCATCTTCTTCATCTTATTAAATATGTGCGTACTCCAAGGAGGCTGCGGTGAGTCAGTTTTATTTCTCAAGGCAGCGGGTTTAGCTGTTTGCTCCCAGAAGACTTCAGCTTCTGTCTGTATAAAGTTGGTGGCTGCAACTTGATTGTTTACCAACACACTCTTGGACAGCTTGATCTCTCCAGTCTTGTACTGCTTCTCGACCCAGTCTTTGAAAATATAGAAATCCTCAATCGCATGGCTTGCTACTCGGTGGTACGTACAATATAAAGGATTGTTGGTCATTTTTTCTTCGTGGGGCCTCTTCGACTCCGGCAATTGCAGACCGTTGTTCAAGACATCTTTGAATATCTTTCGAACCTTGTCCCTCCTGAAAGAGTAAACCTTGTTCTTTTTCTCCTTTGGGGAAGGCCCTTCTCCTTCCAGCACTGGCTTTCGAGATTGATTGGTCTTGGATTTGCCTTCTTTTCGCTTGTCTTCATTTTCGGACGCGTTGAAGACATTGGTATTACTGGAATTCCCGCTTCCACGGTTGACATCCCTCTTGCACTTCCAAGTATTGTCTCTCTGAGTGTCTGGGGTAGATTCTTGCTTCGAGCGTTCCAGCATTTGGACTTCTTGGTTAGCTCTTGAAATGTCTTGAAGCCTGCTGTACATAAGAATGGGACCATACAATTGCTGAGGTTCCCAATAAGGAGGCCGATGGACTGGTTCTGCTCTAGCGGCGGTTCGCACTTGACAGTGAGGTTGCGCCATCGGGCAATAAAGTCCGTGTTGCTTTCGTTTTTCCCCGGCTTCGTTCTCACGAGATCAGCAATGGAGATTTTGTCACTAACACTCATGAATCTTTGCCGAAATAGAGACTTCATTTGGGTGAAAGTAATGACGGACACGTCTGGTTTGCTCGTGTACCAGTCGAAAGCAACACCGGTCAGGCTATTGACAAACTGACGAAGAAGGAGCACGTCATTGCCCCCTGTATTTTCACATGACGCTTTAAAGTGGGCGACATGTTGATTCGCGTTCCCCGTACTGTCAAATCTTCTGAATATAGGAATGACGTAGCCGCTGGGGAACTCGATCAGATCGTACTGTACAATATATAGCCGCCCACTACTGTCAACATCCTTCTGAGCCTTGGCTTTAGCCACCAATTTTTTGACTTTGCTGGTAACTAATTCCATTATCTGATCTTGTGTTAGCGGGATGGTGCTATCTAGGGCCATGGCGTCCCCAGAAGCGAAATGTGGTCGGCTTTCATGTGGCTCACCCAATCTTGGACCCAAGGGGACAGGTACCGGTTGGTTCCGGTTGTCATCACCCAGCTCATGAGTAGAGACATGTGCCTGATTGGAAGGTTCCCGAGCAATTTGATCCGTGAGCTGCATCAAAACATTCGTCAGGTCATCAATTTTTTAGTAGAGCTTGGCCATCTCTTTATCTTTGCTCCTGAGCTATTTTCGAAGCTCTTGAAGTAGCTCTTGCTCTGCGGTCCTGGGGAGAAAATTCGGCTCTTCTTCACTATCCGAGCTCGACTCCACATGGACTGAGAGGTCTTTCAACCTATCGGCCTCATCGAGAGGGTTTTCTTCGTCCATCGGAGGCGACTGTTCTTGGGAAATGGCAACCATATTCAAGCCCGATTGGGCTTGGGATGTGGTGGCCACATCCTTACTTTTGCTGCGCAAGTTGGTAGGATCCGCGCCCTCCATATAGATCGTATAGATAACATATACAGCCATTTTTTCATCCTTGGCAGCTGATTTTGCAGATCACTGTCGTGACATTTCTGTTTCGGTAATGGACAATCGATTGAAGGCGGCTGACCTGACTGGGTCTTAAGTGGTGCTGGCACTTCCTTTTTGGCTATGCCCTGCTGTTTTCATACGGTACAAAGCACCTGATAGACTCTTGAAGAGACGGTATCATGCTTTCTCTATTGGGGCTGGGACACGTCTTTTTGTAGCATCGTTCGGACTGATGTCTTCCTGATTCTGGCGGTCATGGCATTTTTCTGAACCCACTTCACAGGTTCGAAGGAATTGTTGACTTTTATGGCTGACTCGGCTATCTTCATGGGTCAACCCTACTCTTGGAACCTCATATGATTCCACTTGGCCGGAGTCCTAGCCCTCTTGTTGGCTCGATACCTGAGCCGCTTCTGTCTCAACCTTTCTGTTTTGAGCACTTGGTTGGTTACGGCTCTTTGGGAAGACGCCGTAGACCGAGCAATGGAGAGCGTTGGAGATACGTCTGATTTTGCAATTGTCAGAGGTATCTCCTGCGCTTGTCCGCAACGTTTGATGGTGCCATTTGTACCGGAAGTCTTGCCCCCAGCTGGAGCACCAGAGAGTCGTTCGGACACCGTCTTAAGTTTGGGTTGTGGTGCCTTAGAGATCACAACATTCGGCCTCTTGTCCCTTAAGACCGGCTTGGCTACCTGGTTTGCCAGGATTTCTGCCAGATGAGCGCTTTCGAAAGGGTAAATGATGACGGAACCAAATTGGCGGGGTGACTCCTCCCATTTCCGGCTGAGACTTGCAGGGAGAACCACTCGGGCATTGATCTTGACCACGTACTGGATCGGGGTCACGTCGGAAGCTGAATTCATTTTAGAAGACATCGTCGTTGAAAGCTGATTGCTACACGGAAAAAAAAATTATTTCAGTATAAATATCGGTATATATGTTAAATGAGTTCGTATGAACGCTTGACCCGAGGTATGGGAAGAGAGAAAGGTCCCACCGGGCGTGCCAGAATCTATAGGGTGTTTTTCGTCACCCCATTGAGATGGGAATGCGTGCGCTTGTCAGGCGTATATAGATTCCCCTTACCTGGGGTAGACAGGGGTTTATTGATTGTGGGGATCCGAATCTCCGGCAGTCGCGGACTAAACTGTCGTTAATTACCCCTCACCTTTGGAGCGAAGGGACCTCCGATTGATGGGTCAAACTGGTCATACGAACTCAATGTGCAGTATGCGTGTGTTGTGTTTTGAAGGGTCTTGGGTATATCGGGGGACTCACGGAGTTTACGGAGACAGTGTTGTGGAGTGTGTGTATATATATAAAAAAGGGAAGTAGTGTCCAAAGGACGCGTGGGCGCTGGGCGCCGGCGCCTCTCGCGCTTGGCACACGGGCGCTGGGCGCCGACGCCTCACGCGCTTGGAACATGGGCGCTGGGCTCCGGCGCCTCACGTGCTTGGCACTCGGGTGCTGAGCACTAGGGCCTCACACGCTCGGCACGTGGGCGCTGGACGCCTGCGGAAAAAGGGGCTTAGCCCTCTGCACTGGGAGTTGTACTCCCGATTGACTTTTGGAGTTAAACTCCTAAAATAAGGACAAAGGGACTTAGCCCCTGTACTGGGAGTTGTACTCCCAATTTACTTTTGGAGTTGAACTCCTAGAAAGAAAGACTTTTTTCTTCTTCTTTTTTGTGTTCGGAATAAAACTCCCAAGCGATTTTCGGAGATGATGAAAGGGGACCTCTTTATTATTCTTTGAGCCCTAAATCTTCTCTTGAGCCTTGGATCTTCCTAAAGTGAGGCTTTTGGAGATGGGTTTCCTTCTTCCTCCTCTCTGTTGGCTGAATCTTGGAGAAAAAGGGGGTGAAACTTAAAAATCACCCCATTTGGGGATTTGATGGGAGATCTGAGCTCCCCTTCAAGGATTTTATGATGAAAAACTATTTCTTTTTGGAAAAAGAAGAGTTAAACTCTTGATTTAATCCAAAAAAAGGAAGAAGGTTTAGAGCCTTGGGGAAGGGGAAGGAGCCACAAAAACCCTAATTTTCTTGAGAGAGAAAACATTCTTCTTTATTTTTCATCATGTTTGCTTTTATAGGCTACACACTTTATATATAGTCCCTTGAGCTTTACTAAATGGCACTTGTACCGCCCCATGCCTTATGTGCTTATCTCTTTTTGCACATAAGACATGGGGTTTACCAAATTTTGGCTTTTCTCCCATTTTACATACATTTATTTATACAAAAAGAATTACATTAAACTAATTTATGACTTCATTCTTTTTGTCACGGGGCCGGTCCCTTCCATGCTCGGTCTTGACCTGGGCTTAGGGTCCACTTGGCTTGGGGTTGACTTTGATTTTGACTTGGTCAACCAGGATGTAATTTTTGACCCCAACATGACTCATAGAGGGTGCTCAAGTTACCGGATTCCGTGAAGTGCTAGGTAGCTCATTCACTTTTTTGATTGGGGTTGCCTCACTTCTGGGATTGACGGGTAATTTGCCTCGCTCGTAGGGATCTTGGTTATACATTATATAGGCTATCCACGCTACCGGGGAACGTTGGGTTTCACTTGCGGCTCATGTAAAACCTGAGGCTCCTAGATTATCCGTTATTCTGTATTGCTTATCGCTTTTCTGTGATGTTTCTTATATCATGCCTGGGATGAATGTTATATATATATATATATATATATATATATATATATATATATATATACACTAGTAGATGTATATGTTTTGTATCCGCGCTAGTCCAGCCCCCGCTCTGCCATTAGTTAAGTAACCTAACGGTCCATGACGGGCCCCGTGGCGAATGCGGATGGCATATACGTACATTTTATTTTCGTTCTTTTCTGGTGTGATATGGATTAATTGATGGGACTGCATTAATTCTTATTAATGCAAGGAAAAATAAACCTAAATGATATTGTTGGAACCAATTTTTGAAAAATGACATTACAGATGTTTCCTTTTTCTTTGCACAGCGGTATTTGGTTATGAATATCCAGGACCTCATTCGACGAGGCAAGAGCCGAAATCCCTTCATATGGAGTGACCTCTTGAGCAAAAGTTTATGTCATTGTAATAACTTCACTATAGTCGATTCTTTTGCTTTGCATCGTGGTATTCAGTTAGGAATATCCTGCGCCTCATTCGATGAGGAAAGAGCCGATATCCCTTCACAGGGAGTGACCTCTTTACCAAAAGTTTACGCCGCTATATATTTGTAAAACCACTCGAGTTCTTTCAATGATATCAAGTTCATTACATTAAAGTTTTTTTGCCAAAAACCAGCCGTAGCCCTCCGTCGTTTCGAATAAGTAGCACATAGTATTCATGCGGTGTTTGTTGGCCAAACTTAAGGCATCATGAATGGTAGCTATGTGTTGCTTATCCGTAGCATAGATAAATGCATTGATTTAGGAAAGTCGTACCACTTTGTTAGCCAAAATCAAGGGTGTGTACGGGTGGGTCTAAATTAATCTGGATAATGACGGGTAGAACTTGACTTGCGTGTTATGATTTATTGTCACGCCCCGCTTCCCGGTGTACAGCGAAGGGGATGCAACTGGCCGCTACGTATTTACTCTGAAGTAAATACGCTAAGAGTAACTAAGCAATATAAAAGAAAAGAAAAAAGAGACAAATGTAATGAATAGCAACTTTATTTATTCACATTCTTTTGTACAATGCATGGAAAAGTAAATACAACTGAATGAAAGCAATGCCTAAACAGTAGCATAACAGAAATGAAAAGTACTGAAATAAAAGTGTGTACAATGAAGCTAGAGCTCTGGGTCGTAGGAAAGCTGGTCTAAGTCCTCACTAGTAGGATCGATCTCCTGAGTGTCCAGATCACCTGACAACATTCCAAAGATAAAGAGAAGGAATGTCGTCAGCGAACAATCGCTCGGTAAGTCCTAAAGATAAGGGAGAAATAGAATAGACAAAAAGAGAATGTATCTTTTAAAGTTGTATTATACGGTTAACGCTGTTGTTTGTAGCTTGGTACAGAAGGATGCCAGTGTATACGAGAGGAGTCTCTATATGCTAGAGACTAGGGCAAACGGAATGTACAAGCCTCCGTTATACAACCCGGAACAACGGCAATTGGATTCAGGTTAGGTGTCTTAATCTTGCAGTCTCGTGCCACTTTTAACACCTTCCGTACCAATCTACCCCTTAAACCCCGCGATGTCTTAATTGTATTGTTTGTATTGTATTTCAACTTGTAATTGAATTGTAATATAGATTGTATATTTGGATGACTTTCCGAAACCATGATATCAGTAAAAATGGATGTACTGGAGAATCATGAATGTAACTGGAGAATCATGTAAATGGAAGTATATCCATGGTTCGGTTCAGTCAATACAGATTGAATAGATTGAATATATGGATTCATGGATTCATATTGAATTATAATATTGTATATTGTACTTGAATCATATTCAAGTCAGATTATTTATAATGAGACTCGGTCTGAGTCAAACAATTAGAAAGAAATTGAAGTCCTGAATTAGGATGTTATCGGTAACTGCTGCACATGGACGGCAGGATTTGTGTCTTTTTCAAAGACAATTACCGTATTGATAACACCGTTTTTTATATTGTCTACCTTAGATAGGCAAGCACCCATATCTCCAGCTCCCTGAGGCTCAAGAGACTAGTTCCGCTTAACCTATATTTATTAGGGTCCTTATTGTAATTCATATAACTTGAGGAGGTTTTATGTAAAAATAATTTTGTATAGTTTTCAAAATACAACTCAAGTATTTAATTATCGTCTTTATGTACATACAACAATTTAATGATCAAGATTAATATGTAAACATGTTCGAATAGCATGAAATGAGTCAAGTATATTATTCGAGTAACTACCATAAACAATGTTGTAAAGAAATATTATGTACGACTAATTAATCAAGTCGAACAAATGCGGAATATAAACAGAAATATGGATCTAAGTGTTTTTCATGCGTGAGTTCCAGTTTCACCTAAATACAACTACCGGTTTGGAAGGTATATATGTTTTCGTATCGTCGCGCAAAACATATCAGAATCTATTCGGCACTGTCACATATTTTTAAAATGCAGTTTGAGTTAATTTCTATCAAGTTTCAAGTTATGAAGATTATTATAAAATTGTAGGTATTTTGATGTACTTATCCAAAACACCAAGATTCGCACGATTTGGATTTCTTAAACTCTAGTTATGATCATTTTAACATCAGTGTTTAAAACAGAAATTCAGATTTCTGGACAGCAATTATATGTTATATTGCAAAGCCTATATCGAGTTGTTTCATGCATTTCTAAGTAATATAATGTACAGAAAATTATAGATTTATCATTTATGCATCTATACATCTAAATTTTGTCACGAACGGATATCGGGATTTCGAGTTATGTCAACAATATGCGAATCAGGACATATTCTGTCCAGATTCGTCGCTTAATATTGTAACGCATTTTTATTTATCTTACGTTGTTTTCAGTAAAAACTTAAAACTAATAAAATCTAGATTATTCGATTTAGATATCTAAAACACTTGAGTTTGCTCAATTTGGATATCGGTATACCAAGTTATGTGTCCTAAAAGTTGACCAATAACTGCGGTTTTCTATTTTACGAACAGTGAATAAAAACGATATAATTCCTAAACCGTTAAGTGATTGGATCTAAAATTTTACAGAATGTACAAAATAACATACTCTATCATATGTAAATTTCCTGAAATTTTCAGAAGTCAAAATTAATTTCTAAAAATTATTTTAGAGCTAAAGGTATTGATGGGTATACTAAAATCGGCAAAAAGATTAACTAGTATTTTATGCAAGCTTCTATTTTTCTTTTAATAAACAAACCGATTTCATGAGACATTATAGATATATTGTGGCATGAAATTTGTGTTCTCACAACTTGTAATAAACATTCATAGTCATGAACAAAGAATTAAAAACACTTTAATTTGAACAAGATGCAATAAGGTATTATTAAACCATATAAAACAATATATATCTAGACTTATATATATATATATATATATATATATATATATGTTTATCTTCTCTTATGCATTATGATATGAAAATAATAGCGGTTTCACGAGATATGATAAGAGGAGAATAAAGAGATGAAGGGGGGAGAGAAGAGACTTACATACACAAACCGGTATTGTCACCGGGCTTGTCTATCCGCCGATAGCCTCGCGTTACTAGCGAGACCTTCTTGAAGACTTCTTCATGTTCTTCCTCTTGGACTCTAGGTGAAGAGGGAGAAGTGAGAGATAGAAAAAAGTGAGGAAGGAAAAGATAGAGGAGGACAAATAAAGATGGTGTAATTGTGAATTATGTATAATAATATATGCATTCAATATGGGAATTAAAAGAGAAATGAAAGGTCACCATTCATTTTGGAAATGAAAGGTCTCATTTATAAGTTATGAGAAGAATAAAAAAATTGAAAAAAAAATAATTGCAAAAATGGGGATTTGAACAGGTAATCTATGGAATAACATTGCAAAGACTTAACTAATAAGCTACAAGGTTATTCATACATATATTTAATAAGAATTTAATATATGATGTTGCTTGAAAAGAAAGTGGGCTTTTGGGCTCATAGTTTTATAAAAGAAAATGAAATTGAAATTGGATTTGGGTTATGGGCTGGATCGGGTTTTGCGTTTAATTTGAAATAGGTTAAGATTTAGTTTAAAGAATTAGGTTTGGGAAAAAATAGATGGAATAATAAAATAATATATATATAATAGAAAACAAAATATACGGAAAAATACTACGAATAAATAAATACAATATTTTACTAAACAAAGAAAACACGATGATATAGTAATATTGGGGTCGTTACATTTGTTGGCCAAAGTCAATGTCATAAGAGCTTGGGGAAAAAACCACATCGGGAGTTTCAAATATACAGGAAACTTGCCAGGCATGCATATACCTTCTGGAGTGTGATGACTTGAGTGGCTTCCATCAAGTTATCATGCAATGATAGTTGGGTCTCTATTCCCACTGATGAGTAGGTGTTACTCGTCGGGTGATTTTCAGATGATCCCGACTAATTCTTCTTTTAGGGGTTGAAGGAGAATTCGAGGAAACGGTGGGAGCCATCCTAATTAGATAACATGATTAATTAATCTAATCTAGGTTAGAGTGCACGCTGAGTGTTTCTTTTCTCTCTCTCTTTGGCAGCGACCATGACCTGACCCTAAACTAAAACTCATGAACCAAGTTAACCGGGCCTTCTTAAACACTTTGGCTTTTGGATTGTCATTAAGTCGCATATATTCCTGCCACTCCTACTTTCTCTTTGCATTTTTCCAGAACACTCCGTATCACTACGAAGATCCATATTGCTTGGGTATACCATCGTATAGTTACATACAAACTCGAAGAAACTTTTTTCTGTTCGAGGATGGATTCCGGTTCTAGAGAAATTGAATAGAATTATTCGGTTGTCTTTTCTCTTTACCTTCTCTCAAGTTGCGAGGGCTCCTAGTGTTAGGAGAGTACACCTATTACACTTATTGGATAGTCTTCTTCCAAATCATAGGCAGGTGCCGAAAGGTGGGGAAGGAAGAAAACCAATTAGCCTAAGTGTGGTGTACAGAAGGTAATAAGTAAAGACATATAAAGGGATTGGAGTAAGGGCAAGAAAATATACGGTTATTATCATGAATCTGGATAATGGAAAAGGCATTGCGAGGAATACCCGACCACCCCTTCGAAACATTTTCATGTTTCAGTTTTACTGTGCGGTGTCAATTGAAAACTGCTTTCCCAATTAGATTCTGACTCCAGGGTATGTATTTACCAGACTTTATTCTCATATCTGTATGGCATTGCAGATGCTGAGTGAGAGTAGAATATTGGGAATTGGGTTATTAGATCCTCAATATCAGAATTCTTTGTAATTGGTGATATTTGAGGAAATCGCCTGAGTTTTACTTAACGGCAAATATTTGATTTTGAATATCCGTTGTTATGCACCAATTTAAAACTGATATATCTATATGTTTATTTTATAAAGTGTGATATAACTTTTTGAAATTATGTTTATAACATTTACCTATATCAGTTGATAGTTAGGTAAGGTGCATTCAACAATGGTGTAATTCTTCTTAACCATGACATAGTTTACAACCTACGATACACATGGTTTGAGTAATTAAACGCAGTGGACTTATACAAAGTATTATATGTTGTCCGATATCCGTTAGGACAAAGGGGTTGGTACTCGTACTATATTCCGTTTACTCATGACTTCTCTGGTTTTAGACAAGTATTTTGTTGAAATACAAGGTCCAAATTTTGAGAAGTTATAGGTATAAGAATAAAGTAGAGAACCACATGTTGCAAGTATCAGAATTCTTTGAGGTGATCGAATTTGTAGATACTTGTGCTAGGTATTCCTTCGTAAGTAATATATTTAAGAACTTGCTTCTCTCTCAGGTTACTCATCCGAGGGTACGCTCCTTGATGAGTAATGTTGCTTGGCCTTCTTCCATTTAGTCGATATGCACTGGAAATAGCTGCTTGATTTTGAATCTGGTTCCAATTAAATTAATGCATTTGTTTCTATATTGGATATAGAATGGATTCATATCTTAACGATATTAAGGTATATGGAGTTTTCCGGCTTATGGTTAAAACCAGAATCCGGATAAACTCAATGCACGTTTCGGTAATGGCAGTTTGTAGGCTATCCCAGGCATTGACGAAGGGTAACATTCTACCATTTGGAAGATCAATAGTTATATTGTTCTTGACTCACCACCTGTTTTAGTAAAATGAATTCTTTTCAGAAAATATTAGTAGAAGTATGGTAGAACTGGAAGTCTTTTCAGAACCACAAATGGTTACTGAAAATTTAGTAGAATCTGAGGATTCAATTAGTTTCGACGATCCATTAGCTACTCCGCGGATTTTGTGGGTAATCTCAGCCACCCGAGAGGTACTTCGGTCTGCTCAAAGACGGTGACAGTGAGGTTTTGATGACCTAGTCTTTCCATTACTGTTGTTCTAGACTATGAGATCTGGTAGGTGGATGAGTATAATATCGTTCTAAATTATCTTTAGAAGTGCACATGTATATGACTCTGCCAGAGGGTTGTTGTAGTCAGTGGGAGCAGCGAAAGCATGGTGGGAAAGTAGCTTATGCCTATTTATAGACTAAAGCAACTATAGCGAAGATAGATCATCTATTTTTGGTGTGAAAGTCATAGAGTTTGACTTCATCAGAACAATAGATGGACCTGATAAGAAGGTAGTAGGGAGTGATGTCCTGGTATTTGGATGACATTCTCTTGATAGGAAGTGATCTTCCTATACTACGATCGGTTATACCGTGGTTGTCACAAGTTGTTTCTCCACATAAGATCTGGATAAAATATCAGGAATTCTGGTAACTAGATCTATGGTTTTAGATCAAGATTTGAGAAGTGTCCCAATTCGGGCACTTTGACACTATTCTAAAGTGTTTTAGAATGGACGACTCCTGGCGTGGTGGTGTACCCACATGTGAGGGAGTCACCCTCTCTAAAGAGATGTCTGCTAGACTAATGAGGAGAGAGATTTGCATAATTGACATATCACTTGCTTAGGCAATTGTGTCAATTATGAAATTTCAAGTACCACACCAGATATTGATTTTGCACTAGATGCAATAAGCATATATTAATCCAATCCTGGAGAAACTTTGGGAAGAAGTTATGAACATAAGTGGATGTTCTTAGTATATGGTAACGGCAGCCTCATTCAAGAGACGGTTATCATTTCGGACTTCCAAGGTGACCTGGATGACAGAATGACTAAAATTTACCCTTTTCTAAGGATCAGTATGTTGGAAAGGTGGTCCAAGCGGATACTGAGGATGGCATGGCGCAGGATACTGATTAAATTTAGTAGAAAATACGGTCTAAGAGTTTGTTGGATTTGGAGTTCATTTGTGAACTGGGTCCCATCAGATATCCAGACAAATTCTAAGACATGTATCGATCAATTCAGAAGATAGTCTTTCTCCATGAATTTGAGATATAGAGAGATAAAGATATAAACATTGGAGCGGATCCACTCACTGAGGCTATTTCTCGAACGCAATAGTTTCACAAACGGGCTTTGCGATACTGATTAGTAGAGAAGTTGGGTGTTCGGTATCACGGGCTATGAGTATGCGACATCGCAGTAATTAGCCTTAAGTGCAGGTGGGAGATTGTTGGATATAGTGCCCTCAAGGTAATTATTGTAATCGCAGGAAGGCGATTATGATGATTGCAGAAGGACCTATACGGGTAGAACAGTCTTACTCGAGATGTTAGTATTCTATCTGGTATGTCTCTATCATCATGTATATGCATTATGTGGTATTACAGATCAGTATTACATGTTGATGAGCCCATAGGATTCTTGCTTGACTACCAGCATTATGATGGCGATCATATACGTTGGAGCTGGATGGTCCATAAGCACATCCTTAAATGTCCCTATTCGAGAGAGTATCGAGACTGGGCATCGATACTCCAGAGTAGACTAGTGTATACTTTTCAAGACCTTGACGAGGGGCGGTGGTCGGTCTCACAAGCCATTGGTGTCAGTTGGTCACCTATGATAGTATACAGATGCTCATTGGGTTATGAGTTACACTGGACGGACTCACCGGGAACATGATAGATGGTATTATACCTATTGTAAGATAGCAGTTCTCAGGTAACATGAGTACATGTTAGTCTGTCGACCTAATATTGTCATTTGTCTCATGTGAGTTCTCACTGTGCTTTGATTACTACCCTACTACGGCTCAAAGGAGTCGTGCAAACAGGTTTTAGTTGGGTACAGTTCCGAGACACATGGAGGCGGTGAGCGGATCATCGGGGATTCGTCTCTCTCGGTATTAGATCTTGAAGTCACGTGATCAGTCGAAAATATTGCATTTTTAACACATCAATTTCCTTACTATTTGCAATCATCTAAAGGTGTTCGGTATGAATATAGCACATATTAGCAAATTGTCTGTAAAATACCAAATAACTTGTGTTATACATTATAACCAGCATTTTGAGGGAAATTGAGTGTTTATCATTGCACGCATGATCTTTTGTATAGCGCAACACTTGTCTCGAGAATCTGTGCAGGAAATTCCAGGAAAGGAGTTGAAACTGTTAAAAGTGCTGATACAAATACGCCAAGTCTAAGACTTGAGATCTGGCAGTGAACTAGAGAGAATTATAAGATTCCAGACATCAGAAAATACACCTACAGTCAGCACCAAACAAACCTGGAAATTTGATTGCAAAGTTGCCACTAAAGGGCCGTGGATCCGCGGCCGCAGGGCCCTATTGGCGGCAGATACACGGCTATATTAGCTCTTCAGGGCTAAAATTTCCTCCACGTGTCGCTGTTTAACGGCCAAGCTTCCAGAAGACTCCCAAAGTCCACGTGGCTTCATCCAGAAGGCTTGTCCTAACAACCTTACCCTAGAATATTCATTATTCTAGAATCTTTCCTCCAACAAACTTCTTCTAGAAGCCTCTCTCTAACAACCTAGCTTTGGAGGGAAGATTCAAATGAGGAGGCTATAAAATAAGATCTAGATCTAGGGTTTTGGGGTTGTTGATTTTGGAGGGAAAAGTTGTTGATTAGTTGTAAAAATTAGAGGGAAAAATTATAGATCCAAATCAAATCTAAATCAAATTGAGTGACACAATTTTATCAAAGTCAAGATCTACCGAGTACTGATTCAAAGCAAGAAGCCATCAACCTTTTAGAAGCGACACCGATCTTCAACCGAGCAAGTGATCCAAGACGATCCGCGACTCACGGAGATGATGCGAAACTAATTCGACGATCAAGTTCTCTCCTCAATTCTTGTAGTCTTGAGCAAATTGTAACGAAATTGTTGAATAATAAAAGGTGAAATTTCTTTGTCTTGCTTTTCTTTACATTTGAGCATTATGATGAGTTCTCAATTCTTGATTGATTTCTTTGTTATGATGTTTGAGTAAAAACTCCGCTCGTGGAGGAATCGAGAAAATTGATAGATGATGATGATTATATTCTTGAACGATTCTTAAGTCCTATGAGTTTTGTAAACTTTAGTAAATTGAATCATCGACAACCTAGTTTCGAGCTAGATGCTTTATTGAATGTTTTCGCTCTTAATTAGAGATCAACGATCGATGATTGAATTTCCTAGAGGCTAGCATTTGAATGATAATCAACGAAAGGACAAGGGATAGATGATGAAACCCAAGTTTCCGCAAGAGATCCCTAATTCTCGTTGATCGTCATCGATCTAGCAACAAATCATCAATGGATAAGAATACGTAATCACAAGTCTTCATCCTCACTATCGATTAGATCGATTCCTACGAGCTTCATTACAAATCTTGATAGTTCATTCGATTTGGACATCTTCTTGAACTTTATTGATTCTTGATTTTAGATCTAGTTCTTTACGATTTTTAAAACTAAATTTCAAAATTCTTGAATCAATTTTCTTGCAATCTTTTCTTTTCTCTTTAATTTTCAATTCATCTAAATCAATTACGAGAAAATCATACTTTCTCAGTGGACGATCCGTATTCATTAACGCGCTACATCGACACCGTTATTGATTGCGGTTTACAAATTTCTTTGATTGTGATCTTTATACATTTTCAAAACACGACACACAAAGAATCATTCAATCAAATGGCGCCGTTGCCGGGGATAGTGTGCTAATTTGTTCGTTTTTTAAATTTGAGTTGAAAATTTTAATCCATCAGAATTTTTAGATCAAAATTCGCACAAACACTAAACGATTTGTTGCGAGGAAATCTGGAATCTTTGGAGTGTGAGGAAAAATTTTCTGAATATTCCAGAGAACTCAAGGAGTGAACAGGATTAGTGCCTGAAATTTTTGTGCAGTGATCAAACATTCAGACCGCGTTTCCGCGGCATTAAGGTGCATTTCGCGGCGGATAAGCCGCGTGGCTAGGGCTTCGCTGTACGAATTTTTCTCGGTGAATCTCTGACTTTCTTATCTCCTCCTTGATCTTCTCCATTAACCAATTTCTGCAGGATTCTTTGCAAAAATTCGCAGCGCCGCAAAAAGAAAAATTGTGCATGTTTTTATCTTGGTTGTTTGCATATTTTAATACGGAAATTAATGGGCAAAGACCAAATTCAGATTAGGTGGGGAGTTCATTACCCGTCCTAAGCCCCAAAAATCACAAAACTGCATCCGCATTACCCTCATTAACTAAAAAATATCTAGACACGACTCTAAGGACCGTCGCGCTTACTTAGAACAGAAGGAGGTCGTGGGTAATCTATTACTTATCCGCGTTTCTTTTGTGGTGTCTAAGGAAAGTGTGTCTAAGGCAAGTGGCTACTTAATTAGGTCCACTAATTACGTAGTGGAGAACCTCCCACTTACCTGGCCACAGGAGAGGCAAAGAGACAGTAGAAGATTGATCTTGCGACCTGTCTTCTGACAGTTAGGAGCGGTCTAGAGACTTGACCTAGGTGACCATTAGATCTAGGGTTGCTTGTGCATTGTTTGTGATTTGCATTTTTTTCAAAAACCCTTATTTTTCAACACAAACACCAACCAACTTTTCCCCTAATTATCACAACGCTGCCACTTGTGCTAAACCCTTTAGTGCAAGCTCGGCTGGACACGGGATTCTAGTGCCCATCTTGTCCGCGTTTCCTCTGATCAACCCCAAAGTCGGTATTTCTACATTTTCTTTTTCCCACCACCCACCACGACCGCGATGGACGGATTTCCATCATCACACTTTAACACCACTCTGCCACCGTCCGCAGGTGCGCAGAATCCTCCACACATTTCTCTCCAAGAGAGATGTTATCCTACACGTGTTCCCCTTCCCACCCGTCTTTCTATACCACCAGCCAATAGGGACAATTTCAAAATTAAACCCCAATTCATCGAACTTTTACCCAAATTTCACGGGCTCGAGTCTGAAGACGCATACGTTTTTATCACCAAATTTGAAAACGTATATGCTTTGATGGGTAATTCACAACTGTCTTTGGATGCTCTGCGTTTACGTCTTCTCCCATTCACTTTGTGCGATTTAGCCGAGAAGTGGCTTTAAAATACACCCGCACACTCTATTTCAACATGAGACAAGTTCGTTGTAGCATTCCTTAAGAAATTTTATCCCAATCAAAAGACCGCCCGTGTCCAGAGCGAAATCTTCAAATTTACCCAACTTCCCAATGAACCATTTTGGAAATGCTTTGAACGGTTCAAGGATCTTCTTTTACAATGCCCTCATCACGGAATCTCCAGATGGGATTTGTGTCGAGTTATCTATGAGGGTATTGATCTCACGACTAAACAGATGCTTAAAACCATGTGTCATTGCCAATTCCTATCTAAAGATGATGGTGAAGCTTAGAAATATCTAGAAGATTTAGCTCAAAACACTTTACAATAGGAAAGTGTTAAACCACTATCACCTAGGGAAAGTATCAATCAGCTCGGCGTTTCCGTCATAATGAGAGCCGAAATGGCCGCAATACAAAGGAAACTCGAAGCTATAAAAAACAAAATCTTTTCAGCCTCCCTAAACCAATAAGCACTTCCCAAAACCGTGTGTGGCTGCTGTTCAAACCCATCACATTTGACGGAAGAATGTCCTTTGAATGTACCGTATCAAGGTCACACTAATGCTGCATTTCAGCAAAGACCTGGAAACGATCTTTCTTCTTCCTCATATAATCAAGATTAGAGGAATCACCCTGAGCTTTCTTGGATTCAACACCAAACTCAATACACAGATCCAAACCATAATAAGTTTCAATAGGTCCCTCCACAGCAACAGCAACCACCACAAATTAGTCAGCACCCCTTTCAACCACAAAATTTTCAAAACCCGGCCAACAACTTTGATCCTTCTTCTACCGGTACTTCTACACCCTCTGCACTCGACATGTTCATTACACAGTTCATGAAAACAAATGATATGTTAACATCTTCTATCCAAACGTTAGTGCAAAACATTGTCTCCCACGGTGAGAGTATCAAATCGATAGAAGCACAAATTGCACAACTGACTGTCAGAATGAGTGCAGGAGAGAAAAGGAATCTTTCATCTCAACCCTTACCTGATCTTGGACCTTCACATTACACTAATGTGGATGCATTTACTACGTTGAGATCTGGAAGAGTGCTAGACAATCATGTGGGTGAACAAATTGATAATGATGAATTGATCATTAACACCCCGGCTTCCACTTCCACTTCCACTCACACTTCCACTTCCACTCACACTTCTACTTCTTACCCTATTTCGTCTAATTTACCTTCTTCCGAGCCTATTCTCCGTTTTTCCAAAGGCTTGAACCCTCCACCCACTTCATCCTTTCCACCCCCACAAACTTCTCCACAAATGTTGGACCCAACACTTATTGATAAAGCTCCATTTCCAGATAGGTTGAGGCCCAACAAACCCAATGCCCAAATGGAGAAGCTTGTGGACATGTTTAAGCAAGTTAACATCAACATCCCTCTCCTAGATTCTATCCAACAAGTTCCGTCCTATGCGAAAATTCTTAAGAACTTGTGCACTAGAAAGAGGAAGACTCAAGTGCCTAAAAAAGTTTTCATGTCGAGTACTATAGACACGGCTTTTCCCCAACAATTACCAAGCAAACGTAAGGACCCTTGCTGTCCTACTATTTCTATTTCTATTGGGGATAAACACATTAACCGTGCTTTACTTGATCTTGGCGCTAGTGTAAACTTGCTTCCATTTTCAGTCTATGAGCAACTTGGTATCGGAGTGTTAAAGCCCTCGAACATAACTCTCCAGATGGCCGATCGATCAACCACCAAACCTAGGGGTGAACTGGAGGATGTGTTGATAAAAGTCGGGGAATTTGCATTCCCTGTGGATTTTATTGTTCTTGATACACAGCCTGTAGCAAACCCAAGGAATCAAATTCCGGTGATTCTTGGTCGACCCTTTTTGGCCACTTCCAATACTATAATCAACCGTCGTAATGGATTTATGACCCTATCTTTCGGGAATAGGTCAATTGAGCCGAACATTTACAAGTTGGGAAGTGTACCCTCCGAACCTACTGCTCATGCATGTTCTGTCGAATTAATGGATGTCGACAACAGCGAATTTGATGATCCTCAGGATACTGATCTAGACTCTTTTCATATGTTGTTGTTTGACCCAACTATATATCATACACATACAGACTCTTTCACCGAGTTGTCCGGGTCAACAACTAACACTAATTATGAACCGTTTTTGGAGTCTGAAGATCACCCCGCGCTTTGTGATGACATTATTCTTCGGGGTATTGATGAGACATTTGAAGAAATCTTCGCTGATGAACTCGCATTTTTAAAAGACACGGGTGTTGAGATGAATCCACCTCAAAACAATGAAATTGAACCTCCACCCCTTCTTCTAGACTGTAAAGAGAATGCGAGTAATCCATCACAATCACTGCATCGTCTCTCCAAAATGAGATGCAAACATATTCTATTCCACCACTTACCTTTTCCCCACTTCTTCTTGGCTCTCTTCTTCCACCAACCGATGCACTACATTGATAAAAAATTTGAATGGTTGGTGTTGAATTTCGGTCTTTGCAAAGCTTGGTATCGACCAGTAATTTTGACCCCCTCTGGTGATTTTCAAAAGATTAACATTGTTTAACTTAAGTTGGAGGGGTGTATTTTTGGGCTCCTGAAATAACTGTTGTCCTCAATATTGTGAGCCAAAAATAAGTTTGGGGAGGATTTTCACTTCAATATATTTTGCCCCTGTTAATAAATGTCCTCCCAATCTTATAGGTTTTTTTAGGATTAGCAGATAGCAACAGTGAGGACACTGTTGAAGACAAGTTTGGGAGAGGTTTGTGCTTATTTACGCATCATTTGCATCATACTTTGCATAAGCACAAAACATAAATATATATATATATATATATATATATATATATATTTGTACATAAATAAGATAATAAAAGATTAGATAGTGAAAAATTGCATCCAAAAGATTGGAAAAATTTAAGAAAACCAAGAAAATTAGAAGTTTTCTTAAACGTAACTAGTAATAAATAGTTATGAGCCGTTGTCCCAAGAGTTAGTAAGATGAAGGAAATCACTAATCTGAGGATAAAAATAAGTCTGAAAAATAGTTTCTATTCTGTAAGCCAAACATTTGAATGTTGATACCCTACTATTCGCACTTACACACATCTTGAAACTCGGGATAGTAGAGAATACCTTGAAATGCTCTTGTCTAAAAGCCAAAGTATGAAGGAAATAATAAATGAAGAAAATATAAAATGGTGTAGAAAAATGAACACTGGTTTTGTTATCGCCAAGGCAGCAATAAAAAATATAGCAAGGGTGCTTCATCACCTAGTGCCTTAGACCAACTGGTCTGGGAGTCACTGCTAAGCCTTAGATGGTGAAAGACGAGGAAAATACTAAAACACCTGATCAGCAAGCATATGAGTAATCGGTCAGTTAGTACCTCAAGAAGTATTAACGGTCGCATGAAAAATGTGTGAGCAATCTCATTTAAATATTCATCAAATTAAAAAGTACTGAGGCAGATGGACAAGAGTATGATAGCTTGAATTGAATTCTCCGAGTGTAGGGATGTCCTTTACACACACGTAGGGTTATATGATCGATGCTTGGAAGAAAAATAGGAATGAAGAATAAAAACGATGTTTTATTGAGGGATGATGTGATTTCTAACATCTTTTCATGACTATTAAGATATGGCTCATGACAACTGAAAAGCTAGTATTAGTTGGAAACTCTAATTTTCAAAGTCTTTCTTTTACAATTCTTATCTTTATATGTAACTTTCACGGTCTTCCTTTTATTATTGGATTTTATGGGTGCAATCCGCTGAAAACCCTCAGGAGACAACACTCCTCCTACTAAGGTTTAAAGGCTTGTTGCACGTGCTCAGTGCAATCGTGTGGCCTACGAAAGTGTGCTAGTTAGTTTTTCTTTTTCTTTATTTTCTCTTTCTCTTTTTAATAAAACAGTTTGCTCGAGACGACCAAAATTAAGTTTGGGGGAATTTGATCAGTCGAAAATATTGCATTTTTAACACATCAATTTCCTTACTATTTGCAATCATCTAAAGGTGTTCGGTATGAATATAGCACATATTAGCAAATTGTCTGTAAAATACCAAATAACTTGTGTTATACATTATAACCGGCATTTTGAGGGAAATTGAGTATTTATCATTGCACGCATGATCTTTTGTATAGCGCAACACTTGTCTCGAGAATCTGTGCAGGAAATTCCAGGAAAAAAGCCGAAACTGTTAAAAGTGCTAATAAAAATACACCAAGTCCAAGACTTGAAATCTGACAGTGAACTAGAGAGAATTATAAGATTCCAGACATCATAAAATACACCTACAGTCAGCACCAAACACACCTGGAAATTTGATGCAAAGTTGCCACCAAAGGGCCGCGGATCCACGGCCGTAGGGCCCTATTGGCGGCGGATCCGCGGCTATATTAGCTCTTCAGCGGCTAAAACTTCCTCTACGTGTCTCTCTTTAACGGCCAAGCTTCCAGAAGACTCCCAAAGTCCACGTGGCTTTATCCAGAAGGCTCGGCCTAACAACCTTACCCTAGAATATTCCTTATTCTAGAATCTTCCCTCGAACAAACTTCTTTTAGAAACCTCTCTCTAACAACCTAGCTTTGGAGGGAAGATTCAAATGAGGAGGCTATAAAATGAGATCTAGATCTAGGGTTTTGGGGTTGTTGATTTTGGAGGGAAAAGTTGTTGATTAGTTGTAAAAAATAGAGGGAAAATTGTAGATCCAAATCAAATCTAAATCAAATTGAGTGACACAATTTGATTAAAGTCAAGATCTACTGAGTACCGATTCAAAGCAAGAAGCCATCAACCTTTTAGAAGCGACGTCGATCTTACACCGAGCAAGTGATCCAAGACGATCCGCGACTCACGAAGACGATGCGAAGCAAATTCGACGATCAAGTTCTCTCCTCAATTCTTGTAGTCTTGAGCAAATTGTAACGAAATTTTTGAATAATAAAAGGTGAAATTTCTTTGTCTTGCTTTTCTTTACATTTGAGCATTATGATGAGTTCTCAATTCTTGATTGATTATGATATTTGAGTAAAAACTCCGCTCGTGGAGGAATCGAGAAAATTGATAGATGATGATGATTATATTCTTGAACGATTCTTAAGTCCTATAAGTTTTGTAAACTTTAGTAAATTGAATTATCGACAACCTAGTTTCGAGCTAGATGCTTTATTGAATGTTTTCGCTCTTAATTAGAGATCAACGATCGATGATTGAATTTCCTAGAGGCTAGCATTTGAATGATAATCAACGAAAGGACAAGGGATAGATGACGAAACCCAAGTTTCCGCAAGAGATCCCTAATTCTCGTTGATCGTCATCGATCTAGCAACAAATCATCAATGGATAAGAATACGTAATCACAAGTCTTCATCCTCACTATCGATTAGATCGATTCCTACGAGTTTCATTACAAATCTTGATAGTTCATTCGATTTGGACATCTTCTTGAACTTTATTGATTCTTGATTTTAGATCTAGTTCTTTACGATTCTTAAAACTAAATTTCAAAATTCATGAATCAATTTTCTTGCAATCTTTTCTTTTCTCTTTAATTTTCAATTCATCTAAATCAATTACGAGCAAATCACACTTTCTCAGTGGACGATCCGTATTCATTAACACGGTACATTGACACCGTTATTGATTGCGGTTTATAAATTTCTTTGATTGTGATCTTTATACATTTTCAAAACACGACACACAAAGAATCATTCAATCAAATGGCGCCGTTGCCGGGGATAGTGTGCTAATTTGTTCGTTTTTGAAATTTGAGTTGAAAAATTTAATCCATCAGAATTTTTAGATCAAAATTCGCACAAACACTAAACGATTTGTTGTGATTTGTTGCGAGGAAATCTAGAATCTTTGGAGTGTGAGGAAAAATTTTCTGAATATTCCAGAGAACTCAGGGAGTGAACAGGAACAGTGCCTGAAATTTTTGTGCAGTGATCAAACATTCAGACCGCGTTTCCGCGGCATTAAGGTGCATTTCGCGGCGGATCCGCCGCGTGGCTAGGGCTTCGCTGTACGAATTTTTCTCGGTGAATCTCTGACTTTCTTATCTCCTCCTTGATCTGCTCCATTAACCAATTTCTGCAGGATTCTTTGCAAAAATTCGCAGCGCCGCAAAAAGAAAAATTGTGCATGTTTTGATCTTGGTTTTTTGCATATTTTAATATGGAAATTAATGGGCAAAGACCAAATTCAGATTAGGTGGGGAGTTCATTACCCGTCCTAAGCCCCAAAAATCACAAAACTGCATCCGCAATAAATTAAATGGTGTTAAATGGTGAATTGAAGAGTCTCTGTTTGATTGCAGGAAAATCAAACAGTGCACGGGAGTTAAAAGGGGTCGAAGGGACAAGTGTGCAAAGCACGGAAGCAAAAATGCTCCATCGAACCGTCGGCGGCGGCCAAATGATGAAAACGGGTGGTCAAGATTTGTTGACCCGTCTCGAGATTTGTGCCACATGTCAAGTCGGGTATGTACACCTCATTGCGCCTGTTTGATTTTTCTGAAACTTTTCATTTCTCCGTGTATTGCACGTGCAACTCTTAGACTTCCGAAAAATTAAAAAAGAAAAATCTAAAAATAATTGGCTCTGATAGGAATCGAACGCACAGGCTATGTCACAGCAGTGTAAAGGCTTTACCAGTAAGTTACAAGTTGCTTCTTAATTTTATTTAACAAAAATAACTTTTAACTCTTACACGGGTTTAAATACCTCTTTACTGTGAAATACAAGAAATTTCTGTTCAGTGATTTCAGAGTCGCTACATCTTTCATGGAGAACTTTTGTGACAAGAACAGATTGATCGATTGTAGCATAGGAATGGCATTTCCTATCAAGAGAATGTCATCCATGTACAAGACTAGGAATATGACATTTTGTCCTACAATCTTCTTATATATACAAGACTTATCCTCGTTTCTTATGAAATCAAATTTCTTGACTGTTTCATCAAAACAGATATTCCAGCTCCGCAATGCCTGTTTTAATCCATAAATGGATTTAAGCAACTTGCACACCTTCCCGCTGCTCCCACTGTTTACGAATCCCTCCGGCTGATTCATATAAACACACTCTTCCAAAATTTCATTTAGAAAATCCGTTTTTACGTCCATCTGCCAGATTTCATAGTCATGGAGGGCAGTAATGACAAGTAGGATCCGAATGGATTTGAGCATAACCACTGGAAAAAAGGTTTCATCATAGTCCACACCCGGTCTTTAGCGAAAATCTTTTGCAATAAGTCTAACCTTATAGGTTTCCAGCTATCCATCTACACTAATCTTCTTTTTGAAGATCCACTTAGATCCAACGAGTTTTACCCCAGGAGGAGTAACATCCAAAGTCCAAATTTTGTTGGTGTACATGGACTCCATTTCGGATCGCATAACATCCAGCCATTTTACAGAGTCCCTACTGATAATGGCCTGCTCGAAACTAGTAGAATCATCTTCTTCTAAGATACAATCCTCTCGATCCCCATCTATAAGAAAACCGTAGTATCTCTCGGACGGACGAGAAATTCTACTAGATTGTGGAGTGGTTGGGGTTCGTCCAGGATTATTGAATTCTTCGATTCCACCAATTCCTTAGTTTCAGTTTGTGGCTCCGATATTTCATCCAGTTCTACCGTACTCCCACTAATTTCTTTTGCAAGAAATTCCTTCTCTAAAAAGACGGCGTGTCGGGCTACAAACATATCTTGTTTCTCGGCGTTGCAGAACAGACATCCTTGCGAATGTTTAGGATATCCCACAAATTTACACAAAACTAAGTCGGTTATTTTATGTATTATTGTATTGAATATATGATTTTTCTGTATTTTTTCTGGAATAAATAGGTATCAACGACCGTATTAGCTACTTGAACGATCGCTAATACATTATCAGCGACCGTTCGCTGATATTAGGAAACAGTTAAATTCGTTGGGATATATACACGTATCTCCTTATTAGTGACCGGAACAAATGGTCCTGATTCCTATATTAGCGACCGTCCATTAGAGACCGTTTATGAATGGTCGCTAATTCATGTATCAGCGACCATCAAAACAGCGACCGTGTATTAGCGACCGGTTAAAATTTTAACGGTCGCTATTACATATTAAAGACCGTTAATTATTTTTTGGAGACAGTTACATATGGTCTCTAATATTCACTGTGTGTAATAGTGCGGGTCCACGAAAACGGGCTATTTTGTCATAAGGTGGTTACACAAATGAGATTTAACCACAAAAAATTAGTAGACTCATAAATAGGTCAGTTATAGCTTTAATGATGGTGTTTCAACTTGAACATTATTCGGTCGGCAACCACATTCATACAACGGGATATCTACTACAATGTTACGGTCATGAACAAGGCTGACGCGGGCCCCCTCAGAACGAGCTATTTTCTCTTTAGATGCCAATTTGGCAGCGGTGAAAGTGGCCACTACGACAAGTCACCATAGTAGGAGTAGATCGGATCTATAGATGTGATGAGATCTAATGATTACTCATTCTTATCCTTTAACGAATTGGTACTAGATCGATGCAAATTCATCGAGATTTAAGGATCGTGCAAGAAAATTAGGGATTTCGCAACTCATCCTTTGTCCTTTCAATGGATCGCATTCGAATTCTAGTTTCTAGTTAATCAAATGGTCAATAGTTGTTCCCTAGTTTCGAGTGAACACGATCAAGAAAGCATCATCCCGAAACTAGGTCATTGATCATTTGATTCACTAGAATTTCCAAACATTATAGGATATAAGAATTTATAAAAAATATCTAAATCATCATCATCTAAAGATCGTCACAACTCCTACACGAGCGGAGATTACTCAAACATCATGATCACAAACACAATCACAAATTGAGATCTAATCATTATGCTTGAATTAAAAGATAAGCAAGAATATAGAAAATTCACCTTTATTTATCGACAATTTTCGTTACAACTCTCTTGAATTTACAAAAGGAAGGAACTAGATCGTCGATTTCGGCTTCGCTCGGCTCCTTGAGTCGCGGATCGGCGTGGATCTCTTGCTCCGTTGAAATCCGGCGTCGCTTGCTTAAAGGTTGAAGGCTCTCTTGCTTGAATTGCTCTCGGGATCTTGATCTTGAGTTTGAATTAGAATTGGGGTTGAGGCACAAGTCATGTCACTCAACTTGTGGGTAGAAGATGATGGTGATTCTTGAACCACTTTTCACCCTAGCTCTAGGCTCTCTTTTATAGAACTCCTAAAACCCTAGATCTAGGATTTGAATTTGAATTTTCCCTCCACAAGTTAGTTAGCACAATATTTGAATTTCACTCCAAAAGAGCCTTCTAGAAATAGTTTGTTACGCCGAGCCTTCTAGATGCGCCACGTGGAGCTTCTGGGGTCTTCTGGAAGCTCTGGCCGTTACAGGTAAGCACGTGAGGAAATTTGGAGGCTTGATCTCATCATAAGGCCGCGGATCCGCGGCGCCAAGGGGGTTTGGGCCGAGGATCCGTGGTCCTTTAGTGGCCTTGGTGCTTTATTTTTTTTATGGTAACTCTTGGGCTTCCTGATGGGCCTTGTTCTGATATTTTAAATTCTCTTTGGGCTTCAGCCTTTGAGTTGGCGTATCTTTTATCAGTTCTTCTCCCAATTTGGACTCTGCTTCTGGAATTTCCTGCATTAGACCCCAAGACAAGAGTTGCGCAATACAAGGGTGATGCAATGCCATGAAAAACACACAATTTCCCTAAAAGTGCCGGTTTTAGTATACAGTACAAGTAATCCAGTATTTTACATGTGTTTTGCTAATATGTGCGATATGAATACCGGATATCTATACATGAATGCAAAAGGTAGGGAAATTGCCGTGTTAGAAATGTAGTATTTTCGACTGATCATCGGGCATTACGATCATTACAAATGAAGCGAATGAGTTAATCCCCACTCGCACCCAAACCGGGTGACGAGTATGCATTGATTATCGAAAATTCAACGCCACAACGTGGAAGGATCACTTCGCGCTTCCATTCATTGACCAAATGCTCGAAAGATTAGCTGGATATGAGTTCTACTATTTTCTGGACTGTTACTCAGGTTACAACTAGATTCCCATCACCGAAAAAGATCAGGATAAAACCACTTTCACCTGTCCTTTCGGCACGTTCGCATATCGCCGTATGCCCTTTGGGTTATGCAATACTCCTGCTACATTTAAGTGGTGTATGATGAGAATATTTTCCGACATGGTCGAGAAGTTTCTGGAGATATTCATGGATGATTTCTCCATCTTTGGAGATTCTTTTGACGAGTGTTTACAACACCTTGACGTTGTCCTTACCCAATGTAAGGAAAAGAACTTGATTTTAAACTGGGAGAAATGCCACTTTATGGTTCGTGAAAGTATTGTCTTAGGATATATTATTTCACAAAGTGGCATTGAAGTCGATAAAGCTAAAATCGACGTCATTTCAAATCTTCCTGCTCCCAAATACGTCAAAGACATTCGTACCTTCCTTGGCCATGCCGGTTTTTATAGACGGTTCATCAAGAACTTTAGCAAGGTTGCTAGACCCTTGACTCTTTTACTGGCCAAGGAATCGATGTTCCATTTCAACTCGGAATGTTTTACCGTCTTCAACTCGCTGAAACAGTCACTCGCTACTGCTTCTGTCTTATCATCCCCCGACTGGAACCACCTGTTCGAAATTATGTGTGATGCTTCCGACATCGCCATCGGTTTTGTTTTAGGACAGCATATCGATAAGAAGCCGCATGTAATTTATTACGCGAGTCATACCCTGAATGATGCCCAATTGAACTATACGACGACTGAGAAGGAATTTTTAGTTGTTGTATTTGCTTTAAAGAAATTCAGGCCATATCTTATCAGCTCCACAGTCGTCTGTTACACAGACTATTCAGCTCTGAGGCATCTTTTTGCTAAAAAGCATGTCAATTATCGGTTAATACGTTGGATCCTCTTACTCCAAGAAATCGATCTTGTCATCAAGGACAAAAGTGGATGTGAAAACGTTATCGCCGACCATCTTTCTCGACTTCCTTCTGCTCCATCGCCTATCGTGCCAATCAATGATTTGTTCCCTGATGAACAACTCTTGACAATATCATATGAACCTTGGTTCGCGGATATTGTAAATTACCTTGCTACTGAACTTGTACCAAACAAATAGTAAAGTCAGGACAAATATCATTTTCTTTTCCAAGTAAAACACTTTTACTAGGAAGAACCCTACATGTTCAAGTATTGTCCTGATCAGATCGTTCGCCTGTGCATGCCCAACACTGAATTTCAGAGTGTTCTATCTTTCTGCCACGATCAAGCATGTGGCAGTCATTTCGACTCCAGGAAGACTGTTCAAAAGATCTTGCAATGCGGTTTTTACCGGCCGATGCTGTTTAAGAATTCAAATGAATATTGCAAAACCTGCTCTAATTGCCTGCAAATTGGCCGAATTTCGGGAAGAAATCAAATGCCGCTCTAACCAATCTTGGCTGTTGAGATTTTTGACGTCTGGGGAATTAACTTCATGGGCCCATTTCCTAACTCATATGGGAACTTGTACAGTCTACTTGCGGTTGATTATGTTTCAAAATGGGTTGAGGTCGTCCTAAGCCGAACTAACGACAACAAGGTTGTTAAGTTTCTAAAAGAAAACATTTTCCCTCGGTTTGGGCACCCTCGAGCTATTATTAGTGATAACGGATCGCACTTCTACAATAGGTCTTTCGAGACTGTAATGCGGAATTATGGAATCAACCGCTAGCTCTTCACGCCTTATCATCCCTAAACGTGCGGGCAAGCCGATATCTCTAATCGGTAAATTAAGCAGATTCTGGAGAAGACGGTTTCCACAAACCATAAGGATTGGTCTTCGAAATTGACTGATGCCTTTTGGGCATTTCAGACTGCATATAAGACCGATCTTGGCATGTCTCCGCATCGACTTGTTTTTGGTAAGGCTTGCCACTTCCCGGTCAAGATCGAGCACAGAGCTATTTGGGCCATTAAGGAACTTAATGCCGTTTTTTCTCAAGCCGGTAGCTTTTGGAAGTTACAGATAAACGAATTAAATGAGTATCGGGATGAAGCATACGATAACGCGGTTATCGTGAAGAACGGGATGAAGGTGTTTCATGATAAACACCTTGTGCACAAAACATTCAAGCCAGGACAACAAGTCCTTTTTTACGATACCCGACCGCATCTTCATTCGGGTAAGTTACGATCTCGTTGGACGTGACCCTTCTTGGTGCGGTGTGTGTACCTACACGGTGCGGTGGATTTGGAGAATCCAAAGAACGGTTCACTATTCAAAATGAATGGACACGGATTAAAACCGTTTTTTACCGCAGAACCATCGGAGGAGCTCCTGATGTTGCAGGAGCCGGTTTACCTTGTAAATATTTTTTCTTTTGTTTTCATATTTAAATTCCGCATCGCATCATGTTTATATTTCTGCATTGTATTGTTTTTTCAAAAAACCCATAAAATTTGAAAATCCTAAAAACCGATAAAAATTTGAAATCTTCTTTTCCAAAAAAAACATAAAAACATTAAAAAAAATTGTCGTCAAAGTTGACTATTTAGAATCAAGTTCTACATGATGGTTGACTAGTTAAAAATAACTAAATTTTAGGCTTAGAAATTGAAAACCCTAAAAATAACCTTCCTTGAAGTGTAACCGTGGTAAATATATGTCCTTGCAGTTTGTTTAGAAGTAAGTAATCTTGAGTTCAGTTCTTGAGTTAATTTGAAATGAAGGGAAAGTATTGAAAGTTTTATTGAAAGATAAGTCTGAAAAATAGTTCATATTCTTGAGTCCAAATTCAGAAAGTATATATCCTACAAACTGCACTTACACACACCTTAAAATTTCGGATAGTAGATAATGCCTAGAAATACTCTTACCTGAAATCCTAGTATGAAAGAAAAAAAATTGGTATTTGAAGCTAACCATCAAAAGAGCATCGCTGAAAAATATATCTGGTCTTGTAAAGAGAGAGAGAGAGAGAGAGAGAGAGAGAATGAGTATATTGCAAGACCTGAAAACTGCTATTTACGCATTAATAAGCTCACGCACTCGGTAATCGGATGATTAGCGCATTGGGAAGAAGTAATAGTCGCATGAAAGGTGTGTGAGCGAATCCGCCCATCATTAATAAAAATAAGTAGTACTAGGTACTAGGACAATGGTACTATAGCTTGAATTGAATTTCTGAGTGTAGGGGTGAATTTACATACACGTAGGGGTATATGATCGATATTTGGAGGAGAATAGGAATAAAGAACAGGTTTTATATCTTCTTTAAAAATGATTAAAAAAATCCGGATTGGAGACTACTCTTTAGAAGGAAAACTCAAAAGAAACTGATCTTTATAAACTAACAAAACGTATAGGATTTTAAGTTAAATGAATAGGAGGTATGAAGAATAAGGGGTGGATATTTCTAACTTATGATAATAGAGTTTCTAATTAGGATGCTAAACTTTAGAATTAGAGTTGATGGCTAACTTGACAGGATTTTGTGGGTAGTATCCGCTGTAAACCCTCAGGAGACAAAACTCCTCCTCTATGCCAACCTAGCGGTTTAACGGCTTGTTGCACACGCTAAGTGCAACCGTGACGCCTATGAAAGTGATCTTCGGGCCTTTTGAAAATAAAATTGTTTGCTCGGGGCGAGCAAAAGATAAGTTTGGGGGTATTTGTTCATATCATAATTTTGCACTTTTATACCCATTCTTGATCGCATTGCATATAGGTAGGTGTTTTTGACCCGTATTTGCTATGTAATTACAGGTTACAGGTTTTCAGTCCAAAACAATACAAATCACGCACAGTTATGACAAATTCAGGATAAGTGCCAACAAATGGATAAAAATACGGGTTCCTCTCATCCACATCCGTCAGGTGCCACTTACCAGTACAGGAGACAAGATCAAGCGATGGTCATTCGTCTCTCGGACAAGCACAAAGCACGAGGGTAGCCACACAAGAATTAAGAAGGCAACGCAGAGCTCGAGGAAGATCAAGGCAATAAGTCTAATCATTTTTCATTTGGGGACTATTGAAAATCTGGGAGTATTTTAGAAAGATTCTGCAAATATAAGTGTACCAAACAGAAGAATAAGACAGCATAAGAAAGTACAAGAAAAATGAAGATCCAATTCACCAAAATGACCGCGGAAAGGCGAAATAATGGGCATTTAGGCGGCGGATCTGCGGCCTTACTGTCATATCTTGAGACAAATATTTATGGGTGCTTTGGTCATTATACATGGGTTCTGAAAAAAAACCTTAGGGCTTCACTTCACTGCCTATAAATATTCCAGATCAAAGGCAAATAAAGTATGTATATTTCCCCCTAATTTTAGTTTTAATTTAGTATAAATTTCTTCTTCTTCATCATCTTTCCTCCATTAAAAATTGTATGAGAGCTTTTTGAGTGGATGATAAATGAAGTTGAGAGTTTTTATGTGCATGTCTTTCTTCAATTGTTAGCTAGTTTTACTTACTTACTTTTATTTTTCTTAGTAATATAAATTGTTATTTATTGGTTTTCATTTCTTCTTTTTCTATTTTGTTTATCATTGCAACCATATTACTCAAGTGTGATTCTTATTTAGGTGAGATCCTAAGTAGTTAGTCGTTGTCTTCTACCTCATTTCTTTTTATCTTCTACACTTGTTTTATTTTCCTTTTTTATAATGAAGGAGTAGTTTTCTCACTTGTTAGGGTAGGATAAGGAAAATTTGAGAGAAGGAAATCTCTCTCGCTCTTTTCTTTGCCTAACAACTTGAATTATATTGAATTCCCGTCTAGGCATCCACAATCCGCTCCCTACAACACCATATCCTCTATGATAGCAGTGACACCCTAGTGAGACCGATTGTGGTTGGATTGACCGGAGGTTATGGATAAGAGCCAAGAACAAACAGATAAGGACCAAAGGGAAGAAACCAAGTGTTGAAAAGCCTAACTTATACACACAAGTATCCTTCCTACTCGTGCTAATCCTCATTTTTACCGATTACCGTAACATCAATATCAAGAGAGGCAAATGAAAGAAGTGAGCGAACTCCTAACTCAAACTAATATAATTCTAACCCTAACAAGTTTTCATTAACATATATATCATAACATATAGTTAGTATCGAACAAATATGGACAAATTTGACTTAACTCGTTAAAACATAAAGAAAAAGATTCATATCTCTCCGTGGATCGACCCGTACTCAACCGGTTAGCTACCAAGCAAACCCGTCTTGATTGCGGAATAGGACTTTAAAAACTAGGGTAAGAAAAACCCGCTCAATCAGGATGGATGTATTTATTTGATACATATTGTATGTTTTGGACGATATCGGTGGTTGTTTGGATGTTTACGATGATTTTAGATAGATTTCGTATTCTATTTGTTTATTTTTTTTTACATATTATGCGTGAGATGTTGTTTATGAATATTTCTGTATTTGGTTATATGATATATATATATTATTGTGCACCGGACGGGAAAAAATCGAAAAGCCCCATTTTTTTAAAAAACTTGATATAATATCTCTACGGATTAATTCGTAGGGAAAACAGTTGCCCCTACACATTTATCCGTAGGGACAAAATATCAGACAGTAATATGGGCAAAACTTACCACTACGGGGTAATCCATAAAGGCATTTAGAAGGCCCAACTTATAACTCTGTAGAGGCAATTATTTTATTTTATAAACAGATAAACTAAAAAAAGATTATGTCCCTACGGAATAATCCATAGGACTAACTGCCCCTATAGATTACGCCGTAGGGGCAATATTTACTCCGTAGGGGCATATTCAGAGTAAAGACTTGCACCTGCGGCGTTTAGACCGATGGAGATATTTTATGTTCCTACGGATTAATCTGTAGGGGCTATAGTTTGCCCCTACGGATTTAACGGTAGGGACAAATGGATATTCTCGTAGTGTCCCTATTAATTCAAGAAGCTAATTATACATCGATCACATATGCGGAATGTGCAGTGACATTGTGCCTACCTACATTAACCGAACACACGGCGGCGTATCACTTGACCGTTTCACCTTCTAATATTAATGATACTTGGATTTATAGAATATACATGCACGTAGATTTATGGCCAATATACGAAATTCTTACGGTGGCACTGTACATGTATATCTATTAATAGGTAAAATTTTTGTAAACTACCATAGAACTTCTGGATATTTTAAGATATATAGCATCATCAAATTTTAAAAATACTATATATAAACCATCCTTTGAGGGTATTTTTGCCAGGGCATTTCCATCAAAAATATCATATTTAGTTCATTTTGGGACTACAGTCATTTTATGGTTATTTAAGTCTTTCATGTCTTAAATGAGTTGATGAAGCTATCTATTTTTAAAGAGGAGCCAATTCACAACATGTCATGAAATTTTTGAAGTTCTATGGTGCACGCTATCTCAAAACACTGAATGTTTAATGGTGATTTGTAAAACTTATCCTCTCTTAATTCTTTACATAATTCCTTTTAATATAAAGTTCATATGAAGATTAAAGGTTAAATTGTTAAAAAGAAAAACCCGGCAAAGTTTTCCGCTGTCAAAGAGCCGCTAGCCTAAAGAATCTCGCCCAAAACCCTCATGGAAAAGTTTTCCGCTGTAAAAAACCTCTTGCATGCAATATCTGTATAGTTGTCAGCAATATCTAGTTAGCGTATATATATCGTAAGTAACTATACATATGTGTTAGTTAACTGCATACATATTGCCGGAAGATAGATATTGCAAATAACTATATAGATTTTGCATGTGGGGGTTTTTGAAAGTGAAAACGTTCAGGAGGTTTTCGATGAGATTCTTTAGGCCAAAGATTTTTTGACAGTGGAAATCTTTGCGAGAAGATTTTTGACAATTTATCAAGATTAAAAAAAACTACATCCCATTAACATGTAACAAACCAACAAGCTAGTTCGGTTGGTATCAATTTCCTTTTTAATATGAGAGGTTGCAAGTTCAATCCCCGAAGATGGTTGATTCTGAAAATAAAAAATAAAAATGGAATGGACCATATATGGATATTTAAACAACCTTATATTATATTTCTCTACGATCACCTTCAAAAAGTTTTTGCAACCCTAACTTTTTTTCCATCATTGATTTTCATCTTCATTTTGGAGGGCCTATTCAGCTCGTTTAGTTGACGGACTGAACACGAGCTTATCCCAGCCCATTCGTTATTAGATCGAGTTCTGCCCTTTTAGAAATATATATATTTTCAGCTTTATACCCAAACCAACTAATAAAATAGAATAGGTACCCTATAGTGTCACTGTAGGCTCCTAATTACAACGACAAGACTCACAAAGTGGGACCAAAGGGCTATTTGCAAAGCAGCTTGAGACCTATCGGTAAAATTTACATTCTTGTGAGTCTTATGAGTCTTGTCACTGTAATTTGGAGCCTGGACACTTTAATCCTTATTTCCTCCTAATAAATTACCCAATATAAATAGGCTATAAATTTTAAGCCCAATCAAAAATAATCCAAATATCCAAATGTGTCTGGCTCACAAAGGAGCTATCAAGCTCAATAGCAAGCTCGATGGTTCGTTTAGCTAACGAGCTATAGTTGTAACGAACTCGAGACTGTTTTTTCAGCTTGAGTCAAACTTGAGTCATGCCAAAGTTAAACGAGCTGAACCCTCCTGACTCACACGAGTTCGGTTTGTTTAGCAGCTCTATCTTATAATATGTTGAACTCTACAGAGGGAAGGCCAAGGCTCTAACGAACCCATAACGATGACCAACTCTTTTTTACTTTGAATCTTTTAAGAATTACTATAATTAGAATAAAATTATTTTTAGTTCGATGTGAAGTTATGGTACATTAGTATAGGCAATTTAATTACATTTTAGATTTCGAAGGTACTTTTAGAAGAAAATTTATAATCTTTTGAAACTCCTAAAAATTTTCAATCTGTGACATGATATATTTGAATTTTTGCTCTTAAAATGAAGAACCTTTGTGATAATAACAGTTTGACCGATTGTTGCATAAGAATATCATTTCCTATGAAGAGAATGTCGTCCACGTACAAAACTAGGAATAAGACAGTTCGTCCTACAATCTTCTTATCTATACAAGGTTCATCCTCGTTTTTGATGAAATCAAATTTCTTGACTGTTTCATCAAAACAGATATTCCAGCTCCGCGATGCCTGTTTTAATCCATAAATGGATTTAAACAATTTGCACACCTTCCTGCTGCACCCACTGTTTACGAATCCCTCCGGCTGATTCATATAAACACACTCTTCCAAATTTTCATTTAGAAAAACCGTTTTTACGTCCATCTGTCAGATTTCATAGTCATGGAAGGCAGTAATGACAAGTAGGATCCGAATAGACTTGAGCATAGCCACTGGAGAAAATCTTTCGTCATAATCCACACCTGGTTTTTGGCGAAAATCTTTTGCAACAAGTCTAGCCTTATAGGTTTCCACCTGTCCATCTACACTAATCTTCTTTTTGAAAATCCACTTAGATCCAACGGGTTTTACCCAAGAAGGAGCAACATCCAAAATCCAAATTTTGTTGGTGTACATGGACTCCATTTCGGATCGCATAACATCCAGCCATTTTACAGAGTCCCTACTGGTAATGGCCTGCTCGAAACTAGTAGGATCATCTTTTTTTAATTAAGATACAATCTTCTCGATCCCCATCTATGAGAAAACCATAGTATCTCTAGGGCGAACGCGAAATCCTACTAGATGTGCGAAATGGCTGGGGTTCGTCCAGGATTATTGAATTCTCCGGTTCCACCAATTCCTTAGTTTCAGTTTTTGGCTCCGATATTTCATCCAGTTCTACCGTACTCCCAGTAATTTATTTTGCAAGAAATTCCTTCTCTAAAAAGACGGCGTGTCGGGCTACAAACACCTCTTGTTTCTCGGTGTGGCAGAACAGATATCCTTGCGAATGTTTAGGATATCTCACAAATTTACACAAAACTAAGTCGGCTATTTTGTATATTATTGTATTGAATATAGGATTTTTCTGTATTTTTTTCTAGAAAAAATAGGTATTAACGACCGTTTTAGCTACATGAATGGTCTCTAATACATTATCAGCGACCGTTCGCTGATATTAGGAAACGGTTAAATTCGTTGGGATATATATACACGCGTCTCCTTGTTAGCGACCGGAACAAACGGTCATGATTCCTATATCAGCGACCGTTCATTAGAGACCGTTCATGAATGGTCGCTAATTCATGTATCAGCGACCATCAAATCAGCGACCGGTTAAAATTTTAACGGTCGCTAATATATATTAGAGACCGTTAATTATTTTTTGGAGACAGTTACATACGGTCTCTAATATTCACTGTGTGTAGTAGTGCGGGTCCGCGAAAACGGGCTATTTTGTCATAAGGTGGTTACACAAATGAGATTTAACCACAAAAAATTAATAGACACGTAAATAGGTCAGTTATTTATCACAGCCTGACCTGAATGACGGTAATTCTGCGTAAACATTATTCAGTCAGCAACCACATTCATACAACGGATATCTACTACAATGTTACGGTCATGAACAAGGCTGACGCGGGCCCCCTGAGAACGAGCTATTTTGTCTTTAGATGGTTACACAAATGATAAGGGGGCCTGAGGAGCTCTGCCGATTTGGCAGCGGTGAAAGTGGCCACTACGACAAGTCACCATCGAGTAGGCCCCATTGGAGCCCCTAATACTACTGCAGCAGATATGAGTTAAATTAAGTTTAACCCTTTATCAAGGCATAATGCCAAGAGTTTTCTCCTGTTTTCTTGCGATACAACCGCACATGTTTCGCTCTCCAGCAATAGCTCTACCTCTCCCTATTAATTCTTGAAGCTAATTATACTCCTCCACCCATGCTACAAGTTCGAAGAAATCACATGGCATTCCACTGGTGGTGTTCGAACTTGGTACCTCTTCCTAATAAAGAGACTGAGCTATTACCTCAGTTTTCACATTCGAATATTAATGATGCTTGGATTTATAGAATACACATGCACGTAGAGTCTTCATGGCCGATATAGGAAAATCCATGGCCGATATAGGAAAATCTTACAGTGGCACTGTACAGTCTTCATTCTAATCACATATATATATCTAAACCATCGTAGAACTTCTAGATTTTTTAAGATATATAGCACCATCAAACTTTAAAAATGCTATATATGAACCATTCTTGGAGGGTATTTTTGCCAGGGTATTTCCATCAAAAATGTCATATTTAGTTCATTTTGGGACTACAGTCCATCAACAAGGTCATTTTAGGGTTATTTAAGTCCTTCATGTCTTAAAGGAGTTGATGAAGCTATCTATTTTTAAGGAGGGACCAATTCACATTAACGGGTCATTAAATTTTTAAAGTTCGTTGGCGCACGCTATCTCAAAACACTCAAACTTCAATGGTGCTTTTGTAAAACTTACCCTCTATCAATTCTTTGCATAATTATAAAGTTCATATGAAGATTAGAGGCTAAATTGTTAAAATGAAAAACCCGGCAAAGTTTTCCGCCGTCAAAGAACCTCATCCAAAACCCTCATGGAAAAGTTTTCGGCTGTAAAAAAACCTCTTACCAGCAATATTTGTATAGTTGCCTGCAATAATATCTAGTTAGCGTATGCATATCGTAAGTAACCATACATTAATAATTGATTCGTCATGGGAACAGGGATATCGTATCGTGGCATCCCTACAATCATATCTAATAATTCGCAAATAATTCGGCGAATACGCGAATTATTCGTGAATTTTTGATTGGCCGATTAATTCTCTGATTTAATCGCCACTGGCGAACGCTTCGAATAATTCGTGAATTATTCACGAATTATTCAAATAAATAGCAAATAATTCACAAAACAGCGAATAATTCGCAATATCAAAACCCAGCGACTCATATATTAATTTCTTGCTCGAAATCCTTCCTGACCATTTCCCGAATACTTGCCGAATCATTCCCGAATACCTGCCGATTTTTTTCGAATAGTTCTCCGAATCCGAATTTTCGACCTCGCTGAATAATTTCCGAACGGCGAATTTGTGACTATGCCTACAATGGTACCTTAGCAACGCGACAAAACACACTGGCCCTGAGCCCCACGGGGATTTTGCATTTTTCCCTTGAGAATCTGCATGTATACTCTCTGCAAAAAACCAACCAAGGCAGCTCCACCGCGTCTCGGCAGTGGCTCGTTCGAGTTCGGTTCGTTTATTAATATACCAAATTTCGACTAAAAATGCAGATCGTTTAGTTGATGGGCTGAACATGAGCTTATCCCAGCCCATTTATTATTAGCTCGAGTTCTGCCCATTTAACAATATATATTTTCAGATTTACTATAATATTACAATAAAATTATATTTTAGTCGATGTGAAGTTATCGCACATTAGTATAGGCAATTTAATTACATCTTCTTTTTTGAAGGTCATGTTTTAGCTAGGGTTCTTTTAGAAGAAATTTTTTGATCTTTTTAAACTCCTAAAATTTTACAATTAGTGTGATGTTTATATTTAACATGATATATTTGAACTTTTGCTCTTAAAATTTGTTGACTTGGCTATATATATGCTTGGCTAACCCTAGCCAATCTCACAAACAACACTACTAATTATCATGGATTTCTCTATCTTAATCATCTCCTTCCTCTTTCTCCTCTCTCTCCTTCTCTTCTCAACAACAAGAACTAAAATACACAATCTCCCACCAGGCCCTATCAACCTCCCCATCATCGGAAATCTCCATCGATTCGGCAAACTCCCACATCACTCCCTTCACAAGCTCTCTCGAAAACACGGCCCCATTATGTACCTCAAACTCGGCTCCATCCCGACCATCGTCGCCTTCCGCCGCTAAAGAGTTCCTGAAAACACACGACATCGACTGCTGCACCAGGCCTCCACTCACTTCGCTAAGAAAACTCTCCTACAACTTCTGCGACATTGCGTTTTCGCCTTACAATGAACAATGGAGAGAGCTCCGAAAGATTTGCATCCTGCACCTCTTTAGCAACAAAAAGGTCGCGTCGTTTCGTGACATAAGAGAAGAGGAGGTTGATAGAATGATCAGCCGCATATCTTCTTCGGAAAATGATACTACGTGAAAGTGGAGGGAGATTGTATTGGATTCTTCAGGAGACAGAGGAGATGCTTGGCGGTTTCTTTTTTGCTGATTACATACCGAAGTTGGGGTTTCTTGATGCGTTTACGGGGATGAGAGAGAGATTGGAGAAGAATTTCCGCGAGCTTGATGGGTTTTATCAGCAGGTTATCGACGAGCATTCGGATCCGACAAGGACGAGGAGAGATGAAGATGTTGTTGATGTTTTGCTTGAGATGAAGAAAAAAGAGAGAAATTTAACGGATGACCATATCAAGGGACTTCTCATGGTATTGTTCACTGGCCCATGCATGCTTCTATTTATTATTAATTTCTTTTTCTTTAATAAATTAGAGAGTATATGGGATTATTAACTAATGAGCTCGTAAACAGGATCTGATGAACAAGGTCATCCCAAAAACTGGTATTTTTATAAATTTGAATTCATCTGAGTCGATTAAAATATTTTAATATGTTTGACAAAATTGAAGGTTTCATATGAGAAACAAATTTGAAGAATTTTCTCATTTTCTTAAAAATTTCTTTATTAAAATTAAAAGAATAGCCTTCAATTGTGATACCTTAGCCACAATTTTGGAGTCTACGTCATAGTAGTAGTAGGGAGATACAACTCAAACTCAAATGCCTTTTTTTTATTTTTATTTTTCTGAGAACGTTCTTATTTATTTATTTTGTTAAATTAATATATAAACCAAGAATTTATATGTCTCCATATTTACATGCATGTGTCTCAAGATATATATAACAATTCTTCCTTTTCTTTTCAAAGAACATATTCATTGCTGGTTCAGACACATCCTCGTCAACAGTAGAATGGGCGATGACCGAGTTGATGAGACATCCAAAATCCATTAAAAAAGCACAAGATGAAGTGAGGAATATCATCGGCAACAAAGCAAAGGCCGATGAAACCGACCTCGATCAGCTTCACTACCTCAAATCAGTCGTAAAAGAAACGATGAGATTGCACCCTGCAGTACCACTCCTCATACAAAGGGAAACTATACGACCATATAAGATCGATGGCTATGACATTCCAGCGAAATCAAGGTTGTTTATCAGCGCATTCGCAATAGCAAGGTCTACTGATGCTTGGGAAAGGCCTGATGAATTTCTTCCTGAAAGATTCGAGAATGGTGGTATCGATTTTAGAGGCCATGATTATGAATTCATACCGTTTGGTGCCGGGCGTAGAATCTGCCCAGGGATGCATTCAAGTATTTTGGTAGTCGAGCTCGCTCTCGCGAACCTTCTTTATCAATTCGATTGGACGCTGCCAAAAGGGATGCTGAAAGAGGAAATTGATATGGGCGAATCTGCTGGTGTTGCTGTGCATAAAAGATTGCCTCTTCATCTTGTTGCCACAAAGTATCAAGAGGTGAAAGGCTAAGTTGTATGTATTTGATTTGATTGAATGCATTGATAAACTCTTTGGTCGTTTATCTCCAACAAAAAAATAAAAATAAATTGGTTGTTGCTATTGTAATTTCATCCTGCTTATATATGTAAAACCTTCTCCAGTTCAAAAAGAAAGGGAAAAAAGGCAAAACCTTTCTTATTTATTAGTCTTGCAATTTGAATTGAGGATGTACTTAAATCTGTAGGGAAATCTTTCTAGCTTGACTTGAGGATGTACTTATTTCTGTAGGGAACGAGTTAAACAAAATACGCTAATTAACAATTAACAATGGTTCTGATTGAAACATGAAGCATGTAGAAAATTTTATTCTCAGATTCTTTTTCCTGACATTCAGTCATTACACTACCAAATACCATACTTGGTGAAATACAAAGGCCCTTCACTTCAAGCTCTATATATTTTAGCCATGAGACGAAGCCCTACTTGTCCATGCACTGTAATCTCAGGAGCTTCACTCAAATCAATATCCTCTTTTGGCGCTCCCTTGGGCAATTCCTAATCAAACAAAAACAAAAGATTCGCAAGCGCAAGCTCTACCACCGACATTCCTATATGTATCCCTGGACAAGTTGGGGGAGGTCACTTCTATTTTTTTGTTTGTTTCCTATAAGTTCTCTTACTTGTTTTAATTTGAACTTTCTTCAGTATTTTGGGGTTTGTCAGGAGCTCTGACATCGTCCATTCCACTGTTGCCGAGGAGGTGTCGTTTCCGGCAAGGAATATGTCCTGAAAATAAACTTCGAAATTTAAATTCTAAAATTGGAATCTAATGACGTAATTAGTACAAATTTTTGTTGTTGATGATTTTATGACTGTTGCTTACAAATTATCAAGAAAAGATATAACAAGAGTGCATATATTACCAGGATTAAGCCCTTGATATGTATGTTCATCTGTAATATGAGTAGCTTCCTTCTGTATCCTTAGTCAAGGTGTCGGCCGGCCCGGCCCTGCCCGAGCGCCACGAGGCGGGCCCACGCTTGTCCGGCCAAGGCCAAGGCCCGTCCAAATTCAAATTCAAATTTGGCCATGGGGGATTTTGGTGAGGAGGCTGTCAAATTCTGGGGATGGTTTTTTTTTTGAATGGGGACGGGTTTTTTAATAAAGAGGGAAATTTGAATTAAAGTGGGGTTTTTAAAATTATCTAAAACCTCCTAACTCAAAATTATACAATTATATACCACTAATCCAAAACTCTATAAATACCTATCTACACTTCGCATTCTTCTCACAATCCATAATAACAAAATTTTTAATCTCCCAATCTCTCTCTTTAATTTTCGATAAGTTTACTGTTAAAATTGGAATTACGCAATCTTCATTTCCGCAATCTCAATCTTCACTTCCGCAGTCTCAATCTTCACTTCTGTTTTACTAATTTGATTTTGCTATTTGAAATCAGGTATTTTTTATTGATTATATATTTTTCTCGTATATTTTTTATCATCTCTCTTTCTCTGTTACTAATATTTTTAATTAAGAATGTCAGGCTCATCTTCACAAGATAACAGGGGTGTATCATTTTCACGGAGACGTCCATTTCAAATCGATATGGATTCACAAGAGAGACAGAGATTAACCAATATGCTGCAAACTAATTTTGATTCTTGTAATACCCTGGTTCATTTATACCATAATTTATCTAGGTTTTTCAAATCTTATAACAACTCTTAGTTCATGTTTGCTTTGGGTGAGAATAGTGCATTTGGTATCTGTGGATAGTATCCGACCCGCATGTTTGAAACCCCTTATGGTTCAAAATTACGTTATATCCTTACTAGTACATGTTGAATATATTGCCCTCAAGGAAATTATTGTAATTGCAGGCGCGCGATTATGATAATTGAGGGAGAACCTATACAGCTAGAACTATCTTACTCGAATTGATAGTATACTATCTGGTTTGTCTTTATCATTGATTTGTACACGTTTTACTTATTATTGCAAGTCGCTAATACATAATGATGAAGTCCATAGAATTCTTGCTTGACTACCAGCATTATGATGGCGATCATATACGTGAGAGCTCGATAGCCTATAAGCACATCCTTAAATGTCCCTAGTCGTGGGAGTATCGAGACTGGGCATCGATATTCCGGAGTAGACTAGTGTATACGTTTCAAAACCCCGACGAGGAGCGGTGGCCGGTCTCACAGGCCATTGGTGTTGTGACACCTAAAATAGTATACATGTGCTCACTGGAGGTGAGTACACTGGACAGACTCGCCGAGAACTTATAGATGGTATTATACCTATCGTCAGATAGAAGTTCTCATGTGGCATGAGTACAGATTAGTCCTTTAATCTGAAGTCGTCATTTGTCTCGTGTGAGTTCCAATTGTATTTTGATTACTACCCTACCACGGCTCAAAAGAGTCGTGCAAATAGTTTTTAGTTGGGAATAGTTCCGAGCCACATGGAGGCAGTGGTCGACTGTCAGGGATTCGTCTCTCCTGGTATTAGGAGTTGATGTCGCGCTGTGTTCGGTTGGCTATCACCAGAAATCCGTGGCCACGGTAGGGGAGATTTACTGATAGTTGATCGGTAGTATCTTAGTTGGTGATGAGCTTGACTCAAACACGACTTATCGGGTTAGTAGGGGTCTGACATTATCCATCCCTAGACCCAATATGCGATACTCTTTGAAGAAGAGACCGGACTGTACGGAGATTGCCACATTCAGACTCAGTAGGGTAAGAACGCACTTGATTGTCGACCCCATTTTCGACAACTGCCATGGTAGCCGTTACTTACAGCCATAGTCACATAATTAGCAAATTATTCGGTGAATTCGTGAATAATTCATGAATTTTTTATCATGCGATTAAATCTCCGATTTAATCGCCGTTGCCGAACGGCCGAATAATTCACGAATTATTCCTGAATAATTCATGAATTATTCCCGAATAATTCATGAATTATTCCCGAATTATTTGAAAAACAGCGAATAATTCACAAAATCAAAACCTGGCGTCTCATATATTAATTTCTTGCTCGAAATCCTTCCCGAACATTTCCCGAACACTTGCCGAATCTTTTCCGAATACCTGCCGATTTTTTCCGAATAGTTTTCTGAATCCGAATTTTCGACCTCGCCGAATTATACCCAAATGATGAATCTGTGACTATGGGTACAGCTAGTGCCGCTGACGTGCTTGTGGTTAAACCTACTGCCAACGTATTGTCGAGTTTCTAGAGTCCCACACAGAGGGTTTTTCCTGTTCACGCGACTGATGTAGGAGTCGTACGGTGGTACGTGTAGGGGGTCCGATTAAATACGTGTACGCGATACACAGACTTTAATCGGACGGTTGATAATAATAGCCGGCTTAGAATTAAGCCGGATTATTAAATCAAGTTTTAATTTAATAATTTATATATGTATTTCGATACATGTATTTTAGTATTATTATTCACTATTTATTTTCTCTCTTTGGCGATATCCGTATTTTTATACGGATACACGTATATGTAGCGATATATATATATATTAGGTGAAATATTCCGTATTTATATAAGAATGCTTCTAGAAGAAGAACACCTCATATTTAATTTTCTACTTAGAAAATTATAAAGGGAAATGAGGTATAAAGTTGGAGACAATGAAATACGGCTACAACATTGTAGAAAGGCATGGTTTTCTTTGAAAAATGAGATATTCATTTGGGTGCACTATTCATGTATGGTTAATAAAGAGCAAGCCATGCCCACTCTCATCACTTGATGATTTTTTCTCACTTGCTCCATGGATCATGGTTCATGCTTCATCTTCTCCTTCTCCTTCTTCTTCTTGCTCCCATATTTGAGTAAAATTCTAGAGAGAAATTTAGAAGAGTGTTCCTATATTACCGACCATCCAAATCTAGCAATTTTGGGTCGTCGGTTTGAGCCTCCTCCGCGTTCTCTTGGATGGATTGTCTTCGGCAAGGGTGGTCAATTCTCGAGCGCGATCCCGGCAACTATGAGCTTGGAAGGGTCTTCCACAATTAGATGGACACGCGACAAAAGTTGTATTTCTCAACCTCATGCACTTCTAGATTAGCTAGTTTAGGTATATGGTTCGAATCCTAGGTATTTCGAGACTCCGGTGCTCGCAAGAATTTTCGTTTTCGCTTCCGTCTCGGCCGCGGCCTCTGCAGCACAGGCGCTGGATCCCAACATGGTATCAGAGCATACATAAACCTTTACTAGCTAGTTTGCACAAATTTAAAGTCTCGATCGATGGATTTTTCCGGATCGCATTTTCAGTTTTCATGCTTGCTGTCCGATTTTGAAAATTGTTCAAAAAATCATTTAGATTGTTTTAAAAATATATGCAGGCAAAATTAGTGGCCAGAAAATTTTTTGAGCCCATGGCGCCAAAATTGTGCCGCGGAACCGCCACGAAACATGCCATTTTGCGGCGGTTCCGCGGCCTTATTTTGGCTGTTGGGTCCCGAATTTTTTCTGGTGCTCTATGGTTTGGAAATGTGATTTTTGGGATGTATGATTTTGGCCCAGAATTTTTTGAGTACTTGTTTATACTTGGAGCCAATGAGGAGGTTTAGTCGATCAAAATTTTGAATTCATGTGTATCAGTGCGTATGTTTATTTCTGCGACCATGAATATCATAAAGCGGTACAATCCGACTGGTTGCTATATGTATAATCAGACGGGTTTACGAACATGATATTTACGTTGATGTTCTGTGTTGCACTGATATTGTGGACGGATTGTCGTGATAGATAGCCTTGTGTGCCATATTAGATGTATAGTTCAGATTCATTTGTATATTGTTTATTGCAGGGCGAGCGTCCGATATGTGGACTGCCGTTTCTGCCAGTATATATATTCTTTTATTGGGGCACGACTGGGTTAAGGTCATTGTCACCATTGTATATATTTTTCTTTTCTGTACTAGGATTACCCCGAGGAGGAGTGCTCGAATATCCAGGTTCTAGAGGGCAACGGGCCCGCATCTCAAGGCGTTATGACCGGGGGGTCCTTTCTCTAGAATTGACGAGCTATTCACCGCACTCATAGGGGGTATAGGTTGACCCACAGAGGGGTGCTCAAGTTACCGGATTTCGTGAAATGCTGGATGGCCCATTCACTTTGTTGATTGGGGTTGCCTCACTTCGGGGATTGGCAGATAACTTGCCACACTCGTAGGGGTCTAGGATTTTCATTGCACTGGCTATCCATACGACCAGGGAATATCGCGTCTCATTTATGGCTCAAATAAAACGCGGGGCTCCTATATTATCCGCTGTTCCATATTGTTGTTCGCAAGCTTGTGATGGTTATTATCAGCATGCGATATATATATATATATATATATATATATATATATATATATATAATATTTAGTAGATACTTCTATATGTTTTACATCCGCGCCAGTCCAGCCCCCATTCTGCCGTTAGTTAAGTAACCTAACAGTGCATGACGGAGCCCCGTGGCGAATGCGGATAGCATATAAAAAACATGTTATTTTGGTTGTTTCTTTTGTGGTTTGGAAACATAAAATGATGGGAACGCATTATCGAAATAATGCAAGGAAAGATAAACCTAAATGATATTGTCGGAACCAATTTTAAAACTACTCGGTTTTCTTCAAAACTCACAGTCATATTCTTTTGCTTTGCATAGAGGTATTCGGTTAGGAATATCCCGCACCTCATTCTAAAAGGGAAGAGTCTTGATCCTTTCATAGGGAATTCGCTCTTAAGAAAAAGTTTATGTTACTAGTTTTAAAAAGCGGAGTTTAAGCCACTCCATTTCAAAGTCACTCGAGTTTCTTCAACGATATCAAGTTCATTATGTTAAAGGTTTTTCGCCAAAAATCAGCCGTAGCCTTCCGTCATTTCAGATAAGTACCTCATAGTATTCGTGCTATGTATGTTGGTCTCTATCAAGGCATAGTGTACGGTAACTACGTGATACTTGTCTGTAGCATGGATATGCGATTATCTAGGACAGCTGTATAGTCACGTTGGTCTCTATCAAGGGCTTGTACGGATGGTTTAAATCAATCTTGGATAATGACGGGTTGAACTTGACTGCCGACTTATGGCACGTTGGTCTCTATCAAGGCCATGAAGTCATTAGGGGCAAAAAGCATATCGGAAGTTTCAAACATACGGGAAACTTGCCAGGCATGTGCATACCTTCTGGAGTGTGGTGACTTGAGTAGATTCCGTCAGGTTATCACATGATGATAGTTGGATCCCGATTCCCACTGATGAGTATGTATAAATCCTTGGGAGATTTCTTCATTTCGCAATTAGCTAACATATTAGGTGTCTAGAAAGTGTTGACGAGGTTATGCCTCTGCGGAAACGAGGTTATTAATTGGGTCCGTGCGAAAGCACGAGTGATCGCCGTCGAAGTACCAACACTGGCCTGGCTGAACGGTTAGCGAACTTGTAAAGTGTAAATGATCCCAACTAGTTCTCCTTTTAGGGTTTGAAGGATAATTCGAGGAAACAGTGGGAGCCATCCTGATCTGATAAAGTGATAACCAATCTGTTCTTGATAGAGTGCACGCTGAGTGTTTCTTTTCTCTTTTTCTAGTACAACGACCCATGACTTACCTTAAAACTCATGAACCAATTTGACCGAACCTTCTTACACCCTTTAGTTTTGGCTTGTCTTGATTCGTGACAAAGTCGTATATATCCCTGCTATTCCTGCTTTACCCTTTGCATTTCTTCAGAACACGTCATATCACTACGATGATCTATATTACTTAGAATGGCCATCGTATAGTTACATACGAACTCGAAGAAGTTACTTCAGTCGAGAATGGCCATAGGTTCTGAAGAAATTGAATAGGATTATTCGGTTGTCTCTTCCCTTTACCTTTTCTCAGGTTGCGAAAGCTCCTTGATTAGGAGAGTACACCTGTTACGCTTATTGGATAGTCTTCTTCCAAACCTTAGGTTGGTGCCGAAAGGTAGGGAAGAAAGAAAACCAGTTAGCGCAGGGATAATGTGCAGAAGGTAAGAAGTAGAGACATATAAAGGGATTGAAGTGAGGGCAAAGAAAATTGCGACTATTGTCATGAATCTGGATAATTGAAAAGGCGTTACTTGGAATACCTGACCATCCCCTATGAAACATTTCTATGTTTCAGTTTTTCTGTGTACATGTAATAGAGAACTGTTTTCGCAATCAATTTTGACTCCATGGTATGTATTTACCAGTTTTTGATCTCACATCTGTACGGTATTACAGATGATGAGTAGAAGCAGAATATTGGGAAATGGGCAATTTGATCCTCAATATCAGAATTCGTTGTAATTGGGATATTGAATTAAATCGCCTGGTTTCTGCCTGACGGCAAATATTTGGTATCGAATAACCGTTGTTATGCACCAAACTTTAAAATGAAATATCTGTACCTTTATTTTTATAAAGTTATATATACATTTTGAAAATTGTGTTGTAAACATTTACCTTTATCAGTTAAGAATAGGGTAAGGTCCATTGAATAACGGTGTAAGACATTTTTAACCAAGTTACAGTTTTCAGTTTACAAAACACAAAATTAGAGTTGGTATACTTTCGGGACTTAGACATGAAAATGCATGTTGTCCAGTGTCCTTCGAGACAAGGGGTTGATACTCTTACTTCATTCAGGATTACCTATGAGTTCTCTGGTTTTAGACACGCATTCGTATTAATGCAATGTCTAAAGATTTTGAGAAGTTTTAGGTATAAGAATAAAGTAGAGAACCATACGTTGGAAGTGTGGGGATTCTTCGAGGTGATCGAAGATGTAGATACTTATACTAGGTATTCCATCATAGTAATATCGAGAACTTGATTCTTTTACAGGTTACTTATCCGTGGACGTGCTCCATGATAAGTAATGCTGTATTGGCCCTTTTCCATTAGGTAATATGCACTGGAAACAGCTGCATGACTTTTGAATCTGGCTCCACCTAAATTAGTGCCTTGATTCTATATGGATATAGAATGGTTACATATTTTTAGGTTGTTAAGATATAGAGTTATCTGGTTTCCGTTTAAAAACAGATTCCGGACAAACTCGAGGCACACTTCGGTAATGGCGGTTTGTGGATTATCCCAAGCATTCGCTAGGATATTGTTTCTACCATTTTCAAAGATCAATAGTTACATTGTTCTTGACTCGCCACCATTTTATAAAAGGACCTTTTTGCAAAAGAAACTAGTGGGAGTGTTGGGGTCAAAATTTGCACCCCGGTTGACCAAGTCAAAGTCAAGGTCAACTCCAAACCAGGTGGGCCCAAGCCCAGGTCAAGCGGGCCCATGCCCAAGTCGAGCCCGCAGCTAGTCTCTCCATGTCTACATAAAAATCATGTAACAAATAATTTTGATGTAATTTTTTGTGTGCATGAATGTAAGCAAAATGGGCATAAAACCAAATTTTTGTAAAGCCCATGGCTTATGTGCAAAAAGAAAGAGCACATGAGGTATGGGATGGGCAAAATGCCATTTTGTAAAGCCCAAGGGGCTATATGTAAATGTGTAACCCTATATAAGGCAACATGATGATAAATAAAACAGACACTTTTTCATTCTCAAAAATTAGGGCCTGTATCTCTTTCTCCTTCCTCAAGGTTCTAAAGCCTTCTTCTTTCTTTTGATTTAAATCAAGAGTTTGACCCTTCCTTTTCCAAAACTAAATAGTTTTTCGTCACAAAACCCACAAAGGGGAGCTTGGATTTTCCATTATATCTCAAAAAGGGGAGATTTTTAAATCTCGCACCCTTTCTCCATGATCCGGCCAAACGACGGGAAGAAGAAGGAGACCCATCTCCAGAAACCCCACTTTGGGGAAGATCCAGGGCTCAAGGGGAGAAGCCCCTTCATCAGCTTCAAAATATCCTAGGAGTTTAACTCCTCACACACACACACACACGCACGCACGCAAAATAATAAGTGTTCCTTTCTGGGAGTACAACTCCTATTACAGGGACCGAGTCCCTTTTGCCTCCCGAGCCCCCAAATGCCTGACACGTGGGGAGCTAGCGCTCTTGCGCTCAAAGCGCTAGCGCCCACATTCTTAGCACGTGAGGTGCTAGTGCCCTGACGCTCAAAGCGCTAGCGCCCGAGCACCCACGTGCCTGGCATGTGAGGCGCTAGCGCTCAAAGCGCTAGTGCCCGAGCGCTTTCTCCCATGCATCCTTTGGATACCCTTTTCCCTTACACACACACACGCACACTCCACGACACTGTCCCTGTTAGAAAAAAATTTCTAATGGGGCGCTGCCCCGTACCCCGCAAGGGGGCTGCTCGCCCCCTTGACCCCCAGCCCACTATCCGGGTAGCGGGAGCCCCGTGAAAACTCTGCGGGGCCCCCGATATATCCAAAACCCCTTCAAAACACAACACTGCACATTGAGTTCACATGACCAGTTTAACCCGTCAATCGGAGGTTCTCTCGCTCCAAATGCGAGAGGCAATTAACGGCAGCTTAGTCCACGGCTGTCGGAGATTCGGATCCCCACAATCAATAAACCCCCGCCTACCCTAAGCAGGGGGAATCTGTAATACGTCTGACAAGCGCACGCGCATTCCCATCTCAATGGGGTGACGAAAAACACCCTACAGGGAGTATGGTAGAATTGGAAGTAATTCCAGGACCACAAATGGTTACCGAAAATTTAGTAGAACCTAACGATTCAATTGGACTTGAAAAACCATTAGCCACTCCGAAGATTTTAGTAGGTGACCTCAGACACCCGAGAGACACTTCGGTTTTCTCATAGAAGGTGATAGGGAGGTCGGTATCATGGTGATGATGACCCTACTAGTTATCGTAGGTCATAGGAAGTGGTAACTTCCAGATGACCAGATGCTTCATATTCAAGATGGACTCTACACACTTCGGCAAATTATAGATTTTAAATTTTGCTGGGTGCTCTTAAACGGGGTAAAACCCATTAGGAGTAGGTAGATCTTTCGAGATCTGTGCAGGTGGAAAGGTGCTGACCTAATAAGGCTAGACTTATTGTAAAGGGTTTTCATCAAATTCCCATTGTGGATTGTGATGTAAGTTTTACTTCAGTGTCTATACCGAAGTCCATATGGATATGACTTGACACTGCTATTCCCCCTACTTGTTATCAACTGGTCATAGGAAGTGGTAACTTCCAGGTGACCAGGTATTTCATACTAAAGATGGACTCTACGCACTTCAGCAAATCATGAATTTTGGAGTTTGCTGGGTGCTCCTGAAAGGGTAAAAACCATTATGAGCAAGTAGATCTTTCGAGATCTGTGCAGGTGGAAAAGTGCTAACCTAATAACGCTGGATTTGTTATAAAGAGTTTTCATCAAATACCCGTTGTGGATTGTGATGTGACTTTTACTTCAATGTATAAGCTGAAGTTCATATGGATATGTTTTGGTGCTGATGCAGTTCATGGCTATGATATCTGACAGGTGTGTGTGATTATAACGTCTTTCTAAATAGGATTTTGGAAATACACGTGTATATGACTCTGCCAGAGGGTTATCGTAGTCAGTGGGGGCAGCGGAAGGTGTGTAAGTTGCTTATGTCTATTCGTAGACTAAAGCAAAGATAGCGGAGACGGGTCATCTGTTTTTGATGTGATAGTCAAAGTGGTTGATTTCATCAAAATAAAAGATGAACCTAATAAGAAGGATGTAGGGAGTACTGTCCTAGTTTTGGATGATATACTCCAGATAGGAAGTGATGTTCCTATACTACAATCGTTCAGATTTTGGTTGTCACACAGTGTTTTCTCCATGTTGGATATGGATAGTATATCAGGAATTCTGGTGACTAGATCTATGGTTTTAGATCTAGATTTTGAAAGTTCCCAATCAGGTACTTAGATAGCATTCTAAAAGTATTTTAAAATGGATGACTCCTGGCGTGGTGTATCCGCAAGTGATGGAGTCACCCTCTCTAAATAGGATGTCTTCTGGACTAATGAGGAGGGGACTGGCATGAATGACACATCTTTTGCTTAGGCAATTGAGTCAATCATGCAAAGTCTTGTACAACGCCAGATATTGCTTTTGCACTAGTTGCAACAAGCATATATTAATCCAATCCTTGAGAAACAAAGGGAAGCAGTAAAGAACATAAGAGGATGTTCTTGTTATAGGATAATGGTAGCCTCCTTTGGGACGCGACTATCAGTTCAGGCTTCCAAGGTGACTACTGTTGGATATATGTATGCCCTAGAGGCCATTATGTGATCGTTGATGTATCTATACATGTATATATATTCAGTTTGCATTCTTGCTCGACATGATAGTATGCTATCTGGTTCTTCTTTATCTGACATGTTGATTTGATCATACTTTTATTCATTCATACATGCTGATAAAGCCCTAAGGATATCGGCTTGACTACTCTGATTATGATGGAGATCATACTAGTGGGACATCTGTAGTCTATAAGCGTATCCTGAAATGTCCCTAGTCGGAGGTGTATCGAGACGGGGCATCGATATACCAGAGTAGACTAGCGTATATGATACTAGACCCATGTGATGGGCGATGGATGTTCCCACATTCATTGATGTTTGACATCAAGATCATATACGGATGCTCAGTGCTGACTGGGTACACTGGACGGACTCACCGAGAACTCCTATATGGAATTATATCTATCGTCGGATAGCAGTTCTCAGGTGACACTGGTACAGGTTAGTCTGTAGACCCGAGACCGTCATGGAGTCTTGTGTGTTCTCCCACTGTACTTTGATTGCCACCCTACCACGGCTCTACTGAGTCGTGCAAACAGGTGGTCGTTGGGTACAGTCCCGAGACACACGAAGGCAATGAGCGATAGGAGGGGTTTCGTCTCTCCCGGTATTGGGAGTTGATGCTGTGCTGTGCTCGACTGGTTATAACAGCAAGTCCCTGGCCAGGGCTGCTGAGATTTGCTGATAAGTGTTATCAGTAGTTTCTCGATCTGTTATAGACCATTCACCGACACGACTTATTGAGTTATTGGGGTCGACGTGACCATCCCTAGGCTCGATATGCAGCATATCTGATGAAGAGACCGGACTGTACGGTAGTGTTGCCGGATGGCTCGACGGGAGTTGTAACAGGTTCGCTTGTTTTCTTCTAATCGCTCAATACCCGGGTGGCCGTTACATTTAGCTGACCGCTTGCGGCTTGGGGGTGCTTGATATGATCATCACCCACTGCCGGCGTATTGACGAGTCTTAGAGTCCCACATAGGAGTTACCTAGTCCAGGCGAAAAGTTGTGGTGCGCATATGCGATATGCGCTTGGACCCGATTAAAATGCGTGTATGGGATACCGTATATTAATTGGGCGGCTTGCTAATGGTCGGGTCATATGTGATATGACCGGATTGGTGAATCAAGTGTTGATTCATTATTAGTTTCTCACTACAAATCCTATGTTGCTTATTTTGGATGTATGCATGCATGTATGCATTCATTCTTGTTCATGCACATGTTGATGTGCAAGCACACATGCATACATACATCAAATTCTATCATGGTTGTTTATACAATGGGAATGGTGGATGTATAAGAATTACACCATGGTTGTATTTGGATGATTATTGGATTTAAATTAAAGCAAAAGAATATGAAAAATGGGTTAAATCACTTAAGAATTTCTACACTCTTCTAACTCAACCATGCTCACCTAACATTTAACCCATAGTTTATTTTCTTATCATACTTTTAATTTAAAATAAAATGATATCTATATATCTAACCATGGTTGGTTAAGAGAGAGGAAAATATATATAGCTATTTTTCTTTTCTCTTTCACAAGATAATTCATTCTCTTCTTCTAAAATCCACCATCTTCATCAACCTCCATGCTTTTGCTCTCTAGTTCATACAAGAGAGTGAATCACTCATAAAAATAGGATTTTGAAGTGAGATCCATAGCCACAACATCATTCTAATCAAGTTTAGCCAACTTGATTATAGTGTTCTCTTTGTTTTTCAAAGTTGCTAGCTTGGACGGGAAAACTCCGGGTGGATCGTCGTGGACGTGGGAGGAGTACAAGCGGACCTTCATCCAACACCCAAAGAGCCTAAGGAGTGAAGCAAAAACGGGAACTACAAAGGTTGTAGCCTTCAAACCCTAATCTTTACTTGCTTAAAGTTTAGTAACCCTAATTTCTAGGATCGATCCACTTGCATGTTAGTTTAGCACCTTAAAAATTAAAACTTTGGGTCATGTGATGCTTCAAAACTCTTCATAGGGTGCTATACTAACCTTACATTGGTATCAGAGCCGACCTAGAACATTAGGCGACCTTTTTGCGAAGTGAAAAGTCCGATCGAAAGAAAATACGACTTTTATGGAATGCTCTCTGGAAATTTTTTAAAAACTGACTTTTTTCAGAATTAAAAATTCTCAAAAAATAGAGCAGGTAAAAATAAGACAATCTGGAGAATTCGTACCCATGAACAGTACTTTTGGCCGCGGAAGCGCGGCATAAGCAAGCTTAGGCCGCGCATCCGCGGCCATATAAGGGGATCTTTGACCAATTTTTGCACAGTGTTTTTCTTTACCTGCTATAGTATATTTTGAGTATGTTTAATCTGAATCTGCTGTTGAAAAATTCTGGAGATGTTTTTGGACTCGTGGTTTCGATCGGAATTTTCATTTCGATTTCTTTTCCGGGTAAACTAGAAAGTATTGAAGTGTTTGAACAAATATCATTTACTCACTATTCACGGGGTTTAAATAGTTTGGAGATGCGTGCAAGTCTTTTTGCGGTGGTCCCTCTAGAAGACAACAAACCTTAACTCGATTATGTGACCGTCTCGAACTGCCCTTTGAACCCTAGGGTTTGGGGCAGTACGGCGTGCCACATGTGAGGCGTTGGCTTGACCTTTCTACGGCTGGACCGCCGCTACTGTGCCACACTCCGGATCTTTTGAACCCTGCTCAAGTGTTGAGCTTTAGTGAATCTTGGGTGCTTGAATGTTCGTTCGAAAACTTTAATACTGTCTGTTTGTCTGGAATATGATACAATATGTGGAATTCATATAGTTAAGGCATGAAATACGAAATATGTGATATTTCGCATTTATGATGTCTAAAGAGAATCTGGATTCCAAATATTGTAGTTTTACATTTTCTTTTCTGTGACCGTAAGTGTAGTATGTATGATATCGCCGGTTTCGTTGCTATACATCAACGACAATCGGGGTACGCATACTTACTTATGTTGATGATATGTGATATTATGTGTTGCTGAGATATGATGTGCAGGATTGTCGCGATCGAATAGCCGGGGGGTTTTGTGAGATGAGAGCTTTATATTTTCATTCATGTAAATTCAAATGTAATGTAATATTCTTTTATTTGGGGCACTTCCAGGTTGCGGTTGTGTCACCAGTGTTGTATATTATTTACTTTTGCGCATTAGGATGGACCCAAGGAGGGGAGCACAGGTGACCGGGTTCTGGGGTTCAGTGGGAGGCCATCTCGAGGAGTCGAGACCGGGTCTCCTAAACTCCAGGATTGGTAGGGTCACTTGCCGCTCTCGTAGGGGTCCAGGGTGTGGGCTTGGCTATTCATCGCGACTGTGGAATCCGTATTTTCTATTCTGGCTAAATACTAAATACGGACGTCCTAGTATATCCCACGTTATATCTATATTTCTGCTGCCTGTGTTCTGTGATATCTGAGACGAATGACCTATTATATATATGATATATAGTAGACGTTGCTTATGTTTTACACCCGCGCTAGTCCCGTCCCGGTATGCCGTTAGTTAAGTAACCTAACGGTGCATAACGGAACATTGCGGCGAATGCGGATGGCATAAGCGTACGTGTTATTTTCGTTTCTTTTCTGTGATTGGCTTTAGGACTTAAATGATGGGATTACATTAATGTGATTAATGTAAAGAAAATAAACCTAAAAAGATGTTGTAGAATCGGATTTAAAAACTACTCGGCTATTTATGAAAAAGCTACATTTCAAAACTGCGGAGCTTAAGCCACTCCTTTTGAAAAACTGTTTGATTCTACAACGATATCAAGTTCAAAGCGTTAAAGATTTTCTTAAAAATCATTCGCAACCCTCCGTCATTTTAGGAAGTAGAGTACTTAGTATTCGTGCTACGTTTGTTGACTTTAGTTAAGGCGTAGTGTACGGTAGCTAAGTGATGTCTTCCTACACTGCATATGATGCGGATTAATTAGGACATTCATGCGACTTTGTTGACCATAGTTAAGGGTCATATGGGTGGGTCTAATTGATCAAGAAATGACGGGTAGAACTTGACTGGTACTTATGATTTGTTGACCATAGTTAAGGTCATAAGTACTAGGGGTAAAAATTACATCGGGAATTTCAAGTGTTGAAATTTGCAATGAGATTGCATACCTTCCATGTGATGGTTGGATCCCGATCCCACTGTGGGCAATAGTTGCTCCTAAGAGAGTTTTACAGTTTACAATTAGCTAACTCATTAGGTGTCTAGAAAGGTGTTAACGGGGCTCCGCCTCTCGGAAAACGAGGTTTACTCTAATTAGGTCAGTGCGAAAGCACGGGGAACCTCCCTCAAAGTACCGACACTGGCCTGGCTGAACGGTTAGCGAAGTTGTAGACTGTAATTAATCCTGGCTAGTTTTTCTTTTTAAGGTTTGAAAGAAAAACTTGATAAAAAGCAGTGGGAAATATCGATTAGACAAGATAATAAACCAATCTAATCTATGCAAGAGCTTTCGCTGAGTGTATTCTTTTCTCTCTCTTAATGGCAGATACCAATGACTAGACTTAAGCTTCTACTAGATAAAAACAAACTGAATGGGACCAACTATAAAGACTGGCTAAGGAATCTGAAAATCGCCTTGACTTATGATAAAGTATCATATGTCCTCACGGCTTCAGCCCTGCCCGTCCCAGGCCCAAAATCCTCAGTTGCGGACATTGAAGTCCGCAAGACATGGGACGCTGACTGTGCCACGGCCACATGCCTCGCGCTTGCATCGATGGATAACACACATCAAAAGCAGCACGAGGACATAGACATTCACGAGATACTGCTCCATACAAAGGAGTTGTATGGGGAGCAATCCCGCGTATTACGATACGAAGCATCAAAGAAACTGTTTCAGATGCGAATGGCCCCTGGCACACCAGTAGGAGGCCATATGTTGAAGATGATAGCTCTTATAGAAGAGCTTGAGGACCTTGGATAGACAATGGAAAATGAACAATATATAGATATTATTCTGCAGTCCCTCCCCTCCACCTTTGCTCAGTTCATAGTGAACTTCAACATGCATGGCATGGAGAAGGACCTCCCTGAACTCCTTAATATGTTAAGGAGTGCAGAGAGCACCATGAAGTCAGCAAAGACTCCCGTTATGACCATTGGACAGTCTTCTTCTTCTCGCCCAAAAGCTAAGGCCAAGGGAAAGAAAAAGAAGAAACCCACTAATCCTAAGGGCGGAGTCAAAAAGGTGAAAGGAAAGGGAAAATCCACGGCTGGAGACCCAGGGAAAGGCGAGTGTTTTCATTGCCACAAGACAGGACATTGGAAGCGCAACTGCACGGAGTACCTAAGTCTCAAGAAGAAACATGGTGATGCTTCTGCTTCAGGTGCGTTTGTGACTGAAAACTGTTTTTCTATAAACTCTTCTTCCTGGGTATTGGATACCGGTTCAGGTTCTCACATTTGCAATTCTATGTAGGGGCTGAGAAATAGCAAGGTTTTGAGGACAGGTGACCATACTCTCCGCGTTGGAAATGGTTCCAATGTACATACAGTCGCAGTGGGAGAGTATCACTTGGGGTTGCCATCTGGATGTATTTTGATTTTGAATCCATGTTATTTTGTACCAAGTATGCTATGTAATATAATATCCGTATCTTTGTTGGACAATGAAGGATATAATTTTGTGTTGCAGAACAATGTTATGAACATTCACCTAAATCAAATGTTGGTTGGGTATGGTACGCTTAATAACGGAATATATGTCCTAAATCAACACACATTTTTCAGTGTACAACACACTAATAAAAGAAAAATTTCAGAATTAAATGAAGCTTTTCTTTGGCACTGTAGACTTGGTCATATTAACGAAACAAGACTAAACAAGTTACATAAAGATGGCTATTTAAACTCTTTTGAATATATAAATCTTATGCGACTTGTCAGTCTTGTATCAAGGGTAAAATGACCAAAACTCCGTTTACCGGACACGGAGAAAGAGCTACTCAGCTCCTTGGCCTCATACATAGTGATGTATGTGGGCCAATGTCTACACAGGCTAGAGGCGGTTTTTCATACTTCATTACATTCACCGATGATTTCTCAAGATTCGGTCATGTATTTTTATTAAAGCACAAGTCCGAAGCTTTCGAGAAATTCATTGAATATAAACAAGAAGTAGAAAAACAAACCGGCTTGAGTATTAAGATGCTTCGATCAGATCGAGGTGGTGAGTATCTCAGTACAGAATTTGCAAACTTCCTAAAAGAGAATGGGATTCTCTCTCAGTTCACTCCTCCTTACACACCACAGCACAACGGTGTGTCAGAACGACGGAATAGGACCCTATTAGATATGGTCCGGTCCATGATGAGTGACGCTGAGTTACCAGTCTCGTTTTGGAGGCATGCATTGGAGACTGCAGCGTTTCTGCTAAACAGGGTTCCAACCAAAGCCGTATCTACCACGCCATATGAGATATGGAATGGGAAGAGACCATCTCTTAAAAGAATTAAGATTTGGGGTTGCCCGGCCTATGTTAAAAAGCAGAATCCGGACAAACTCGAGACACGGTCAGTCATGTGTAACTTTGTGGGATATCCAAAGAATTCTTATGGGTATCTGTTCTACCACAAAGAGGAACAAAAAGTGTTTGTTTCTCAGTATGCCACATTCTTGGAAAAAGAGTTTTTCACAGATAGAGATGATGGCAAGGTGGTAGATCTAGAAGAGGTTCTGGAGACACAAACTACAAATGACGATTTGGTTGAACCGGCTGTTGCAACAGAAACTGAAGAACCTCGGCCACTCCGTAGGTCTGGTAGGACTTCTCGCCCACCGGAGAGGTACTACGGTTTCCTCATTGATGGTGACAGAGAAGACTGTATCATGGAAGATGATGATCCTACCAGTTTTCAGCAAGCTATCACGAGTGGTGACTCTATGAAGTGGCTGGATGCCATGAGATCCGAAATGGAGTCTATGTACACCAACAAAGTATGGACTTTGGACGTTGTACCCCCTGGGGTAAAACCTGTAAGGTGCAAATGGATCTTTAAAAGAAAGATTGGTGTGGATGGGCAGGTAGAGACCTATAAGGCAAGACTTGTGGCGAAAGGTTTTCGTCAAAGACCAGGTTTGGACTATGACGAAACTTTTTCGCCCGTAGCCATGCTTAAATCTATTCGGATCCTACTTCCTATTGCTGCTCACTACGACTATGAAATCTGGCAGATGGACGTTAAAACAGCATTTCTAAATGGAGATTTAGAAGAATGTGTTTATATGGATCAGCCAGAGGGCTTCATTGACAGTGGGAGCAGCGAGAAAGCATGTAGATTGCTTAAATCCATATATGGGTTAAAGCAGGCATCTCGGAGTTGGAACATCTGTTTCGATGATGTTATCAAAGAGTTTGATTTCATCAAAAATCCAGATGAACCTTGTGTTTATAGGAAGGCTGTAGGAAGAGCTGTCACATTCCTCGTATTGTACGTGGATGACATTCTTCTGATAGGAAATGATATTCCTATGCTACAGTCGGTCAAATCATTCTTATCACTGAGGTTCTCCATGAAGGACCTGGGTGATGCCACATACATCCTGGGCATAAGGATCTATAGAGATAGATCCAAAAAGTTATTGGGATTGTCCCAAACCAGGTACATCAACACCATCCTAAAAAGGTTTAGTATGGAAGACTCCAAGCGGGGTGCCTTACCCGCTTGCCATGGAGTCACTCTCTCCAAGGATTCTTGTCCAAAGACCGATGAAGAGAGAGCTCGCATGAGCATTATACCTTATGCTTCGGCAGTAGGGTCTATAATGTATGCGATGTTATGTACACGCCCAGATGTAGCTTATGCACTTAGTGTTGTAAGCAGGTATCAATCCAACCCAGGGGAGAACCACTGGACAGCTGTGAAGAACATTCTTAAGTACTTACGAAGGACTAAAGAATTGTTCTTGGTGTATGGTAATAAAGATCTCCAAATGGAGGCCTTTACCGATTCGAGCTTCCAGAGCGATAAGGATGACAGCAAATCTATCTCAGGGTTTGTATTTACCCTCAATGGAGGGGCGGTAAGTTGGAAGAGTTCCAAACAGGATACCGTTGCAGACTCAACGATGGAGGCTGAGTACATTGCTGCAAATGATGCCGCCAAGGAAGCCGTCTGGATGAAGAAGTTCGTCTCGGAGCTAGGAGTAGTTCCAACCATTATTGATCCAATACCTTTGTATTGTGACAATAATGGGGCGATGGCGTTAGCCAAGGAGCCCAGATCCCATCAGCGGTCCAGACACATCCTGAGGCGCTTTCATTTGATCCGGGAGATTGTAGATCGCCGCGAGATCGAGATTAAGAGAGTTGACACAAAGAACAACGCCGCGGATCCACTCACCAAGGCCCTCCCTCATCCACAGCATGAGCGACTTTTTGAGATGTTGGGTATGAGATACGCCAATAACTGGCCTTAGTGCAAGTGGGAGATTGTTGGATATATGTATGCCCTAGAGGCCATTATGTGATAGTTGATGTATCTATACATGTATATATATTCAGTTTGCATTCTTGCTCGACATGATAGTATGCTATCTGGTTCTTCTTTATCTGACATGTTGATTTGATCATGCTTTTATTCATTCATACATGCTGATAAAGCCCTAAGGATATCGGCTTGACTACTCTGATTATGATGGAGATCATACTAGTGGGACATCTGTAGTCTATAAGCGTATCCTGAAATGTCCCTAGTCGGAGGTGTATCGAGACGGGGCATCGATATACCAGAGTAGACTAGCGTATATGATACTATACCCATGTGATGGGCGATGGATGTTCCCACATTCATTGATGTTTGACATCAAGATCATATACGGGTGCTCAGTGCTGACTGGGTACACTGGACGGACTCACCGAGAACTCCTATATGGAATTATATCTATCGTCGGATAGCAGTTCTCAGGTGACACTGGTACAGGTTAGTCTGTAGACCCGAGACCGTCATGGAGTCTTGTGTGTTCTCCCACTGTACTTTGATTGCCACCCTACCATGGCTCTACTGAGTCGTGCAAACAGGTGGCCGTTGGGTACAGTCCCGAGACACACGAAGGCAATGAGCGATAGGAGGGGTTTCGTCTCTCCCGGTATTGGGAGTTGATGCTGTGCTGTGCTCGACTGGTTATAACAGCAAGTCCCTGGCCAGGGCTGCTGAGATTTGCTGATAAGTGTTATCAGTAGTTTCTCGATCTGTTATAGACCATTCACCGACACGACTTATTGAGTTATTGGGGTCGACATGACCATCCCTAGGCTCGATATGCAGCATATCTGACGAAGAGACCGGACTGTACGGTAGTGTTGCCGGATGGCTCGACGGGAGTTGTAACAGGTTCGCTTGTTTTCTTCTAATCGCTCAATACCCGGGTGGCCGTTACGTTTAGCTGACCGTTTGCGGCTTGGGGGTGCTTGATATGATCATCACCCACTGCCGGCGTATTGACGAGTCTTAGAGTCCCACATAGGAGTTACCTAGTCCATGCGAAAAGTTGTGGTGCGCATATGCGATATGCGCTTGGACCCGATTAAAATGCGTGTATGGGATACCGTATATTAATTGGGCGGCTTGCTAATGGTCGGGTCATATGTGATATGACCGGATTGGTGAATCAAGTGTTGATTCATTATTAGTTTCTCACTACAAATCATATGTTGCTTATTTTGGATGTATGCATGCATGTATGCATTCATTCTTGTTCATGCACATGTTGATGTGCAAGCACACATGCATACATACATCAAATTCCATCATGGTTGTTTATACAATGGGAATGGTGGATGTATAAGAATTACACCATGGTTGTATTTGGATAATTATTGGATTTAAATTAAAGCAAAAGAAAATGAAAAATGGGTTAAATCACTTAAGAATTTCTACACTCTTCTAACTCAACCATGCTCACCTAACATTTAACCCATAGTTTATTTTCTTATCATGCTTTTAATTTAAAATAAAATGATATCTATATATCTAACCATGGTTGGTTAAGAGAGAGGAAAATATATATAGCTATTTTTCTTTTCTCTTTCACAAGATAATTCATTCTCTTCTTCTAAAATCCACCATCTTCATCAACCTCCATGCTTTTGCTCTCTAGTTCATACAAGAGAGTGAATCACTCATAAAAATAGGATTTTGAAGTGAGATCCATAGCCACAACATCATTCTAATCAAGTTTAGCCAACTTGATTAGAGTGTTCTCTTTGTTTTTCAAAGTTGCTAGCTTGGACGGGAAAACTCCGGGTGGATCGTCGTGGACGTGGGAGGAGTACAAGCGGACCTTCATCCAACACCCAAAGAGCCTAAGGAGTGAAGCAAAAACGGGAGCTACAAAGGTTGTAGCCTTCAAACCCTAATCTTTACTTGCTTAAAGTTTAGTAACCCTAATTTCTAGGATCGATCCACTTGCATGTTAGTTTAGCACCTTAAAAATTAAAACTTTGGGTCATGTGATGCTTCAAAACTCTTCATAGGGTGCTATACTAACCTTACAACTACAATGATAGAGATGCTGTCAGAGTTATGAGTTTACACTCTTCTGAGGATCAGTGTATTGGATAGTGTTACAATAAGGATACTGAGGTAATCATGATGCAGGATGCCGGTTATAACTCAACAGAGAATACAGCCCAAGAAGTTTGTTAGATAGGAGTTGTTCATTGATGAACTTGGTCCCATCAGGTATCCAGACAAATTCTTGAGGCGGGTTATCGCTCAGATTGCGAGACTGTTCTCCGCAAAGTTAAGATATAGAGAGATGAAGTTGAAACATTATAGCAGATCCACTCACTGAGGATATTTCTCGGACACGGATATTCCTCAGACGAGAATTGAGAAACTGATTAGTAGAGAAGTTGGGTATTTGATAGCACACGTTATGTGATTATGCGATGCCGCAATAATTAGCCTTAAGTGCAAATGGGAGATTGTTGGATATAGTGCCCTCAAGGCAATTATTGTAATTGCAGACACGCGATTATGATAATTGAGGGAGGACCTATACAGGTAGAACTATCTTACTCGAAATGATAGTATGCTATCTGGTTTGTCTTTATCATTGATATGTACATGTTTTACTTATTATTGCGTGTCGCTAAGACATAATGATGAAGCCCGTAAGATTCTTTCTTGACTAACAGCATTATGATGGCGATCATATATGTGAGAACTGGGTAGCCTATAAGCACATCCTTAAATGTCCCTAGTTGTGGGAGTATCGAGACTGGGTATCGATATTCCGTAGTAGACTAGTGTATACGTTTCGAGACCCCGACGAGATGCGGTGACCAGTCTCACAAGCCATTGGTGTTGTGTTCATATCAGAATATTGCATTTTGTACCGTCCATTCTTACGCTCGTTTGGTTATAGGCAGGTGCTTTTAATCAGTGTTTGCTACATATTTACAGGATACTGGTTCTCAGCTCTAAACAGTGAAATTCATAGAAAAGTACGTCAAATTCCGGATTACGGCCAACCACTGATAAAACACGGGTCTCCGCTCTCTATCCGTATGTTGCCACACACCAGTTTAAGGGACAAAATGGCAAATCGATGTCATTTTCGTGCACAAAGCACAATGGCAACACCAAATCCAAGAAATCTACGCGGAGCTCGAGGAAATCATGGCAATAGATCCACATCACATCACTTTTTGATCTACTGAAATTCTGAAAGAATTGTTAAGAGATTCTGAGAAAAATACTATACCACACTGAAGAGGACCACAATACAAGGATAACCACAAATTTTGATGGCCTAACTCCTCTAAATGGCCGCGGTTCCACGGCATAAGCAGGCTTAGGCCGTGGAACCGCGGCCATATGGGCTCTTCTCTCTGTCGTTTTCTGGGGGCAGTTTGGTACTTTCATATTGAGCCAGATTATTGCCCTAGGTTTCCAGTTCCCTGCCTATAAATACCCCAGAACTGAGCCAAACCAAGGTGTTAAGTTCTTTAGCCTCTTTTAGTGTAGTTTAGTCTTCTTCTTCATTCTTTCCTCCATGAAAATTGTAGTGAGAGCTTTTTGAGTGGATGATGAAATGAAGATGATGGTTTTTTGTATCATTCTTTTGTTTTAGCTTCCCCTTGAGATCCTTGCTTTCTCTTGATCTTTCAACCTCTTCATTGAGATTGAAAGTTTAAGGGTTTGTTATTGATTTCAAGGATTGTATCTTCTTATGGAATTAGTGCTTCATTTCACATGAGTTCTTTACCCTTCTCTTGATCTTGCAACCTCTTGATTGAGCTTGCAAGTTTAAGGGTTGGCTATTGATCCCATGCTTGTCTTGAGTTCTATGTTCTTGTAATTACTTTCTTGCTTATTTATTTCTTGCTTTTTATTACTTGCTTTACATTCATGCTTTAGCACTTAAATTCCATGCACTTACTTACTTGTAATCTTTTCTTTTTTTTTGCTCTTTTTGGTTCGTTTTTGTGAATGGTTGTAATTATCATTGTTAAGAATAAATACGGTATTGTAAGTTAATATTTCTTTGCTCATTTCCTTTTCCCGTTATTTTCCATTGAACTCCGCCCAAACGTTACGCAAGCACTCCGTTAGGCACCCTGCCCTACCAAGGTAACGGTGATTCCTAACCGCGACCGGTTGCGTTCGGTTTGGCCGGAGGCGAAAGCAAGAGATAAGAACGGAAGGACAAGGGTAAATAAGCCGGATTCCACGAATACCGTGCTTAAATCCCCCAGTCCACGTTGTTGCCGATTGCTCTAGCTTCAATTGGTCAAGACTCGGCTCAAAGGTTTTGAGTACGGATTTCTTTAGCTTACAATTTCGTATCTTTTTCTTAACAACTTTATACTTGCATATAACACATAGGTTAGAATCGAACAAACATATACACATTCTTTATTGACTCGTCTAAAACAAGAAAGGACATACAACCATCTCCCTGTGGATCGACCCGTGCTCAACCGGCTAGCTGCAAAACGACACCGTCCTGATCGCGGTAATAACTTTAGAACTTTGAACATCCGACACGCTTTTGGCGTACGATCATGTTGTGACATCTAAGATAGTATACAGGTGCTCACTAGAGATGAGTACACTGGACGGACTCGCCGAGAACTTCTAGATGGTATTATACCTATCGTCAGATAGAAGTTCTCAGGTGTCATGAGTATATGTTAGTATTTTGACCTGAAGTCGTCATTTTTCTCGTGTGAGTTCCCACTGTATTTTGATTACTATCCTACCACGGCTCAAAGGAGTCGTGAAAACAGGTTTTGGTTGGGTACAGTCCCGAGCCACATGGAGGCAGTGGTCGACTGTCAGGGATTCGTCTCTCCTAATATTAGGAGTTGATGTCGCGCTGTATTTGGTTGGCTATCACTAGAAATCCGTGGCCATGGTAGGGGAAATTTACTGATAGTTGATCAGCAGTATCTCAGTTGGTGATGCACTTGATTCAAACATGACTTATCGGGTTAGTAGGGGTCTGACGTTATCCACCCCTAGATCCAATATGCGATACTCTTTGACGAAGAGGCCGGATTGTTCGGAGATTATCACATTCAGGCTCAGTAGGGTAAGAACGCACTTGATTGTCAACCCCCTTTTTCGACAACTACCTGGGTATCCGTTATGTATAGCTAGTGCCGTTGACGTGCTTGTGGTTAAACACACTGCCAGTGTATTGTCGAGTCTTTAGAGTCCCACACAGAGGGGTTTTCCGGTTCACGCGACTAATGTAGGAGCCGTACGGTGGTACGTGCAGGGGGTCCGATTAAATACATGTACGCGATACACTGACTTTAATCGGACCGTTGATAATACTAGCCGGCTTAGGATTAATCCGGATTATTAAATCAGGTTTTGATTTAATAATTTATATATGTATTTCGATACATGTATTTTAGTATTATTTTTCATTATTTATTTTCTCTCTTTGGTGCTATCCGTATTTTTATATGGATACGCGTATATATAGCAATACATATACCAGGTGATGTATTATGTATTTATACGGGAATGCTTCTAGAAGAAAGACACCTCATATTTAATTTTCTATTTAGAAAATTAAAAAGGTAAATGAGGTGTAAAGTTGGAGACAATGAAGTATGGCTACAACATTGTAATGAGATATTCATTTGGGTGCACTATTCATGTATGGTTAATAAAGAGCAAGCCATGCCCACTCCCATCACTTGATGATTTTTTCCCACTAGCTCCATGGCTCATGGTTCATACTTCATCTTCTCCTTCTCCTTCTTCTTCTTGCTTCCATATTTGAGCAAAATTTTAGAGAGAAAAATTTAGTGGAGTATTCCTACATCACCGACCATCCAAACCTAGCAACTTTGGATCATCGGTTTGAGCCTCCTACGCGTTCTATCGGGTGGATCGTTTTCGGTAAGGATGGTCAATTCTCAAGCGCCATCCCGGCGACTACGAGCTTGGAGGGGTCTTCCACAATTGGGCGGACACGCGACAAAGGTTGTATTTCTCAATCTCTTGCATTTCTAGATTAGCTAGTTTAGGTATATGGTTCGAATGCTGGGTATTTCGGGACTCCAGTGCTCGTAAGAATTTTCGTTTTCGTTCCACCTCGGCCGCGGCTTCCACGGCGCGGGCGCCGGATCCCAACAGTACAGAGGATCCGTGCACATATATATGTTCTATTACATGTATCTTATATCTAGTATCTGCATATATTTTAAATATTACAAATTATAACATGATAATATATTTTAAATACTTAGCATGACCTGCATCATACCCCATACCCTATGGCTGCATCCTGGCATCGTGTTCTTATCCCGTTTAATGAAACAGACTCGTTTGGATCGCTACGTGCATTTACATGTATCCGTTCTTAGGGGTATGCATTTTTATTGACCGGATATCGTATTATGGTTTTGGTTGATACTTATATTATTCGTATTTTAAACCTAGATATTTAGACAGGATCCGGGTATTTTTCGGAGTATATTTGATAGTAGCTATAAATCCTAGAAAAAATATATTATAATATTATATATATATAAATTATATATACATATATATATATATATTAATTATATTTTTTTCTTAACTAAATACACCCTCTCTCTTTCCCTCTACGATATATATCTCTCTCCCTATGATATCTCTCTCTCTCTTTATACTATGTCTCCCTCTGTCTCCTCTCTCTCTCTATATATATATACTATTTATAACCTAATTATTATACATCACCTTCCCTTTCTCCTATTTCTCTTTCTTCCCTTTCCTGCCATCTTCGTGCGACGAACCCAGAAAGCCCACGCCCGAGCCTTAGACATCGCTACCACCCTTGCTCTCGTCCCTTCGTCGTCACCACCACTTCTTCATCCCTCTTTCCTCTCCCGAGCACTCCACGCCACCACCACAACCCCGACACCACAAACCCCTGCAACCAAGAACCCGAGCATCCTGACCAACTCAAGAATCCCTCTGCCTTCGCCGGAAAACTTCGCCGTCGCCACCACCCTCGTCTCACCGTCCTTATCACCACCATCACCACTACCTCCTCTCTTCTCCTTCATCCCCGACGAGAATCCAAGAACCCTAACACCTGCAAACCCGAACCTCATCAAAGCCTTTGCCATGCCCTCGTCGCCAGCGACTCGTCGTCGCCATCACCTTGACTTCACCCCGACCTCATTCCTCTTCCTCCACTCCTTTCTTCTCTCTCTTCTAACCTGTGAACATCTTGCACCCACACCCACAACCCACGGCCCCAACCCCAGCAACCTTACCTCGCCGGAAACCCACGACCTCGTCGTTATCACCCCTCCTTCTCCTCACCTCCCTGCAAACCCCTGACACCTGAAGCTAAACATATCCCTCCATCTCCTTCTTCTTTTTCTTTCTTTCTCTCTTTCTTTTCTTCTCTGTTCTCGGCCGTCGCCAGAATCATGCATGTCGCCAACGATCCGGACGATCCAGTCGTCGTATTCATCCAGCGTGGTCACGTCTTGGATTAGCCAGGTCCAGTCTTGTACGCACGTGTGTGCATCGCGACATTTACCAGACATCGAACGCGACGTATACCCGACATCGAACGCGACGTACGTACCCCCAACGTGAGATCCGATCAGGCAAGTTTATCTTGCTACAAGCTATATTACTATATTTATATCTATATGAATAAAAATAATACATGTATTTTAATTATGCATCACATGCTATAGTTTTACCGTTTTTCGATACCCATATGTATCCGTACTGACAATTGCATATCTAGTTGTATGCCGGAACCTCATTATATCATACTACTGTTCTATTAGTACAATGTACTTTCTAATGTGCATCATACGTAATCATGAACTTATAAAAGGTTATCATAGATTGATACATGCGCATCTGTGCATTAACCGTATTTCGATATTCGTTATAGTTTACATTGGATATCTAGTTGATGCATATACATCACTTGACAGGTTCACAACAAACTACTGACTTGTTACATGGATCTTGTTACTAATGCCAAAAATATTGACGTGTTGTCCCGACGGACGTAATCTGTTGTCTGCATAGAAAAAAACCTGTACTTACTTGATCCTGTGTTGGCATTAGATCTATCTTGGCAATACTTGACTTGAACACAACCCTGGGAGTAAAGGGAAAATCAAGAATGTATCCAAAGTGTAACTCAAAAGGCTATTATTATATATTTTCCATTTATCCGGGGGTTACGAAATAATCCTGTTACCGTGGTCCTGTGGGGAATGGACGGGGTATAGACTGATGGGTTACGATGATGATTACATTAATTGATTTCGAAGACTTTAGATTAGATAACCTAGAATCCCAGTTTTAGGTTACACATCACATACACGCACCTCACTGTCTATATTCATGTTGTTGATTTATATTCATGTCTACATATCTTGTTACATCCTGGTTATTACTATTTTTTAATATTATGATGCACTGTTTTCTAGGTTTTGCATGGCCCAATTCTTCTATCTCTATCGCAGGCTGAACATGAGCACTTTAGCCATCAAGCCGAGCAGTGAGGAATTGAGTTTAGTGATGTTTAGTTTATTTATTTTTCCCGCAGCTTTTATTTCTTGATGTGAGCTCATATTGGGACGTATTTTCATATGTTGTTTATTGGTTTTAATTCGTTTCCGCTTATACATTTTTCTTGACTCTTTTATTGTGGCAAATGGACATGTACTAGATAGATTTTATATTTTACTGTTCTTGATATCCTATAGACAGCCGTAATGTGACTGTAGAGAGATGATCATATCCACAGGTAGCATGGTTGGCTCTTTCACGTGCCATAGTTTGCGCACTCCGGGAAGCGGGACGTGACAATTCTTATTCTCCTAACTATGAATTTTCTAATTATGAGATCTCTGCTGCTTCACAAAGTAATGTCCCCGAAGAAGTTCCTGCTCCTACCGTTCTTGAAGCAAGAATTTCTGCTCCTAAACATAAAAGAGCTAAAACTTCTAATGTTTGGAAACATTTTATAGTACAAACAGTTGCAGGTAAAGGCAAGCGGGTAGTTTGCACTTATTGCCAAGCAGATTTTACTTGTTTGCACTTCGGGTGGAACTACTTATCTAAAAAGACATTTAATCATATACGAAAAAGCTGATTCTTGGCAGACAACTCTAAGTATGTCGTCTAACTCTTTAACTAATTTTTCTTATTCGCAAGATACTAATAGAAGAGAACTTGCAAGATATGTCATACATGCTGAACAACCATTTAGTTTTGTAGAAAACGAAAAATGTGATAGATTGGTGAAAAAATACATATAATCTAACAAAGAATACCCAGAACAACAGTTAGAAGTGATGTTTTAAAAAAAATTCATGATGATAAAGCCAATCTGATTGATATTTTTGCAAATCTTAAGAGTAAAATTGCATTAATTTCTAATCTTTGGACTACAAAATGGGGTATGAGTTATATTTGTGCTACTGCACATTTCATTGATAATGATTAGTTTTTACATAAAAGAATTATTGGTTTTTCAAAAATGGAGTATCCACATAGTGAAAATAATATAAGTAATTGTATTTTGACTATCGTACTTGAATATAATATTCAAAATAAAATATTTTCTGTTAGTTTTGATAATACTACTAATAATAATTCTGCAATAGCAATTTTAAAAAATAATTTAAATTCCGTTTTGAATGGAGAATTATTTCATCAAAGATGTGCATACCATGTGTTAAATTTAATTGTGCATTATGGTCTTGCTATAATCGATCCTTATTTAGCGAAACTTAAAGATGTAATGATGTTTATTGAAACCTCTGGATCCCGAAAACAGATTTTTAAGAAAACTTGTACCCAATTAAATTTAAAATTTAGTTCTTTCAAATTCAACATTTCAATTAGATGGAATTCCATTTATGAGATATTGAAATGTGTTATAAAATATCGGGAGCTCATTACTTTATTTTATGAGGAACAAATGCCCAATAATAATTTGGAGAATTATGATTGGTTTGTTTGTGAATATGTTTTGAAATTTTTAGAAATATTTTACAATGCAACTAAATATTTATCTGGTGTTTATTATCCTACTACATGTTTAGCAATAGAACAGTTATTTTATGTTAGTAAGATTATTAATGAGCATGTAATTGATCCTGAAAGTGCATTTGCTGGAATGTTATATAACATGCTTACAAAATTGAATAAATATTGGCGAAAAGTTCCTGCATTGTTTTGTTTAGCATCTGTTTTTTATCCTAAACTTAAAAAAGATAATTTTTTATTAGATAGATACCATGAAAAGTTAGGTACTAATATAGGAGATTATAAAAATGTTTTAGATTTTTATTTACATGAATTGTATGCCATATATGATGCACAGTACAGTCAAAACAGAACATTTTCTTTATCTTACTCTTCACAGCAAACTTCCAAAAAAGAAATATTTCAGTTTTTACAGCAGAAAAAATAAAGAACAACCATTTCTATTTCTTGTACTTATAATGAGCTTACAATGTATTTGAAAACCAATTTTAGTAATTTTCTTACCGCGGATCAAATAGATAATATTGATATTTTGGATTGGTGGAAAACACATGGACACTTGTATCGTGTGTTTTCTGCCATTGCTCGTGATTTACTAACAATTCCGGTGTCCACAGTAGATTTGGAGTCTGCTTTTAGTGCAGATAACATAGTTCTGAACAACAAGAGAGTGAGGCTGTCGGATGACAGATTGGAGATCGCGGTGTGCCAAAAATATTAGTTCGATGCAGAAGCTAGACAACAGCACGTTAAGAGTATTGAAGATTCCGACACCGATGAAGAGTAAAGACTGATAGAAGCTAACTAGTTAGTTTTTTCATTGCATTGTATTTTTAATTTTTTGGCAATTGTATGAGAGATAATCTTTGTCAACTTATGTTCTCCCTCAAAATATTTTTTAATTAATAAAGTATCTAGTTCTTCTCAGGGACCTACACGAAATTCAGGATGAAAATTTTCCAAAATTTTTTAATAAAAATAAAAATTTATTTAAAATATTTTTTTCAAAAAAATCAAAATTTTTAAACGGGCCGGGCCGGGTTTGGGTAGAGGGGATTCAGGCCGGGCCTGGCGGGCTCCAGGCTTGGCCGGGCCAGCCCGGCCCGATAGACACCCTGAATCCTTTTTACATGTTTCCAATGCTTATATATGTTCATCGATAACCTTCTGAAAAAAAATCATCAAAGCCTTTACAGTTCTTCTCGAGCCTCTCTCTCATCCCTGCAATTGCGTCAACCCATCGCAAAGCCAGTACATAATCGCCCACAGAAAACCCACAAAGCATCTCCTCTGCTTCTTGAATCATCGCGATTGTCCTCCTTCACCCGTCTGTTTATCGTTGTACCTATTCCAAATTAGCAGAAGTTTTATTTAAAGGTAGATCAAATTGAGTCCAAGCATGATAGTCAGGTTGAAAAATTTACAAATTTCAATTTAATTAACCGTGAACATATTTAAAGTTGAAGTTGAAGATTATTACTTTTATACTTGTTTTTTTTTTTTATAGTAAACGGTATCGTAAAATCCATTAGTGAAAGCCTAATGAAATACAAAACTATGATTACAAGTACACAGAGAAAATTAATTACACAGAAATTGCAATAAAATCTCTAGGTTTGTTTAAACCGATAGCCAATATTTCTCTATAATTAAAAGAGGGTAACAATAAACGAAGAGAGAGAGAGAGAGAAATTAATGAGAGGTTTTTTGCTTTAAACTATTACCCCATGGTTGCCAAAAAGAGAAAAAAAAATGGTACACAGAATGATTTGGTCCACACTTAAGCATCTAATACACCCCATCCCACCACAGGATATGGATATAGACGGAAACAAATAATCCAAGCGGACTCTGTATCGATATCAGATTTTTAAGTAAATTAGATAGTAATTTTCATTACATGCATCCGCCAACAGCCACTGATTATTGATATGGAAACACCTAAATCTATATCCGGTATGAAAATTAATAATAATTGACTTTATTTGGCATACTTTCTCCAATATTCATTTCGTATTTATATCCATATCTATTTATATAACATGTAGACTATAATTTTCATATTTGATAACTATCCATATCCATATTCGAGTCTTTTTATCACTATCAAATACAGATTTGATAACACCTATATCTGATGTGTATCGGATTCGTTTACATCCTCCTGACCAATGCAAGTAAACAATGTTCCTAAAAGTTAGAAGATATCAAAAGCAGACGGCCAATGGAAAAACCAATGGAGGCACTTCGGGAGATGATACATGATGATGATGGAGGGACCCCTCCTCTCATTCACCTTTTTTTTGTCCGGTTTCATAAAAAAAACATGTGAGTTTTTTCCCCAAAAAAAACATGTGTAGCTTGTCTTGTACAGTATTTTCCTCTGCGGCTCCAACCTTTTTAATTGATGATTATAATCATCGATTTGTAAGTGGCTGCCTTTTTATTAGAAAAATGGGACATCCATTCCATTAATCGGTTTACCCATCCATGCATTTCATGCTTCTTCCCTTTTTTTTTTTTTGGATAAAGAGCATCCCGCCATCCATGCATTTTATGCTTCCACTAAAATAAAGGATAAATTGATAGATTTGTCAAATGGATGGGTTTAGCCACATGAGGACAGATAGCAGCAGGTAGCTAGTAAAACAAACATGAGTAAAAAAATTCGGAGTTAAATCGGTGCAAAATTTCATGCTCATCATCCGGAATAGTTGAAAAATGAACCTTGTTTAATAGTTCCATAGGCTAAAGATCTTCAGAGACCTCTAGAAAAAGAGGATCTTGTATCCTCCTAGCCCGAATCAACCGGTTCTATTCATTCCGAAACTAGTGATGGATTAGCTTACTCCCACATGGAAAAATCTTCTCTACAAAAGCTTGTAGAGAATGCTTATACTCGGTTTGTGATTTTTGAGGTCTAGGAAGCGTGATGAAATACTTACCTAACGTTGTTTTTGGATTTCTTGCCCTTTAAAGTCCATATTAATTATACAAAGAAAATCAATCATGCAAGAAATCTTTAACAATAAAAATATTTTCTTGACAGCACAATTGCAGAGAAATCTGCAGAAAATGGTAGTTTATTGGAGAAAGAGGAGGTTAGAGAAGAAATGAAACTTACTTACAATCTAGGCCTAAGATCTGTCTGAAAAATTTGATTGAGATTTTATTAGTCTCTAAATTTTAACCACAGGTATGCAGTCGTGCAATTGTAATACTTGAGAATCGATTCACAAGGAGGTGTTGAATCTTAATTAATTTTAAGACAAGTAATGAAATAATTGATGTTAAACTAAAAAATAAAGTGCAAGGAATTATGAAAGTCGGTTTAAATAATAAAACAAGCCTACGATGTCGAATTATATTTACTATCATGATTGGTTTATATGATTCTATTCTTTTCTAATTTGTATGTTTAAATTCATTACCTTCAATTATATAAAAGCATAGAATAATTTAGTTTCGCAATGAAATATCAATCAACGAAAGCATAAATCATATGTTTAGAAATCTATCCTATTAATCACACCACATCATCTAGCAAAGAATCAAAACATAATATTCTAATTACCCTAAAAATAATATAGTTTTACTCTTCTACAAACTAACTCACAAGTTATCAATTCATGAATTAGATGGTATTTGTTCCCCTCTGAAGGACGGCGCACAAGACCGCGATGGCCTGACGCTGAGATTCGGGGCAGATGCTATTTGGTTTTATCCGTCCACCTCTCCGAAGATGCCAAGTTGATTTATGGCACCGTGTATCGGAGGTTTAGACGGATGCGGCCGATGTAGCAGACTTCGTCAGATTCCCCCTCGCTTGAGGGTTTTTTTGATTGTAGGGACGCTCTTCCCTGCAGGCGCAAGCCCCTGCAGTTAATTACGCTACCGCATCGCGGTAACAACTTTCTCCTTCTCCAGAATCTCACTTCGTGTCGTGTGTGTTTGTTTTGTTTGTGGTTGCCCGTGGATTGTATACGGAGACTGAGTAATGCCGTCGTCCGTAGGACGTGGATTAGTCCAAATCCGTATTTACTTAGATTTGGGTTTGGTGATTTTAGTTTAAGGATGCCTTAGTCGCGTTGCGGCTAAGATCGACTTAAACGTTCGTCAAGGATACGTTAGTCCTGTTTGAGACTAAGATCAACTTAACGGGTTCGTTTAGATCCGACAAAAGAGCATTTGGGCTCTATTGTTCCAGTTTAGGGACATAGTGGTCCATTGCATGTATGGTCGTCGGGACCCGTCACCTCTCTGACGACGTTGAAGAATTACAACGACAAATGTCAGAGGAGTTCAGAGATGTACCCTTGAGCCAAAGTTGATTGGGGGAATTTATAGTCCAATTTGGGACTAAAGTCTGTTTGAAGGTTTAAGAATGCGTTAGCCATATTTGAGGCTAAGATCAACTTAAACGGTTGTTAAGGATACGTTAGTCCAGTTTGGGACTAAGATCGACTTAACGGGATCGTTTAGATCCGACAAAAGAGCATTTGGGCTCTATTGTGCCAGTTTAGGGACATGGTGGTCCAATACCAGTTTAAGGACATAGTGGTCCACCGTTAGTTTAAGGACGTTTCGGTCCGATATTAGTTTAGGGACGTTTCGGTCCGATATTAGTTTAGGGACGTCTCGGTCCAACATTAGTTTAAGGACGTTTCGGTCCACGAGTTTAAGGACCCCGCAGTCCGTATGGGTGTGTGGTCGTTGGGACTCGTCACCTCTTTGACGTCGTTGAGGAATTACAACGATGGATGTCAAAGGAGTTCGGAGATGTACCCTCGAACCGGATGTAGATTGATTTAGGAGAGCCATTTTGCTCAGTCAATTTAATTTAAGGACTTACGGCCACGATTGGGCTAAGTCCATTGCTTTTGCATTTCTTTTGCTTTTATTTGGGCTTTGCCCAAAAGGGATGCAGAGCATCAATTTTATTTGGGCCCAGCCCTTCTATTGCTTTGCAATTTATTTTGACCTGCTAGGTCTTTTGATTTGGGCCTAACCCTTCAACTAATGTATTGCATTTGTGCAAAACACCAAGAATCTTTTAGATTCAGAAGTGCAGAGCACTTTTTAATTTCTTGATCTAAATTTAGATCAAAGAAAAGAAAGAAATCTTTTCTTTCTTTCTGTTTCAGAGAACCAGAGGTTCATAGCAAGTGCAAGGCACTATTTTTATTATTTTTATTTATTTATTTATTTATCTATTTATTGAAGATCACTGATCTTGTTTTCTAGATTAATGATCTATTCTTTAAGAGAATTTTCTCTTATCTCAAAGGTTTTTACCTTCTTTTTTGTGTTCTCCAGAAATTCTCAATAGTTCTCTTCTCTTCTTTTTTTTATCCAATTGTCTATATCTTTGAAATGGGGTCTGGGGTTTTCTTTTATAGTGCTCAAAGATCAGTTAAATTTGTTAAAAAGATATTTTCTGAGTGATTTGGGGAATTTTCCCCACCGTTGGATCTTTGATCCAAAGGCCCCTGTTTTACAGAAGAAATCTTCTTGTTTTAACAAGAACAGAAAAGATTTCCTTAAATCTTCATTCTGTTGTTGCGCAACTCACCAGCGCGTGACACGTGTCGCGCAGTAAGGCGCTAGCGCAGCAGCGCTTGCGCAACTGCGCAGACACGTGTCGCGCAGCCGTGCGCTTGCGCAGCAGCGCTTGCGCAACTGCGCAGACACGTGTCGCGCAGCCGTGCGCTTGCGCGGTTTTGCTTACACGTGTCGCGCTGCGGTGCGCTTGCGCAGTTGAGTGTTACTTATGTTTTGTAAAGAGCCTTGCTCTGATTGGAGTTACTGCCTTGGGCATTGTGCTGCCGTGTCAACTTCTGACACGTGGCGCGTTGCGCGCAGCGCACGGAAACCGAAGCGTTGCTTTAAAAATTTGAATTTCCAAAATTCAAACAGAGCTTTGCTCTGATTGGGGGAACAAATGCCCCCCCACCGTTGCGCTCACGTGGCGCGCACGTGAGTGCAGCGGTGGCAAGATCCCGACCCTTGGATCATAGAGGTCAGGTGAAGAGACGCAGGCGTCTATAAATGGGACCCTTGGTCCTTAAAATTTTTTCTACCGTTTCAAGAACTTTTGATTCAGAGCCTTGCTCTTGCTTAAAAACTCACAGAGCCTTGCTCTTGCTTCTTCCCAAGAACTTTAAAGTTCAGAACTCATAATCATTCTAGGTAAAAATTTAAATTAAATTAAATTAAATTAAATTAACAGAGCCTTGCTCTTATAGATCTTTGATCTAAGAAAAACCCCTTTGGGGTTTCTTCAACAGAGCCTTGCTCTTATAGATCTTTGATCTAAAGAAAACCCCTTTGGGGTTTCTTCCACAGAGCCTTGCTCTCAAAGATTTACAGAGATCTTGTTCCTGGGTTTTAACCCGTGAACAGAGCCCTGCTCATAGATCAAATAGAGAACTCCTAAAAGTTTTCATGGATCTTTAAAATCCCAAAAATTTTAATTCTTAGGAGTTATAATTTTTCATTACTACTACAGAGCTAGGCTCTTTTTTAAGAAGTTTTATTCCTTTGAGACCAGAGTTTGACAAATGTCACTCTGTGATAGAGCTTTGCTCTAAAAAGAGGAGATTTTCTCCTTGCCTCTAGGGATCCCCCCAATAAGGATATTCTTTTGGGGGTCTTTTTCATTGACTGACAGTCTCATCCAATGATGGGACTGTCTTATCAAATGATGCGCCGTCATCTAGATTTTGTGGGTCCCTCTTTGGTCCCCTACCCACTGCATTGTAGTGTGATGTAGGACTTTGAAATGTGAAGCATTGGAACACTAACGGTTATATATTTTTCTTTTTCTACAGGGAACATGTCTGAAGATTTGTCTTTCCTTTTCGCTCGCTCAGAAGGAGGGTTCCCACATTCGCCAGTGGACCGGGTGGTGTTTGCTCTGATCAAAGATCGCGATCCCGAGTGCAAGAGACTTCACTTATGGGGAAGGTGGTACAGCCAGATTATCCAAGGCCGTCGCAGCTTTAGCTCCGCCTCACCCTCCGAGCCCATAGTTACGATCCCTTATGCGGACAAGCCCCCGGTGGAGTATGCCGTGGAGGTTAAAAATTGGAATTCCGACGACCTCCTTCAGCCTGCAATCGGTGCCATTCCGGTGCAGCCGCCGCCAGCTATAGATATCTTGGGGAGGCGAATCTGTCAGGGTGAAGCACGCCCTTGGGGACAGGCTTACAATATTGGATTGATCCTGCGGCCGCTTGCCGGATATTTGCAATGGGCCCGTTACATTTTGGCGACGAAGAGGGCTCACCTGACGAAGATTGGTTTATACTCCGCCGTCTACGTTTCGCTTTTCGAGTATCCCTCTCCTCCGACGTGGTGGATAAAGGCCTTCATCGAACAATGGAATATCCCCACCCATACCTTCCTGACAGCGGATAGGGAAGTCTCCATCTCTCTGGAGGAATTTGCTGAGATTTCGGGTTTGCCAATGAGTGGAGAACACTATGAGGAGCTGCTTCCTCCTGACGAGTATGTCTTCGCCACCAAGCAGCTAGTATTTGACTTAACTCCGGAAAATGCCATTCAGCATCAGCACCCGGGCTTAGTGAAGGTGTTGGAGATTTATGAGGAACTCCATTTGGAATCGGGCGACCGGGGCGTCAGTTTCACGGATTTCATTGCTCGTTTTATCCGCCCGGAGTTCCTATCAGAGCAGGGCGAGAAGTTCGCTCAGCTTGCTGATCCCTTTGGTTTCGGCTTGGACCGCCGACCTTCATCGGAAAATGACCAGCGGGATTTTTATTTCCCCGGCACTGCCAGCGTCCCTTTTTCAGAGATCACCGTTCCTGGCATGGACGAAGAGACTTTTTTTATAGGGTTCTTGGGTCTATGGCTATGCAGCTTTGCGCTCCCCATGCATCCACGCCTCATGTGGTCCTCCGTCTTTTACCCGGCGCATCGAATGGCGGCTGGTTTGCAGCTATCGGTAGGGATTGCCGGGCTGGCTTACCTTTATAATGGACTTAGCGTAGCGGCGGACGCTAATGAGCCTGGGGTACAGCCTGCTAACTTTCCGATGCACTACTTCACTTCTTGGATGGAGCTGCATGTGCGAGGGGTGTTTGGTGCTCATAAGACTCCTCCATTCTTTGATAAATTCAAACTCCCAAGAATTATGCGGTTGGTCGGGGCTTCAATTGTGGTTGCACCGCCGCGGGAGTCTAGGGGACTGCTCCTGCGTTCACATCTAGTCGGAGCGAAGACCTCTTTTGTGGATAAGGTCATCACCATAGGTTCCGAGACCACTAAGTCAGTGGTGTCGCTGCGTGATGACTTTAAGGGCGGGGCTTCTGTACTGAAGGCTCGGGAAATCCTCCACCTTTACTCCATTCGGCCGGGTTACCTAGTATTTAGGCAGAATGAGACGGCTCTCTTTATGAGGTATAACCCGCACCGATTTGCCCGACAATCGAGTTATAATCAAGGGATCCCGTTGGAAGCCTTTCTGGAAACACCCGCGGTCGGCCCAGAGGGGGTAAGGAACGCGATGCATCATTTTACCCGGCTCAATACAGGCTCCTATTTTTTTATCAGTGAGCCTAGCTGTGCCCCTAAAATAATCCATCCGTATGTAGCCTGGTATGCGCATGCTATGGGCCCGATCATAGCCTGGTATGCGCATGCTATGGGCCCGATCATCTTAATGGAAAAACGCCTGCTGGTCGACCGTAGGGCTGCGCCTCCTGGCGGTGATCGCAAGGCTCCCTTGCAGCCAAGGATCCAGGTCGTCCCCCCGATAAAAGATGCCAGAGCTGACCGACCGCGCGTGTTGAGCCCCCCGCATGGATTGCCATTGCCCACTACGGTGGATGCACCGCCGGCGCCCCGTGCTCCCACGAAGACGGTTAATGTGGTATCACCAGGGTCTGGCGGAGGGGCAGAGATCGGGACTCGCCGCCCTAAAGTGGCTGCCAAGCGCAAATCCGCTCCGGGTGGATCTAAAGCTGGTGGACAGCAGAAAAAGAAGAAGTCTGCCCTTTCCCTCGATGCGATCCTTAGCTCAAAGCCTGGGGCTCCTCCTGCCGAGGCCATATGTGAGTATGGCAGCAATGAGGGCTTTGTGGTGGACCCTGAGGACACCAATTTAGCTGCCGCCATTGCAGCTTCGGAGCGATCGGCGAGGCTTGAAGCGATGTTAAGCAAACTCGCTGAGTCCGGTAATCATCAGACGCTTTATTTGTCATTTTACTGCACTTTTATTATTATCTTTAGCTAATATTTGCTTCGTTCTCAACAGGCATTTCTACTGAAGAGGCCATTGCTGCCTCTTTGAAGACCTTCCAGGAGGAGGAGAAGAAGCGTGTCCCAGCAGGCGTTGGTATGTCCTACCCTTTTCCCTTTCATAATGAAAGTTTGTCATCTTCTCTGATGGTCAACCTAACCTTCTTTTGTTTCTTTGCAGAGGTTATATCAGTTGGCGCGGGGATCCTTCCTGAGCCTGTTACCGAAGTCCCAGCTTCGTCGAAGTTGCCGCAAGAGCCTCAGCTTGACAAAACAACGAGGGATGCCCTGAAAAACCTAGAGGCCTCCCTATTCACGGACGAGGACACCTCAATTAGGGAAGCTCTAGTGGCATCCGTCTCAACGGCTCGGGAGGAGCGGAAGCGGTTGAGACGTGCAGCAAAGGCGCGTAGAGCTGCTTTGGCTGCGGGAGCGGGTCTCAGTACCATTCCTCGCGCTGACACTCCTTCTGAAGAGGCCTCTGTCGCCCTATCTACTGCTTATAGGCGAGCGGCGCGCGCGGCCCGAAGTGCAAATGATAAATCTTCTTCAGGTAGTACTTCTTTCAGAGCTTTGTTGTAAGAATTATAAAGCCATTGGCTCATATGCGTTTCATCTGGCAGGGCCTAGTCCGACTGAGGGGGAGGCGGAGACCGTTGGACCCCAGGAAACGGCGGAAGCGGCGCCTACCGAACCTGAGCCGACAGTGAGGCGCGTCATTGGGGTCACGGGATCTGTTACAGAGGTTGAGGAGTCCGCCGCCGAGAGGGTCATTGATACCGCTCCTGACGTGGCGGTAGATGAGATGATTGTCTTAACCGAGGCGAAGGCGGTAGAAGGCGAAGCGCTCGAGGCTGGAGACCTCGCGATGACGGTGGATGAGACAACCGTGACCGCAGGATCCGTAGGAGTAGCGGCTGAGGTCGCCACGATTCCTGAGGACGAGCCAGCTCCCTTTTCTCAGGAATCTGGCAACGCTCCAATCATGACCCTCTCCGCCTATATTCCCCCGCCTTCTCCAGGGCCTGCAAGTGTAACAACGGTCCCTATTGAGTCGGGTGACGAGGCTACGGGTGGTGGCCTGATGTCAATAGAGGAAGGAGTTGCCTCAGTCTCGGCTGGCAGTTCGTCGGGTAAGTTTCGGGTTACTATCGTTTCCCCCCCTTTTTATATATCTTGCGATCTCTTCTAACAAGCTTGTCTTTGCAGGTGCGGCCAGTGCCGACGCTCCATTGCTTGAAGGAGCACCGTCAACTACTGCTTTGGCGGTGGTCACTTCCCCGTCTTCCCTCGTGCCATCGCGGATGTTGGAAGGTATGGATTTGCGACTCACAAGTTAATCTTTTAAACGTGTAGTTCATGGACTAACGCCATACCACTGCATCTTTTCAGGAGTGCTCTTTGATCATCTATATCAAGTGTTGCTCCCACACTTCTCCTTCCCATTCGAACTTGCTTCTCCCTCTAGTGGCGCTGGTGAGTGTACGTTTACTACAATATCTTTGTTCATCCCCTTTTTTCTAGCAATTGAATGATTTCTGACTTTTCCCTTTCTTTATTGCAGTGCCACAAATCGAAGGAGGGGATGCAAGACCTGCCGCGCTACCGGCTCTTCCGGCTTTGCCGTCTGTTGCTGCTGGTATAGCAAATTCCTTTTTTGGTAACCCTTAAACATCTCTTGAACCATCGTTTAACCATGTTTTGTTTTGCAGCTATTGTTTCGGCTCCGGTCCCTTTTGAGTCTCGCGTCCTTCTACCGGCAGGCCCTTTCTTGAAACGCCCGTCTTCAAAGGGTGCTGTGATGAGTTTGGGCATGCTGAGCGGGTACATCGAAGAGCTCAACATGGACGCTCTCCCTTCTGCCGTAGATTTCGCTGTGGAGGTTAATCCAATGTTGGCGGCGCTCGTAAATTTTCATAACGAAGGCGTCGTCGGATCTTGGGTTAATCACTGCAGGGAGATCGAGGCCTGTCTATACCGGCTGGAGTCGACGCGCCCTTCTCCCGAAGTTTTAGCCCTGAGTACCCAACGCACAACTTGGCTCGAGCAAAGCACTTCGCACTCCCACCACTTGGAGCAAGAAGCAGCTTTAAGACTAAGGGAATGCCAAAAGACCTCGAACGAAACGGCCCATCTGCGCGCTGAGGTTGAGGCAAATGCTGCCCAAGTGAAGACTATCTTTGAGGGTCTCTTGGAGCGCATCTCCCATGGGCTAAACTTGAAGCGGAAGCTTGACGTAGCTGAGCGCAATATTCCAAGTCGGGAAGCTGCCTATCAGGTCGTCAGGGAGCAGCTTGCGTCGGTCTTGCAGCAACGAGCCCAAGTGGAGGCAGAGCTGGAGGTGGTAGCTGACCAAGAGAAGGCATGGAAGGACATATGCGAGCAATTGCTATACCTATGCCAGACGCTTCCTTCCCAATAATTCTCCTTGTACCATTTGTCTTTGTAAAGTATATGTATATATTTTTTATTCTTTAGCACAATGTATCCTGTACTCGATCAATATTTATGAATAAAAGATGCACATTTTTGTAATGTCTTATGTCATTTCTCCGTCTTTTCTTTCCTTTATTATCAGTATGCCACCTTAGTAACCATGATTGACGGATGATTAGGACGAGTATCCCTGACCTTCTTAAGAAATAGCGATGGCTTAGGCCGCGGGTTCAGATCTGCTGCCTAAGACTTTTAAACTCTATAAGCCGTGAGGGTTTCATAGAGACTTTTCTCCCTACGGATCGAGAGGATCTCGTAGGCGGGTTTTTCTCCTTAGGAATCGTGAGGATTCCTAAGTGTGGTTTTCTCTTGTAAGTCGTAAGGATCCTACAAGAGAATTTTTCCCTCTTACGAGTCGAGAGGACTTGTAAGCGGTTGTTTCCCTCCTTGTCGAAGTTCGACGTTAGAGAGTGAGACCCGTGGATGGTATGCAAGAGACCGTTTTGGGCCAACTTACGGGGTCCCAATGCTTAGGAAACAGGCTTCTTTTATGCCCACTGCCTAAGGCTTTATCTCACGAGTCGAGCCGCCTCGACAATTTTTCACAAGTCGAGAAGAATCGAACGTTTCTCGCAAGAACATCTTAACGTCGCATTTAACCTCTGCTCTTTACGACAGAGCCCGTTAAGGTTGGTGGTACTTAGGGTTTTGGCCATCGTACCGTCGCAGAAGCTGATATAGTCCTCGATAGGCATTCGTGCTGTTCGAGTAGCCCTGCGACTGCCGTGTCTTTGATCCCTTCGGAGGCTGGACAAGACGTCTTCAAGCAATCCTCCTTGGCAGTTTGACCGTCGGAAGAGCAAGCGCTAGGAATTTGCCATGCCGCTTTTTACTTGAGGTTAGGCTCATTTTGGAGAGCCCCGATGAGTCATAACCACTCCGCGCTGGTGTGGGGATGATCTCCGATAGTCTTTCGGACTTTATATGAGTTGCCGTCAAGACCCTGAAGCTAGGAATTTGGCCTTTGCTTCGTTTGCTGGCATTGCGTCTGCTGTATCGGGACGAATGTTGCGGTGGGAACTAGGGATTTTGCCATGGCTCCGTTTGTTTGATGACGTTGCGTCTGCTGTGTCGAGACGAACGTTGGGGTGACATCTTGTCTGCTGTATCGAGACGGACGTCGAGGTTGTCTCTAGGTTGCTGGTGAACCGTCGAGGTTTGGAACTAGGGATTTTGCCATGGCTCCATTCGTTTAATAACGTTGCGTATGCTGTGTCGAGACGAACGTTGGGGTGACATCTCGTCTGCTGTATTGAGACGGACGTCGAGGTGGTGACCATTCTGTGCTGGTGCGAGATGATCTCCGATTGTCTTTCCGGTTTTATGTGAGTTACCGTAAAGACGTTGAAGCTAGGAATATGGCCTTCGCTTCGTTTTCTTACACTGCGTCTGGTGTATTGAGACGAATGCTGAGGTGGAGCTGGGATTTTGCCATCACTCCGCTTCGTTTCGACCATGGGGTCTTTTGTTAACTTTGCATGTACACCCTGCTGGGCTGCGAAGGAACACCGTTGTTGACATTGCGTCTGTTGTAACGAGACGAATACTAAGGTGGAGTTGGGATTTTGCCGTTACTCCGCTTTGTTTCGACCGTGAGGTCTTTTGTTGACGTTGCATCTGCCTCCAGCTGGACTGCGGAGGAACGCTGTTGTTGACATTGCGTCTACTGTATCGAGACGAATGCTGAGGTGAAGCTGGGATTTTGCCATCGCTCCGCTTGATGGTGTAACATCTGTGTCCTGTTGGAATGAGGAGGCACACCGTTGTTGGTCTCCAGGCTGTAGACGTGGCCATTGAGATTTGGAACTAGGGACTTTGTCATGGTTCCGTTTCGTTGCGATTCTGAGGTCAGTTGTTGACGTCATGTCTGCATCTAGTTGGAGTGAGGAGAAACGCCGTTGGTGATCTTTAAGTTGTCGATATTGACGTCGAGACCCTGAAGTTAGGGACCTTCCTTTACTTCATTTGTTGACATCGTGTCTGTAATATTGCGACAAATGTCGAGATGGTCTCTAGGTTATCTATGAACCGTCGAGATTTGGCTTCGCTTTCTGGTGGAGCCTGTTGGGAAGGTATTGTTCCCTTTCTATCTGTGCCCCTGGATTATATACAGGGATCGATGTGATTTCACCTGTAGGGCAAAAGTTTTATTCTTTCATTTTTTTTTATTCTTTCCGCGATGCTCTATCATCTCAGCTTTTATATCGCGAAGGTCGCGATTGCCCAATCATTTCGGCTATTTTTCGCGGTGCCCAATCATTTCGGCTGTTTACTTTATTTTTACTCGCTGCTTTTTATTGCGAGTTGCCCAATCATTTCGGCTATTTCGTATGCATACATTTTTACTTGCTGATTCTGTTTGCAAGTTGCCCCATCATTTCGGCTATTTCGTATGCATTTTTTCTTTGGGCTCGCTGATTTTTTTTTTTTTGCGAGTAGGGAATTTAGGGTCTGATACCAATCTTGGCATCAGTATCGCTGCGACTGGAATATTACCAGGAGCGAATCATCATTTGCCTTGAAAGGACTTGGAATTTGATACCGGTTTAGGCATCAGCATCGCTGCAACTGGGATATTGCTAGGAGCGAATCATCATTTGTCTCTGTCGATGTTGAACAAAGGTGGCTTAGTAAACAGGGTTAAGGGTCCTGTCGACTAAGGCTTTTGACTTCACGAGCCGTAAGGGTCTCACAAAGGTATTTCTCCCTACAAGTCGTGAGGGTCTTGTAGGTGTGTTTTCTCCTTGGGAATCGTGAGGATTCCTAAGTGCATGTTCTCTTGTAAGTCGTAAGGATCTTACAAAAGGGTTTTCTCCTTATAAGTCGAGAGGACTTACAAGTGTTGTTTGCTGTACAAGCATATCCCTAGTCACGGATGGGACTTTGTTAGGGAAATATTTATTCGTGCCCGTGGATTGTATACAAGGGTCATTATGAGCCGCTTGTAGGGCAATATCGAAGGTTGTGGGGGCTGCTTAAGAACCGGTTAAGGTTTCTGCAACTTAAGACTTTCAAATCTTATGAGCCGTAAGGGTCCCACAAGAGAGTTCTCCTTACGAGTCGTGAGGATCTCGCAAGTGTATTTTCTCCTTCGGAATCGTGGGGATCCCTAAGTGTGTTGTTCCTTTGTGAGTCGTAAGGATCTCACGCAGGTGGTTTCTCCTTACAGGGTCGAGAGGACCCTATAAGTGTTTCCTAACGAGGTTGCGCCCTTTCGGGTTTTCACAAACACTCGCCGGTAGCCCTGCTGTTTTTACTCACGGAGCCCTTTCGGGTTTTCATCCGTGCCCATTTTGCTTATGGACATACCGTTTTTTTTTATTCTTTTTATTTTTTTTTATTTTTTATTTTTACGAGGTCACGCCCTTTCGGGTTTTCACGAACACTCGCCGGTAGCCCTGCTGTTTTTACTCACGGAGCCCTTTCGGGTTTTCATCCATGCCCATTTTGCTTATGGACATACCGTTTTTTTTTTGTTTTTTTTTTATATTCTCGTCAGCCTGAGAATGCTGCGGTAGTAGTTTAAAAACATTTCGGTCATTTGCGAGTTTTAGGACATTGCGGTCCATCATTAGTTTAAGGACATCTCGGTCCGTTGTTAGTTTAAGGACGTTTCGGTCCGTTGTCGCCGTATTTGAGGCGAATATCTGGTTTATTGACTTTTCGGTCTATGAGTCCTTCTCCATGAATGAACATGATGCCCCCGGCGTATCCATCTTTTTCGGAGCGTGCGGTTGTGGCGGACTTACCTTCCAGTTCTCAGACAGCGCAAACTTGCCATGTTGGTATTGGTATTCAACCCAGTTTTTGAAGACGTAGCAATCCTCGATCAGATGACCTACCGTTTGGTGGTAAGGGCAATAATTAGGATTATTAATATCGCCCGGCCGCAACGGACGTTTTGGACTCGGCAGATTGATGAGTCTGTCGCACACTGCCAGCTCGAACAGTCCCCTTGTTTTATCTTGCGGAAACGAGTAAGGACGTTTCAACTTTTCCTGAAGGGATTGCCGCTTGTTGCTTTGGCAAGCAACCGGTCTAGGGTCACCTGATTGTTGTTGAGCGCTGGCGATGAGGGCCTTTTTTCCTTTTCCTTTATTCTTTTTGATCGGTCCCTTGTTTACGGGGCCGAGATTTTTTTCGAATAGCTTGCGATTACATGGCTGAACGTTCTCGCAGCTTCTCAATTCCTTTATTTTGGAAATAGATTCCCTGAGGGAAAAGTTGGGGATAGGTTCTTCGTCAGAGTCGCTTCCAAAGGTGACAATTTGTGATCCCTTGAAGTCGGCTATATGACAGTTTGCGGCGGCTCCTTTGCGCTCATATATCGCATTTTTCCGATGTCCACGAGATTCACACTTTGTCTTGTCGAAGTGTTGCTTTTGAGCGACATACCCTTGCCACCAACAGTTAAAGGACTCGCAGTCTTCGGTAGGATGTATGATCTTCTGATGATATAAACAGAAGTTAGGGTGCATCTCTACCTCAGAGAAAGAATTTTCTTCAGAGGGCGGTAGCTTCATTCCTACTGATAGAGCTTTGGCGAACCGTTTCCTCGTCTTGAATTTGTTTTTACCCGCAGTGTATGGCTTTTGATTTGACGGGAATACCTTGGTTCTTTCCAGTATGGCCATTTCATGCTCTTGATTGGCTTTTGCTTTCAGACGAATTTCATTTAGGAAGGCATCGATCAACTTGTCTGACGGCCGCGGAATTTCTGTTTCAGGGTCCGCCATTGATTTTTCAGCGCAAGGATCCTCCTCATCATCCGTCAGTGAATGAGAAATCACATGACAAGTCGCTAAGTAGTCTTCGGATTCATCCGATAAGTTTTCTCCATCGTTTTCATCCTCGACGAAAGAACAAGTTGCCCCCGGCGTGTCCGTCTTCTTTGGAGAGTGCGGCTGTGGGGGGGTTTACCTTCCAGCTTTCAGACAGCGTGAACTTGCCTTGCAGGTATTGATCCTCGATCCATCCCTTAAAGACGAAACAATCCTCAATCGGGTGACTTACCGTTTGGTGGTAAGGGCAATAATTGGGATTATTAAGGTCGCCTGGCTGCAACGGATGTTTTGGATTCGGCAGATTAATGAGTCTGTTGTGCACTGCCAGCTCGAACAGTCTTCTCGTTTTATTCTGAGGAAACGAGTAATGACGTCCTAGCCTCTCTTCGAGGGATGAGCGTGGACGCACGTTGTTTTGGCGAGCGACCGGCTTTGAGTTGCTCGACTGTTGCTGAGCGTTGGCGACGATGATCGCTTTTCCTTTCTCATTTCGGGGATCGGGTCTTGGAGGAGACGGTCTATGGCCCATCTGGTCCATTTGGGCTAATTTGTCGATCAAGGCCTGGAAGGTGGTCGGCCTGAAGAACATCATGAATTGCGAGATGGTCGCCTGCGGATCGAGAGTGCCCACAAACATGCCTACCGCAGGTGCCTCTTCTATGCGTTGTTCGCATTTCGACCATAGGTTCCGCCATCGTATTGCGTATTGAACCCACGTTTCGCTTGGCCTTATCCTGGCATTTATTAGTGCTGTTATTGGGGTGCGTTCACTAGCACTCGCGAATCTTTGTGTAAACAGCAGTTCCATCTCTGCAAATGTTTTGACAGAGTCGTTAGGTAGCTCCGAATACCATTCAAAGGTTGTTTCTGCTAAGCTGCCGACGAATTGACGTAGCAACAATTTGTCATCGCCTCCAGTATTGCCGCATAAGGCCCTGAATTGAGCGACATGCTGATGCGGATTCCCTGTCCCTTTATATACGTGGAATTTAGGGATCGTATATCCCGGCGGGTAACTGATTTGGTCGTACCAGCTCGGATACGGTCGTCCAGTTCTAACAATTTGCCCAGTCGCTTCATTCGCCTGATGAATCCGGATCTGCTGAGCTATATAATCGTCTAGAGCAGTCTTGGAAATGGTTTCATCTTTGGCTGCTGAAATAGATGGCGGAGGATTAGATGTCTCCCCTCTATCATCTTCAACAATGATTGGAGGGTCTTCAGCTGGAGGGTCCGGCTGTGACATCATCCCTACCATATCTTGGAGGAGGAGGGCCATTTTCCTTATGCTGGCTGCTTGTTCCGCAGCCTCTTTATCCTTTTTTTCTAATATCCGGCGAAAAAACTCAGCGTCAGTTTCTTGTTCTTGACGCTCATCCGAGGATGTTTCAGAGCTTTCTTTTGGCCCAGTGAGTGCAGCCATTGTAGTCATTATTTCCTGAAGCTTTTGTTGTTGCTCCTGGGCTTTCGTCACGGATCGGGTGAGCGGTCGGTGGCCCGTAGAAGTGCGGCCTTCCTCCTTTCCAGAAGCCATATAAACAGTGTGCACCACCATGCCCCCAGACTTGGGGCGTTTGTGTTCGGTGTCTTTGCGATTTACCGAAGACACAGGGGCTTTTTGCGGCCTCCTTTTTTGAGTGATTGGAGTTAAGGGAGCCGTTGTAGTGGGCACCCAAGTAGCTTTTGCTTTTTGTGGTTTGACAGAGTAATCCTTCCCCTGCCGAACCTTCATCTTTTTCTGTCGTCGGAGGCAGTCTTGATCGATCACCGACTCTTGGACCTGTCGCCAGACTTTGTAAATTTTAGAGGACAGCCGTTGAGGGGGCTGCTATAGCTTCTTCTCTGGAATATTCTTCACAGATGAAGGAGTTCGCTTTAGCACCGCAATAGGAGAGTTTCTGCGCACCGAGTTCAGCAACTCAAAGCTGTTCCTGGTTGGAACAGCAGTATCGATCCTCACCATCGGAGCTAACGGAGTTATCCCAGAGGGGGAGTTGCCCCCAGCCTTCCTTACTCGACGCCAGTGGCGACGTCGAGAGTGCCTTGCTGATGGAGTTGTTTCAGCTATAGGGGTGACCTTCTCATGCCCCCTGTGTTGGTCAGAATATACTGGTATCAGCTTTTTAAAGATCGACGTCCATTGAACGGGGACGGCCAACTTGTCAGAAGCGGACTTCTGAACATGGGAAGCAACCTTGGTGATTTTGCCAGGAACGTGAGTTGGAATGGCTATCCGCTTCGGGATAACGCCTTCTGGTATGGCAGGCTTCTTCATGAGCCTGTTAGAGCTCTGGCCAAGTCCGTTAAAAACTGAAGCAGTAGAGTTGGACGACCCGTTGAGAGGGGTCGCGGCAGTGGTAAGTCGATCGAAGACCGACTTCTTTGGAGCTTCTTGCAATGTCATTAGGGCGTTGAAGCTCATTGGTGGGAGCATGGTCCCAAAAAATAGTCCAGTGGTGGCTTGAGCCATCTGCTCCACCGGCATTTTGAAAAGGGAGGCCGCTTGAGGCCCATAAGTCACTCCTCCAGCAATGACGGAGCGAGAGTTATCGCTGCGGGCGGTGCAGTTCGAAGCCATCGATTTTCTGTTTTCCTGCATAAAGCAAGACACTAAATCTTAGTACCTTGAATCCACAGGCAATCACAGCAAACCGCGATTTGTTCGCGAACACGACACACGAAGTGTGGAGTGGAAAGAGGAAGAGGTCCCATCGGGCGTGCCAGAATCTGTTCCCCTCCGAAGGACGGCGCACAGGACCGCGATGGCCTGACGCTGAGATTCGGGGCAGATGCTATTTGGTTTTATCCGTCCACCTCTCCGAAGATGCCAAGTTGATTTATGGCACCGTGTATCGGAGGTTTAGACGGATGCGGCCGATGTAGCAGACTTCGTCAGATTCCCCCTCGCTTGAGGGGTTTTTTTGATTGTGGGGACGCTCTTCCCTGCAGGCGCAAGCCCCTGCAGTTAATTACGCTACCGCATTGCGGTAACAACTTTCTCCTTCTCCAGAATCTCACTTCGTGTCGTGTGTGTTTGTTTTGTTTGTGGTTGCCCGTGGATTGTATACGGAGACTGAGTAATGCCGTCGTCCGTAGGACGTGGATTAGTCCAAATCCGTATTTACTTAGATTTGGGTTTGGTGATTTTAGTTTAAGGATGCCTTAGTCGCGTTGCGGCTAAGATCGACTTAAACGTTCGTCAAGGATACGTTAGTCCTGTTTGAGACTAAGATCAACTTAACGGGATCGTTTAGATCCGACAAAAGAGCATTTGGGCTCTATTGTTCCAGTTTAGGGACATAGTGGTCCATTGCATGTATGGTCGTCGGGACCCGTCACCTCTCTGACGACGTTGAAGAATTACAACGACAAATGTCAGAGGAGTTCAGAGATGTACCCTTGAGCCAAAGTTGATTGGGGGAATTTATAGTCCAATTTGGGACTAAAGTCTGTTTGAAGGTTTAAGAATGCGTTAGCCATATTTGAGGCTAAGATCAACTTAAACGGTTGTTAAGGATACGTTAGTCCAGTTTGGGACTAAGATCGACTTAACGGGATCGTTTAGATCCGACAAAAGAGCATTTGGGCTCTATTGTGCCAGTTTAGGGACATGGTGGTCCAATACCAGTTTAAGGACATAGTGGTCCACCGTTAGTTTAAGGACGTTTCGGTCCGATATTAGTTTAAGGACGTTTCGGTCCGATATTAGTTTAGGGACGTCTCGGTCCAACATTAGTTTAAGGACGTTTCGGTCCACGAGTTTAAGGACCCCGCAGTCCGTATGGGTGTGTGGTCATTGGGACTCGTCACCTCTTTGACGTCGTTGAGGAATTACAACGATGGATGTCAAAGGAGTTCGGAGATGTACCCTCGAACCGGATGTAGATTGATTTAGGAGAGCCATTTTGCTCACTCAATTTAATTTAAGGACTTACGGCCACGATTGGGCTAAGTCCATTGCTTTTGCATTTCTTTTGCTTTTATTTGGGCTTTGCCCAAAAGGGATGCAGAGCATCAATTTTATTTGGGTCCAGCCCTTCTATTGCTTTGCAATTTATTTTGACCTGCTAGGTCTTTTGATTTGGGCCTAACCCTTCAACTAATGTATTGCATTTGTGCAAAGCACCAAGAATCTTTTAGATTCAGAAGTGCAGAGCACTTTTTAATTTCTTGATATAAATTTAGATCAAAGAAAAGAAAGAAATCTTTTCTTTCTTTCTGTTTCAGAGAACCAGAGGTTCATAGCAAGTGCAAGGCACTATTTTTATTATTTTTATTTATTTATTTATTTATCTATTTATTGAAGATCACTGATCTTGTTTTCTAGATCAATGATCTATTCTTTAAGAGAATTTTCTCTTATCTCAAAGGTTTTTACCTTCTTTTTTGTGTTCTCCAGAAATTCTTAATAGTTCTCTTCTCTTCTTTTTTTTATCCAATTGTCTATATCTTTGAAATGGGGTCTGGGGTCTTCTTTTATAGTGCTCAAAGATCAGTTAAATTTGTTAAAAAGATCTTTTCTGAGTGATTTGGGGAATTTCCCCACCGTTGGATCTTTGATCCAAAGGCCCCTGTTTTACAGAAGAAATCTTCTTGTTTTAACAAGAACAGAAAAGATTTCCTTAAATCTTCATTCTGTTGTTGCGCAACTCACCATCGCGTGACACGTGTCGCGCAGTAAGGCGCTAGCGCGGCAGCGCTTGCGCAACTGCGCAGACACGTGTCGCGCAGTAAGGCGCTTGCGCGGCAGCGCTTGCGCAACTGCGCAGACACGTGTCGCGCATCGGTGCGCTTGCGCGGCAGCGCTTGCGCAACTGCGCAGACACGTGTCGTGCAGCCGTGCGCTTGCGCACCTGCACTTACGCGCTTGCGCAACTGCGCAGACACGTGTCGCGCAGCCGTGCGCTTGCGCAGTTGTGCTTGCGCAACTGCGCAGACACGTGTCGCGCTGCCGTGCGCTTGCGCAGTTGAGTGTTACTTATGTTTTGTAAAGAGCCTTGCTCTGATTGGAGTTACTGCCTTGGGTATTGTGCTGCCGTGTCAACTTCTGACACGTGGCGCGTTGCGCGCAGCGCACGGAAACCGAAGCGTTGCTTCAAAAATTTGAATTTCCAAAATTCAAACAGAGCTTTGCTCTGATTGGGGGAACAGTATTATCGGATACTCTAAATTACCCTAATTTAATTAGGTTGAATCTACTTGATTAAAAACCATATCTTTCCTTCCCTAATTAAATTTATAGTTCATCGTGCTGTCATTAATCTAACTAGTTCTTCGGTATTATCACCTTTTCCTAAACCTATTCAAGATGTCAACTATCATCATATAGTTTAGTTTATTAGATGAAAAACAAAAAGATAAGACTCTAGATCAAGTGATTCATTATAAAAAAACCATCGAAAAGAATAGAGAAGTAAAACTAAATAACCATGATAGCAAGTATAGTTTTAAACCCTAGAAAATAAATTAACTACTCATGATATGAGAAAAAAATCAGAAAATAAGAGAATTTCATATCAAAAATAACTTACAAGTCCCTTATAAACTCTTGAATAGGGTTTGAGATTCGTGCAAAGGGCTTGCAAGGGACTTGTAGAAAAAAAATTCTCTACAAGCTCTTATAGAGAAGTTTCACACAATGTAAAGGGGAATCAATTGGCTCGTGTTCGAAAAAAGAGAGATTCAGAGTTGCTCAACTGGTAGGTCTTTTTCCTTCTGCTTCCTTGTGCTTTTTAGAGCGCTAATCATTTTCCATTGACTGATTCACCAAGCCAAGAACTGAAGTAAGCGTGAAAGATCACTTTTTCCATCATGCAAAAGTCACATTTGATGATCATTTGATCATTCGGACCATCATCCTCTGTGTCTGTTGGCTATAGTGCTCTTAAAGCAATTATTGTAATCGCAGGTATGTGATTATAATGATTGAGGGATGACCTATACGGGTAGAACAGTTTTACTCGAGATGATAGTATACTATTTGGTTCATCTGTACATGTATTATGTGGTATTACATATCACTATTACATGTTGATAAAGCCATCGGGATTCATGCTTGACTGCCAGGGCTATTGTGGCGATCACACTTGTGAGAACTGTGTAGTCTATAAGCATATTCTTAAATGTGCCTAGTCGTGAGAATATTAACACCAGTCATCGATATTCCAGAGTAGATTAGTGTATATGTTTCTTGACCCCGACGAGGGGCGATGGCCGGTCTCACAGCCATTGGTTTCAGTTAGTCATCAAAGATAGTATACAAGTTTAAGAGCTCGAACAAGAGATTTAGTACTGTTTAATTGCTTATAGTTGTAATTATGTAACCCACAGCTACAAAACAAATTAAAAAGCAATGTTTTGTTGGATGCTACTGGATGATGTATTTGGATGAGGTATTGTGTACAAATTATGCCAGCAATCTGTTTGGAATTAGTAATGTTGGGGATAATTATATAGAATAGAAAGGTAATATATAACATTAATAAAATAAGTATATAGTCGATCCATTGACAAGAAGCGACACTCGCTATGCTTAACATGGTGATTTCCTTATTGTCATGCAAATGGTCTCGACGGAAATCCTATCCCAGGATAAAATGTCCAATTCAGCAAACTAGTACAAAGATAGCTTGCTCCTATGGATGGGAAAATACGTAGGGGCAATTTTAGGTTGCCCTATGATTCCCATCGTAGGGAAAAAAGTATGCCCATACGATCTTGACCGTAAGGACATATATACATAAAAAATTTATAAAAAAATTAACATATGCAGTTTCCTCTACGATGTCGCAAAAAAATCCTTACGGTTGTCACCGTAGGGGAAAAGTCGGGCATCAAAAAAATAAAGACCAAAATTTTCCTCTTTCCGTTCCCACAGTACCCTAATAATCCCCAAAATTATTTCCCCCTAAAAATTTCCTGCCCTCGTCGTCTCCTCCAACCTCGTCGCCTCCTCCAACCTCTAGTGCCTTCGTTTTCCTCCGTCGATATCACGCCCCGCTTCTTAGTAGACGGAAACGATGATATGGCAAGCCCGTGACATATTTATTCAGAGAATGTCATTCCCTAAATAAATATACTAACCGTATCGAAACAATATTACACAATACAAGAATAAATGGAGACTTTAAATTTTTCAACAAATATCTTTATTTACATTCAACTTGTAATATTTACAAGTACAATGAGTTTCAATTGGAAAGTAAATACAATAAAGGAAATGTATAAACATGTGGCATACATAATCTGAAAGAAAATGAAACTTATGCTAATTCTGAGTAGCAATCTGGTCGTAATCCTCCTCGGTAGCCTCCACTTCCTCCGTCTCGACCGTATCTAACGAACATTCCAAAAAAACAAAAGTTGATGGAATGCCCGTCAGCGAACTAGCGATCGGTAAGTCCCAACGATAGGGTAAGAGTGAAAAATGACAAGTATATAATAAAACAAATAATGTAAATGACCAGTAAAAGTGTGTAGATCTGAATATAGGTATATGTATCTATAAGTCTCTATATGGTCATTATATTAACGTTAAGTTCTAAATGTGAATGTCAACGCAGCTGTAAAAGTATTCACGAGCTCAAGAGTGGGTCCCAAGGAGCAAGGAAATACGGGCTCATTTCATGTGTTAGTATCGGGACTCAAAATTGTGGAGGAGTCGACCTAACTGAGATTCGAGTAAAAGAAAAAATAGGTTAATACGGGACTCCCGAAACTCCGTTGGATTCACACAAGAAACTATCCCAAACACTTTTAATATAATATCTATTATAACTATAAGACAGCCTTAGTTGATTGATTGGTTGATTATAAAATTACTTGATCGAAACCATAAATTGCAAATGGTGAATAATGAAGTCGAGTGAGTTGAGTAAAGTGCAAGTCATGTTAATTGCAATTTTGGGTCGAGTCAAGTTAGTCGAGTGGGTTGGGTTCGAGTTCACGTTCAAATTTAGGTTCGAGTTTGGATTCGAGTTGAGTTTGAAGTCCAGTTTAGATTCGGATTTGTGTTAAAGTTATAAACATTTCATGTGAATTGATTTAACTTTTGAAGATCTTAAGTTCAGGAGAAATTGGACTACTGCTGCACATGGACGACAAGATTTGTGTCTTTTTCCAAGACAATTGCCATTGATAATTCCGTTAATTTTTTGTCTAACCTGAATAGGTAAGCACTCACTTTTTCCGACTCCCTAGGGCCCATGAGAAATGATACCGCTTAAACCTATATTAATCTAGAGCCCTTAAAAATTTATTATTGTTTTTTACATTGTATTTATATTGTTTGCATTTCTCGAGGGGTTTTTAAGAAAAATACTTTAAATTTTATTTGAAAATAAATCTCGAGGGTGATTTAGAATATTTAGAGTTTTTATGAAGATGTATTTTAATTTTAGTGGTATTTTAGCGATGAAACCTAGTTTTTAAAAGTTTATGGTATTTTTATGAAAACTATTCCTTTAGTAAACTTGGTGGTATTTTCATTTAAACTTTAATCTTTCATTTAAAAAATATAATTTCATAATTTTTTTTTATTGAAAATATGGATTCATAGTTTTATAAAAAATTTCAAAGTTTTGTTTTGTTTAGAAAAGTCGTATTTCCTTTAAATCATATTTTCATTTTATTTCGAGACCGAATTCTCCGTGAGGAGCTCTACATCTCGCTCTACTATGCTGAGAATGTGCAATAATACACACCATCCATTAGCGGGTCCCCTAACGAGGGTTGTAGAGACACCATTGCAAAAGGCGGTAAAATATCGATAAAAGAAACCCTTTTTTTTATGTAAAACTATGGTATTTTGATGTAAAATTTATTCTTTGAATTAACTAAATATCTAGAACATTGTGCTATGAAACCATAGTGTGCGTGTGGGGTAGATCGTTACCCCGTGAATATTATAGAGGTATGTATTTGTATCTAGTTATCGAAAAGCAATATTTAAAGTTCATGGTATTTTTCTGAAAAATTCGCTATATGATTATTTCACATGGAATTTTGGTTACACAAAAAAGCAAATGATGTGAATATTGATTTGAAGTGATATTAGGATGATTATATGACATATTTACCTATCAAGAATGATAAAAACATTTAAAAGAAAATACTTTTAAGGTTAACTCCTTTTTGTCGGTATGATTTTTTTGAATATGGTTTGAGATGAAAGGAAAAGAGAAAGAGAACTTATAGTTTTAGAGCGTTAACAAGAGAAGAAATGAGTGAGGTGAATCCTTCACGGATCGTTGTATCTTCGGGAAAGGTTCGGTCGTCGAGATTGGTTTGCTACTCCACTTGGTTGCAACTCCACTTGATACTTATAGAGTTTTGAGAGAATTTTGATAGAAATTTCAGAATGGGGTAGAGCTAGGGCATAGGGGTATTTATAGTGAAGAAATGAGTGTATGGGAATTAAAAATGAATTAAAAAGAATTAAAATGATATTAATGAGGGATTTGAAGATTCTCTTTTTGATTGTAGGAAAATCAAATAGTGCAGGCGAGTAGAGGGGAGTTGAAGAGGTGTGTGTGCAAAGCACAGAGGTAATCAGAGCCATCATGACCATCGGTAGAGGCCAAAGGAGGAAAATGGGTGGTTGGATTTTTTCTAATTGTCTCAAAGTTTGTGTCACGTGCTTAACTCTGTGTTTACTCCTTATTTATCCCGTTTGATTTTTCTTAAACATTTCAATTCTCCGTGTATTGTATGTGTAATTCTTGAGCTTCCGAAAGGTTAAAAAATATATTAAAAATAATTAGGACTGATGGGAATCGAACACACATGCTATGTCACAGCAGTGTAGAGGCTTTACCATTGAGCTGCAAGTTGTTTCTTGCTTTTATTGAACAAAAATAATTTATAACTCTTAATCAGGCTGAAATACATTTTTTATACATTAAACTAGTAAATTTTGTAGCGGGATTTCAGAGTCGTTATATTCTACTCTTCTTATAAAAATTTCGTCCTTGAAATTCACATAGAGACTAATTTTTAAAAAGGTAAGGGTATCGTGCACGCATATTGTCTTCTCTCTCCCAAGTCGATTCTCCTGGCGAATATTTCCTCCACATCACCCGAACTAAGTTCACCTCCTTGTTCCGCAATGTTTTCACCTTTCGGTCTAGAATCTCAACTGGCTGCTGCTTGCAAGTCAGATCGGTCTGTACTGTGAGCTATGAGTGATCAAGTATGTGGCCGGGGTCGCTCACATATCGTCGTAGCTGGGATATGTAGAACACGTTGTGCATTCCTTCCAATGAGGGTGTCAGTGCCAAACGGTATACCACTTCTCCAACTCGTTCGAGTATGTCGAATGGTCCGATATATCTTGGACTGAGTTTACCCATCTTTCCAAAAAGTATCACTCCGCTATTCGGAGAGATCTTCAGGAACACATGCTCTCCAGGTGTCGACGCTTTGCATTTGCCTAATGTTTCTATCGGTTTTGGGCTATGCGCATCTTTTCCTTGATCGTGCGAACTACATCCATAGTTTCTACGGTCATCTCTGGTCCAAAGAGTTCACGATCTCCAACGTCGTCCCAACTCAGCGAGGAAAGACACTTTCGTCCGTAGAGTGCTGTGAATGGTGCCATTCCAATACTTTCCTGGTAGCTCCACAAGGTATAGGTGATCTTCCCACGAACCTCTGAAGTCTAACATACAAGCTCCCGGCTTGTCTTCGAAAATCTAAATTGTTCGCTCAGATTGTCCGTCTGTTTGTGGATGGTACACCGTGCTGAAATCCAGACTCATTCCTATGCAAGCTTGCAGACTCTGCCAAAACTGTAATTGAAATCTCGTTTCACGATCGGAGACGATGTAAACAGTTACTCCATGTAATCTCACGATTTCCTCCATGTACTTCCTTGCTAACGTCTCGATTGACTGGCTAAGTCTGAATGGGATAAAGTGTGCCTACTTGGTGAGTCGATCCACAATAAACCAAATTGCGTCGTTACCCTTCGTGCTGCGAGGAAGAGCAGTCATGAAGTCCATGGTAATGTGCTGCCATTTCCATTCTGGGATTGGTAATGGCTGAAATAGACCAGCAGTTCTGTGATGTCCAGCCTTCACTTGCTGACATACTAAACACTTTGCTATGCTCCTTTATACTTCTCGCTTCATTCCATGCCATCAGTAGTGTTGCTGTAGATCTTTATACATCTTCGTGCAGTCGGAGTGTATCGAATAAGGAGAGCTGTGAGCTTCTTTCATCAACTCTTCTCGAACATGGCCGACTGGCATACAAAAACAGCTCCCATACCGCAAAGATCCATCTTCGTGGATGATAAAATCAGTTCGAAATCCACTTTCTATTTGTTCTCGGATTTTTTGTAGATTGGCATCATTTTCTTGAGCTGTCTTAATCTGATTGACAAGAGTGGACTGGACTTTTAAGTTCATCAAAAATGAAGCGTTACCTGGCATAACTACTTCAATCTCCAATCCGTGCAATACTTACTGTTGCTTCCACTGGACGGTGAGGTTCATTGCTAATGACTGGCGACTAAGTGCATCAGGAACTACGTTCACCTTTCTAGGATGATACTGTAGGTTGATGTCGAAGTCCGCTATGAGCTCGAGCTATCTTCTTTGCCGTATGTTGAGTTCCTTCTGAGTAAATACATACTTCATACTTTTGTGGTCAGTGTATATATCCACTCGTTCTCTCAAAAGATAGTGACGCCAAATCTTGGGTGCGATAATTACGGCTGCCAATTCCAGATCATGTGTTCGATAGTTGCGTTCATGAACTTTTAATTGCCTTGATGCAAAAGCCTCAATTTTTCCATGCTTATGTAGAACACATCCTAATTCTTTACCGGATGCATCACAATGTACATCAAATCCGCCAGATTGATCCGGTATTACAAGAATATATGCAGAGCTTAACCTCGACTTGAGTTCTACAAAAGTATTTTCACATGCTTCTGACCACACGAATACTTCGTCTTTACATGTGAGCTTGGTCAGGGGTGGTGCGATCTATGAAAATACTTCGATGAAGGGTTTGTAATATTCTTCTAAGCCCAAGAAGCTTCTTATATCTTTCACCATCTTTGGTGTCGGCCACTTACTGATAGCTGACACCTTAGCTGGATCTACAAAGATCCCTTTGCCTGAAACGATGTGTCCGAGAAATCCGACTTGATCTTACCAAAATTCACACTTGCTGTACTTGGCGTAGAGCCGGTGTTGTCGTAATGTCTCCTGGACAACGCGTAAGTGCTCGGCATGCTCTTTCCGATTCTTTGAATACATCAGAATGTCGTCGATGAAGATAACAACAAACATGTCTAAGTACTCTCGAAAAACTTGATTCATCATGTTCATAAAGATGGCTGGTGCATTGGCCACTCCAAATGGCATTATGAGATATTCATAATGGCCATAATGAGTCTTAAACGCCGTATTCGGAATGTCGGACTCCTTGACCTTCACCTGATGATAACCCGAACGAAGATCTAATTTTGAGAATACACAAAATCCACTTAACTGATCGAAAGGGTTATCGATGCGAGGTAGCGGATACTTGTTCTTAATCATTACTTCGTTCAGAGCTCGATCATCTATACACATCCTGTAGGTACCTTCCTTCTTCTTTACCTGCAGCACCGGAGATCCCCAACTTGATGTACTTGGTCGAATCCAACATTTCTTTAGTAGTTCGTCCAACTGAATACGGATTTTCTTCAATCCCTCCGGACTTAATTGGTACGGAGGTTTTATTTCTGGTTGTGTGCCGGGATGCAAATCAATACTGAATTCAAGAGATCGATCGGGAGTCAAACTTGATATATCTTCAGGGAAAACATTTTCGAACTACTTCTGGCTTCGATCCTTCCGCTTGCAACGCTGCAATCTCTGCTTTCTTTGGTTTTGCTCGGTAGATGCTAGGCTCAAAAGTCCGGTCTCGATTTTGAAATAGAACACTGGGTGATCTGGTATTTCAAACACTACCCTTCTTTGGTGACAGTCGATGGTAGCGAAGAAAGTTCCCAGCCAATCCATTCCTAAGACTACGTCGAAATTTGGTATGTTCAGCACTTTGAAGTTTGCATAGAATTCTCGACTGCAGATGACTACTGGACACAGATCGTATCCCATGGTTGCTTTTACAACGTCGTTCCCTGAACTGACATTCCAGCTGGATACGAGCGGCTTAACTGGGATCACATGAGTTCTTATGAACCGTTGTGACATGAAGCAATGCGATGCCCCAATGTCGAAGAGCGCGAGTGCAGGTAAGGTGGCTACTAAGATTGTACCTAAGTCGCCTGGGATAGGTTTAGATATAACAAATATAGATGGCTAGGATATTAAATAACTTGAAAAGGAATACGGAAAAGATTTACCAGTGATAACCTGACCCGTAGCTTCGGCCTCTTTGACCGACATAGTGAATGCTTGGCGTCGTGACACTTTCCTCTGTGCTTAGTTAAACACTCGGTATTGAGGTTGAGCGGTTTGGATGTGAGGAGATGGTGTTGGTAGAGCTAACCGAGTAGGAGGAGCTTGGATCGCCGGTCTAGCTGGAGGGCTGTTAGGTCCTCGGTTCTGAGGGCATGCTCCGATAACGTGAGTAGAAGACCCACAGATTAAGCACAAGTTGTTCGCCCTACTACAGTTCTTCACTAAATGCCCTGATCTCTTACAGTAGCTGCAAAAGTCCGGCATGTTTTTGGCGAACGAACCTCCTGGCCTTCGAGATGGTTCGTTGAAAGCTGGCCTGGAAAAGGCCCCTCCTATGATATGGTGAACAGGGCGTTTCACACCGGTTGACTGCGGCCTGCCCTTCTTCTACACAACTATCTCATATTGTCGGGCAGCCTTCAAAGCAAGCTGGCGGGTTGGGAAATCCCCTGTAGCAAGTGCAGCTTGAATTTCAGGGTCCAACCCCTGCTGGAATCGTCGTGCCCGGATCTTAGCAGTGGGAATAAGGTGTGCAGCGAACCTGCCTAGCATGGTAAACTCAGCATCATATTCATCCACAAACTTAACCCACATTGAGCCTTGCTGTAGGTGGATGAATTGATGTTCCATGTCAAAGCAGGCAGTCTCCAGAAAGTACTTCGCATCGAAGAGGGAATGTTATCCAATCTATCAGTTGCTCGAGACGGCTCTCCTCAGCTTTCCACCATACTCTAACATTATCGGTCAATTGCAATTTAGCAACTCTTACCCAAGCTATATCTGGAACTTGAGCTGCTTCCAGATCATCCTCTATCGCCTAAGCCCATTCTTCTGCTTCAAGTGGGCTCTCCTTATCCGAGAAGTTCTTTGGGTGTAGTGTGCGAAACTGCTTAACTTCGGGTTCTTCGGTCTCGAGGCGGTTCATAAGGATAGCAGTCTGCTACCGCTGACCTTCCAATAGGCTCTTGATAGTCTTAAGAAATACCGTTTGCTCATTGATAGGAGTTAAAACGGTAGGTGGCGGTGGTAGTGTAGGAGGTGGAGTATTGCTGTTGACGTTGGTGCTGGTACTGTTCGGAGAGTCCATCATCTTCATATAAAAGACAGGTTAGGATAGATTCAAGGAATTTGAAATGCAAAGAATGTAAATGTTTGTTGAACTCATTAATTCTTGTGGTATATTGTTTACGACTTCATGCATAACTGACATGCATGGGCCACCAACAAAACCTGTCATGCCCCGCTTCCTAGTAGACGGAAACGATGACGTGGCAAGCCCACAGCATATTTATTTAGAGAATGTAATTTCCTAAATAAATATACTAAGCGTGTTGAAAAAATATTACACAATGCAAGAATAATTGGAGACTGTAAATTTTTCAACAAAAATCTTTATTTACATTCAACTTGAAATATTTACAAGTACAATGAGTTTCAACTGGAAAGTAGATACAATAAAGGAAATGCCTAAACATGTGGCATATATAAGATGAAAGAAAACGAAAGTTAAGCTAATCCTGAGTAGCGATCTGGTCGTAATATTCATCGGTAGCCTCCACTTCCTCCGTCTCGACCGTATTTGACGAACATTCCAAGAAAATAAAAGTGGGTGGAATGCCCGTCAGTGAACTAGCGCTCGGTAGTCCCAAAGGTAGGGTAAGAGTGAAAAGTGACAAAGATATAATAAAAGAAATAATGTAAATGACCAGTAAAAATGTGTAGATCTGAATATGGGTATATGTATCTATAAGTCTCTATTTGATCATTATGTTAACGTTAAGTTCCAAGTGTGAATGTCAACGCAGCCGTAGAAGTATTCACGAGCTCAAGAGTGGGGCCTCAGGAGTAAGGAAACACGGGCCCATTTCATGTGTTAGCCTCGGGACTCCAAGCTGTGGAGAAGTTGACCCGACTGAGATTCGAGTAAAAGAAAAAATAGGTTAATAAAGGATTCCTGAAGCTTCATTGGATTCACACAGGAAACTATCCCAAACACCCCGAATATAATATCTATTATAACTGTAACATAGCCTTAATTGATTTGATTGGTTGATTATAACATGACTTGATCGAAACCATAGATTGCAAATGGTGAATAATGAAGTCGAGCGAGTCGAATAAAGTGTGAGTCATATCAATTGCAATCTTGGGTCGAGTCAAGTTAGTCGAGTAGGTTGGGTTCGAGTTCACGTTCAAGTTTAGATTCGAGTTTTGATTCGAGTTGAGTTTCAAGTCCAGTTTAGATTCGGATTTGTGTTCAAGTTATAGATATTTCATGTGAATTGATTTAACATTTGAAGATTTTAAGTTCGGGAGAAATCGGACAATTGCTGCACATGGACGACAAAATTTATGTCTCTTTCCAAGACAATTGCTATTGATAACTCCATTAATTTTTTTGTCTAACCTGAATAGGCAAGCACTTACTTTCTCCGGCTCTCTGGGGCTCCAAAGAAATGATACCGCTTAAAACTATATTAATTTAGAGTCCTTAAAAATTTATTATTGTTATTTATATTGTATTTATATTGTTTGTATTCCTCGAGGGGGTTTTATGAAAAATACTTTAAAATTTGTTTGAAAATAAATCTCGAGGGTGATTTAGAATATTTAGAGTTTTTATGAAGATGTATTTAATTTTAGTGGTATTTTAGCGATGAAACCTAACTTTTAAAAGTTTATGGTATTTTATGAAAACTACTCCTTTTGTAAACTTGGTGGTATTTTCATTTAAACTTTAATCTTTCATTTTAAAATATAATTTCACAATTTTTTTTTATTGAAAATACGGATTCATAGTTTTATAAAAAATTTCAAAATATAGTTTTATTTAGAAAAGTCTTATTTCCTTTAAATCGTATTTTCATTTCCTTTCGAGACCGAATTCTCCGTGAGGAGCTCTGCATCTCGCTCTACTATCTCAAGAATGTGCGATAATCTGCACCATCCATTAGCGGGTCTCCTGATCCATAACCAACCACGGCGACAGATTATAAACCATCATTACAATGGGCCATATGCTGTATCCTCCTAAAAATATTTAGTTGAAAAGGTAGAATCCATCACTAGCTAGTGTGAGCCTGATATTGCGAGGATCACTACTGAATTTTGGAAGCTTCCTATCGAAATCCTTTAATGCCGGGGAATCTCTTAGATGACTCATTCTTCCGTCTTTACTTGGAGCAGCACGGTGATGCCAAATCATTGCTTCCGCTGTCTTCTTACACTTGAATAGCCTCTGCAGTCTCTATCTTATGAGAAAGTATCGTGCTATCTTGACAGGTATATCTGGCTTCTTATCAGATTCTTTCGGCTTATACCTGTCCTCTCCGCAGGTGGAACACTCTTTCAAATCTGAATTCTCATTCCGTTATTGCACGCAACCATTGGGATATGCATGAATCTTCTCACAGTTCAGACCCCATTCAGACATCATCTTCTGGGTTTCGTACTAGCTCTCGGGCACGTTATTTCCCGGGGGCATAGAATCTTTCAGGAACTTGAGAAGAATCATGAATGACTTGTTGCTCCATTTATTTAGGCACTTAATCTGGAAAAGATGGATGAACTATGATGGTGTTGAGTACTATGCATTCTCATAGATTGGACTTCCTGCATCATTCATGTACTTCTCATACTTATCCGCTTGAGAAACTTGACCGGAAGGCGGATTACTATCACCGAGAGCAGTCTCTACCATATCCTTAATTTTCTCTTCTGGAAACAAGTTATCTTCTTCTTCTTCTGCGGCATTATCATCATCTTCTTCTTCTTCTTCTCTTTTCCTGTGATATAACCAAGTCGAATAAAATCTGGTAAAACCATGCTTAACGATATGAAGTTCTACCACTTCTACATTCTGCCAATACTTATTCCCATACCTGTTGCACGGATAAAGGATCTTCCCTAAGATTTCCTTATGATGGTCGCATGCAAATTTGATGAAAGCAGCGACTCCGTCGACGAACTTAGGGTTCATGCGTTGATACAAATCCATGTACATCCTGTCATTAACTCTGATGTACTCACGGTCCATGTTAGACTGTATAACATATAAATTTTAAGTTATGGAAGTTCGTTTTTATGGTGATTTGAGAAATCTAAGAACGTGATGGTTATTGATAAAGAAGAGAATGGGAATGGCAAGTTTGTTGTTGATTTCAATCTTTTATCCACTTAGGTGTAGGGTTGTTATTGTGTATGTCTTTGTGTATGTGTGTGTTGTGTATGCGTGTTGTTTGTGTGTGTTTTGGCTATCGGGGGTAAGGCTTATATCGCATTAAGAATGTATAGATAGACACCCGTTCACTTGTGCTTTCATCCGTTTTGAGAAAATTTCGGCAGTCCCTCCCCGTTGTTCTCTCAGTACACTGTAATAGAAAAGATGACCATTTCAATGCTGTCAAACAAAATTGAAGAGAACATCTAATCTATCTTGTACACGGAGAACCAGTGGAAAGCTGCCGACGAAATTTCTCGAAACGAATGAAAAACACAAGTGAATGTAGGTATTTGCTTTATACAATCCTAACTTTTCCGCAAAGGACAAATCTATCGGTTATCATACGATTGAATATTCTCGTCACATAGACTACGTGACGGTTTTTAGAAACCGAAAGATACCTTCTAATGTTTAACAATTTTCATGTAGTTTTATGTCATGATGAATATCGAACGTATGTAAACTGATAGACGGAAACTAAGTCGCGTGTTCAGTTGATAAAACTGCACATTTGTTATTACATTTTTCCTACTATTTTTATACTAGAAAAGGTGTTTATTATAATATATGATACATATGGGGGTTTATCTGTAAAAACACTATTTTTCATGTGTTAATATATTATAATTAACATTTGGTAGGAAAATGTATGCAAAAATATCATTGACCAAATCTTAATGTTGAAATTAATATCTCAATAAAACAAACTCTACTAATATTATTTGTGGAGTTGTTGTGCAGAATTTTCAGGGCTAAAATCAAGGGAATCAAAGTTGTTAAGAGCAAACCTGCCTAATTAAGAAAGCAAACTAAGAAATCAAGGCTGGCAGCAACAAAGAAAAGATTTCCAATTTCCAGAGGTTCCAGAGATCTCCACGTGTCATAAGAAGAATAGCCCCAGAAAAATCCCCAAACGATCCCACTTTTTGGCCGAGGATCCGCGGCCAAACCCCCCTATTGGCCGCGGATCCGCCGCGGTTTGGAAGACTTAGGAGATGGGATTTTCTCTGTTGGATACTAACTACTTGCTTCCAAATTAGGAAGCTAATTTTATGGCTTTGGGACTATAAATAAAGACCGAGAGCCTCTTGGAAAAATTATCAAGTCGACGTGATCACGAAGTCCAAGACGGCTCACGCATCCAAACTGATCATCAACGGTTCATCTACCTCCTTAGAAGAGATCGAGAAGCAACTAGTCTTTGTAATCATTTTCTAAGAAATCAAAGTGTAATGAATATTGTTGATTAATAAAGATAGCGTTCTTTTTCTTATTCTATTTCTTCGTAATTTAATTATGCATTTTCTCTTCATCTTTTTTTCTCCCAACATGCGCGAGTAATTCTCCGCTTGTTAGGGTTCGTAGGATTAGGGTAGGCTAATGGATGATGAAAATTCCTAAACCCTTTTTACGTCCTATAAAGTTTATAAACTTTATCAAGACAATCATTAACATTCTAATCGGGCGCGCTAACAATTCATTGTTAGTCTTGACCGCTATTAGAGATTAGATTAATGATTGTTTTGGTAAAGGCTAGATATGAATGGATTTCCGTATCGAGATAGGGCTTAAGAGTGGGATACCTTTTCCCTCCAGAAACCCTAATCTACACGCATCACTGTCGTTCTAGTTTTAAATCTATTAAAGGATAGAAAGAGTAATTTTTAATTAATCATCCATAACTACTAAATCCTAACGAACCCTACAAGCCCCTTCTTATATTAACTACATCCATAAATAATCTAGATCTATATTTTGCATTAGTGCTTAACGTAGATCTAGAAACCATTCTACAATATTCTTTATTCCCCCTCTCTCTCAACACATCTAAAGTAAGAATAAAAGATTCAATGTTTCCCAGAGGACGACCCGTACTCACCTCGGTCTAACTACAAGCGACACCGTTCTGATTGCGGTTAACTACAAACACAATTAGATCGTCTCGAGCAAATATTTTCGACTGAAAAAATTCCTCCAAACTTGATTTTGATCGTCTCGAGCAAATTTCTTTTATTCAGGTGAAAGAGAAAATATAATAAAAAATTAAAAACTAACTAGCACACTTTCGTAGGTAACACGATTGCACTGAGCACGTGCAACAAGCCTTTAAACCTCTAGGTGTCCCTAGTAGGAGGAGTGTTGTCTCCTGAGGTTTTTCAGCGGATTACACCCACAAAATCCTATAATAAAAGGAAGACTGTGAAAGTTACATGTAAAGATAAGAATTGCAAAAGAAAGACTTTGAAAATTAGAGTTTCCAACTATACTAGCTTTTCAGTTGTCATGAGCCCTATCTTAATAGTCATGAAAAGATGTTAGAAATCACATCATCCCTCAATAAAACATCACCTTTATTCTTCATTCCTACCTTTCTTCCAAACACCGATCATATACCCCTACGTGTGTGTAAAAGACATCCCTACACTCGGAGAATTCAATTCAAGCTATCATACTCTTGTCCATCTACCTCAGTACTTTCTAATCAATGAATATTTAGATGGAATTGCTCACACATTTTTCATGCGACCGTTAATACTTCTTGAGGTACTAACCGACCGATTACTAAATGTGCTCACTGATTAGGCATAAGTAACAATTTCCTCGTCTTGCAACACCTAAGGCTTAGCAATGACTCTCAAACCAGTTGGTCTAAGGCACTAGGTGATGAAGCACCCTCGCTATATTTTTTTATGCTTCCTTGGTGATTACAAAACCAGTGTTCATTTTTCTTCACCATTTTATCTTTATTTTTCATTTATTCTTTTCTTCATACTTTGGCTTTTAGAAAAGAGCATTTCAAGGTATTCTCTACTATCCCGAGTTTCAAGACGTATGTAAGTGCGTATAGTAGGGTATCAACGTTCAGATGTTTGGAGGAATTATTTTTCAGACTTATTTTTATCTTCAGATTAGTGGCTTCTTTCCTCTTACTAACCCTTGGGACAACGGCTCATAACTACTTATTACTAGTTTTGTTTAAGAAAACTTCTAACTTTCTTGGTTTTCTTAAACTTTTCCAATCTTTTAAATACAATTTTTCACTTTCTAATCTTTTATTATAAAAGATTAAATATTAAATATTTTTTTATTTTTTTATTATTTATTTTATTTTATTTTATTTTTTATATATGTTTTGTGCTTATGCAAAGTATGATGCAAAGTGATGTGTAAATAAGCACAAACCTCCCCCAAACTTGTTTACAACAGTGTCTTCACTGTTGCCATCTGTTAAATCTCAGAAACCTGTAAACTTGGGAGGAAAAATTTATTAATGGGGACATAAAATATGATCGTGAAAATCTCCCCCAAACTTATTCTCTCACCTCTATTCTAAAGATGATACAGTATTTTTTCAAGACATGGAGATGAGATGGAGGAATTTTAGTCGAGATAAAGTTTTCTGTAAAAACAGGAGCTCCTCCATAGGGTCAGTGGAAAAATACGGTTTTAATTTATGTCCATTCACTTTGAAAATTATACCGTTTTCAACATTTTCAACCTCAACTGCCCCGTGCGGGTATACATACCGCACAACAAATGGTCCTTTCCAACGAGATTTTAGTTTACCCGCATGAAGATGGAGACGTGAATCGTAAAGAAGGACTTGTTAACCTGGGGTAAAACTTTTTCTCAAAATGTTTTTATCGTGAAATACCTTAGTCCGATTCTTTACAATTACAGCATTATCGTAAGATTCATCGCGGAGTTCGCTTAGCTCGTTTAATTGCAGATTCCGAAAGTTGCAGGCTTGACTTAAGTTAAAGTTCAGTTCTTTAATGGCCCACATTGCTTTATGCTCAATCTCGACCGGAAGGTGGCAAGCCTTACCAAACACTAGACGATAATGAGACATACCGAGATCAGTTTTATAAGCAGTACGAAATGCCCAAAGAGCATCCGTCAATTTGGTTGACCAATCTTTCCGGTTTTTAGAAACTGTTTTCTCCAAAATTTGTTTGATTTTTCTGTTGGAAACCTCAGCTTGCCCGCTCGTTTGGGGATGACAGGGTGTCGAAAGTTTGTGGTTGATTGCATATTTTCGTATCAAAGTCTCGAAAGACCGATTACAGAAATGCGTCCCGTTATTGCTAATGATAGCGCGAGGGTGTCCAAATCAAGAAAAGATATTTTCTTTAAGGAACTTAATGACAACCTTGTTGTCATTAGTGCGACAAGGAATAGCTTCTACCCATTTCAAGACGTAATCAACCGTAAGCAATATGTACAAATTCCCAAAAGAGTTGGGAAAATGACCCATAAAATCAATAACCCAAACGTCGAAAATTTCAACAACCAAGATCGGTTGAAGTGGCATCTCATTTCTCCGAGAAATCCGACCCGTGTGTTGACACTGTGGACAGATTTTGCAATGATCAAATGCATCTTTGAATAATGTCGGCCAATAAAAACCGCATTGCTGTCACGACCCGAAATAGCCCGTGACTGGCACTTGAATCATATGAAGTCTACAGGACCACATCTAATTCAAGTAAGCCAAAAGGCAAGAAATCTAAAACCATTTAGGTAAGAATGAACTTATTTTAAAATGAGTAGTTTAATAGATTAAGCCGAATTATGCGTTTTTAAAACATCAAGTCTTTTCTAAAAATTTCGGCACAGTTTCCTTTGTAAATACTGGCCCCGAACGGGATACAACAAGATAAATATATACATGAATGATAAAAGGCATCCCCAAGTGGGAGCTAGCTCTTCGTCAATCGACGGTCATAACCAAGCAAGCAATATAATATACAACGCCAAAGGGCGAGGAATAACTGAAAAGGAAACTCAAAACAACAAGAAATCCATAGTAATACAACGCGCGACTCTAAGGTCGAAAGGATAACAACTCTAGCCTCTAATTCTGAATAAATACATGTTTGGTTGATGGAGTTTATAGATACAATTGAATATAAATAAATACAATGGCGGTCACTATGCAAGTGAACCCACCTACAAAAGCAAATCACCCGAAAAGAAAGCAGTGTGCCAGCAAAGCCGTACCGGAATCTGTACGGCAAAACCTGCAAGAAACTGTGGCACAACGGGGTGAGTTGCCAACTCATGAGTAGAAAACATCACAGAGCAGAAATCGTATGTATGACGCAAACCTAGGTCATACGATCAGTAATATCCTCAAATGATAAAGTCTGAAGCATGAAAAAGTGGCAAGGGTAAACATCTAACATAAGTGTAATCCCAGTGCTCGTGTCAGTGCCTCAGATAGCAATATATCATATGTATGGGATATGAATGTAATGTAATGAAATGAGTGAGACAACTGTTTTCTATTTTTAATGAGATATCTTTATGTATATAAATCGAATAACATCAATGAAATCAACAGGGAAATCCGTGTCAAAGATCGACACAAAACATAAATTCCAATATCTCAATATCTCAGGCTCCGGCTGCCCGGACTGACTTGCATCGTCAAAACTCAATACCTCAGTGTCTCAAATCTCAAATATCAATATCTCATGCTTCGACAGGACGGATTAGCCTATAACCATCTCATGATTCCGGCCGGTATCCTCCGGATAGCCGACGAGTCCAAATAATATCAGCGGTAGGTAGTGCTCCCCTGCTAGGCTCATCGAATACAACTCGAACTTCTTGCCCCGGGGTACCTTACCGGGCCCACCATGTACCCGAGACGGTTCATCCAACTCCTCGAATCGGGTCTCGAAATCCATCAGCAATCATGAAAACTCATGGTGGACGACTCATACATCATAGGAAAATCGCGCTTTTGATTTTAAAAAGAGAACGAAGTTTATATATATTCTTGCGGGTTTTCCCCCAAATCCAGGAAATCTCATGAAAATCCGAAATCCAATCATCAATAGCAAGTAAACAGTGAATAATAATATGCATGAAGTAGCAAGTAATAACCGCAATGTCTAAACTAGCATATAAAGCAAGTACACTAATATCATGTCGAAACTATCAGCTAACAAGCTATATCAATAAAATAATATTCTCTAAAGTGTAAATGACATGGCAATTACCGATGATGATGTGTGTGAGCCGGCAAGTAAGTGTATGTGGAACATACGCATCATCGGTAATGGTGCCGGTGTCCTGACAGCATAATCTCAATAATGGCATATGGAAATACAATATAAACCTGCAAATGTGATGCGAAGGGTAATCATACGCGTGAGTTGAATAATAAACACAACGATAACTAATCTGCATTTATATAAAATGAGTCATACGGTTTTGCCATTTGAAATAACACGAATCGTGGTGTTTTGAAAATAAGGGCTACGGTGTTTTTAAGAAAAGATACGTCCTTTGAAATATCCGTAGAATCCCTTGGCCTGTCCTTTAAAATACCCATGATTCGTTAGTTTTTAAATAGATAGGAATCGAATCTAGTCTAACAACTACACTAACTTTAGGCCTAAGCAACAGGCTAAACGAAAGGTAAGGAAACCGCATAACACCTGAGTCGATACATATATATATATATATATATATATGTATAGTAGTCGGTGATCCCACCTCAATAGTATCACATACGATACAATATCTATAATATGGCATCCTCAAGTCAAGAGTGCGGATCTATCATCAATAAAAAGCTCGTACGGTAAATCCGTCGTACGGCCTCCCAAATCTGGGTACGGGTCAAATATCATATCTATCACATTATTCATCTTGTATCCTCTTATCAAACATCATGATCGGGGTACTGATCTACGTCTAATACAATACTGATGCCCTCTATGAAATGCATGCGCCTGTATGAAAACACCACGCCTAAAGAACCCGCTAAAACATCATGTCGTATCCCAAATACGGACCATATCACATCACCGATCTCATGGCCTCAAGCCCAATCTAATCGACTCATCACAAATCCCCAAATACTATCCTCATAATCCGTGTATATGTATACATACACACACACACACACACACACATATATATATATGCATAGTCCCATACCCATGTGTATATATATATATACATATCCCCATATACGCACAGGTAAAAGAAAGAATGTGTGCAAGTATGTGTGTGCGTGTGTGGGTGCAACCACTACTCTAGGGTTTCGCAACTAACACTAAACCAATCCAAGAACACCAAGAATCCATCTTTATCATCAATAAACTCAAATCAACATAATATATATATATGTGTGTGTGTGTGTGTGTGTACATATTTGTATACATCACAACGAACTGCGGGGGTGCTATACGCCATCCACCCGACTTCCCCCGTAGATATAATCTACCCACCTTGCTCCCGTATGTCGTTGCCGATGTCGCCACGCACTTTCTTGTCGTCTCGAAGTCTTCGTGAGGGTACCTACACATCATAACGTAATCGCAATATGCATTAAAATCCAAGTCAAAACCGAAACGACGCGCTAAAGGCCTATATGTTAGAACCTATGGACCACGCTTTCAAAACCACCAAATAAATCTCGATTTCAACGTTCAAACGTCAAGTGATCGAAGTACATCATAGATACAAAAATCCAGAATGCAAAATATGCAAAACGAAACCCCGAATCAAAACAACAACTCTTGAAAATGGTCCCAGATTTTACTCTAGGTCAAATAAGCCAATTTTGCATATGCCAAGGGTCTAGTTTACAGGAGATGGAGCTACAGACCAAACACGAACCCATATGGACTAGGTCTGGCCGCAATTTACGGCCAGAAAGATTAAATTTAGGGCCATAGGGTGGATCCAGGGGCTGGGGTCTTGGGTGGTGCTTCCTTGGTGCCTGCATGTATCACTGTCCTTGCTCAAAAAATTTTCAGGTCATCCGAGTGTTAGCAGATTTCATTAAACTCTACAGAATCCATAATTCTTCCGATATCGGGTTTTCTAAATCCGTATTACGGGGTTCTAGTCTCTGGTTTAGGTCTGAATTCCGATACTAGGGGGTTTATGTGGCCTCTACTAAGCTTAATTACACATCACAACTCAAGAATTCTATAAACCCTTACTAGAATTTCACAAGTCTCACCAATCGACACCAAATCGGTTTTAATCTAACATGGATGCAAAAGCAATAGAAAAACTATGCTAATGGTTAAGAGAATACCTCATTTGGCAACTCAAGAACTTTCTTGAGTTGCCCCAAATCTCCAAAACCCTTCATTTCTTGGTCCAAAGTGTTTAATGTGAGCTTGTGCAAGTTTTTATTGAAATGGGTATTGGGGTTTGAGGTGATTTTAATGGTGTTTTGGAGGTTGTAGTGGAGGAGGAAGAGAGGGGGCGGCAGCAGCAGCAGCAAGGGAGTTGAGGGGAGAGATGATGAGGATGAAGGAATGAAGGAGGAATGCTCAAGTCAATGTTAACCCCTCACCTTTCTCTCTCTCACCCATACCCCATTTCTTTAATCATATTCCATTTCTTGTCTTTTCTTTTCTATTCTATTTTCCTTCTCTCCTCAATAGTGAACCCAAAGTAAGGAATGAAAAATGATGATAAAGCCATGTAGGAAAATGTAACACAAGTGTGAAATGATATGGTGCATGTTTTGCACAAAACACGCTTAAAGCCCGATTAACGATTTTTAATCGCTATTAGCACTAAAATAGTGTCAATTAAATCATAAACTTTCATAATTCTCATGAATCACATAAACTACCCTCTTTTTAGTAATTTCAAAAATTTTCAAAATTTTCCCTATTTATCGGTATTTAATTATACCGAAATATTAAAATATTCATTAAAATTAATATTAAATTATAAAAATTTCCAAAAATAATATTTTATTTTTCTGAAATGTTACAATCTTCCCCCTTAAAGAATTCGGTCTCCGAATTTAAATTTAAACCCTCAAATACTAAAACATTTCAGTAAAAGTCCACGTCGTCGGGGCTACGAAATCATCAATACATGAAACGCATAATAGCGCAATGCATGCGCATGAACAATGAGCAGATAATTCAAAATCAAAACTCCGTCAAGTATCTCGCAATCATCGGAGTCATGGGAAAGACATCAATATCTAGATCCAATACGAAAACCAATATGATGTACATCAACACCATACATATAAACACCTGAAGGAAATGCATGCCAAACCGTTTTAAGTTGCTGTGCGATGCGCATAACACTGCACAGTGGCGAACGTCTTTAGTAAGAAAATAACTTTATATATATATCCTTTGCTTACATGCACGTACCGCCTTTTTGAAAACAATTTAGAAAGGTTTTCTTGTTTCAAACGCTTCGTGTCATCTCAGACACGTAGGTAAATACTGAGACTATAGCTCTCTTTTTAGAAATCCCTTCGATAACTATCAATGTATGCAAAATACATCCAACACTGTCCTCTGACTAGTCCTGCTCAGTACGAAACAATAATAAATATCATAAAAACGTACTGCTCCATAAGAAATCAATCCCAAAATGTGCCTATGAATACTACGTGCGTCTGGTGCGCACGGAAATCAAAATCCATGAATGTGCCATATATGGGCACAGAATCAACATCTAAGTGCATCGGGTGTGCACGAAACATCTGTCAAGGGCAACAGGTGTGCCTGACAGTAAAATCAGGTGCATCTGACATGCATGAAGAATCTCGATTTAGTGCATCTGTGTGCACCAAAATCGCATCTCATAACATGCGCCCAACATGCGTAAAAATCCAAATCAGGTGTATCTATCATGCACGAACAAAATCTAAATCATGTGCATCCAACATGCACGAAATCACAAAATCCAATATCAAGCGCCGAACATGCGCAAAAATCCAATCCAAGCGCGCCAAATATGCGCAAGAATTCAAATCAAATGCACCGAGTGCACGAAATCAACATCAATATCAGAATCGAAATCGACGGTATACAATACAGCTCAATCAAATCAGGTATACCGCGGTATATAATCTCACAACCATGTGCATCAGCGTGCACAAATCAAATCAAAACACTAAAAGTGCATGAAAACTATGCCGAAAGCATAAGTCAAATCACATGCATAACCTAGTCACGAAGTCAAAATCAGCATATCGAATGACATCAAACCGAAGTCAGGTGCAACTTTAGTGCACAAAATACGTATCACTGCACTGCAAGCATATGTGAACTATACTGAGTGCAAAAACCAAATCGTGTGCGTATCATTAGCACAAAATCAACTCAACTGTATGAAACCCATGAAATCATAAACATGTGCAGCCAAGGCACAAAACGATATCCCGTGCGATAACTGTGCACAAATCATAAATCAACACAACGGTGTATAAAGCATAACTTAAGTGCAATACTATGCACAAAATATAAATACCCAGTAGGTGCAACCATGGTGCACGAAAACAAATATCATGAAACTCAATCATCAAGACTAAATCATGCGAATAGACCGCCCAAAATACCAAAATCCAAGGTGACGGATACGTGATAATCGAATCACAAAATCACAAATCATAAATACCGCCATCGATATTTCCTCCTTCAAAGTCGAGAAGGTGCCGGTGCATCCAAACCTAGCAGAGCAAGATATCTACTTGCCTCCTGTTCATGATCTGGCGCCTGGTGCTTTTAGGCTCTTGTCTTTTACTGTGTGTTGCTAGATATATAGCTCCTTGGCTCAACGGCCCAATATGGAATGACGACGGAAACAGTCCCGCTCTGGCACCTCCTCCAAGAATCTCTGGCCAACTGTCATGGTCTCTCATGACATGTCTCGTCGACGATGCCGAACTCTGGCCTGCTGAGTGTGCGTAAAATGACCACTCCTGGGTCCAAGTCTTCTCGTAAAATATTCCAGAAAGGTACTGTCGAGATCTCTCCCAAATCTCGTATCTGCCGAACTGTCCGGAAGTCATTGTCCCCTACTAAATCTATTTCTGGCTCCGGAATGGCTGCTTACTCATCGCGACTCATTCTGGAAGATATATCCATATATAACGCCTCTGTACGCGTGTCACATCTCTGATGTCGGTGGAGTGGAACGTCATCTCATCAAAATCTCGTACGAACCTCTTACTCCAATTTTCTCAAATGTCGACTGCTTCGGACTCATCTCTTCGTGGCTGCATGGACTGTGCTCCAATGGCTATACTCGTATCTGGAGTCTTCCAAGCAATGCATCCCATCACATGATATCCGAAAGATGTCGAACCATCCGATCGACTCGTCAAAACCTCATAATCCCCCAAGATATCAACATCTTGGGTACAGTTTAATAATATCGAGTATATGCCACAGCACCTATGGACCAACCGTAGAAGGGAAAACCCAAGCCTCACAAATGGCACCGCTAAACTGCCGCAAACCCTAAGGTTCAAAGGCGGGTCCATGGTCATTACATCGAGTTAGGGTTTCATTCTTCTAGAGGGTCCGTAGAGTTACTTGCATGTTTTCTTCAAATACTTTAAACTTGGAAAATGGGTTTCTGACATTCGATCGTCTCTATCGACTCCCAACGTATCCGTGTGAAGTCTCCTCAAGCTGAAATCAATCGATCTGATGACCTCGCGTCGGGGTAAGTGAATGAATCACATGTCCTAGTCTCTCACCCTCGTATGACTAGCGACCATCTAATCATATCTCTGAGAATAACTCGTACTGCAATAGCTCCAACATATGGGGCGATATCTCGTCGTTAGCAACAACCACTGGCTCATTCGTCTGCACGCTAAACAGTGCCTCGATCATCATGAATAAGCGATGCATCAATGGTCATCGCATTCTGGCTGGCCTCTATCAGTGGCTCAATCTTCTGGTGCTGATCTGCACGCCCGAGAAATCTCGTAACAGCGATCCATCAAACGCTCATGGCGCGAAATCACAATAAAAAGACGCCTAACTATGCAATCGTATGTCCCTGAAATCACTCCCTGGTCAGTCCCCGTCCGTGACGAGCTCATGCTGACCGCAACTCTAGCCGTAGCTCTCTCTGCCTGTGTAATCGTAGCAGCAAAACACATACCGATATAGATGAGGATAGATCATGAATGAATATAATGCTGTGCAAAGAAATGTACATCCTAAGGCTTCTTAAGCGGAGTGGCGTATCGTAAATATGCCGTGGAACATAAGTACGGTACGCCACTCTACTCAAGCTACCTACTCCATCAACCAAGGTCAACCTATGCGACGAAAGTTCGGATGTAATACTCCCTCGACTAAGTCTAAGTTCTTTAAGGTCAAGCCTAGATTCCGTATATATACAACGCCCTAGGCTCCGCATAGTCAAACCTAGACTCGAACCAAGGTTAACCTAGCGCTCTGATATCAACTTTGTCACGACCCGAAATAGCCCGTGACTGGCACTTGAATCATATGAAATCTACAGGACCACATCTAATTCAAGTAAGCCAAAAGTCTAGAAATCTAAAACCATTTTGGTAAGAATGAACTTATTTTAAAACGAGTAGTTTAATAGCATAAGACGAATTATGCGTTTTTAAAACATCAAGTCTTTTCTGAAAATTTCGGCAGAGTTTCCTTTGTAAATACTGGCCCCGAACGGGATACAACAAAATAATTATATACATGAATGATAAAAGGCATCCCCAAGAGGGAGCTAGCTCTTCTTGAATCGACGGTCACAACCACGCAAGCAATATAATAATACAACGCCAAAGGGCGAGGAAAAACTGAAAAGGAAACTCAAAACAGCAAGAAATCCATAGTAATACAACGCGCGACTCTAAGGTCGATAGGATAACAACTCTAGCCTCTAAGTCTGAATAAATACATGTTTGGTTGATGGAGTTTCTAGATACAACTGAATATAAATAAATACAATAGCGGCCACGATGCAAGTGAACCCACCTACCAAAGCAAATCACCTGGAAAGGAAGCAGTGTGCCAGCAAAGCCGTAACGGAACCTGTACGGCAAAACCTGCAAGAAACTGTGGCACAATGGAGGTGAGTTGCCAACTCGTGAGTAGAAAACATCACAGAGCAGAAATCGTATGTATGACGCAAACCTAGGTCATACGATCAGTAATATTCTCAAATGATAAAGTCTGAAGCATGAAAAGGTGGCAAGGGTAAACATATAACATAAGTGTAATCCCAGTGCTCGTGTCAGTGCCTCAGGTAGCAATATATCATATGTATGGGATATGAATGTAATGTAATGAAATGAGTGAGACAACTATTTTCTATTTTTAATGAGATATCTGTATGTATATAAATCGAATAACATCAATGAAATCAACAGGGAAATCCGTGTCAAATATCGACACAAAACATAAATCCCAATATCTCAATATCTCAGGCTCCGGCTGTCCGGACTGACCTGTATCATCAAAACTCAATACCTCAGTGTCTCAAATCTCAAATATCAATATCTCAGGCTCCGACAGGACGGATCAGCCTATAACCATCTCATGACTCCGGCCGGTATCCTCCGGATAGCCGACGAGTCCAAATAATATCACCGGTAGGTAGTGCTCCCCTGCCAGGCTCATCGAATACAACTCGAACTTCTTGCCCCGGGGTACCTTACCGAGCCCACCATGTACCCGAGACGGTTCATCCAACTCCTCGAATCGGGTCTCGAATCCATCAGCAATCATGAAAACTCATGGTGGACGACTCATACATCATGGGAAAACCGCGCTTTTCATTTTAAAAAGAGAAAGAAGTTTATATATATTCTTGCGGTTTTCCCCCCAAATCCAGGAAATCTCATGAAAATCCGAAATCCAATCATCAATAGCAAGTAAACAGTGAATAATAATATACATGAAGTAGCAAGCAATAACTGCAATGTCTAAACTAGCATATAAAGCAAGTACACTAATATCATGTCGAAACTATCAGCTAACAAGCTATATCAATAAAATAATATTCTCTAAAGTGTAAGTGACATGGAAATTACTGATGATGATGTGTGTGAGCCGTCAAGTAAGTGTATGTGGAACATACGCATCATCGGTAATGGTGCTGGTGTCCTGACAGCATAATCTCAATAATGGCATATGAAAATACAATATAAACCTGCAAATGCGATGCGAAGGGTAATCATACGCGGGAGCTGAATAATAAACACAACGATAACTAATCAGCATTTATATAAAATGAGTCATACGGTTTTGCCATTTGAAATAACACGAATCGTGGTGTTTTGAAAATAAGGGCTACGGTGTTTTTAAGAAAAGATACGTCCTTTGAAATATCCGTAGAATCCCTTGGCCTGTCCTTTAAAATACCCACGATCCGTTAGTTTTTAAATAGGTAGGAATCGAATCTAGTCTAACAACTACACTAACTATAGGGCTGAGCAACAGGCTAAACGAAAGGTAAGGAAACCGCCTAACACCTGAGTCGATACATATATATGTATAGTAGTCGGTGATCCCGCTTCAATAATATCACATACGATACAATATCTATAATATGACATCCTTAAGTCAAGAGTGCAGATCTATCATCAATATAAAGCTCGTACGGTAAATCCGTCGTACGGCCTCCCAAATCTGGGTACAGGTCAAATATCACATCTATCACATTATTCATCTGGTATCCTCTTATTAAACATCATGATCGGGGTACTGATCTACGTCTAGTACAATACTGATACCCTCTATGAAATGCATGCGCGTGTATGAAAACACCACGCCTAAAGAACCCTCTAAAATATCATGTCGTATCCCAAATACGGACCATATCACATCACCGATCTCATGGCCTCAAGCCCAATCTAATCGACTCATCACAAATCCCCAAATACTATCCTCATAATCCGTGTATATGTACACACACACACACACACACACACACATATATATATATATGCATAGTCCCATACCCATGTGTATATATATATATATACATATCACCATATACGCACAAGTAAAAGAAAGAATGTATCCAAGTATGTGTGTGCGTGTGTGGGTGCAACCACCACTCTCGGGTTTCGCAACTAACACTAAACCAATCCAAGAACACCTAGAATCCATCTTTATCATCAATAAACTCAAATCAACATATTATATGTGTGTGTGTGTGTGTGTATGTGTGTATGTATTCGTATACATCACAACGAAGTGCGGGGGTGCTATGCGTCATCCATCCGACTTCCCCCGTAGATATAATCTACTCACCTTGATCCTGTATGCCGTTGCCGACGTCGCCACGCGCTTGCTTGTCTTCTCGAAGTCTTCGCGAGGATACCTACACATTATAACGTAATCGCATTGCACATTAAAATCCAAGTCAAAACCGAAACGACGCGCTAAAGGCCTATAGGTTAGAACCTATGGACCACGCTTTCAAAACCACCAAATAGCACTCGATTTCGACGTTCAAACGTCAAGTGATCGAAGTACATCATAGATACAAAAATCTAGAATGCAAAATACACAAAACGAAACCCCGAATCAAAAGAAAATGGTCCCAGATTTTACCCTAGGTCAAATAAGCCAATTTTGCATATGCCAAGGGTCTAGTTTACAAGAGATGGAGCTACAGACCAAACACGAACCCATATGGACCAGGTCTGGTCACAATTTACGGCCAGAAGGATTAAATTTATGGCCATAGGGTGGATCCAGGGGCTGGGGTCTTGGGTGGTGCTTCCTAGGTGCCTGCATGTATCACTGTCCTTGCTAAAAAAAATTTCAGGTCACTCGAGTGTTAGCAGATTTCATTAAACTCTTCAGAATCCATAATTCTTCCGATATCGGGTTTTCTAAATCTGTATTCTAGGGTTCTAGTCTCTGGTTTAGGTCTGAATTCCGGCACTAGGGGGTTTATGTGGCCTCTACTAAGCTTAATTACACATCATAACTCAAGAATTCTATAAACCCTTACTAGAATTTCATAAGTCTCACCAATCGACACCAAATCGGTTCTAATCTAACATGGATGCAAAAGCAATAGAAAAACTATGCTAATGGTTATGAGAATACCTCATTTGGCAACTCAAGAACTTTCTTGAGTTGCCCCAAGTCTCCAAAACCCTTCCTTTCTTGGTCCAAAGTGTTTAATGTGAGCTTGTGCAAGTTTTTATTGAAATGGGTATTGGGTTTTGAGGTGATTTTAATGGTGTTTTGGAGGTTGTAGTAAAGGAGGAAGAGAGCGGGCAGCAGCAGCAGCAAGGGAGTTGAGGGGAGAGATGATGAGGGTGAAGGAATGAAGGAGGAATGCCTAAGTCAATGTTAACCACTCACCTTTCTCTCTCTCACCCATACCCCATTTCTTTAATCATATTCCATTTCTTGTCTTTTCTTTTCTATTCTATTTTCCTTCTCTCCTCAATAGTGAACCCAAAGTAAGGAATAAAAAATGATGATAAAGCCATGTAGGAAAATGTAACACAAGTGTGAAATGATATGGTGCATGTTTTGCACAAAACACGCTTAAAGCCCGATTAACGATTTTTAATCGCGATTAGCACTAAAATAGTGTCAATTAAATCATAAACTTTCATAATTCTCATGAATCACATAAAGTACCCTCTTTTTCCCAGCTCAAACTTAAGTTTTTATCTTTACAACGAGTAAGAACTGCGTCAAGATGAGATAGGCAGTCATCAAAAGAATCTCCGAATATCGAGAAATCGTCCATGAAAATCTCCAGAAAATTCTCGACCATGTCCGAGAATATCCCCATCATACACCGCTGAAATGTAGCGGGAGCATTACATAACCCAAATGGCATGCGTCTATAAGCAAAGGTACCGAAAGGACAAGTAAATGTTGTTTTATTTTGATCCTTTTCAGCAATAGGGACCTGGTTATAGCCAGAGTATCCGTCCATGAAATAATAATATTCATGTCCAGCTAAGCGTTCCAACATCTGGTCAATAAAAGGTAGAGGAAAGTGGTCTTTCCTCGTTGCGGCATTGAATTTTCTGTAATCAATACATACACGCCATCCAGTTTGAGCGCGTGTCTGGATCAACTCATTAGCCTCATTTGCTATGACCGTGATGCCAGATTTCTTAGGGACTACTTGAATAGGACTCACCCATTGGCTATCAGAGATTGGGTAAATGATACCACTGTCAAAGCATTTGACGATTTCTTTCTTTACCGCCTCCTTCATAACGGGATTCAACCGTCTTTGTGGTTCTCGGGTTGGCTTGGCTTCATCCATCAGATGTATATGTTGTTCAACAATCAAGGGACTAATCCCTTTGATGTTATTCATTGTCCAACCAAAAGCCTGCCTATTAGATCTCAAGACCATCAAAAGAGCGTTCTCTTGCTCTAAGGCTAGAGAAGCGGATATGATCACAGGTAAAGACCCATTCTCACCTAAATATGCATATTTAAGATGAGAAGGTAATAATTTGAGATCTAATGTCGGCGTAGAAACAATAGAAGGTGGGATAAGCGAATGATATTCAGATTCACGAAGAAGCTCGTAGCCTGCAAAAGATACAGACTCGGAAAGTGATGAGTCAAAAGATTCAGACTCAGGAGTGGACTCGTCAAAAGTGTCCTCACTATTGTGTGCAAGATCAAACATTGATGTGCTAATGTCGTCGAGATCTTCAAAGCAGAGATCTTCAACCTTGCAGCTTTCGGAAGCTATCTCGTGGACAAAACAGACATCAAGAATGTGAGCAGAGGGTTCAGATGGCTGACTTCCAATCTTGTAAATGTTCAGCTCAATTGACATCTTCCCGAAGGATAGAGTCATAGAGCCGTTTCGACAATTAATGACAGCATTGGAAGTGGCAAGGAAGGGTCGACCAAGAATCACCGGAATTTGGTTCCGTGGGTTCGCTACAGGCTGTGTATCGAGAATAATAAAGTCCACAGGGAATATAAATTCCCCGACTTTAATCAACACATCCTCTAGTTCAGCCCTAGGTTTGGTGATTGATCGGTCTGCCATTTGGAGAGTACAATGAGAAGGTTTCAACTCTCCAATCCCTAACTGCTCGTAGACAGAATATGGAAGCAGGTTAACACTTGCGCCAAGGTCAAGTAAAGCACGGTTAATGTTTTTACCCCCAATAGAAATCGAGATTGTAGGACACCCAGGGTCCTTACGTTTCTTTGGTAACTGTGGGGTAAAAGCAGTGCTAACATTATTCGTCATGAATACCTTTTGGGGCACTTGAGTCTTCCTCTTCCTAGTGCACAAGTCCTTTAAAATTTCGCATAAGACGGAACTTGTTGTATAGCATCTAGGAGAGGGATGTTGATGTTAATCTGTTTAAACATTTCCAGAATCTTCTCCATATGTGGACTCGATTTGTTTCCCCTTAACCGATTCGGATAAGGAGCTTTAGCAATAAGAGCTGGGTCCAACATTAGAGAAGGTGGTGTGTGTGGAACAGATCCCATAATAAAAGTGGGGATCGACTAATGTGGACTAGAAGAAGTGGGCTGAGGGTTCAAGCCTTGAGGAAAACGGAGAATAGGCTCGGAAGAAAATGGTGGGGTAGACAAAGTAGGATCAGAAGTAGAAGTGGATGTGGAAGTAGAAGCCGGGGTGTCATTGATATTTTCATCATTATCAATCTATTCACCGACTTGATTATTCAGCACTCTTCCATATCTCAACGTTGTAATGGCATTCACATTGTAGTGTTGTGAGTGCCCAGGATTCGGTAGGGGTTGAGACGGAAGTTTCCCTTTCTCTCTAGCACTCATTTCGGCATTCAATCGTGCAATTTGTGCTTCCATCGATTTAATACTCTCACATTGGGAGGCAGAGTTTTTCTTTATATCATCGATAGAAGTCCTTATATCAGCCGACACTTGGATGGATTGTTTCATAAACATTTCCAAAGTTCGTTCGAGTGAAGAAGAGTTATCGGTATCGGTCAATTGCAAAGAATTATTATACGGTGCAGAAGTGTTGACCGGATTTTGAAAATTTTGTGAATGATAAGGGTGCTGACTCAGTTGTAGTGGTTGCTGTTGTTGTGCAGGGACCCTTTGGAAGTTTTTTTGGTTTGGAATCGTGTTTTGAGTTTGGTGTTAGTTCCAAGCAAAATTAGGGTGATTCCTCCAACCCTGATTATAAGTGGAAGAATATGGATCGTTTCTAGGTCTTTGTTGGAAAGCAGCATTAGTGTGCTCTTGACCTTGAAATGGAGAATTCAAAGGATATTCTTCCGTCAGATGTGATGGATCAGAACAGCATCCACAGACAGTTTTGGAGAGTGTCATCCGATTTAGGGAGGCTAATAAAAATTTGTGTTCCATAGCTTCGAGTTTCTTTTGCATTGCTGCCATTTCAGTTTTGACTCCTATGGAAACATCCAGTCGATGAATACCACCTCTAGATGATGATTGACTTACACTCTCCCATTGTAAAGTTTTTTCAGCGAAATCTTCTAAAAATTTCCAAGCTTCACCATCGTCTTTAGATATGAAGTTGCCTTGACACATGGATTCAAGCATTTGTTTTGTTGTTGGATTAATGCCCTCATATATGATTCGGCACAGATCCCATCGATGGATTCCGTGATGAGGACATTGAACTAACAGATCCTTGAAGCGTTCAAAACACTTCCAAAATTGTTCATTGGGAAGTTGGGTAAATTGATTTATTTCGCTACGGACTCGGGCTGTCTTATGATTGGGATAAAATTTCTTAATGAAAGCTATGACGAATTCATCCCAGTTTGAAATAGAATGTGCAGCTGTGTTATAAAGCCATTTCTCGGCTAAATCGCACAAAGTGAACGGGAAAAGACACAATCTCATAGCATCCACAGAAAGCTGTGAAGTACCCATCATAGCGCATACGTTTTCAAATTTGGTAATAAAAACGTATGCGTCTTCAGACTCGAGACCGTGAAATTTGGGTAAAAGATTGATGTATTGAGCTTTGATTTCGAAATTGTCCCCATTGGCTGTTGGAATGGAAAGACAAGTAGAAAGAGGACCACGTATCGGATAACATCTCTCTTGGAGAGAAATGCGGGGTGGGGTCTGCGCACCTGCGGACGGTGGCAAAGTGGTGTTAAAGAAGTTCGATGGAGATCCGTCCATCGAAGTGGATGTGGTGTGTGGTGAGGAAAAAGAAGATGTAGAAATACCGACTTCGGAGTCGATAGGAGAAATGCAGACAAGACGGGCACTAGAATCCCGTGTCCAGCCGAGCATGCATTAAATGGTTTAGCACAAGTGGCAGCGTAAGTGATAAATAGAGAAAAGTGGTTTGGTGTTTGGTTTGTTTTGAAAAAGACGGATTTTAAAAAATCACACAAAAAATGCACAAGCATGGTCACCTATTGTTTCCTGATTTAAAATCAGGAAAGCCTACAGAAGAGGCATCACGTGCTAACACGTGACCAACAGTTACGTGTTGGCACGTGACATTTAAAAGCGGCTTCAAAGGCACATCAGTTCCCTGATCAAATCAAGGAAAAGGCTTCAGAAGAGGTCACGTGCTCACACGTGGCCAGGGGTCACGTGTTGGCACGTGACATTTAAAAGCGGCTTCAAAGGCACATCAGTTCCCTGATCAAATCAAGGAAAAGGCTTCAGAAGAGGTCACGTGCTCACACGTGGCCAGGGGTCACGTGTTGGCACGTGACATTTAAAAGCGGCTTCAAAGGCACATCAGTTCCCTGATCAAATCAAGGAAAAGGCTTCAGAAGAGGTCACGTGCTCACACGTGGCTAGGGGTCACGTGTTGGCACGGACATTTAAAAGAAGCGGACTCATTCTCTGATTAAATTAAGAAAAAGGCTCCAGACGAGGGTCACGTGCTCACACGTGACCAAGCGTCACGTGGTGGCACGTGACGGCTAAGCAGCGGCCAGAAGGCAGAACGCAAAAAGAAGAAGATGGCTCGTTCCAAGGGGTCACGTGGCCACACGTGACTAGGGGTCACGTGGCCACACGTGACCGGCTTTCAAAGCCTATTTATTTAACAGAATCAAATTCTGAAGAGATCACTCAAATCTTTCCAAAGGAAAATGATTATTTGGAACCGACTGAATTAAAAATTTAAAGGTGATTAAATATCACCTATCTATGGAAAAATCTTGAATTTGGAAAGATTTCCCCTTAAAATCTAACCGAAATAACAAAGGAAAATCTCTGGATTGAAAATCCAATGGTGAATAAAATTCACCTAATAATCCAAAGGTCCAAACGAACGGTGAATACAAATCAAATCTCTCAATGAAAGATTCATCAAAAACTAATTGATTCTGCTGTTTCTCCTATAAATAGGAGCCAAGAGACACACAGAGGGATATATATACAGAGGGATCGATACATAGAGAGAAAGAAAAATAGAGCCTTGATACTTTGGAGGAATTTGAATCTTCTGCAAAAGAAAATCTTAGGTAAGAAAGGGAAGGCCTTAAAAGAGAATTTAATTCTCAACAGAGTTTAACTCTGATATTAAACAGAAGAACATAGTTCTCTCTTTAGTGGAGGATCTGTAAAGTGCACATCTCCCCTTGAATTGAGAATTTAATTCTCATTGGGTTGAGATCCTGCCATGCAGATTCAAAGCATAGAGAGGGAATGGAAGCTTGAGAATTTAATTCTCACAGAACTATAGGAATTTAATTCCTTTAAAATAAAATTAGGGTTTAACCCTATGTTATGGGAATTTAATTCCTTCAGAATGAACAAAATCAGGGTTTAACCCTAGTTAAGAACTTAGTTCTGTTAAAATAACAGGAATTTAATTCCCTTAAGAAAGAAGAAATTAGGGTTTCACCCTATGACAGAATCTCATTCCTCAGAATAATTCTCTAAAAGAGAGTGGGAACTTAATTCCTTAAAGCTGTTATTAGGGTTTAACCCTATGATAGAATGCAGTTCTTCACATATATGAGGAATTTAATTCCTACAGAAAATTCAGAGTTCAACTCTATCCCAGAATATAAATCTTCAGAAGGAAATAGGAATTTAATTCCTCAAAAAAATTATTGTTAGGGTTCAACCCTGCGAAAAATTTAATTCTTAAAGGGATTAACAGATCTTCCAAAAAACATACAAAGAGGCAGGGTCACGTGCTACCACGTGACCCCCGAAAAGATCCACAGAAAAGGCCCTTTGAGGCAGTGCCTCACGTGACCCACGTGACCCTTGGCAGAAGCTTTAACATACAAGCACCAAGATGCCCATCACGTGACAGCACGTGATGCTCCAAAGTATTCAATGCTTTTGACAGAATAAGATAAAGGGAGGGTGCCCTCACGTGTTACCACGTGACCCCTCTTGCCTTAGTGTTTAACACTAGATTGGAACCCCTGAATCCAGTGTTAAACACTGTTTTGCCTTAGTGTTCAACACTAATTAAAGAGCTTTCTTGCAGTGTTTAACACTGAATTTTTTAGTGTTTAACACTAAATTAAATCTCTGTTAACATAGTTTAACATTAATTTTCTTAGTGTTCTACACCAAATTAAAATCTCTGCCACTGGTGTTTAACACTGATTATCTTAGTGTTTAACACTAATTTGAGATCTCTGTTGCTAGTGTCTAACACTGACTTGCCTTAGTGTTTAACACTAATTTGAACCCCCTGTTGCTAGTGTTTAACACTAATTTCAGCCCAATTGGCTAAATATCCAGAGGCAAAGCCTCTCCTCTAATGGACCAACAGAGGGCCAATATCCTAAACATGATTGGACTTAGCCCAAGCTGGCCATAAGTCCTCAATTCAAATTCAAATTCAACTGAGCCAACGGGCTCATAATATAATTGATTGGTCTTGGTTCCAAATTGGGCCAAAGATTATTTAATCTAGCTCGGTTTAAGGGTACATCTCTTCACTCCTTTGATACGTGGCGTTGTAATTCCTCAACGTCTTCAAAGAGGTGACGGGTCCCGATGACCACATATTGATACGGACTGTAGGGTCCTTAAACTCATGGACTATGAGGTCCTTAACCTTGACCGTGATGTCTTAAAACTAACAACGGACTGTGGAGTCCCTAAATCCACGGACTATGAGGTCCTTAACCTTGACCGTGATGTCTTAAAACTAACAACGGACTGTGGAGTCCCTAAATCCATAGACTATGAGGTCCTTAACCTTGACCGTGATGTCTTAAAACTAACAACGGACTGTGGAGTCCCTAAATCCACGGACTATGAGGTCCTTAACCTTGACCGGGATGTCTTAAAACTAACAACGGACTGTGGAGTCCTTAAAATCCACGGACTATGAGGTCCTTAACCTTGACCGGGATGTCTTAAAACTAACAACGGACTGTGGAGTCCATAAAATCCACGGACTATGAGGTCCTTAACCTTGACCGCAACGTCTTAAAACTAACATTGGACCGCAATGTCCTTAAACTACCTACTGACCGTAATGTCACTAAACTAAACAACAGAGCTCCCCTTTTATTGCTCTCTTGTTGGATCTAAACGATCCTGTTAAGTTGATCTTAGTCTAAAAACTAGACTAACGTATCCTTAACAAACGTTTAAGTCGATCTTAGTCTCAAATGAGGCTAACGTATCCTTAAACACAAACCCCCAAACCTAAATCTAAGATAATACGGATTTGGACTAGTCTACGCCCTACGGGCGACGACATAACTCAGTCTCCGTATACAATCCATGGGCAACCAAACATAAAATAAACACACATGACACGAAGTAACCATCTGGAGAAGGAGAAAGTGGTTACCGCGATGCGGTAGCGTAATTAACTGCAGGGGCTTGCGCCTGCAGGGAAGAGCGTCCCCACAATCAAAAACCCCTCAAGCGAGGGGGAATCTGGCGAAGTCTGCTACATCGGACGCATCCGTTTAAACCTTCGATATACGGTGTCATAAATCAACTTGGCATCTTCGGAGAGGTAGACGGATAGCACCAATTAGCATCTGCCCCGAGCCTCAGGCGAGACGACCACGCGTCTCGGCCGCCGTTCGGAGGGGAACAGATTCTGGCACGCCCGGTGGGACCTTTTCCTCTTTCCACTCCACACTTCGTGTGTCGTGATTCGCGAACCAATCGTGGTTCGCTAATGGTTGCCTTTGGGTTTCGAAGTACTAAGATTTGGTGTTTCGTTTGCTGCAGAAAGCAAAGAATCGATGGCTTCCACTTGTGCGACATGCTTGGACTGCAATTGCAACCAACACTCTGCCTCGCCAGGAGGTATAGCCTACGGACCCCACACTGCTTCGCTATTCACAATGCCCGTGGAACAGGTCACTCGAGCCATCACAGGATTGTTTTTTGGGACCATGCTCCCGCCAACGAGCTCCACCACCCCTATGCTGGCAACGGAAGCTCCCAAGAAGTCGGTCTTTGATCGTCTTACCCCTGCCGCGGCCCCTCTCAACGGGTCGCCCAACACCAGCGCCTCGGTCTTCTCTAGATTGGGCCAGAACTCCTGTGGACCCGCAATGGGGCCTACAATCCTAGAGGAGGCTGCTCCTAAAAAAGTAACCAGTCCTGCTCCTGAAGTCGTCAAGGCGGCTTCCCCTGCCAAAAAGTCAGTCTTTAAAAGATTGACGGCTCCAGCTCCCGCTCCTGCTACCCAAAGGACATCGGTCTTTGACAGGCTGACACCCGCAGCGACCCCCCATCTACACAGGGGGCAAGACGAGACTACCGCCCTCACCAAGCCGGTTCCATCAGCACGACGCGCTCGACGTCGTTACTGGCGCCGAGTGAGGAAGGCCGGAGGCAACTCCCCTTCTGGGCTAACTCCGCCAGCCCCGATGGCAGAAGTTAATGCTGCTGTTCCAACTGGGAACAGCTTTGAGATGCTAAATAAGGTGCGTAGGAATTCTCCTACCGCGACGCTAAAGAAGTCTCCCCATCCGCTGAAAAGGGCTATAGAAGTAAAACCATAACAGCCCCAATCTCCTCAACGACTGTCCTTCCGAATCTATAAAGTCTGGCGGCAGGCCCGAGACTCGATGATCGATCCAAATTTCTCCCGCCAGCACAAGAAGCTGAAAATCCAACAGGAAGCCAGTCACCAGGCTAAGCCACGAAAAGCTGTCTGGGTGCCCACCTCAAAGGCCCCCTCAACTCCCACTGCTCATAAAAAGAGGAGGCCGGAGAAGATCCCCGGGCCTGCAACGAAAGCTAAAAGCGCTGAGCCCAGACGCCCTAAGGCTGGGGGCAGGATGGTCCACACTGTATACATGGCGTTAGGGAAAGAAGACAGTCATGCGTCTACAGGTCATAGACCGCTTACACGGTCAGTAACCAAAGCTCAGGAGTAACAGCAAAAGCTCCAGGAAATGATAAACGCAATGGCCGCGCTTACTGGGCCGAAAGAAAGCCCCGAGGCGTCCTCGGATCAGCAACAAGAACAGGAAACCGACGCCTAGTTTCTCCGGAGGATGTTGGAAAAGAAGGATAAAGAGGCTGCGGAACAAGCGACCAATATAAAGAAAATAGCCCACTTATTCCAGGATATGGTGGGAATGATGATCCAACAAGACCCACCTGCGGAAGATCCCCCGATCGTCCTTGAAGACGATAGGGGAGAAACGTCGAATCCTCCACCGGCTCTCTCGACGGCTAAAGAGGAGACAATCTCTAAGGCTGACTTGGACGACTATATATCCCAGCAAATCCGGGTTCATCATGCGACTGAGGCAGCTGGTCAAGTCGTAAAAACGGGGCGGCCGTATCCAAGCTGGTACGACCAAATTAAATATCCACCGGGTTACAATACCAAAATTCCACGTGTATAAGGGGACCGGTAATCCCCATCAACATGTTGTCCAGTTCAGGGCCCTTTGCGGTAACACCGGTGGTGATGATAAACTGTTGCTTCGCCAGTTCGTGGGCAGCTTATCAGAAACATCGTTTGAATGGTATTCGGAACTCCCGAACGATTCTATCAAGACGTTCGCTGAAATGGAGTTGCTATTCACTCCAGCGGTTCGCGAGCGCCAGCGAACGCACTCCAATAATGGCATTGATTAATGCCAGGGTAAAAACAGGCGAAACGTGGGCCCAGTACGCTATACGCTGGCGAAATTTGTGGTCGAAATGCGAGCAGCGCATTGAGGAAGCGCCCGCAGTGGGCATGTTCGTGGGAACCCTAGACCCTCACGCGACTATCTCCTAGTTTATGATGTTCTTTAAGCCAACCACATTCCAGGCTCTAATCGACAAGTTGGCCCAGATGGACCAGATGGGTCACAGACCGTCTCCCCCGAAGCCGGAGCCTTGGAGTGACAAGGGTAAAGGAAAGGCAACCTTCGTCGCGAATGCTCAGCAGCAACCTAGTGCCCCGAAGCTGGCGGATCAACTGGAAGAAAGACGCCGGTATTATAATGAGAAGATGAAGCGCCCCTACTCGTTCCCGCGGGATAAGACAAAACGACTATTCGAGCTGGCAGTACGCAACAGACTTATAAACTTGCCAAATCCAAGGCGACCGCCACAACCCACTGAGGTGAACAACCCTAACTATTGTCCTTACCATCAAACGGTAAGCCATCCGATTAAGGATTGCTTCGTTTTCAAAGGATGGATTGAAGATCAATACCTCCAGGGAAAGTTTGCGCTGTCCGAAAAGTGGAAGGTGAACCCGCCACAGCCGCATACTCCTAAGAAAGCAGATACACCGGGGGCAACCTGTTCCTTTATTGAAGAAGCTCCATGGGAGGTCGTGCTATCAACTAAAACCAAAAGAATGCTGAGGGATCTTCATGCTTGCCCGGCGGTCGAATGGAAGAACCCGCTTGAACCTCAAATCATTGAAGGGATGCTGAAGCCGCGTCCAACTACAAAGATCAGCGGTGATGGCCCAAGTACCCACACCCAACCGTCAAAATTTTCGAAGAAAAAGAAGAAGAAATCCAAAAAGCCCGTGAAGCCTGGAGACAAGCGCACGGATTTGCAGAAACAGATTGACATGCTGGAGGAGTACAATCAAAGGGCGCGGACTCCCATCACACTGCAAGAGTTCCTCAACTACGTCTTTCAGGAGGAAGATGACGGAGAGAGCTCATCGATGAATCCGAAGGATATGTGGCGAGTTGTCATGTGATCTCCCACTCGGAAGACGAGAAAACTCCTGGCACTGAGAAACTGGGGGCACAGCCTGAGCCAGAACTTATATGGCCAACAGAAGAAATGATTGACGCCTTTCTAGACGAGATTCGTTTGAAGACTAAAGCTGATCAGGAGCGTGGGATGGCTGCATCGGAAGGAGCCAAGCGTAGGCGACTAAACGAAAGAATCGAAGCACTCCCGCCAGATCGAAAGACATCCGATGCGAATAAAAACGTGTTCAAGACGAGGAAAAGATTCGCCAAAGCCATGTCAATGGGAATGAAGCTACCACCCTTAGAAGAAAACGCGTTCGATGGGGCGGAGGGACACCCTAATTATTGCGCATATCATCGGAAGATTTAGCACCCCACTGAGGAGTGCGACGCTTTTAGGATATGGTGGCAGGGATATGTTGCTCGCCGGCAGCATTTTAAGCGCATGAAACGCAAGACTCGTCGGGAACGAAGAAGTACAACCGACAGGCACAAAAGAACTACCGACAGCTGCCACATGGTCGACGCCGAAAGATCACAAGTTCTCACCTTCGGGAGCGACTCTGATGAGGAAATGGCTTTGGGCCCTCTTTTTAAAGAGTCCGTCTTAGGGAAAGGGGAAGAACCGGAGGTCTGCGAGAACATTCAACTGCGCAATCGCACGCTCCCGGAAAAGAATCTCGGGCCCACAAACAGAAAAGATAAGGGAAAGGAAAAGGTCATTGAGGATATCGCCTTAGATGACCAAGTCATGAAAGAGCTGACTGCCAAGGACCCTCCCAGGAAGGGTAAGGTAGACTACAACATCCTAGCGCACCTAAGGAAGCTACCTTCTCAGCTCAGCATTCTCGATGCCCTCCTATTATCCAAAGAAGCGCGAGATTCATTAATCAAGGCGTTACAAGAACCCGAGCAATTCCAAGCCTTCCTCGCCGCAAAAAGGATGAAGGATGAACTGGAAGAAGTGCACACGGCCGACATCACGTTTGGTGACGAAGACCTTCTCCTCGGGACGAGCGACCACAACCGTCCCCTATACATCTCTGGATACTGCCATGATATCAAGATAGGCAAGATCCTGGTGGATAATGGATCCTCCGTCAATCTCCTGAATGTTCGGGTGTTGAAGGAAATCTGCATGAGCGTACAACATCTCGCTCGTGACAAAATTACCATCTCCGGATTCGACTCCCAGTCATCACGGACTCTCGGATCTGTAATACTAACATTACGCTTCGGACTACTCGTCACGGACATCAAGTTTCACGTCATTGACACCAAGACCTGCTACAACGCCTTGCTCGGTCGTCCTTGGTTACATGAGTACACCATCATCCCTTCTATACAGCATCAGTGTATGAAGTACTTCAAGGATGGTTTTGAGTATACCGTAACAGGTGAGCTGAACCCATTTTCCGTGAACGAAGTCCGCAAGTACGAAGATGCAAAATACTTTTTGCCAGACTTCGAGGATACAGAAAAGTGTCGCAAGCCGGAGAACAAAGTCGTCGCCACCATCCCTGTTTTCGGGAGCGATACCGAAGAAGAAGAAGAGATAGTTTATGCTGGGCCGTCTCGACGCAACAACTCGGGAACGTCCGCCCCCATGTTGATCTTCGGAAGTGACTCGGAAGATGAGGTTAATGTCATGTTCTCCAGTCGGCCGTCAATACAAGCATCCCCTAGCGATGATCAGAGTTTGCAAATCACCATGGTGCCGCGAAAACACTACAAGGAGCTCGACGCACTTCAAGCTTACAATGTGCAGGACCTGCAGACGTTTTACGTTCTCCCAGGCGAAAGGGTGAAAGGGTGATCCTATTCTACCAATCCACAGAAACGAGAGTGGGGAAAGAGATATGGCATGGCGCGGATGCTACACTTGACAGGCTCCGACCCATCCGTTTGCCCCGATATTACACAAATGGACTAAAGAGGCTATTGAAGCGCCAAGGAGTATCCTTAAAACAGACTGTTCGACAAACTCGGTTCTACAACAGGATTTGGAATGTCCCTAGGACTCAACGCAAATTGCCCAACGGGAGAATGGAAACGCTCGGGCTTGGATATGTGAGATCCAGGAAATGGGAGCGAGTCCACGGCAGCTACGCCATATATGACTTTGATGAGGAGGAGGACACCCTGTCGGGGAATGCTAACCCCTCGTCAAAACTGGATCCCGTGAGCGAAGTGCCGAGTTCGTCATTTGAAGAATAAGTGGACAAGCTTATCAGGAAAGCAGGTCAAAAGGCTTGGGAAGACCACAATCGTGAGATGGCCATCTACAAGAAGGCCAGGACGCAACGTCTGTTTCAACGGGCTGCAAAAGACAAAGATGCTCCTCCCTGTTAACCCGTTGTACAAAAGGCCCGACGCAGAGGCAGAAGTAAATCAAGAAGCGGAAAGAGGAGCCGACAGCAACGACGCAGGATTAGAGAGTCGTGTGATCGGGCATTGCGCGGTCCGGATTTGTCCCTCATGAAGAAGATGAGTCGAGCGTATTCCTTCCCTCGAGACAAGACGAAGAAGCTACTCGAGCTCGCTATAAAATATCAAATGATCGCACTTCCGGAGTCTAAGCATCCTGAGCAAGCTAACAAAGTTTCCCATCCGGGCTATTGCTCCTATCACCGAGCCATAGGACACCCTATCGAAAACTGCTTCACCTTCAAGAACTGGGTCGAAGACCAATACCAGCAAGGCAGATTTGCTTTATCCAGCAGCTGGAGGGTAACGCCGCCACAAAAGCACGAACCTAAAGCCGCAAGAGCGGGACCAGATCCACATCAATCTTGGAAGCGGATTCGCACCTGTTACATGATTACAATATTAAAAGAAGAGCCCGAGAACATGGATGACCTTCCCTGGTGCTTTGAGAACAGAAATGATGAGGTGATCTCAGAATTTCCACCAGCTCCAAAAGAACTGGAAGATGGCATACATACGACTGCAGATAACCTCAAAAAGATTGAGTTGGGATCGGAAGACGATCCACGACCAACATTCGTCAGCGAGCTGCTATCTGAAGAAAGGGTGGTTGCGTTAAAGGACGCGCTTCTACAGCATAAAGATTGCTTCGTGTGGAACTATTCCGAGATGCCAGGATTAGATCCAGAGATTGCTGTGCATAAACTGGCAATATCCCCGTACGTCAAGCCAGTCAAACAGGCGCCGAGAAGAATGCGGCTCGAGCTTGAGATGAGCATCAACGCCGAAGTCAAGAAGCTGATCGACTCTGGGTTTATCCAAGAAGTTCAATATACTGACTGGATCGCCAACATCGTCCCGGTAATGAAGAAAAATGGGACGGTGCGCATATGCGTGGATTTCAGGGATCTCAATAAAGCCTGCCCGAAGGACGATTTCCCAGTACCGGTAACCGAGCTAATGATAGATAACACGTCCACTCATGAGGTTTTCTCCTTTATGGACGGTTCATCAGGGTACAATCAGATAAAGATGCATCCCGAAGACCAGAAGCACACCGCCTTCAGGACCCCTTTGGGTATATTCTGCTACAAGGTGATGCCCTTCGGTTTAAAGAACGCCGGCGCCACCTATTAAAGGGCCATGACAAAGATCTTCGATGATCTCATACATGAAATCGTCGAGTGCTATATCGATGACCTCGTAGTGAAGAGCATGTCATACGAAGAGCATTTAGAGCATCTGAAGACCGTATTTCAGCGCCTTCGGCAATATAATTTGAAGATGAATCCCCTCAAATGCGCGTTCGGAGTCTCCTCGGGTAAATTCCTAGGATTCATCATCCGACACCGAGGTATCGAAATAGATCCATCTAAGATTAAGGCGATCATGGAAATGCCACCTCCGAGGACGCTCAAACAGCTGCGGTCTCTCCAGGGGAAGCTCGCGTACATCCGGTGGTTTATCGCCAACCTGTCAGGCAAGTGCCGTCCTTACAGTCACCTGATGAAGAAGGGAATTCCATTCGTTTGGGATCACAAATGTCAAGGCGCACTGGACGAGATCAAGCAGTACGTGCAGAACCCCCAGTGTTGGATGCCCCGGTTAAGGGAAAGCCTCTCATTCTTTATACAACCGCCCTCGAAGGTTCTTTAGGCGCCTTATGGGTGCAAGAGAATGACCAGGGGAAAGAAAGGGCGCTCTACTATTTAAGCCGAGTTCTTCTGGGGGCAGAAAGCAATTACTCCCCTATCGAAAAACATTGCCTGGCGTTAATCTTTGCAATAACAAAACTCCGGCACTATGCATTGGCACATGAAGTCCGTCTTATATCGAAGGTGGACCCCCAAAAATATCTAATGTCAAAGGCCATATTGATGGGGAGACTCGCTAAATGGGCCTTACTCCTGATGGAGTTTTCAATAACCTATCAGCCTCTTAAAGCAGTGAAAGGCCAAGCCATTGCCGACTTCCTTGCTGAGCATCCAGTACTTGCCGGTTCTTCTCTAAATTGCGATTTGCCGGACGAACATGCATTTGACGCGATCGACGGTGGTGATACCCAATGGGAACTTTATTTCGATGGAGCATCTTCCATGAAGAAGAGCAAACAAAGTACCCCTATAATCAAATCGGGGGTAGGCCTCGTCTTCGTAACTCCACAAAGGGGGATAATGCGATTCGCTTTCTCCTTAACAGAACCGAGGACGAACAATGAAACCGAATACGAAGCTTTGATAGCAGGCCTCGAGATCGCCATCGACATGGGAATTGAAAACCTCCCCATATACGGAGATTCTCAACTGGTCGTTAGTCAAGTAAACGGCGACTACCAAACGTGCAAACCGGAGTTGGTGAAGTACGGTGAAAAGGTGCAACAACTGTTGACCCAAATCCCCTCCTATACTCTAGAAAGCATACCACGCGCGGAAAACAGTAAAGCAGACGCGTTGGCCAAGCTCGCTAAAGAACTGGTTGAAGAGAACCTTGATGACGTTAAAATCGTGGTGCAAAGCCGTCGGGTGCTTGCCCCAGCAGAAATATCTCCGGAATCATCCGAAGAGAAGGGAGCAATTGAGCAGACAACCCTATAAATAAAAGACCGTGAGAAGGCTGAGGATTGGAGGGAGGTCTTCATAGACTACTTTAAGTCCCACCGAATGCCCGAAGAAGCGTCCTCAAGACATCAGCTCATGAAACGAGCTCTATCTTTCGCTTTCGTCAATGATACTCTATATAAGAGGTCATTTGACTCTCTGTGGCTGAGATGTTTAGGACCTAACGAAGCAGAAAGAGTCGTTCAGGAAGTTCATGACGGAATCTATGGTTCTCATCAAGCAGGCCCGAAAATGAAGTTAAAAATTAAACGGATGGGTTACTACTGGCCCACGATGATCCAAGACTGCCTCGAATATGCGAAGCAGTGCCACTCATGCCAAATCCATGGGGATTTCATCCACCAGCATCCGAATCCGCTACATCCAACGGTGGCTAGCTGGCCATTCGAAATGTGGGGAACTGACATAGTCGGCCCCATCGAACCGGCGTCGTCTAGGGGACATCGTTTCATCCTGGCGACAACTGATTACTTCGCCAAATGGGCAGAAGCAGTACCGCTGAGGGAAGTGAAGACGGAGAATATCCTCCACTTTTTCAAGACGCACGTCATTTATCGGTTTGGAACTCCGCGGCGGATTATCTCTGATAACGGGCCAGCCTACAGAAGCCATAAGATTAGCCGTTTCGCGCAACAGCATCATATAGACTGGAGATACTCCTCAGTTTATAATCCACGAGCTAACGGTCTGGTCGAGGCCTTCAATAAGACCTTGACAAAGATCATAAAAAAGACGGTGACCCGAAATAAGAAGGACTGGCACGAGAGACTGCAAGAGGCTCTTTGGGCATATCTGTTAGTTATATGTATGCCCTAGAGGCCATTACTGTACATTGGATGTATATTGTAGTGGATGCTGGGACATATATAGGGAGGACTTTTCTTGCTCGACATGATAGTATGCTATCTGGTTACTCTTTACCTTAACGTGTATATTGATTGTCTCTCTGTTACATGTTGGTAAAGCCCTTAGGATATGTACTTGACTACCTGGACTATGATGCGGATCATACTAGTGGGGACATGGTAGTCCATAAGTACATCCTTCAAGGTCCCTAGTCGTGGGTGTATCGAGACGGGGCATCGATATACCAGAGTAGACTAGCGTATACCTTCTCGACCCATACAGATGGGCGATGGATGATCCCATATCCATTGGTGTTTGACATCAGAGATGATATACGGGTGCTCAGTGGAGACTGGGTACACTGGACGGACTTGCCGAGAACTCCCAGATGGTATTATACCTTATGTCAGATGGCAGTTCTCTGGTGACACTGGTACAGAGTAGTCTGTTGACCCGAGATCGTCATAAAGTCTTGTGTGGTTCCCACTGTGCTTTGATTTCCACCTTACCACGTCCAAGAGGGCGTGCAAAATGGTGGCTTTTGGGTACAGTCCCGAATCACATGGAGGCAATGAGCGATAGGAGGGGATTCGTCTCTCCCGGTATAGGGAGTTGATGTTGCGCTGTGTTCGATTGGCTATAACCGGAAATCCTGGCCAGGGTTGCTGAGATTTACTGGTAAGTGTTACCAGTAGTTTCTCGAACTGTTATAGACCTCATATCGATACGACTTATCGAGCTATTGGGGTCTGACGTTTACCACCCCTAGGCAAGATATGCGACATATCAGACGAACAGACCGGACTGTACGGTAAGTGTTACTGGTTGGATTCACAGGAGTGTGAGCGGGCTTGCTGGTCGATCTTCTGATCGCTCAATACCCGGGTGACCGTTACGTTTAGCAGACAGCTTGTGGCTTGTGGGTGTTTGATATGATCATCACCTGCTGCCGGCGTATTGACGAGTCTTTAGAGTCCTACATAGAGGTTTCCTGGCTCAAGCGAAACGAAATAGGAGCGCATATGAGATATGTGCGGGACCGAGAATAATACCAGTATGTGATACTGTATTCTATTCTCGCGATTTGTATCATTGGACGGTTATATATGATATAGCCGGGATACCGAATATTGTGTTGATTCGATACATTGATACACTTGATATTAGTCGGTTATATGCGATATGACCGGATCATTAAATCAAGTGTTGATTTAATGATTTAATGTATAATTATATATTTGATATATTACTTTGCATTAACTAGTATTGGTTCACTTAAGATGGATTTTCTCACTTGATGTGCACATTGTATATGTGGTATATTTTTGTGCACTTGTTTGTATCATGTTTGATGATACAAGCAAACTTGTGTGTATGTATCCTTTAAACCATATTTAAGTGAATGGTTAGGGTTTTGTTATCTATTATTATTTATTTATTTATTTATTTACTTTAGGGTAAGAAACAAAAATGGTTGCTTCTTTTGTTCTTTTGTTGAAGCTTCAAGAAGCTTTGACCATTTTTGTTCCTTTCCTAAACCTAACCATTCACCTAACTATAGTTTACTCTCTACACTTAATCATGGTTGCCAATATGATAAGTATCATATTATTTTCTATTTTGAGAAAGACTTATCATATTCTTTCTTCTTCTTCTTCTTCTTCTTGAACAAAGAAGAAAGCTTGCTACCAACAATGGCAACTTGAGAAAAAGAGTGAGAAATCCAATTCTAAAGTGAACCCACTTCCTATTTCTTCATCCTCTACCACTTGCCAAGTAGTATAGGGTGTTTTCTTCACAAGTTTCATGACTTGGTAAAGTTGGAGCTTGATCTTATGTTGCCTCGACGTAGATCATCTTCGGCATCGAAGTCGACGACCTAGCCCGCCCATTTCTCCGATGAAGCCGACGCTAGAGCCCGGGATCCGATCATCGCAGCGAGGGGACTTCATCACGGAGCTATGGAGGTGGAGGACCGGATCTACAAAGGTTATATTTCCGTTCATTAAGTTAAAGTTGTTTACTTGCATCGCATCACCTAAAATTCTAGTTAACGATCTAGTCTAGGGTTTCTCGGCACCGTAACGTTTGAAATTGGCATGGTTGATACCTTGTGAGACCTCCTTAGTGTGCCTAGGAACCCTACAGTGGTATCAGAGCCTAGCTAGAGCCTTAGGTGATGCGTAGACGGAGTTAGAAGTCCGATCGAACCGAAACCCTAACACAAATTTGCTCTCTGTACATTTTTTGAAAACGGGGATTTGTTAGAATTAAAAATATGTAGAAAAACCAGCAGGAGATTCTAAGAATTACTGAGAAGCCCGAGCACCTGAATCGATAAAAGAGCGGCGGAACCGCGGCAATAGCATGCCTATTGCGGCGGTTCCGCGGCCACTTATTCTCTTCAGACAATTATTTTTACACAGTAATTCCTATTTTGAAGTGCTGGTTTTCCTGGGAATTTTTAATCTGAACTCAAGAGTTGAGTTTTCTGGGTTGTATTGGGGACTCGGTGTTTCGATCGGATTGTCTAATTTTGTCTGTATGCTTTTCCAGATAATTTTAGAATATGTTAAAAAGTTCGACCGGATATAAATACCCACTTTTTCCCCTGCTGGGAAATTTCCAATTGTTGGATTTTTCCGTAGTTTTAATGACGTTCTAAGTAGTGCAAGTAACGCGATGGTCTCTCTAGAAGACAACAAACCTTAACTCGATTATGTGACCGTCTTGAACTGCCCTTTGATGCTTAAGGGTTTGGGGCAGTACGGCGTGCCACATGTGAGGCGTTGGCTTGACCCTTCTACGGCTGGACCGTTGGTACTGAGGCACGAAGTGAATGTTTTTAAACTTATTTCATGTGTTGAGCTGTATTGGGAAAACTTGGGTGTTCGATTGTTCGATCGGAAAGTTTAACATTTTCTATCTTATCCAGAATGTGATACAACATTTGGAATTCACAATTAGTTATGAGATAACTGATTGAATGTTATAAACATAGCACTTTAGTCTCACTTGATCGGTTGCCACGGAATTTTGATACGATCAAAAGTCCGTCGCAATCACGTAGCGTACGCGGATACTCACCGGGTAAACTTAATAGACGGCCTCACCCCATAGCCCCGACCAAGTGACTGTAGGAGAACCCCGTCGCCGAAAGCATCCATTCGGGTGCTCGCGGCAGCGGTGTTCCGCCTTGGTGCACTTCGTCGACGGCGTCGGGGGTGCGGCCGCCTACTAAAGTTTGCGACGAGCATTCGATCAGGATGTCGGGAATCTTGTTGAATTGCCCGACTTGATATTGAAAAGTGTTTTTGATAATGAGACTAAAATGCGGGGTTTATAATTGTTAGGCATGTGATGTCTAAGGAATTCATTTGGTCAGGCATGCGATGTCTGAGGAGGTTGCGGATTCCAACTGTTGTAGTTTTACACTTTCTTTTCTGCGAATGTAAGTGTAATATGTGATATCGCCGGTTTCGTTGCTATATGTCAACGACAATTGGGATACGCATGTTTACTTACGTTGATGACATGTGATGTTATGTGTTACTGGATATGTTATATTGGATCGTCGTGTTTGAATAGTCGGGTTTTTTTTAATGTGAGATGAGTGTTTTTCATTTTCATTCATGTAAAAACTTGTATGTAATATTCTTTTATTGGGGCACTTCCAGGTTGCGGAAGATGTCACCCTTTGTATATTATTTACTTTTCCGCACTAGGATAGACCCAAGGAGGAGGGCACAAGTAACCGGGTTCTAGAGTCCAGTGGAAGACCAACTCGAGGAGTCGAGTCCGGGTCTCCTAACTCAAGAATTGGTAGGGTTGCTTGCCGCTCTCGTAGGGGTCTAGGGGTGTGGGTTTGGCTATTCATCGCGACCGTGGAATCCGTGTTTTATACTGGCTCGTATTGAAAACACGGACGTCCTAGTATATCCAATGTTTCATATGATTCTTCTACTGCGTTATCTGTGATGTGATCATGTGATGTTCTGTGATAAATACTGTATATAGTATATATGATATATTATATAGGCGTTACTTATGTTTTACACCCGCGCTAGCCCTGCCCTGCTCTGCCGTTAGTTACCTAACCTAACGGTGCACGAGGGGACATCGAGGCGAATGCGGATGGCATAAGTGTACGTCGTATTTATCTGTGATGTTTAGGTACTTTAATGATGGGACTTCATTAATATGATTAATGAAAGTAAAAGAAACCTAAAGATGTTGTAGAATCGAATTTCAAAAATAAAACAGGTAGCTACAGTTCTTGCTTTGCACAGCGGTATATATGATATATCCTGCACCTTATTCGATAAGGAAAGGACCGAGATCCCTTCACCGGGAGTGACTCCTTTAGCAATAACTGGCAGATTCTACACACTCGGTTTGTATTTTGATTGCTTTTAATAGTTTCTGCTTTGCACAGTGATATATATGATATATCCCGCACCTCATTCGACGAGGAAAGGACCGACGATCCCTTCACCGAGAGTGACTCCTTTAGCAAAACTAGAAAAGCCTAAAAAACACTCCATTTCAAAATTCATTCGATCCTACAACGATATCAAGTTCATTACGCAATAGGTTTTCAGAAAAATCTGTCGTAGCCCTCCGTCATTTCAGATAAGTCCTGTTTAGTATTCGTGCTGCGTTTGTTGACCTTGTCAAGGCACAGTGTGCGGTAGCTAACCAGTATTTATTTGTTTATGCATATGATGCAGATTGGGTTAGGGTAGTCGTACGGCCTTGTTGACCTTGTCAAGGGTCGTGCGGGTGGGTTTGATTCAATCAAGAAATGACGGGTTGAACTTGACTTACGGTCTATGGTTTGTTGACCTTGTCAAGGTCATAGATCGTTAGGGGCAAAATATTATCGGGAATTTCAAGTGTTGAAATTTGCAATGAGATTGCATACCTTTTATGAGATAGTTGGATCCCGATACCCGCTGCGAGTAAGAGTTACTCCTGGGAGAGTTTTACACATTACAATTAGCCGATCAAGTAGGTGTCTAGAAAGGTGTCAACGAGGTTACGCCTCTGGGAAAACGAGGTTTACATTAATTAGGTTCGTGCGAAAGCACGGGGGACCTCTCTCAAAGTACCGACACTGGCATGGCTGAAAGATTGGCGAACTTGTAGCGTGTAATTAATCCCGGCTAGTCTTTCCTTTTAGGGTTTGAAGGAAGATTTGATAAAAACAGTGGGAGCCATCCTGATTAGATAAAATAATAACCAATCTGATCTTGCAAGAGCACACGCTGAGTGTTTTCTTCTCTCTCTCTCCAGGTAGCGACCATATCACGCCTTAATCAAGATAATAATACGGAATATTGACCGAACCCGCTTGTTATACTGAGCTGGAGAACGTTGGTCCCGCTCCAACTTATAATTGTTATATGACAGAGCAGGAAATAGAGGAATACCAGAATTTCTATGCCGCCCAAACGAAGAAAGTGCATATGATACATCTCCTTCGGGTGTGTTCATTACAAAGAACTGTTTCTCTGTATTCTCTACGTCCTGGGTATTTGATACCGGATCAGGATCCTAGATATGTAATCTGTTACATAGGGCTACAAAAGGTAGAGAACTGAGAACATGTGATAATTTTCATGAGGCAGAAAGCGGGGCAAGAGTTGCAGCCAAGTCTGTTGGTCACTGTCACCCTGTATTACCAATACATTGATTCTGAACAAATGCTATTAGATACCGAACCTGATATACAAAATCATATCAGTCTCTTTATTTATTAAAGAAGGATATAATTTTGTGTTGTTGGATAATGTTTTGAACATTTCCTATATCAAAAGTTGATCGGTTCAGGCACGTTACCTAAAAGCATTGACGTTCTAAATCAAACTACAGTTCTTAGTATACGGAACACACACAAGAGGAATAGTTCAGAAATGAACGGATCCTTCTTGAGGCATTGTAGACTAGGTCATATCAATGCGACCCGACTGGCTGAAGTTACATTTAGATGCATATTTAAATCAGTTTGAATTTACATCTTGTGAAACTTGCCAGTCATGTCACCAAGATAAGATGACCATAGCTCTGTTTATTGGAAACAGAGAAAGAGTTAATAAACTCTTGGGATGATACATGTTGATGTATGTAGGTCCCCTGTCTACACATGCCAAGACCGGTTCTTTGTACTTCATTAAATTCTCTGATGATCTTTCAAGATTCAGACCTATGTTTCTGTTGAAACACAAGTCCGAACCTTTTGAGATATTCACAGAATATAAGTTAGAAGTAGAGAACCAAAATACGGGTATAAGTATTATGTCCTATGATGAGATCAAGGAGGAGAATACTTGAGCACGGAATTCTTGGACTTTTCTAAAGGAGAATGAGATTCTCTCTCAGCATTATTCCTCCGTATACAAGATAGCACGATGGTATATCGGGGCGGAGCAATCACACCCTATATGATAAGGTGTGCTCTATGATGAGTACTACTGAGTTACCTATTTCCTTTATGAGAGTTATGCACTTGAGAAGCTGCATACCTATTGAATAGGGTTCAAATCAAATCAGTTACCTACCACTGCAGCTGATGATTTGATAGAACCAAAGGATTCAATAGTTACCAATGAACCTCAGCCTCTCCGCCGATCTAGTAGGGTTTCTCACCCACCTGAGAGTTACTTCGGTTTCTCTATGACAGTGGGAGCGAGGATTGCATCATGAGATGATGACCCAACTAGTTTCGAGCTGGCCATCAGGAGTGGGACTCTATAAGAATGGCTGGATGCTTAGTGATCTGAGATGGAATCCTTATACACCAACAAAGTATGGACTTTGGTTGCTTTATCTGAAGGGTTAAATCCCCATCAGGAGCAAGTATATCTTGAGAAGATTACTTGGTGTAGATGGAAAAGTTGAGACTTTCAAAGCTAGACTTGTTAAAGGTTTTCGTCATCGGCCAGGCGTGGATAATGATGAAACCTTTTTCCAGTGGCTATGCTTAAGTCCATCCAGATCCTACTTGCTACGGCTACATACCATAACTACGATATCTGACGGTTGGGTTTCTTGACTGCTTTTCTAAATGATGATTTGGAAGAAAGTGTCTATAAGTACACAGCCAGAGGGCTTCCTAGACAGTGGGAGCAGCGGAAACGTGTGCAAGATGTTTTATATGATAAAGCAGGCATCGCGGAGTTGGAACGTCTGTTTTGATGAGATAGTCAAAGAGTTTGACGTCATCAAAATGGTAGATGAACCTTGAATATACAAAAAGGTAGTAGGGAGTATGGTGGTGATCCTCGTAGAGTACGTGGATGACATACTCTTGATAAGAAAGGAGTTTCCTATGCTACGCTCGGTCAATCTCCGCTTATCACAATGATTCTCCATATAGGATCAAAATGATAACTCCTAAATCCTGGATTTTGGATCTATGAGATAGATCTAATTGGAAATTAGGATACTCACTAGTTGTAGTGAGATGGTATCAATTGATCCTGGGGAGAATCACTGGAAAGGTTCCAGGGTGATAAAGACGACTGAATGTCAGTCGCAGGCATTGTCTTTACCCTCAGCGCAGGGACGGTATGTTGGAAGAGTTCCAAGCTAGAAACCGTGACATACTAGACGATAAAGGCTGGATGCATCGCTACTTAAGATGCTACCAAAGAGGCAGTCTGGGTGTATATTAGTTCATGAGATGAACTTCGTTCCTCCCATTCTGTGACAATGGAGTTGTGGCTTATGCCAGGAACGTCCGTCCCATCAGTGATCCAGACATGTTCTAAGGCAGTATCACCTGATCATGGAGATTGTTGATCTCCAGGGTGATCGAGGTTAGGAGAGTAGACTCAGAGGACAACACGGCGGATCCACTCACAAAGGCCTTTTCCCAGAGAGAGACTTTTATGGGATGGTTGAGTATGAGATACTACAACCATTGCTATCAGATGGCCCTAGTGCAAGTGGGAGATTGTTAGTTATATGTATGCCCTAGAGGCCATTACTGTACATTGGATGTATATTGTAGTGGATGCTGGGACATATATAGGGAGGACTTTCTTGCTCGACATGATAGTATGCTATCTGGTTACTCTTTACCTTAACGTGTACATTGATTGTCTCTCTGTTACATGTTGGTAAAGCCCTTAGGATGTGTACTTGACTACCTGGACTATGATGCGGATCATACTAGTGGGGGCATAGTAGTCCATAAGTACATCCTTCAAGGTCCCTAGTCGTGGGTGTATCGAGACGGGGCATCGATATACCAGAGTAGACTAGCATATACCTTCTCGACCCATACAGATGGGCGATGGATGATCCCATATCCATTGGTGTTTGACATCAGAGATGATATACGGGTGCTCAGTGGAGACTGGGTACACTGGACGGACTCGCCGAGAACTCCCAGATGGTATTATACCTTACGTCAGATGGCAGTTCTCTGGTGACACTGGTACAGAGTAGTCTGTTGACCCGAGATCGTCATAGAGTCTTGTGTGGTTCCCACTGTGCTTTGATTTCCACCTTACCACGTCCAAGAGGGCGTGCAAAACGGTGGCTTTTGGGTACAGTCCCGAATCACATGGAGGCAATGAGCGATAGGAGGGGATTCGTCTCTCCCGGTATAGGGAGTTGATGTTGCGCTGTGTTCGATTGGCTATAACCGGAAATCCCTGGCCAGGGTTGCTGAGATTTACTGGTAAGTGTTACCAGTAGTTTCTCGAACTGTTATAGACCTCATATCGACACGACTTATCGAGCTATTGGGGTCTGACGTTTACCACCCCTAGGCAAGATATGCGACATATCAGACGAACAGACCGGACTGTACGGTAAGTGTTACTGGTTGGATTCACAGGAGTGTGAGCGGGCTTGCTGGTCGATCTTCTGATCGCTCAATACCCGGGTGGCCGTTACGTTTAGCAGACCGCTTGCGGCTTGTGGGTGTTTGATATGATCATCACCTGCTGTCGGCGTATTGACGAGTCTTTAGAGTCCTACACAGAGGTTTCCTGGCTCAAGCGAAACGAAATAGGAGCGCATATGAGATATGTGCGGGACCGAGAATAATACCAGTATGTGATACTGTATTCTATTCTCGCGATTTGTATCATTGGACGGTTATATATGATATAGCCGGGATACCGAATATTGTGTTGATTCGATACATTGATACACTTGATATTAGTCGGTTATATGCGATATGACCGGATCATTAAATCAAGTATTGATTTAATGATTTAATGTATAATTATATATTTGATATATTACTTTGCATTAACTAGTATTGGTTCACTTAAGATGGATTTTCTCACTTGATGTGCACATTGTATATGTGGTATATTTTTGTGCACTTGTTTGTATCATGTTTGATGATACAAGCAAACTTGTGTGTATGTTTCCTTTAAACCATATTTAAGTGAACAGTTAGGGTTTTGTTATCTATTCTTATTTATTTATTTATTTACTTTAGGGCAAGAAACAAAAATGGTTGCTTCTTTTGTTCTTTTGTTGAAGCTTCAAGAAGCTTTGACCATTTTTGTTCCTTTCCTAAACCTAACCATTCACCTAACTATAGTTTACTCTCTACACTTAATCATGGTTGCCAATATGATAAGTATCATATTATTTTCTATTTTGAGAAAGACTTATCATATTCTTTCTTCTTCTTCTTCTTCTTGAACAAAGAAGAAAGCTTGCTACCAACAATGGCAACTTGAGAAAAAGAGTGAGAAATTCAATTCTAAAGTGAACCCACTTCCTATTTCTTCATCCTCTACCACTTGCCAAGTAGTATAGGGTGTTTTCTTCACAAGTTTCATGACTTGGTGAAGTTGGAGCTTGATCTTGTGTTGCCTCGACGTAGATCATCTTCGGCATCGAAGTCGACGACCTAGCCCGCCCATTTCTCCGATGAAGCCGACGCTAGAGCCCGGGATCCGATCATCGCAGCGAGGGGACTTCATCGCGGAGCTATGGAGGTAGAGGACCGGATCTACAAAGGTTGTATTTCCGTTCATTAAGTTAAAGTTTTTTACTTGCATCGCATCACCTAAAATTCTAGTTAACGATCTAGTCTAGGGTTTCTCGGCACCATAACGTTTGAAATTGGCATGGTTGATGCCTTGTGAGACCTCCTTAGTGTGCCTAGGAACCCTACAATATCGAACTACGTTCAAGACGGCCACGAACACGACGCCATACGCACTGGTATTCGGTACGGAAGCGGTACTCCCCCTCGAGATAGAGCTGCCTTCTCTACGAGTGGCAGTCCACCACGAATTGACAAACGAAGAAAATGCTCACCTTCGGTTTGAGGAGCTTGATGCCCTCGACGAAACCCGGCTCATAGCGCAACAAAATCTGGAGGCCTACAGAGCAAAGATGACGCGCTCGTACGAAAGATTGACCAGGCCGAGGACATTCCACCAAGGCGAACTCGTACTGGTGGTCAAAAGACCTATGATCCCCAATCGTGCCAAGCGGGGAAAATTTGAGCCAAACTATGAAGGCCCGTACATCATTGACAAGGTCTACCAGGGTGGAGCCTATCTACTCATGGAAATGTACGGTGAAAGGCCTTTCAGGCCAATAAACGGCCGCTTCCTAAAGAAATACTACGCTTAATGAGCCACAGCCTAGGTCAATGATAGATGACGACGACTATGTCCGCTCGCTATCTTCCTAAACTCAGACTTTATAAGCAGTAGCCGGCCTTCCCCTATGGACCGAAACGTCCTTAAACTAATGATGGACCGAAATGTCCTTAAACTAACGATGGACCGAACGTCCTTAAACTAACGATGGACCGAAACGTCCTTAAACTAACGACGGACCGAAACGTTCTTAAACTAACTACGGACCGAAACGTCCTTAAACTAACGACGGACCGAAACGTCCTTAAACTACTACCACGGTATCCTTAGGCTGACGAGATGAATAAAAAAAAAGAGAAAAAGAAAAATATATAAAAAATAAAAACGGTATGTCCATAAGCAAAATGGGCACGGATGAAAACCCGAAAGGGCTCCGTGAGTAAAAACAGCAGGGCTACCGGCAAGTGTTCGTGAAAACCCGAAAGGGCGCGACCTTGTAAAAAAAAAGAGAAAAAGAATAAAAAAAAACGGTATGTCCATAAGCAAAATGGGCACGGATGAAAACCCGAAAGGGCTCCGTGAGTAAAAACAGCAGGACTACCGGCAAGCGTTTGTGAAAATCCGAAAGGGCGCAACCTCGTTAAAAGACACTTACAAGATCCTCTCGATCTTGTAAGGAGAAACCACCCACGTGGGATCCTTACGACTCACAAGGGAGCGACACACTTAGGGATCCCCACGATTCCTAAGGAGAAAATACACTTACGAGATCCTCACGACTCGCAAGGAGAACTCTCTTATGGGACCCTCACGGTTCATAAGATTTGAAAATCTTAAGTTACAGAAACCTAAACCTGTTCTTAAGCAAATCCCCTACAACCTTCGATATTGCCCTACAAGTGGCTCAATACTGACCCTTGTATACAATCCACGGGCGCGAATAAACATTTCCCCAGCAAAGTCCCATCCGTGACTAGGGATATGTCCATATGGTGAGCAACCCTTGTAAGTACTCTCGACTTATGAGGAGAAGACCCTTTTGTAAGATCCTTACGACTTGCAAGAGGACATGCACTTAGGAATCCTCACGATTCCCAAAAAAAAAACACACCTACAAGATCCTCACGACTTGTAGGGAGAAATGCCTTTGTGAGACCCCTACGGCTCATGAAGTCGAAAGCCTTGGTCGACAGGACCCTTAACCCTGTTTACTAAGCCACCTTTGTTCAACATCGGTAGAGGCAAATGATGATTCGCTCCTGGCGACATCCCAGTTGTAGCGGTGCTGATGCCGAAATCGGTGTCTAAAATCCAAGCTTGCGGCGAAAAAGCTAGTGAGCCACACATGCATACGAAATAGCCGAAATGATGGGGCAACTTGCAATAAAAAGCAGCAAGTAAAAATGTATTCATGACAGATAGCCGAAATGATTGGGCAACTCGCAATAAAAAGCAGCGAGTAAAGATAAAATAAATAGCCGAAATGATTGGGCACCGCGAAAAATGGCCGAAATGATAGGGCAATCGCGACCTCCGCGATACAAAAGCTGAAATGATAGAGCATCGCGGAAAAAGAAATAAAATAAAAAAAAAGTTTTAATTTATGCCCTACAGGTGATGTTCCATCACACCCTGTATACAATCCAAGGGCATAAACAAAAAAGGGATCATACTTCTCCCCCAGGTTTCATCATAAGAAGAAGCAAAATCTCGACGGGCCGCAAGCGACCTAGAGATCATCCCAACACTCGTCTCGTAACAACGGAAACAACTTCAAACAAAGCGGAGCAGCGGCAACCCCTAGTTCCATGGCTCGGCGATATACCTATCACTAACAGTCAAATCTCCATTCCGTGAAATGCGGATACAATCAGCAAAATTCCTGGTTACGTGGAACGCAGATAACGTCACTCTTTGACCCCGTGGAAAACGTCCAGAGCGGATCCTGGTCCTCACAGCGCATGGCAGTGAACCCATGTGAAGCATCCAGAGCGGAGCCTAGTCCTCGCCGAGCACGGCAGTGAACCCGTGTGAAGCATCTAGTGCAAAATTCCTGGTTACGTGGAATGCGGATAACGTCACTCTTTGACCCTGTGGAAAATATCCAGAGCGGATCCTGGTCCTCGCAGAGCACGACAGTGAACCCGTGTGAAGCATCCAGAGTGGAGCCTAGTCCTCGCCGAGCACGGCAGTGAACCCGTGTGAAGCATTTAGTGCAAAATTTCTGGTTACGTGGAACGCGGATAACGTCACTCTTTGACCCCGTGGAAAACATCCAGAGCGGATCCTGGTCCTCGCAGAGCACGGCAGTGAACCCGTGTGAAGCATCCAGAGCGGAGCCTAGTCCTCGCCGAACACGGCAGTGAACCCGTGTAAAGCATCTAGTGCAAAATTCCTGGTTACGTGGAACGCGGATAACGTCGCTCTTTGACCCCGTGGAAAACGTCCAGAGCGGATCCTGGTCCTCGCAGAGCACGGCAGTGAACCCATGTAAAGCATCCAGAGCGAAGCCTAGTCCTCGCCGAGCACGGCAGTGAACCCGTGTGAAGCATCTAGTGCAAAATTCCTGGTTACGTGGAACGCGGATAACGTCACTCTTTGACCCCGTGGAAAACGTCCAGAGCGGATCCTGGTCCTCGCAGAGCACGGCAGTGAACCTGTGTGAAGCATCCAGAGCGGAGCCTAGTCCTCGCCGAACACGGCAGTGAACCCGTGTGAAGCATCTAGTGCAAAATTCCTGGTTATGTGGAACGCGGATAACGTCACTCTTCGACCCCGTGGAAAACGTCCAGAGCGGATCCTGGTCCTCGCAGAGCACGGCAGTGAACCCGTGTGAAGCATCCAGAGCGGAGCCTAGTCCTCGCCGAACACGGCAATGAACCTGTGTAAAGCATCTAGTGCAAAATTCCTGGTTACGTGGAACGCGGATAACGTCACTCTTTGACCCCGCGGAAAACGCCCAGAGCGGAGCCTGGTCCTCGCCAAGCACGGCAGTGAACCTGTGTGAAGCATCCAGAGCAAATACCGCACTGCGGAGTCCTTAAAATCCACGGACTATGATGTCCTTAACCTCGACCGTAATGTCTTAAAACTAACAATCAACCACCCTGATTCTGTACTGATTCTACTTTGGTTTAAGGGTACATCTCTTCACTCCTTTGATGCCTGACGTTGTAATTCCTCAACTTCTTCAAAGAGGTGACGGGTCCCTGCAACCAAACATCGAACTGTGGAGTCCCTAAATCCACGGACTATGATGTCCTTAACCTTGACCGTGATGTCTTAAAACTAACATCGGACCGTGGAGTCCCTAAATCCACGGACTATGAGGTCCTTAACCTTGACCGTGATGTCTTAAAACTAATATCGGACTGTGGAGTCCCTAAATCCACGGACTATGAGGTCCTTAACCTTGACCGTGATGTCTTAAAACTAACATTGGACTGTGGAGTCCCTAAATCCACGGACTATGAGGTCCTTAACATTGACCGTGATGTCATAAAACTAACATCGGACTGTGGAGTCCTTAAATCCACAGACTATGAGGTCCTTAACCGTGACCGTGATGTCTTAAAACTAAAATCGGACTGTGGAGTCCCTAAATCCACGGACTATGAGGTCCTTAACCCTGACCGTGATGTCTTAAAACTAACATCGGACCGTGGAGTCCCTAAATCCACGGACTATGAGGTCCTTAACCTTGACCGTGATGTCTTAAAACTAACATCGGACTGTGGAGTCCTTAAATCCACGGACTATGATGTCCTTAACCTTGACCGCGACGTCTTTAAACTACGATACCGGGAGCAACCCCTGACCCCGTGAAACACGGATAAGGGCGACCACATCCAGCACTTGCAGGTCCTCACGACCTGTAAGGAAGAAAACTCTCTTGTGAGATCCTTACGACTCTCAAGGGAAAACCCGCTTAAGAATCCTCACGATTCTTAAGAAGAACTTACACCTATGGGATCCTCTCGACCCATGGGGAGAAAAAACTCTTTATGAGACCCTCGTGGCTCATAAAGTGCAAAAGTCTTAGGAAGCAGATCTTAACCCTGAATCCTAAGCCATCGCTGCCCTGTAAAGAGATCAAGATAAATTGTCCGCAAAACACATTCAATGAAAAGAGACACACCGTCGAGAAGAAAATGTATCTTTTATTCATAAACCAAAATGGATACAAACTACAATCCATGAAAGAACAAAAAGAAAATACTCTCATCTATGAGTATATACAAGAAGGAAGGAAAAGATACAAATGTTTCAAGCCGGCGGGCGATTTAGCAGATTGGTCAGCTCATCCTGCTTTTGTTGGGCCACGGCCTCATGATTTAAGATCGCCAAAAGACGGGCCTCCGCCTGCGCCTGCTGGGCCTGATACGAAGCGAGCCGGCCTTCAAGCTCTTTCTCGGTGACCTTATGAGCCTCGACCCACTCACGAGTGAACGTGGCAGCTTTATCGAGAGCCACCACCTCTTTTATGGACTCCTGAAGCATCCACCAGAGTTCGTATGCTTTGTTGGCTTTGGCTGTGAGGCTGGCCTGAAGCTCGCTCAGCGCCTTAGAAGCCAACTCCCTCTCCGAGAATTTACGGCCGAGCCTCTTCTCGCACGACGTCATGTTTGCAGCGCACCGTGCTATCAACCCCCGTAACTCCGCCTTTGCAGCCACAGCTTCCGAGGAAAGGTGGGAACATTCAAGGGCGTGCAAACAAGCCTCCACCTTCCTACAGAACTCCACCCAGACCCGCACCACCTCCTCACTATGATAGGTGGCAAGAAAAGGAAGAGAGCCGTTAGCTTCGGCGGCAAACGCTTCGGCTGTGGTCGCGCTACCAGCACGGAGCTCCTCGATGAAAGATGATAGGGAGACAAGGCTTAATTGGGCCAAGCGTTCTGAAGCCCGCAAAGCATAAGGGCCGGGCGGCATCATGATGCGCGATTCCAACGCCATGGAGACTGGCAGGGCTATTCAAATTTGACAGATGTTAATAAAATTCTTAAGCACAGAACGAACGGGATTATAATAAAATGTCGCTCACCGACAGTCATGCAAGTAGGAGCTGAAGGTTCCCCTGGCCCTTCAACGACCTCGACCTCATCGTCAGCTTCCAAAACTATAAGAGACATCAACGTCATTTCGCAAAATAGTAACAATGCTATGGTAAAAGAAAAAATGGCGAATGACACTAACCTTGCCCGGAGGAAAGGACAATACGCTGAGGGGAGATCGCCTGCGGAGCTGCCATCTCCAATAAACGCTGAAATGACTGTCGAGGCGACAGATCAGCGATAGTGGCCGCCAAACCGCGCAATTCTAGGAAAGATAAAAAAGTTTAGACTATGGAAGGGTTGCTAATTTAAAATGCAGAGGGTTACCTTCAACGCTCCTCCCATTCTGAGCCGGGGGGATAGCAGCTTCAACGGCCTCCGCCGTGACCTCGGGCTCCAACAAAGGAAGAGTAGTCCCGAGTACCTCTCTTCCAGCCTCTGGGCCGCCCTCAGTAAGAGTCATTGAGGCGGCGACCTCCAAAGGAGCCTCCCCCAAAAGGGCAAGCACTCCCTGATCAAGAACCGCCGCTAGAGGCTCTACCATGAGAGGAGCAGCCTCATCAGCCCCCTCCACATCAAGCAAGGCTTCATCGAGAATTTTGGCGGGCTTTAGCTTTAATGGGCCCGTAGGGAGCTCCCCAGCGTCGAAGATTCTGCACGATTCAAATAAGAATAAGGATACATATGCACGGGCATAAATAATCGGAAGAACTATAAAAGAACCACAACGTACCGATGTGCAAAGAAGCCCTCAATATGGCTTCTTCAAGCCGCTGCTCCTTCTCAAGGAGGTGGGCTCGCCGGGGTTCAAGGGTAGACTCATGGCCGCCGGTCCATAAAGAAAGTGCGTCCGCTGCGTCTTCTGAAGCGGCCTGCTTCAGAGCCCTTTCCCCCCATTCCTCCAAAGGACCGATAAATCGCCGCCGAATCCACGAAGGGTCCTCATAAAAAATTACAGCGGGATAGGACTTCTTCGGAACCCTGGCGTTATGAGACACGTCTTTGGAACGCCGTATGGCCTCGGCCAACTGTGCGGCCTCCTCATCGGCCGAACTCGGGAAGAGAAGTCCAGCGTATGACTCTTGCAGGGCCAATGGTTCGTCTTCAAGAATAGGCTCAGACTCCGCCAAAGAATCGAGTAAATTGGTGGCCGCTTTCCTCCGCCGCTTAGACCCAGAGTCGGTCGTCAAGGATGATCGCTTCCTCCCCCGCGAAGCCTTAGGGCGGCGCCGACCCACATCGCCCTCGACACCCTCATCCCTATTACTCTCGCTTAGTGCCACAACCGAGGATGACACCGCCATTGTCGACACCACGGGGGGCGGTGCTACCACCGGCGGTGGTGCTACTACTTGGGCCCGTCTACCCCGCGATCGGGAACCCAAGGGCATACCAGCTATTGGAGTAAGGTCTACCCCTGACTCCCCCGGAATGAGCGCAGTGCCAATCTCCCTCAGAGGGAAGCGGACCGGAACCCTCGGTCGCAGCTTAGCTCCCAGAGCTTGAGGAGGGGCATCAAGACCAAGAAGCACCCTTCTTTCCTCAAGAATAATCGGGTTCACCCGATGGAGATACCATCCCGTAAACGCCCCCACGCACCAGGGCGTATGCTCGGCTTCAGGGATCATAAAATTGGAGCCGGTGTTCAACCTCACGAAATGATGTGCGGCATCGCGAAAGACATCAAGCAAAGGGACCGGCGCAACGATGAAAGCCTCAAAGGGAACGCCCTGGTCGTATCCAAGCTGTCGGGCGAATCGATGTGGGTTGTACCGCATGAAAAGAGCTGCACTGTCCTAGCGAAACACTAAGTAGCCCGGTCTAATTGTATACAAGTGCGCGGCCTCCCGGGGCTTCAAAGAAGGTGCGTTGTCTTTCGACTGGTCCCAGAGTTGCTGAACCGGACCTGAGGGAGTAGACAAGACCCGATCATTAAAAACCAGCCTGCCAGCGGCAGCGTAAGGAGAAATCAGCACCCGAATAGCCCCAAATTGGGTCGGGTCGGCGGCAGAAGCATCCACTAATCGCATAAGTCATGGGAAGGGGTAGGCATCATAAAATGAGGGCCTCTGATGCATGGCAAAAGCCCCCAACATGTGCATTTCGATCCAGGACGTGAAATAATGAAGCGAAAAGTTTACTACATCCACGCCGGGAGTAGAGGTATTAGCTGCGGTGCCCAACCCATGATAAAGATGCGCCAGCGCCGGGATGCCGATAGCCAATCGCGTCCCCTCAGCAATACGATGAGCTGGGTAGATAACCGAGGCTCTCATGAAGCGGCGATGCATGGGGATAACGAACCAACTGAGCCAGACACTGAAAACCCCCACGAAGAACGTCTCCTCATCCATACAGGGTGCTGCAATGGACTCAAAAGACATCGGCGACATGATGGGGATATAGTATTGAGGTAAATCCGATTCAGTGGTCGGCAGCTTCTTCGGACCAAATCCAAAGGGGTCTTTGACGTTGGCAAACTTTGGAGCTGTTTTCGACATGACATCTTCGCGAAGGAAGCAGGGAATGAAACTCTTGAACAATCGGTCGAAAGTAACACCCTGCTCTTCGGATTCGGTGAACAATCGGTCGAAGATACCTAGCGCCTTGATCAAACTGGGACGCTTGTGGCGAACGGCGTTCTCAACAGACAAACCGTCAACCGGTGCAGGCTCGGGCTCGAAGACATACTCGTCAGGAGGCAACAACTCCTCATACAGTGCACCCCTGATTGGGAGTCCCGAGATTTCATAAAATTCTGCCAGAGAAATCGAAACCTCGCGATCTCCTAAAATGAAAGTGTTGGTGGGGAGATTCCATTGATTCAAGAACGCCCTAACCCACCAGACATGTGGGGACTTATAATGGAAGAGTGACGCGTATATTGCCTAATAAAGCCCGACCTTCTGCAGCCGCGCACGATGGGTGGCAAGGATATAGCGAGCCCAGAGAAGGTAGCCCGTGGGGTGTCGAGGAGTAAGCCCTATCTTATAAATCTACCCCCATGGATGGGCCTTACCCTGAAAAATGCGACGCCCCAGGATATCTATAGCGGGGATCGGATGGTTTGGGATACCGATCGTCGAAGGCTCGAGCCTCCCCGTTGGAGTCCAATTGGGCATCTCCACAGCAAAAACCGTTCTCGGAGGGTCCATCGGCAAGAATGGGAAAGTAGGCTCTGTTGGTACTGCACAGAGGAAACTCCGGCGACCCCGGATAATATGGCTGTACCAAGTTCCCCATAGAAGCAAGTTGGTGCAGTTCGGGTCATGAGCCCGGATCATCGCCATTGCTTCCTCGTCAGATGGTAATTGAGGAAAAGCGACCTCCGAACGAGTAAAGGAAAAACATGGAACAAAAGCCATCGCACCCGAAATCGAATAAAAGAAGACTGTCAAAAGCAAAGTCAACAGTATATACACATGCATGAACATGAAGACTAGTTAAAGAAAGCAACAGCAGACTCTTTTATGGAGCCATTGGGACCCACAGAATCAGGATGACGGCTTGTTAATAATGAGGCCAGGCAGTTATAATAAGACAAAGGGGATATCCTCATTAAATGAGGAGTGGGTTTCAAGTGACCCTGTACATCTCTTGGAAGATAAATATGCCTCGGGCTCCACAACAAATCAAACAGGATCAGGAGAATTAAATTCCCACAAAAAGACATCATTGCAACCGTCTTCTTCACAGATCATAGATGGACAACCTGGGGCGAAGGAAACCCCAAGAAGCCTCTACGGGGAAGAACTCAGTTCTTCACAAGAATTGAATTCCTTTTGGAAAGGGGAATTAAATCCCCAGAAACTTTTTTCTGTGAACAGAGTTAAACTCCATAGATTCAAACTGTCATCGTCATCTCCTTGGAGGATCAGATGAACCCTAAAAGAGATTTACTGCTGAAGATTAATTGGTTTCATGGGTTCATGTTTAAAGGGTAAAAACCCTTGTTTTGGATTTAAAATCCAGAGGAATGTAAAAGTTCATCGTTTGTTCAAGGACATTACCTGAGGAAAAGAATTCTTTTCGAATAGAGTTAAACTCTAAAAATTGTTTCAAGGTAGAGAACTAAGCTCTGGAAGAAGAGAATTAAATTCTCAGAAAAAGTTTGCAAGGAGGAAGATAAGCAAAGTGGAGGCTCTTCTGAAATGACCCCAATATTTATAGGAGGTGATGGAAACGCTTCATCTCCCCAAATCCCTAAAGGAATCCAACGGTCGCAAAAGGTGACAGCGTTGCACTCACGTGCAGACACATGAGAACAACGCTGTGGGGGCATTTGTTTCCTGATTTAAAATCAGGAAAGCCTACAGAAGAGGCATCACGTGCGAACACGTGACCGGCAGTCACGTGTTGGCACGTGACATTTAAAAGCGGCTTCAAAGGCACATCGGTTCTCTGATCAAATCAAGAAAAAGGCTTCAGAAGAGGTTACGTGCTCACACGTGGCCAGGGGTCACGTGTTGGCACGTGACATTTAAAAGCGGCTTCAAAGGCACATCAGTTCCCTGATCAAATTAAGGAAAAGGCTTCAGAAGAGGTCACGTGCTCACACGTGGCCAGGGGTCACGTGTTGGCACGTGACATTTAAAAGCGGCTTCAAAGGCACATCAGTTCCCTGATCAAATCAAGAAAAATGCTTCAGAAGAGGTCACGTACTCACACGTGGCCAGGGGTCACGTGTTGGCATGAACATTTAAAAGCAGCGGACTCAATCTCTGATTAAATCAAGAAAAAGGCTCCAGACGAGGGTCACGTGCTCACACGTGACTAGGGGTCACGTGGTGGCACGTGACGGCTAAGCAGCGGCCAGAAGGCAGAACGCAAAAAGAAGAAGAGGGCTCGTTCCAAGGGGTCACGTGCCCACACGTGACCAGGGGTCACGTGGCCATACGTGACTGGCTTTCAAAGCCTATTTATTTAACAGAATCAAATTCTGAAGAGATCACTCAAATCTTTCCAAAGGAAAATGATTATTTGGAACCGACTGAATTAAAAATTTAAAGGTGATTAAATATCACCAATCTATGGAAAAATCTTGAATTTGGAAAGATTTCCCCTTAAAATCTAACCGAAATAACAAAGGAAAATCTCTGGATTTAAAATCCAATGGTGAATAAAATTCACCTAATAATCCAAAGGTCCAAACGAATGGTGAATACAAATCAAATCTCTCAATGAAAGATTCATCAAAAACTAATTGATTCTGCTGCTTCTCCTATAAATAGGAGCCAAGAGACACACAGAGGGATATATATACAGAGGGATCGATACATAGAGAGAAAGAAAAATAGAGCCTTGATAATTTGGAGGAATTTGGATCTTCTGTAAAAGAAAATCTTAGGTAAGAAAGGGAAGGCCTTAAAAAAGAATTTAATTCTTAACAGAGTTTAACTCTGATATTAAACAGAAGAACATAGTTCTCTCTTTAGTGGAGGATCTGTAAAGTGCACATCTCCCCTTGAATTGAGAATTTAATTCTCATTGGGTTGAGATCTTGCCATGCAGATCCAAAGCATAAAGAGGGAATGGAAGCTTGAGAATTTAATTCTCACAGAACTATAGGAATTTAATTCCTTTAAAATAAAATTAGGGTTTAACCCTATGTTATGGGAATTTAATTCCTTCAGAATGAACAAAATCAGGGTTTAACCCTAGTTAAGAACTTAGTTCTGTTAAAATAACAGGAATTTAATTCCCTTAAAAAAGAAGAAATTAGGGTTTCACCCTATGACAGAATCTTATTCCTCAGAATAATTCTCTAAATGAGAGTGGGAACTTAATTCCTTAAAGCTGTTATTAGGGTTTAACCCTATGATAGAATGCAGTTCTTCACATATATGAGGAATTTAATTCCTACAGAAAATTCAGAGTTCAACTCTATCCCAGAATATAAATCTTCAGAAGGAAATAGGAATTTAATTCCTCAAAAAAATTATTGTTAGGGTTCAACCCTGCGAAGAATTTAATTCTTAAAGGGATTAACAGATCTTCCAAAAAACATACAAAGAGGCAGGGTCACATGCTACCACGTGACCCCCGAAAAGATCCACAGAAAAGGCCCTTTGAGGCAGTGCCTCACGTGACCCACGTGACCCTTGGCAGAAGCTTTAACATACAAGCACCAAGATGCCCATTACGTGACAGCACGTGATGCTCCAAAGTATTCAATGCTTTTGACAGAATAAGATAAAGGGAGGGTGCCCTCACGTGTTACCACGTGACCCCTCTTGCCTTAGTGTTTAACACTAGATTGGAACCCCTGAATCCAGTGTTAAACACTGTTTTGCCTTAATGTTCAACACTAATTAAAGAGCTTTCTTGCAGTGTTTAACACTGAATTTTTTAGTGTTTAACATTAAATTAAATCTCTGTTAACAGAGTTTAACATTAATTTTCTTAGTGTTCTACACCAAATTAAAATCTCTGCCACCAGTGTTTAACACTGATTATCTTAGTGTTTAACACTAATTTGAGATCTCTGTTGCTAGTGTCTAACACTGACTTGCCTTAGTGTTTAACACTAATTTGAACCCCCTGTTGCTAGTGTTTAACACTAATTTCAGCCCAATTGGCTAAATATCCAGAGGCAAAGCCTCTCCTCTAATGGACCAACAGAGGGCCAATATCCTAAACATGATTGGACTTAGCCCAAGCTGGCCATAAGTGCTCAATTCAAATTCAAATTCAACTGAGCCAACGGGCTCATAATATAATTGATTGGTCTTGGTTCCAAATTGGGCCAAAGATTATTTAATCTAGCTCGGTTTAAGGGTACATCTCTTCACTCCTTTGATACGTGGCGTTGTAATTCCTCAACGTCTTCAAAGAGGTGACGGGTCCCGATGACCACATATTGATACGGACTGTGGGGTCCTTAAACTCACGGACTATGAGGTCCTTAACCTTGACCGTGATGTCTTAAAACTAACAACGGACTGTGGAGTCCCTAAATCCACGGACTATGAGGTCCTTAACCTTGACCGTGATATCTTAAAACTAACAACGGACTGTGGAGTCCCTAAATCCACGGACTATGAGGTCCTTAACCTTGACCGGGATGTCTTAAAACTAACAACGGACTGTGGAGTCCTTAAAATCCATGGACTATGAGGTCCTTAACCTTGACCGCAACGTCTTAAAACTAACATTGGACCGCAATGTCCTCAAACTACCTACTGACCGTAATGTCACTAAACTAAACAACAGAGCCCCCCTTTTTATTGCTCTCTTGTTGGATCTAAACGATCCCGTTAAGTTAATCTTAGTCTAAAAACTAGACTAATGTATCCTTAACAAACGTTTAAGTCGATCTTAGTCTCAAATGAGGCTAACGTGTCCTTAAACACAAACCCCCAAACCCAAATCTAAGATAATACGGATTTGGACTAGTCCACGCCCTACGGGCGACGACATAACTCAGTCTCCGTATACAATCCACGGGCAACCAAACATAAAATAAACACACACGACACGAAGTGACCATCTGGAGAAGGAGAAAGTGGTTACCGCGATGCGGTAGCGTAATTAACTGCAGGGGCTTGCACCTGCAGGGAAGAGCGTCCCCACAATCAAAAACCCCTCAAGCGAGGGGGAATCTGACGAAGTCTGCTACATCGGACGCATCCGTTTAAACCTTCGATATACGGTGTCATAAATCAACTTGGCATCTTCGGAGAGTAGATGGATAGCACCAATTAGCATCTGCCCCGAGCCTCAGGCGAGACGACCACGCGTCTCGGCCGCCGTTCGTTGTGGAACACCTATGTCAAGTCACTAGACCGCTCCTAGACTTTCAGAAGACAAATCGCAGGATAGATCCACTACTGCTCTTTATCCCTTCTGTAGCCAGGTAAGTGTCAGGTAAGTGGGAGGTTCTCCGCTACGTAAGTAGCGGGCCTAATTAAGTAACCACTTGCCTTAGACACCACAAAAGAAATGCGGATAAGCAATAGATTACCCACGACCTTCTTCTGTCCTAATTGAGCGCGACGGTCCTTAGAGTCTTGTCTAGATATTTTTTAGTTAATGAGGGTGATGCAGATGCTAGTTTTGTGATTTTTGGGGCTTAGGAAAGGTAATAAAATCCCTACCTAATCTGAATTTAGTCTTTGCCCCTTAATTTCTGTATTAAAGTATGCAAACAACCAATATCAAAACACGCAACAAATTTTTATTTTAGCGGCGCTGCGAATTTTTGCAAAGAATCCTGCAGAAAATGGTTATTGGACAAGAACAGGGAAGAGATAAGAAAGTAAGAGATATACCTGAGAAAAATGGAGCTCTGAATCGACTAAAACGCTGCGGTTCCGCGGTGAATCCTTACTAATGGCCGCGGTTCCGCGGTCAGTCTGCTTGATCTTTGCACAAAATTAATTCCTGGTGCTCCTGTTTCTCCACAGGCCTTCTTGAATGCTCCAGAATCTTGATCTCACTGCTCCAACAATTCCAGATTCCCTTGTAAAATTCACATACTAATCGTTAAGCGCTTGATGCAATTTTGATTCAAATTTTTGATGGAATAATATAATTTTCAACTCAAATAACAAGAACGAACAAAATAGCACGCGACACCCGGCAACAATGCCATTTGATTGATCGTATGGTTCGTTTTTTGAAAATATAATCACAACTAAAGAATTTATAACCGCAATCAATTAATGGTGTCGAAGTAGTTCGTTAATGAATACGGATCGTCGACTGAGATGCGTGTTTTATTCGATCTTGTTTTAGATGAATTGAAAGAAAATATAAAAGAATATTCAAGAAAGTAATTCAAGATTTAATTGAGTTGTCATTTCAAGAAAATCAAGAATCAAGAAATCAATTTATTTATCAAGATTGTGTAGAATAGCTTGTAGGAATCGATCGAACTAATAGAAATGATGAATACTAATAATGACTAATATTATCTATTGATGGATTGTAGCCAGATCGATGACGATGAATGAAGATTAGGGATCTATTGAAGAAACTATGGGTTCTCCTTCACTATCCCTTTTCTTTTCATTGATCATCATTCAAATCTAGCCTCTAGCAAAGAGAATCCTCAATCATTTGATCCCTAATTTGCAACGAAATAATCAAGAACATGATCTCGCTCCAAATTAGGTCATTGACGATTCTTTTTTTAAAGTTCACAATTCTCATAAGACTTAAGATCAGTAAAAGGATTTCATCATCATTTGATCTACCGATTCTCTCGATTCCTTTACAAGCGGAGATTCCACTCACACATCATGAAAATTAAAGAATCAAGAACTAGAAATTTCATAATGCAAGAATGTAAAGAAAACAAGAATTAACAATTTAACACCTTTATTAAATCTTCTTCAAATTACACCTCTCAATTTGAGGTTACAAGACTAGCTCCCGATCGCTCTTTTGAAAGGGAATTTGTCGTCGATCTTTGCGTGGCTCGATCTCCGTGAGTCGTGGATCGGATGCGGATCTCTTGCTCTTGATGACAATCGGCGTTGCGATAAAGGATCTTCGATTGCTCGCTTGATTTTTCTCTCAATGGATCTTGATTTTGATTGGATTTGGTTTTGGTTTGGATCACAAGTTATATCACTCAACTTGTGTAATGAACAATTATTTAACAACAACCAACAACCTTTACAATGAAGCCCCAGGTCTCCTTTTATAGTTCTCCCAATCTTCCACTAGAAGCTAGGTTTATCTTCCATTAGAAGCTAGGTTGTTATGAAGCTTGCATGAGAAGCTTGGCTGTTGTAGGGAAGCTTCTGGAGAAAGCTAGGAAGTTAGAAGCGTCTTGAAGAAGCTTAGAAGTTATAAGGGATCCTCGGGAAAAATGTTGACCGCAGACGAGCCAACCCGGCCGCGAATCCGCGGCGGATCGGGCTGGATCGGCCGCGGTTCCGCAGCCGTTTGATGAGATTGTTGGCTCATTTCTCTGGTGTTGGCTTTAAGGTCTTCTTCTGATGTCTGGAATCTTTTTATCTTTTCTTAATCTCTGCCAGATTTTATTTCTTTGACTAGCTGCGTTTTATTGGCAATTTTGCAATTCCAGTTCTTTGACCTGAATAATTTCCTGCACAAAATCTCAATAAAAAGGGTTGAAATATACAATATCATGCGTGGAGTAATAAACACACAATTTCCCTCCAGAATGTTGATTATAACTATAACACGTGATATTTGGTATTTTGCAGATGAATTTGTAATCCGTTTTATATTTACAATAAACACCCTTAGATGATTAGAATAATGAGAAAATTGTTATGTTACAGAATGCAATATTTTCGACTGAACAGTGCTCAAGTTACCGGATTCCGTGAATTTCTGGATGGCCCATTCACTTTGTTGATTGGGGCCTCACTTTCGAGATTGGCGGGTAATTTGTCGCACTCGTAGGGGTCTAGGTTCTTCATTGCACTGGCTATCCATATCACCGGGGAACGTCGCGTCTCATTTACGGCTCAAATGAAACATGGGACTCGTAGATTATCCGCTATTCCATATTGTTGTTCGCATGCCTTTGATAATTTTTATCTTCCTGTGATGACTATTATCTTCCCGCGATGTTAATATATATATATATATATATATATATATATAGTAGATGCTTCAATATATTTTGCATCCGTGTTAGTCTACCCCCCTACCGTTAGTTAAGTAACCTAACGGTGCATGACGGGGCCTCGTGGCGAATGCGGATGGAATATAAATAGCATGCTATTTTGGTTGTTTCTTTTATGGCTTGGAAACTTAAAATGATGGGAACGCATTATCTGAATAATGCAAGGAAAAATAAACCTAAATGATGTTGTCGGAACCAATTTTAAAACTACTCAGTTTTCTTCAAAACTCATAGTCGTTTTCTTTTGCTTTACATAGAGATATTCGGTTAGGAATATCCCACACCTCATTCTATGAGGGAAGAGCCTCGATCCCTTCACTGGGAGTTCGCTCTTAAGCAAAATTTTATGTTACTAGTTTTAAAAAGCAGAGCTTAAACCACTCAATTTCAAAACCACTCAAGTTCCTTCAACGATATAATGTTCATTACATTAAAGGTTTTTCTGGTGACTAAATCTAGATTTGGGAAATTTCCCAATCGAGTACTTAGACAGCATTCTAAAAGTATTTTAGAATGGATGACTCCTGGCATGCTAGTGTACCCGCAGGTGATGAAGTCGCTCTCTCTAAAGAAATGTCTTCTAGACTGATGAGAAGAGGGACTGGCATAAATGACATATCATTTGCTTAGGCAATTGAGTCAATCATGCAATGTTCTGTATAAAACCAGATAGATAATATATCAGGGATTCTGGGTTAGATCTAAATTTGGGAAGTTTCCCAATCGAGTACTTTGACAGCATTCTAAAATTATTTTAGAATGGACGGCTCCTAGCGTGTTGGTATATCCGCAGGTGTCACGCCCCGCTTCCCAGTATACGGGCAGAGGACGCAACGATGCCGCTACGTATTTACTCAGAAGTAAACACGCTAAGCGTAATATAAAATGTACACAAGAGACAAGATGTAAATGAGCAGCAATTTTATTTATTAACATTCTTTTTACAATACAATGAAAAGTAAATACATGGAATGAAAGCAATGCCTAAACAGTGGCATAACAGAAATGAAAATGGAATAAGTACAAGTGGCTACAGCTCTGGGTCTTCGGTGTACTGCATAAGGGCCTGCTCTAAATGCTCCTGACCGGTCTCGTATTCCTCAGTGTCGGGTCCTCCTGACAACATTCCAAATAAGAAGAGAAATAGGAATGTCGTCAGCGAACAATCGCTCGGTAAGTCCCAAAGATGAGAGAGAAGTAGAATAGACAGAGAGAGTATAACTATTATAATGTTGATTGTTATGTTAACGTTGTTGTTTGTAATTTGGTACAGAAAATGCCAGTGTATACGAGAGGAGTCCCACTTACTCCGGAGACTTTGGTAACCCGTAGTACAAGGCTCCGTCGATAATACCACGGAACAACGGCATGGATGTAATTACGTCTTAAGTGACCAGCTCGTGCCACCTTTAACATGTTCCGTACCAGTCTACCCCTTTATAACCCCGTAGTGTTTATATATTGATTTTATTGTTTGTATGGATTGTATTGTCTTTTCTTGTATTATAAATTGTATAGATAGATGACTTGCCGAAACCATGATATCAGTAATGGAACAGATATAATGGATGAACATGTAAATGGAGTATATCCATGGTTCGGTTCAGTCAAGTGGTATAGATTGATATAGATTGAATAGACGGATTCATGGATTCATGTTGCCTTTGTAGTTTTATACTTGAATCACATTCAAGTCAGATTGATGAGATTGAGACTCAGTCTGAGTCAGACACTTTAAAAAGAACTTGAAATCCTGGTCGTTTTGATGTTATCGGTAACTGCTGCACATGGACGACAGGATTTGTGTCTTTTTCAAAGACAATTATCGTATTGATAACACCGTTTGTTAGGTTGTCTACCTTAGATAGGCAAGCACCCATATCTCCGGATTCTTGAGGCTCAAAAGACGGGTCCCACTTAAACCTATGTTTACTAGGGTCCTTATTGTAATTTAGTATAACTTGAGAAGTTTTTATATAAAATAGTTTTGTTATACTTTCAAAATATACTTCAAGTATTTAATTATCTTCTTTAGAGTTTTCATAGATGTTTCTTTTATTCAATGTGAAATTTCTAGTGAATATGACCTAGTTTTTAAAGTATAAGGTATTTATTTGAAATATTGGAATTGTATGGTATTTTCTTGTAAATGGGATGTTTTTCTTGAATTTTGGAAATGTGGAATATTATAAATATTAAAAATAGATATTTTGATATTAATTACATATATATTTATTTATTAAAAATATAAGTTTTATTTATAATAGAAACCACATTTTCTAAAGAAAAATGTATTAAAAATCTTTCGAGATCGTATGCTCCGTGAGTAGGTCTGCATCTCACTCTACTAGGCTCGAGAATGTGCAATAATCTGCACCATACCGAACGTGGTCCCCAAGAGTGGGTTGTAGTGACGCAATTGCAAAGATTTATTAAATACACTTCTTATAGAAAAAGGTTTTATAAGTTGAAGATAGGTATATGTAAAGTCGTATTTTCCCGAATCCATGTTCCCAAATTCCATCGTGTTATGTTAGATATGTGTGTTGTGAGGAGGTAGGTCAGTACCTCGTGAGTTTTCCAAAGATAACACGGTTAAAAGGTATAAACATGTCGATATGAAACATTAAGGTATTTTAATGTAAAATTAAAATATAACTTGCTATGGTTATCATTTTGATGTCAAACTTGTTCTATTGTCTTTGTTAATTATTACTAAACAATATATCAAAAGTTGTAGGTTTGTTATTAAAAAAAAGTTGCATTTTTAAAAAGAAAAGAGAATCGGAAGCCGGATAACTCCGCTTCCGACGCGTTTTATGAATGAAGAGTTTAGGAATAGCAAAAGAGTGAGAGAAGGGGGACTTACTGGCTTTGATGAGAGGGGAGAGGTAAGAGGAGGTCTGAATTCGTCAGTGCTTCATTTCGTTGCCGGAAACTCCTCGTATCATCGCCGGAACTTCGTCGGAGTTTCGCCCTTTGTTAACTCGACTTGTACACTATGGGAACTTGGAAATTTCTTGAGAGTTTTGGCAGGGAATTGTGAGTGAGGGATGTGAAATGAGGGTGGTATTTATAGAGAAAATTAGGGTTTAGGGTGTTATAAATTTGAGAATTAAAATGCATTAAAACATGGAGTAATGCTAAAGTTTAATTCTCTGGAAAATGCAGGAAAACAAATAGATAGGGGTTAAAGAGGGGAGTCCAAGGGTTGCAGGGCTAAAAGAAATTTGCATTTGGGGTTCAAAAAACCGGCGGCGCCGGCCCCATACCCCAATCTCGCCGATCCACTTGGCATGGTTGAGTCTGGGATTTGTGCCACGTGTCGGGGTCGTTTGGTATACTCCAGTGCATGTGTTTGTTTATTCTGTGAATCTTCAGTTTACGTGCAGTGCACGTGTAAACTCTTTGGCTTCTAAAAGATTAAAAGAAATTAGAGTAAAATGATAATGTGGCTGATGGGATTTGAACTCTGGTGCTATGGTTTAGCAGTGCAAGACATTACCAATGAGCTACAAGCTCCTTCTTGCTGTTCAAAAGCAAAACAAACTTATAACTCGTGTTCAGGCTTAGGTGACCCTTTCTGTATTTTGAAAAAATTCGTACAGAAAGTTTAGGGTTGTTACAGCAGGTGATGGAGTCACCCTCTCTAAAAAGGATGTCTTCTAGACTAATGAGGAGAGGTGCTGGCACGAATAACATATCATTTGCTTAGGCAATTGAGTCAATCATGCAAAGTCTTATACAATACCGGATATTGTTTTTGCATTAGTTGCAAAAAGTATATATTAATCCAATCCTCAAGAAATAAAGGGAAGCTATCATGAACATAAGAGGATGTTCTTGGTATAAGATAACGACAGCCTCCTCTGGAAGGCGGTTATCGATTTAGGCTTCCAAGGCGACCTAGTTGACATAGATGCTGTCGGAGTTTTGAGTTTAGCCTATTCTTAGGATCAGTATATTGGAAAGTGTTCCAATAGGGATACTGAGGTAATCATGGTGTAGGATGCCGGTTAAGACTCGACAAAGGATACAGCCCAAGAAGTTTATTGGATGGAGTTGTTCATTTATGTACTTGGTCCCATCAAGTATCCAGAAAAATTCTTGAGATGGGGTATTGCTCATTTTGGGAGATTGTTGATCTCCGCAAAGTTGAGATATAGAGAGATGAAGTTGGAATATTGTAGCGGATTTACTCACTGAGGCTATTTCTCAAACAAATTAAGTTTCACAAATATAATTTGTGAAACTGATTAGTAAAGAAATTGGGTATTCGGTAGCACACGAGCTGTGAGTACGCGATGTCGCAATAATTGGCCTTAAGTGCAAGTGGGATATTGTTTGATATAGTGCCTTCAAGGCAATTATTGTGATTGCAAGTAGGCAATTATAATAATTAAACAAGGACCTATACAAGTATAACAGTCTTACTCGAGATGATAGTATGCTATCTGGTTTGTCTTCATCATAGATGAAGCCCATAGGATAGTTGCTTGACAACCAGCATTATGATGGAGATCGTATTTATCGGAGTTGGGTTGTCCATAAGCACATCATTAAATGTCCCTAGTCATGGGAGTATCAAGACTGGGCATCGATATTCCGGAGTAGACTAGTGTATATGCTTCTAGACCCCGACAAGGGGCGATGGCTTGTCACACAAGCCATTGGTGTTGTGTCAGCTATGATAGTATATAGGTACTCACTGGAGGTGAGTATACCGGATGGACTCGCCAAGAACTTCTAGATGGTATTATATCTATCTTCAGATGGAAGTTCTCAGGTGGCATGAGTACATGTTAGTCGTTTGACCTGAGATCGTCATTTGTCTCGTGTGAGTTCCCACTATACTTTGATTACTACCCTACCACGGCTCAAAGGAGTTATGCAAACAGGTTTTAGTTGGGTACAGTCCTGAGCCACATGGATGCAGTGGTCAATTGTCATGGATTCGTATCTCCTAGTATTAGGAGTCGATGTCGCACTGTGTTCAGTCGGCTATCACTAGAAATCCATGGCCACGGTGGATGAGATTTACCAATAGTTGATCAGTAGTATCTCTGTTGGTGATGAGCTTGACTTAGACACGACTTATCGGGTTAGTAGGGGTCTGACGTTATCCACCCCCTAGACCCGATATGCGATACTCTTTGATGAAGAGACCGGACTGTACGGAGATTGTCACCGTCATGCCCCGCTTCCCAGTAGACGGAAACAGTGACGTGGCAAGCCCGCGGCATATTTAACTAGAGAAGGACATTCTCTAAATAAATATACTAAGCGTAATGAACAATAATACACAATATAAGAATAAATGGAGGCTGTAAAATTTTTCAACAAATATCTTTATTTACATTCAACTTTCAAATATTTACAAGTACATGAGTTTCAACTGGAAAGTAAATACAATAAAGGAAAATTCCTAAACATGTGGCATACATAAGTTGAATAAAAAGTAAAGCTGAGCTAATCCTGAGTAGAAATCCGGTTGTAGTCCTCGTTGGTGGCCTCTACTTCCTCCGTCTCTGCCATATCTGACGAACATTCCAAAAAAAATAAGGGTGGGTGGAATGCCCGTCAGCGAACTAGCGCTCGGCAAGTTCCAATGGTAGAGTAAGAGTAAAAGAATGACAGGTGTAGAATATATATAACGAGTAAAAATATATGTTCATGGGTAAATATGTTTTGTATGTCTCTATATGGTCATTATGTTATTGTTAAGTTCTAAGTGTGAATGTCAATGCAGCCGTAGAAGTATGCACGAGCTCATGAGTGGGGCCTCAGGAGCAAGGAAACACTTGCCCATTTCATGTGTTAGTATCGGGGCTCTAGACCGTGGATGAGTCAACATGACTGATATTCAAGTAAAATAAGAAATAGAGGTTAATACGGGACTCATGAAGCTCCGTTGGATTCACACACGAAACTATCCCAAGCACCCCGAGTATAACTAGTTTATAACTATTTAGTATACTTAATTAAATTGATTGATTGGTTATAATATGTCTTGATCAAAACCATAGATTGAAAAAGTTGTAGAATGAAGTCGAGTAAGTCGAGTAAAATACGAGTCATGTCAATTGCAATCATGGTTCGAGTCAAGTTAGTTCGAGTAGATTGGATTCGAGTTCATGTTCAAGTTTAGATTCGAGTTGGGTTAGAGTTCAAGTTTGTGTTCGAGTTTGAGTTCAAGTTTATATTCGAGTTTGGATTCGAGTTCAGGTCTTTTTCATATGAATTGATTTAAAATATTAAAAATCTTATGTTTGGAAGAAATCAGCAACTGCTGCACATGGACAGCAGGATTTGTGTCTTTTTTCAAGATAATTGTCATTTATAAGTCCGTTAAGTTGTCTAATCTGAATAGGAAAACACTCACTTTCTCCGGCTCTCTGGGGCTCAAGAGAAATGATACCACTTAAACCTATATTAATCTAGAGTCCTTAATATTTACTATTGTTTGTTTACACTGTTTTATTTCTCGATAGGGTTTTAGGAAAAATATATGAATATTGTTTAAAAATAAATATCGAAGGTGATTTATAATATTTAAGGTTTCAATGAACATGTATTTTAATTGTTGTGGTGTTTTGTTATAAAACCTAGTTTTTAACAGTTTATGGTATTTTTATGAAAACTGGCTCTTTTGGAAAATTGATGGTATTTTATTAAAAATTCTAATTTTTCATTTTAGAAATATAGTTTCATAATTTGTTTTTATTGAAAATATGGATTCATAACTTTATATAATTTTCCAAAGTTTAGTTTTGTTTAGAAAAAATCGTATTTCTTAAAAACCGCATTTTTATTTTCTTTCGGGACCGAATAATCCGTGATGATTTCTGCATCTTGCTCTATTATCCTAAGGATGTGTGATAATCCGCATCATCCATTAGTGGGTCCCCTAACGAGAGTTGTAGATGCGCAATTTCCAAGGATTTAAAAATCTCGATTAAAAGAAAACCCTTTTTTTCGTAAAACCGTGGTATTTTGATAAAAAGCTTATTCTTTGAGTTAACTATATACTTAGAATACCGTGCTATGAAACCATAGTGTGCGTGTGGGGTTGGTTGTTACCCCGTGAATGATCGTACAAACTCTAGTTTTGAAAAATACGCTTATATTGAAGTTCATGATATTTTAATGAAAAAGTTTGTTATATGATTGTTTCTCATGAAAAATTTATTAAACTGAAATCTAAATGATTGTAAATAAGGTTATGAGTGGTGTGGGAAAGTTAGTTTGACCTATTTTTCTTAATGAGGGGAGTACAAATGTTAAAATAACATATATCAGAGTTGACTACACTTTGTCGATGTGTGTTTAGAAGACGATTTGAGATAAAAGAAATAGAAAGAAGAGAGACTTACTCATTATGTAGTGTTAGAAAGAGATTAATAAAGAGAGAGGGGGTCTTGGTCTCGTCGGAGATGCTCCGGTCGTCGGAATTTGATCGCTACTCCCTTTAGCTTGCTTAACTCCACTTGAATAGCATCAACCCTTCTTGAACTTAGAGAATTTTGAGGAAATTTTCAGAATAGAGGAGAGCTAGGGCGTAAGGTTTTATAGGGTAAAAATAAGAGAGGGTGTGAAATAAAACTGAATTAGAATGGATTTAATGGTGTTAATTAGGGATTTGAAGAGTCTCTGTTTGATTGCAGGAAAATCAAACGGTGCAGGGGATTTGAGGGGAGCTGAAGGGACTTGTGTGCAAAGCATGGAGTGATTTGGAGCATCTTAGACCGGCGGCGGCGGGTGGATGGGGACTTTGGGCGGTTGGATTTGGCCCAATCGCCTCGATATTCGTGCCACCAGCTTTAATCAGTGTTAACTCCGCATTTATCCTGTTTGATTTTTCTGAAACTTTTCGTTGCTCCGTGAATTGCACGTGCAACTCTTAGGCTTCCGAAAAATTTAAAAAGAAAAATCTTAAAAATAATTGGGACTGGTGTGAATCGAACACACAGGCTATATCACAGCAGTGTAGAAACTTTACCAGTGAGCTACAAATTGCTTCTTATTTTTATTGAACAAAAATAAATTATAACTGCTACACAGGTTGAAATACCCTTTTCTATACATTTAAACAAATAATTCTGTACAGGAATTTCAGAGTCGTTACAGTCACATTCAGGCTCAGTAGGGTAAGGACGTACTTGATTGTCGACCCTTCTTTCGGCAAGTACCTGGGTAGCCATTACGTACAGCTAGTGCCTCTGACGTGCTTGTGGTTAAATACACTGCCAGCGTATTGTCAAGTTTTTAAAGTCCCACACAGAGGGTTTTCCCAGTTCAGATGACAGATGTAGGAGCCGTACGTTGGTACGTGCAGGGGTCCAATTAAATACGTGTACGGGCTACACGAACTTTAATCGGGCGGTTGATAATACTACCGACTTAGGATTAGGCCGGATTATTAAATCCGGTTTTGATTTAATAATTTATATATATATTTTAGTATTATTTTTCACTATTCATTTTCTCTCTTTGGTGCTATCTGTATTTTTATACGGATACGCGTATATGTAGCGATACATATACTGGGTGAAATATTCCGTATTTATACGGGAATGCTTCTAGAAGAAGGGCACCTCAAATTTTCTTTTCTTTTTAGAAAAAAAAATGGGAAATTGAGATGGAGATGAGGTGGCATGAACATGTAGAGAGGTATGGCTTGGTGCACTATTAATGTATGGTTGCTTTTATGTGGCCATTGTCTCTTCACACACACTTGATGATTGTTGACTTGAGTTCATGCTTCACATGAGAAGCTTCATGCTTCATGGTTGCAAGTATTAGCAACTATCTTCCTCATCTCTCTTCTCCGTCTTCTTCTTGCTCTTTCTTGAGTATGGTTATGAGAGAAATTTTTAGTGAAAAATTCCTACATCACCGACCATCCACTCCTACCAAGTTTGGATCATCGGTTAGAGCATCTTCAGGTTTCTCTCAGGTGGATCTTTTTCGGTAAGGGTGGTCGAATTTCAAGCGTGATCCCGGTGGCTACGAGCTTGGAGGGATCTTCCATAATTGGGTGGACACGCTTCGAAGGTTATAGTTTCTTCACCCTTGCATTTTTAGTTAGCTAGTTTAGGTTTTTAGATCATATCTTAGGTTTTCCACAATTTTGTTTTCTCTTCCGGCTCCGCCGTGGTTTCCGTGGCGCGGGCACCGAACCCCAACAACTTAACAGGCCTCGGAGAATTCAGGACGGGACATACGGTAAAGCTGATTACAAGAGAATAGAACCCATGTTTATCAACAAGATACATCGGTTTGTCCTCCTCATTAGCGGATGTCTTGATGAAATTAGAGAGTAAGTCTGTTTTTCATTAATTGTTCTTTATATATGTAAACATATGAAATAATATAATGTTGACGTCAAAATTTAATGTTGATAACAGAATTCATAATAATGAAGTATGTAACGAGCATCCTAATTGGATTGATGATTGATTGGATAAATATCATCATGAAAAATTTTGCAACTGGTTTGCAGATCATGTAAGATATTTGAATCTCATGTTTTTGCGAGTAGTGTTAATCTATACTTATATCGTTATGTATTTGCCGCAAAATTTGTTTTGTAAGATCCAAGATCCGAACATGTTTATATCATTAGAGAGAGATGCAATATGTCTAGCTCAGTATCCTAGCATGGAGTTTGCATACTACAAAGGATTCGGTATTCTTGGATAAAAATTTGAAGTTAAGAACATAGAAATATCTCGAATCACCCAGAATAGTAGGGTTGCGATCGTATGATCGAACGGTGTGTTTTATTATGGATACTTAGATTGCATACTTAGTATCTAATATCCGGGACGATCAGAACCGATTTATATTTTTCAGTGTATTTGGTACGATACACGAACCGATACGAATAGATGGATAGACAAGATCGGGACTTGGAAAGGTGAATATGAATTGAATAGTGTAAATACTCGTCGATTCTGCTGTGAGGACGATCCGTTCATCTTTTCGCATCAAATATTTCAAGTATACTACTCAAACTGCTTGAAGCATCCGGGATAGAGAGTCGTATGCCGATGGAAACCCAGGGATATTTATGATGTTCCAGAATTCGAGGATTGCATGGACGACATCGATGAGGAGGAAGAAGAGAGAAGACTTAGAGTGCTCCAACCGTCTGTCTTCGTAGACAGATTGTCTTCGACTGAGTGATTGATCTGTGCTGAAAAGTGTGTTGTTTAGTAAAGTTAACCGCAATCAAGACGTTGTCGCTAGTAGCTAGCCGCGACGAGTACGGATCGTCCGCTGGGAAACATGAACCTTTTTCTTTCTTTAGACGAGTTGATAGAATATGGGTGATTGGTTGTAGTTACGGATATACTACAGATGTATGGTTTATGAAGAAGAGGCCTATAGGGTTTATAGGATTTAGTAGTAATGGATGAATAATTAAAAATGACTCATTTTATCTTTTAGTAGTTTAAAACTAGATCGATATTGATGAATGTAGATTAGGGTTCTTTTGGAAGAAACTAGGGTTTCCCCACTCTTAACCCTTGTCCCTGCATTGATCTCTATTCATGTTTAGCCTTTACCAAAACAAGTGTTAAAAAGATCTTGAATCGTGGTAAGGACTAGCAATAAATTGTTAGCACGCCCGATTTGAATGTTAACATTTATTTTGCTAAACTTTATAGACTTTAAAATGTAAAAAAGGAGTTAAATGATTTTATCGTCCATTGATCTACCCTATCCTACGAATCCTAGCAAGCTAGAAATTACTCGCTCTTGGTTTGAGATGGAAGAAAGGATGAAGAAGAAAACATGATTAAGATGCAGAAATTAAATGCGAAAAGACTAATAAAAAGACTATCTTTATTAATCAACTATTGCATACAACTCTCCGTACAAAGTAGATTACAGAGAACCCTAGTTTTTGCTTTCGCTCTCTCTCCCTTGTTAGAGGTAGATGACTAGCTGATGATCACCTGGATGCGTGGATCGCTTTGGACCTTTTGATCTCTTCGGTTTCATAATTTTTAATATGATGCTCTCAGTTCTTTATATATTCACAGAAACTAGAAACCATAGATTCCATATAATAATATATGCAGATATCATCAAACCGCCAAAATCTTAGATCCTACGGTCCTAGATCCGCCGTGCTTCCGCCGCAAATCCTACGCTTTAGCCAAGGATCCGCCGTGCCTTAGTAGCATCAGGTCTTAGGAGTTTTTCTGCTATTTTGTTTTGATATTTAGAGGTCCTTTCGATGTCTGGATTTTGAGAATAATGCTCTGAGTCTCTGCCGTTGCTAAATCTTACGATTTGCTTCAATATTTTGGCAGATTTGATTCCGACATCTTGATTTACCCCGGATCTCTTGGATTCCGGACCTGAGCTAATCATCACAATATCTCAAATCAAAGTGTTAGTAGTATTTGGTATTTTTGAGATATTATCCTAACCATTTTATATGATATTATATGTTAACAATATTGATTAGAAATATTTGATATGATATGCATATTTTAATTACAATATTTCATATAAATATTATATACATGTATTTTCCCTCATTATGTTAATTATAATGTAGAAACATATGATAATAAACTTTTTACACATAAACCCTCATATGTTCTATAATTACAATAAACACATTTTAGTACTTAACAATAGTGGGAGAAATATTCATTCAAATGTGTAATATTTTAGACTAATCAAATAGCCCCAAACACGGGCGGTTTTATGATTAGGATAAAATTTCTTAAGGAATGCTATAAGGAATTCATCCCATTTGGCGATAGAATGTGTGGCAGTGTTATAAAGCCATTTTTCTGCTAGGTCGCATAAGGTAAAAGGGAGAAGACGTAATCGCATAGCATCCATTGAAAGGTTGGTAGTGCTCATCATTGCATATACATTCTCGAATTTGGTTATGAAAACTTATGCGTCTTCGGATTCGAGCCCGTGAAATTTGGGCAACAGGTTGATGATGTGGGGTTTAATTTCAAAATTATCCCCATTGGCCGGTGGAAGAGACAGACAAGTAAGAAGGGGTCCACGCACGGGGTAGCATCTTTCTTGGAGAGAGATGCACCGTGGATTCTGCTCACCTACGGATGGTGGCAGGGTAGTATCGTTAAATCCCGATGGAGATCCGTCCATTTCGGGGGATGTGGTGGGTGGAGGGGAAAAAGAAGATGAAGAAGTACCGACTTCAGAGTCGATAGAAAAAAACGGACTAGACGGACACTAGAATCCCGTGTCCAGCCGATCATGCACTAAGCGGGTTTAGCGCACGTGGCAGTGTGTGTGAGAATGATTTTTAGAAGGTTTGTTTTGAAAAAGTGTCGGACGTGAGGCTTGACTCAACAAATCACAAAATGCACAACCAATCCCTAGAACTAGGGTCACCTAGGTCAAGTCACTAGACCGCTCTTAGACTCCAAAAGACAAGTCGCAGGATCAATCCTCTACCAACTCTTTATCACTCTTGTGGCCAGGTAAGTGCCAGGTATCCGCTATACAAATCATCGAAATAGCGGGCCTAATTAAGTAACCACTTTTCTTAGTAACACTTGCCTAGACACCACAAGAGAAATGCAGATAAGCGATAAATTACCCACGACCCTCCTTTATCCTAATTGAGCTCGACGGTCCTTAAAGACTTGGTCTAGATATTTTTCTATTAATGTAGGGTGAAAGTATACTCGTTTTGTAATTTGTGGGGCCTAGGAAGGGTGATGAAATCCCCACCTAATCTGGATTTGGGTTATTTCCCCTTAATGTCCGGCTTAGATATGCACAAACAAACCGATACCAAAACACGCAAAAAGAATTTTGAGTGGCTATATTTGCAAAGAATCCTGCAGTTAAAATCAGATTATTCGAGCTTTAGAGGAGAGAGAAAGATATGAAGAAATTACCTGAGGATTTTGGATGCCCAACTCCACTAGGCCGCCGCGGTTCCGCCGCCAATCCTCCACTTCCGCCGCAGTTCCGCCGCAATATAGAGGATTCTCTTGCTAAATTTTCTTTAGAGCATCCCTATGCTCCTCTAGGATAAATTGAAATTATCTAACTCTCTGTTGGCTTGCTCCAGTTACTCCAGAATCCCTTGCAAAACTCGCACAATAATCGTTAAATACACAAGATGCGGTTTTGATTCTTTTTTATGTTATGGATTTATTAAGAATTCAACCCGAATAGCAAGAAAAAATTACAGCCGTTTCCCCGGCAACGGCGCCATTTGATTGAACTGTGCTGAAAAGTTTGGTGTTTAGTAAAGTTAACCCCAATCAAGATGGTGTCGCTAGTAGCTAGCCACGATGAGTACGGGTCGTCTGCAGGAAAACGTGAAACTTTTTCTTGCTTTAGACGAGTTGATAGAAGATGGGTGATTGGTTGTAGTTACGGATATACTACGGATGTAAGGTTTATGAAGAAGATGCTTGTAGGGTTCATAGGACTTAGGAGTAATTGATGAATAATTAAAAATGACTCCTTTTATCTTTTAGTAGTTTAAAACTAGATCGTTATTGATGGATGTAGATTAAGGTTCTTTTGGAAGAAACTAGGGTTTCCCCACTCTTAACCCTTGTCCTTGCATTGATCTCTATTCATATCTAGCCTTTACCAAAACAAGTGTTAAACAGATCTTGAATCATGGTCATGACTAGCAATAAATTGGTAGCGCGCACGATTAGGATGTTAACATTTATTTTGCTAAAATTTATAGACTTTAAAATGTATAAAAGGAGTTAAATGATTTTATCATCTATTGATCTACCCTAGCCTACGGACCCTAGCAAGCTAGAAATTACTCGCTCATGGTTTGAGATGGAAGAAAAGATGAAGATGAAAACATGATTAAGATGCAGAAATTAAATGCAGAAAGTAAATGCGTAAAGACTAATAAAAAGACTATCTTTATTAATCAACTATTACATACAACTCTCCGTACAAAGTAGATTACAAAGAACCCTAGTTTTTGTTCTCGCTCTCTCTCTTGTTGGAGGTAGATGACTAGCTGATGATCACCTGGATGCGTGGATCGCTTTGGACCTCTTGATCTCTTTGGTTTGATGATTTTTAATTTGAAGCTCTCGGTTCCTTATATAGTCACAGAAACTAGAAACCCTAGATTCCATATAATAATATATGCAGATATCATCAAACTACCAAAATCTCATATCCTACGGTCATAGATCCGCCGCGCTTCCGCCGCAAATCCTACGCTTTAGCCGCGGATCTGCCGCGCCTTAATAGCATCAGGTCTTGGGATTTTTTCTGCTGTTTTGTTTTGATATTTAGAGATCATTTCGATGTCTGGATTCTGAGAATAATGCTCTGAGTCTCTGCCGTTGCTAAATCTTACGATTTACTTCAATATTTTGGTAGATTTGATTCCGACATCTTGATTTATCTCGGATCTCTTGGATTCCAGACCTGAGTTAATCTGCACAATATTTCAAATCAAAGTGTTAGTAGTATTTGGTATTTTTGAAATATTATCCTAACCATTTTATATGATATTATATGTTAAGAATATTGATTAGAAATATTTGATATGATATGCATATTTTAATTACAATATTTTGTATAAATATTATATACATGTATTTTCCCTCATTATGTTAATTATAATGTAGAAACATATGATAATAAACATTTTACACATAAACCCTCATATGTTCTATAATTACAATAAACACCTTTTAGTACTTAACAATAGTGGGGAAAATATTCATTCAAATGTGCAATATTTTAGACTAATCAAAGAGCGTGAAATTACTTGGGTTAGAAATGATATTGATAATGAAATCCAAGTAGATATTCCTACGGCATCCACTATGGCTACGAAACGAAAAAAGTTAATATTAATATTATATTATGTCTTTACATTTTATATGATCTATACATGTATTGTTGTTATTATTTCTCTTAAATACATGTATTGCATGCATATGTAATGATTGCAACCATCGATACATTTAGGGGTGATGGAGATGTCGGGAGCAGCGAAGGGCAGGGACGACAGGGGCAGCAACATGGGAAGTGGCGGAGGCCGCTCCAAGGGCGACAGGGGTAGAGCGGTTCTTGCACCCGGGGAGCTACGTAGGGAGCTCCAGAGGGCTGGTGTTGCATCCCTGTCCGTACCCCTTCCGTCCGTATCGTTCGCATCCGCAGGTATACTGCACGCATATTCATTTATTTTGAACGACAAATTGTAGATTTATACACATTCATTTTGAAGTTACTTATGTAGCCATTTTTTATTATCTAGTTGTAAGGGTTGCCTCCACATCCGGAGCTCACCTAAATCTCACACCTGCAACAGATACATTTATATATTCTATATTGCAAGCATATTCATTTAGATTATTATATTATGGATATACACGTGTATTCATTTCGAAATTACTTATATAGTCATTTTTTATTGTCTAGTTGTAGGGGGTGCCTCCACATCCGAGGAGTACCTAGAAACCACACCTACATCAGGTATGTTTATATATTCTATATTGCACGCATTATTTTGATTGTTATATTATACACACACACACATGCATATGTATTTCGAAGTTACTTATATAGTCATTTTTTGTTTAGTTAGAAGGGGTGCCTCCACATCCCGGGCATAGGCCACTCCCACACCATCCATACCCTCTGAGCAGTCTGCAGATTAGTATTCTTTACGTATATAATATTTCAAATTGATCATGTATTATTTTATTTAGAAGTTACTTATATCGTCATTCTTTATCATCTAGTTGGAAGGGATTTATCCACATCCGGGTCACCGGCAGTTCCTCGTGGGAGGAACTATCGACCCACTCGTGCTGCTCAGGCTCATGCTGTTATCGCCTGTTCGTATCAGAATTTTGCACTTTTATACCACCCATTCTTGATCGCATTGCATATAGGTAGGTTCTTTTAATCCATGTTTGCTACATAAATACAGGTCACAGATTCTCAGTCCAAAACAATGTAAATGACGCACGGTTACGAAAAATTCAGGACAATTACCAACAAACGGATAAAAATATGGGTTCCGCTCACCATCCGTTAGGTGCCGTTCACCAGTACAGGAGACAAGATTAAGCGAGGGTCATTCGTGTCTCAGACAAGTATAAAAAATGTGGGTAGCCGCACAAGGATCAAGAAGGTAATGCAGAGCTCGAGGAAGATCAAGGCAATAAGTCCAATGATTTTTATATTTGGGACTGTTGAAAATCTGGGAGTAATTAGGAATGATTCTGCAAATACAAGTGTACCAAAAAGAAGAATAAAGCAATACAAGAAAGCACGAGAAAAACGGCGAGCCAATTCCACTTAACGACCGCGGAACTGCGAAATTTAGCCCGTATGAGCGGCGGATCTACGGCCGTGGCGTGACATCAGACGGATAATTTTTAGGGGTGTTTTTGTAATTGTACATGGGTTCAAAAAAAGACCCTAGGGTTTTATTTTACTGCCTATAAATACTCCAAATAAAGGGCAAACAAAGGATGTATATTTTTCTCTAGTTTTAAATATAATTTAGTTTAAACTTTTTCTTCTTCATCATCTTTCATCCATTAAAAATTGTATGAGAACTTTTTGAGTGGATGATAAATGAAGTTGAGAGTTTTATATGCATGTCTTATTTAAATTGTTAACTAGTTTACGTACTTGCTTTTATTTTTCTTAGTAGTATAAATTTTTATTTATTGGTTTTCATTTTTTCTTTTTCTATTTTTGTTTATCATTACAACCATGATACTCAAGTGTGATTCTTTGTTAGGTGAGATCCCAAGTAATTAGTTGCCGTGTTCTACCTCATTTCTTTCTATCTTCTCTACTTATTTTATTTTCCTTTTTTTTTATAATGAGTGAATAGTTTTCTCACTTGTTAGGGTAGGATAAGGAAAGTTTAAGAGAAGGAAATTTCCCTCACTCTTTTCTTTGCCCAACAGCTTAAATTGAACTCCCGTCAAGGCATCCACAATCCTTTCCCTATGGCACCCTATCCTCTATGATAGTGTTGACACCCTAGTGAGACCTGTAAGTCAATATCGTACACCCCACAGGATTTGTGGGGAGGCGGAATTAGCAAAAAATAATTTTTATAGCAAGCAACATCGACCTAAACCCAGGATCGTATCGGAAACCCTAACTAGCATATCTAAAGAAGGTTTTAATCTACTATGAAGTGATTTATACCTTCGTGTCCAAGTCCTTCGGGTCTTCTTATCCTCTTCTTAAGCTCCTCATATGTACGGATCGAGCTTATTAATCGGCATCCTCGTATCGAAGAAGATCCACCCGAGAGTCTATGGTTCAAGCTCTAACCTCTAGAACGAGGTAACTAAAGTACCTAGTTTGCTGATCTAGGTAGCTTAGGATATGTAGAGAATATTTATTAGACTAATTTGTATCAATTACCCTAGATTTCTCAACTAATGGGAGTGTTTAGGGTTTGAGGAAGAAGAAGAGAGCAAAGGAGGAGAGAGAGTGTTGAAGTGATAATGATATGAAGAATGGCTAAATGTTGATGACTATGAACCATATCATTTCCAATAATAATAATAACATAATACAACCATGCTTCAATCGTCATCCAAATGAGAATGAGTCACCAAAGTAGCCATGCTTCAATAATGATCAAATAACACCTCATACCTCCACCTCATTATCCATTTAAATAAATAGATTAAACACAAATAAGGTGTCTTCTTCTAGAAGCACTCTTGTGAAATTACAAGAATACCCCTCATCGTATATACATACCCGTATTCGTACCACGAATACCAAGAGACGAAAATAATCCAATATTAAAATACCATAATGCGGCTTAATCCTAATCCTGGTAGTATTATCCGTTCGATCAAAAATACATGTAACTAGTACACGTATATGATTGAAACCTTGTACGTAAAACCATACGGCCTCTACATCGTTTCGACAGAACCAGGGAAACCCTCTGTGTGGGACTCTAAACACTTGACAGTACGCTGGCAGTGGGTTTAACCACAAGCACGTCGGTAGCACTAACTGTATGTAATGGCTACCTAGGTAACTATCGAAAAGAAGGCCGATGAGCAAACTCGTCCGAACTCCTACTGAGCTTGTCCGTGAAAATCTCCGTATAGTCCAGTCTATTCGTCTAAGAGTATCACATGCCGGGTCTAGGGGGTGGAAAATGTCAGACCCTTAATAACCTGACAAGTCGTGCCGATGTGGATCAAGACCATCCGAGAATCTACTGATCTAACTATCGGTAATTCTCAATCCTCCCTGGCCAGGGAATTATGGTGTTAGCCAACCGAACACAGCGCGGCATCGACTCCCTATACCGGGAGAGACAAACCTCTAAAAATAGCTTACTGCCTCCATGTGGCCCGGGATTGTACCCAACTAAAACCTGTTTGCATGACTCAGTAGAGACGTGGTAGGGTAGTAATCAAAGCACAGTGAGAACTCACACAAGAAAAATGATGACCTCAGGTCGATAGACTATCTGTACTCATGTCACCTGAGAACTGCTATCTGACGATAGGTATAATACCATCTAGCCAGTTCTCGGCGAGTCCGTCCAGTGTACTCACACCCGGTTAGCACCTGTATACAATCTTAGGTGCATCACACCAATGGCTGTGGGACCAACCATCTCCTCTCGTACGGGTCTAGAAATGTATACACTAGTCTACTCTGGAGTATCGATGCCCAGTCTCGATACTCCCACGACTAGGGACATTTAAGGATGTGCTTATCGACTACCCAGCTTCCACAAGTGTGACTGCCATCACAACACTGGTAGTCAAGCAAAGATCCCAATGGCTTTACCAACATGTATTAGTGATATGTTAAAAGAAACATATACACGCGTTGAGTTAGAATCAAACCAGATAGTATACTATCATGTTGAGAAAGATTGTCTTGTTAATATATATGTCCAAGCATCCACATTTATACATATACAATAATGGCCTCTAGGGCATACATATCCAACGTCTGCACTATGGCCATATATTGGCGTATAGGGTACCCAACATCTGCACTAGGGCCAGTTGTTGGTGTATCGCATATCCAACATCTCAAATAATCTCTCAAACTGTGCTTGAGGAAGGGCCTTGGTGAATGGATCCGCCGTGTTTTCTTCTGTGTCTACTCTCTACGCCTCGATCTCCCAGTGATCATTGATCTCCCTGATCATGTGATACCGCCTCAAGATGTGTCTGGATTTCTGATGGGACTGTGGTTCCTTTGCTAAAGCCATAGCCATATTTTTGTCTCAATACAAAGGTATTGGATCAACAATGGATGGAACCACCTGAAGTTCAGTAATGAACTTCTTAATCCAGATAGCTTCTTTTGCAGCATCGTTTGCAGCAATGTATTCAGCCTCCATCGTTGAGTCTGCGACGGTGTCTTGTTTGGAACTCTTCCAACAGACCGCCCCTCCGTTGAGGGTAAACACAAAATCCGAGACAGACTTGCTGTCATCCTTGTCATTCTGGAAGCTCGAATCGGTAAAAGACTCCACCTGGAGGTCCGCATTATCGTATACCCGGAACAGTTCTTTAGTCCTTCTCAGGTACTTAAGAACGATCTTCACTGCTATCCAGTAGTTCTCTCATAGGTTCAACTGATACCGGCTCACCACGCTAAATGCGTAAGCTACATCTGGTCTGGTACATAGCATCGCATACATTATAGATCCTACCGTCGAAGCGTAGGGTATAATGCTCATGCGAAGCCTCTCCTCATCAGTCTTAGGAAACTTCTCTTTGGAGAGGGTGATTCCGTGCAATGCGGGTATATTACCGCGCCTGGAATCTTCCATACTAAATCTCTTTAATACGGAATCTATATACCTGGACTATGAAAGTCCCAACAATCTCTTGGATCTATCTCTATAGATCTTAATCCCCGGAATGTAGGAGGCATCACCCAGGTCTTTCATGGAGAATCTTTGTGACAAGAACAGTTTGACCGATTGTAGCATAAGAATATCATTTTCTATCAAAAGAATGTCGTCCACGTACAATACTAGGAATACGACAGTTCGTCCTACAATCTTCTTATATATACAAGACTCATCCTCGTTTTTGATGAAGTAAAATTTCTTGACTGTTTCATCAAAATAGATATTCCAGCTCCGCGATGCCTGCTTTATTCCATAAATGGATTTAAGCAACTTACACACCTTCCTGTTGCTCCCACTGTCTACGAATCCCTCCGGCTGATCCATATAAATGCACTTTTCCAGACTTCCATTTAGAAAAGCCGTTTTTACGTCCGTCTACCAGATTTCATAGTCATGGAAGGCAGCAATGGCAAGTAGAATCCGAATGGATTTGAGTATAGCCACTAGAGAAAAAGCTTCGTCATAGTCCACACCTAGTCTTTGACGAAAACCTTTTGCAACAAGTCTAGCCTTATAGGTTACCACATGTCCATTTGCACCAATCTTCTTTTTGAAGATCCATTTGCATCTAATGGGTTTTACCCCAGGAGGAGAAATTTCTAAAGTCCAAACTTTATTGGTGTACATAGACTCCATTTCGGATCGCATAGCATCCCACCATTTAACAGAGTCCCTACTAGTAATGGCTTGCTTGAAACTAGTAGGATCATTTTCTTCCAAGATGCAATCCTCTACATCCCCGTTTATGAGAAAACCGTAGTATCTATCGGGCGGATGAGAAATCCTACTAGATCTGCGGAGTGGATGAGGTTCGTTAGGGACTACTAAATCTTGAGGTTCTACCAAATCCTCAGTTTCAGTTTGTGGTTCCGATATTTCATCCAGTTCTACCGTGCTCCCACTTATTTCTTTTGCAAGAAATTGCCATTCTAAAAAGGTGGCGCAACAAGCAACAAACACCTTCTGATCCTCGGTGCAGTAGAACAGACATCCTAGAGAATTTTTAGGATATCCTACAAACTTGCATAAAACTGACCGTGCCTGAAGTTTGTTCGGATTTTGTACTTTTACATAGGCCGGACAATCCCATATCTTAATATGTTCAAGATATAGTCTTTTACCACTCCATATTTCATATGGGGTCTTAGGCACAGATTTGGATGGAACCTGATTCAATAGGTTTGTTGCTGTCTAAAGCGCATATCCCTAGAATGAAAGAGGCAACTCAGCATTGCTCATCATGGAGCGAACCATATCCAATAGGGTACGATTCCTCCGCTCCGACACACCATTGTGCTGTGGTGTATACGGAAGAGTAAGCTGAGAGAGAATTCCATTCTCTTTTAGGTATTCAAAGAATTTCGTGCTTAAGTACTCCCCTCCTCTATTAGATCGGAGGATCTTGAAACTTTTTCCAGTCTGGTTCTCTACTTCGTTTCTAATTTCTTTGAATTTTTCAAAAGCTTCAGATTTGTGTTTCAAAAGATACACATATCCGAACCTAGAGAGATCGTCAGTGAATGTTATGAAGTATGAGAACCCACCCCTTGCATGTATAGACATTGGACCATATACATCACTGTGTATGAGTCCCAAGAGCTCTGTTGCTCTTTCTCCTTGTTCGGTGAACAGAGATTTGATCATCTTTCCTTTGAGACAAGACTGACAAGTTTCATAGAATGAAAATTCGAACGGATTCAAATATCCATCCCTATGCAACTTCGACAGTTTTTTCTCATTGATATGACCAAGTCTACAATGCCACAAGTAGATTTCGTTCGTATCTGAACTCTTCCTCTTGCGTGTGTTTTTTATATTGAAAACTGTGTTTTGATTTAGAACATAGATGTCATTACACAGTGTACCTTCTGCAACCAATACCCGATTAAGGTAAATATTCATGATATTTCTATCTAGAACAAAATTATATCCATCTTTATCAAGTAAAGAAACTGATATAATGTTGCAAAGCATGGAAGGTACATAGTAGCAGTTGTTCAAAATCATATTATTGCTGCTTGGCAATACTACGTGATATTCACCGACGGAAGCAGCATCAACTTGTGCTCTGTTCTCTAGTCTGACGGACATTATCACCAGGTCCAACAACCTACTTTTTCTCAGTCTCTGCAATAAATTACAGATATAAGATCCTGATTCGGTATCTAGTACCCAGGAGGTAGGACTGACCGAAAAACAGTTCTCAATAACAAGAACACCTGAAGGAGATGCAATAGTATGATTCTTCTTCGTTTGGGTCATCAAGGAATTCATGCAATTCTCTTTCCCTTGCTCAAGCTCATGACATACATCACAAGTTAGAACCGAACCGACGTTCCCCAGCCTTGAATAAGAATTCGAGTCGGTCAAGTCATACATTTTATTATCTTGATTAAGGTGTGACATAGTTGCTACCAGGATAGAGAGAAAAGAAAACACTCAGCGTGCGCTCTTGCAAGTTTAGATTGGTTATTAGTTTATCTAAACAGGATGGCTCCCATTGTTTCCTCGAATTCTTCTTCAAACCTTAAAAGAAGAATTAGTCAGGATTAATCGCACCCTACAAGTTCGCTTATATTTCAGCCATGCCAGTGTTGGTACTTCGGAAGGAGTCCCCCCGTGCTTTCGCACGGACCCAGTTAAGTAATCTCGTTTTCATAGAGGCATAGCCCCGTTAACACCTTTCTAGACACCTACTTGATTAGCTAATTGCAAAGTGAAAAATTCTCCTAAAGAGTAGCGGAAACTCATAGTAGGATCAGGACCCAACTATCATTGTGTGATAATTTTGAAGGAAGCCTATCAAAACTACCACACTCCAGAAAGTATGCAACACTAGCAAGTTTTCTGTATATTTGAAACTCCCGATGTTGTTTTTTCCCCTCACGACTTTATGACCTTGACAATGCCAACATATCATAAACCGCTAGTTAAGTTCAGCCCGTCATTATCTTGATTAAGTTAGACCCACACGCATAACCCTTGACAATACCAACATAGCAATGCGACTGTCCTAAATAATCGGAAACAAAGCTACAAACAAGCAATACTCAACTATCGATCACTACGCCTTGACAATGCCAAAATATGTAGCACGAATACTAAGTAATACTTGTTGGAAATGACGGAGGGCTACGGCTGGTTTTGGCGAAAATCGTTAACGTAATGAACTTGATATAGTCGAAAGAACCGGATAGCTTTTGAAAAGGAATGGTTTAAGCTCCGCTTTTAAAAGTTTTTTTTAAAGAAAATCGAGTGGTTATGCAATTGTTCCAACGACATCCAATTTTAGGTTTATTACTTTGCATTAATCAACATTAATGTGGTCCCATCATTTAACCCTATCATTACAGAAAAGAAACGAAAATAGAACGTACGCTTATACCATCCGCATTTGCCACGGCCCCGTCATGCACTGTTAGGTTACTTAACTAACGGCAGAGCGGGGGCTAGACTAGCGCGGGTGCAAAACATAAGCAACGTTTATTATATACAATATATATGTATATATATCCATTCGTCTCACGTAATAATAGGCATTCCAGATCACAGATCACAGCAACACAGATGAATATATTGGATATACTAGGATATCCGTGTTTCATTTTAGCCTAGAACGAAAGATGGATTCCACGGTCGTGATGAATTGCCAAACCCCACCCTAGACCCCTACGGGTGCGGCAAACTACCCGCCAAATTCCCGAAGTGAAGCAACCTCCCTCAATGAAATGGGTAGGCCACTCTGCACTTCAAGAACCCGGTAGTTTGTGCACCCCTCCTTGGGTCTATCCTAGGTGCAAGAAAAAGTAAATGAAATAATACAACGGTGGCTACAACCTCAACCCGTATGTGCCCCGCAAAATAATATTACATCAATTTACAAATGTACATGAGTGAAAGAAAATAACACTATTCTCACATCCCCCGGCTATTCATTCACGACGGTCCAATACTTCATATCCACAAACCATCAACAAGATACAAGATATATGCAACCCCCACTAATATAGCAATTAGTAGACGTTTAGCAACACATATACAAACTGAAACTTATAAACGATGTTAAAACTGCGACTTCGAAATACTCCGTATTGCCCCAACACAAAGATAACAGAATATGAAATCTGGGCAAAATTAAACAACACCAAAAAACCTAAATCCAAGAGTACAAAACACCACCAAAAAACCAAGACCAAATTCCTTAGTTGGACCTGCCAGGCCGGGAAAAACGCAATTTTGGCTGGCCAAACTTGTGAGTTTTTGTCTCGTTTTTCTGTGGTTTTCAAGTTACAACGAATGGAGCACTCCGCAATTGTTTAAAAAAATTTAGAAGCTCTTTAAAAAACGACAGAAACATGGATTTGGTTTTAACCGTTACAGAGTTATTTCAGTTTCATAACTTTAAATATCGTCTAAACAAGCTAGTTAAAATTTAAGTAGGCTCTGATACCATGTAATTCGATGTTACACACCCTACAGGGTTTGTGGGGAGGCGGAATTAGAAAACAATAATTTTTGTACCAAGCAACATTGACCTAAACCCAGGATCGTATCGAAAACCCTAACTAGCATATCTAAAGAAGGTTCTAATCTACTATGAAGGGATTTATACCTTCGTGTCCAAGTCCTTCAGATCATCTTATTCTCTTCTTAAGCTCCTCGTATGTACGGATCGAGCTTGGTAATCGTCTTCCTCGTGTCGAAGAAGATTCACCCGAGAGTCTATGGTTCATGCTCTAACCTCTAAAATGAGGTAACTAAAATACCTAGTTTGATAATCTAGGTAGCTTAGGAGATGTAGAGAATATTTATTGGACTAATTTGTCTCAGTTACCCTTGGTTTCTCAACTCATGAAAGTGTTTAGGGTTTAAGGAAGAAGAAGAGAGCAAAGGAGGAGAAAGAGAGTGTTGATGTGATAATGATATGAAGAATGGCTAAGTGTTGATGAATATGAACCATATCATTTCCAATAATAATAATAACATAATACAACCATGCTTCAATAGTCATCCAAATGAGAATGAGTCACCAAATTAGCCATGCTTCAATAATGATCAAATAACACCTCATACCTCCACCTCATTATCCATTTAAATAAATGGATTAAACAAAAATGAGGTGTCTTCTTCTAGAAGCACTCTTTTGAAATTACAAGAATACCCCTCACCGTATATATATACCCGTATTCGTACCACGAATACCAAGAGGCAAAAATAATCTAATATTATAATACCAGAATGCGGCTTAATCCTAAGCTTACTAGTATTATCCGTCCGATAAAAAACGTGTGTAGCCAGTACACGCATATGATCGAAACCCTGCACGTAAAACCATACAGACTCTACATCGTTTCGCCTGAACCAGGGAAACGCTCTATGTGGGACTCTAAAAACTCGACAGTACGCTGGCAGTGGGTTTAATCAAAAGTACGTCAGTGGCACTAGCTGTACGTAACGGCTACCCAGGTACCTGTCGAAAAGAAAATTGACGAGTAAACTCGTCTGAACTCCTACTGAGCCAGTCCGTGAAAATCTCCGTACAGTCCAGTCTGTTCGTCTAACAGTATCGCATGTCGGGTCTAGGGGGTGGAAAACGTCAGACCCCTAATAACCTGACAAGTCGTGCCGATGTGGCTCAAGACCATCCGAGAATCTACTGATCTAACTATCAGTAATTCTCAATCCGCCATAGCTAGGGAATTATGGTGTTGGCCAACTAAACACAGCGCGACATCGATTCCCTATACTGGGAGAGACGAATCCCCAACAATCGCTCACTGCCTCCATGTGGCTCGGGACTGTACCCAACTAAAACCTGTTTGCACGACTCAGTAGAGTCGTGGTAGGGTAGTAATCAAAGCACAGTGGAAACTCACACGGGACAAATGACGACCTTAGGTCGACAGACTATCTGTGCTCATGTCATCTGAGAACTGCTATTTGACGATAGGTATAATACTATTTAGCAAGTTCTCGGCGAGTCCGTCCAGTGTACTCACACCCAGTGAGCACCTGTATACAATCTTAGGTGCATCACACCAATGGCTGCGGGACCAACCATTGTCCCTCGTCAGGGTCTAGAAATGTATACACTAGTCTACTTTGGGGTATCGATACCCAGTCTCGATACTCCCACAACTAGGGACATTTAAGGATGTGCTTATCGACTACCCAGCTCCCACAAGCGTGACTTCCATCACAACGCTGGTAGTTAAGCAAAGATCCTAAGAGCTCTACCAACATGTATTCGCGATATGTTAAAATAAACATATATACACGTTGAGGTAGAATCAAACCAAATAGCAAACTATTTGAGCAAGATTTTCCTGTACATATATATGTCCAAGCATCCACATGTATACATATACAATAATGGCCTCTATGGCATACATATCCAACAAGAGTGTTTGTGGTTGGATTGACCAGAGGTTATGGCTAAGAGCTAAGAACAGACGAACAAGGACCAAAGGAAAGGAACTAAGCGTTGGAAAGCCTAGCTTATACTTGCATGTATCCTTCCTAGTCGTGCTAATCTCCGTTATTGTCGATTACCATAATATCAATATCAAAAGAGGCAAATGAAAGGAGTGAGCGAACTCCTAACTCAAATTAACCTAATCCTAACCCTAACAAACTTCCATTAAAATACATATCAAAACATATAGTTAGCACCGAACAAGCTTGGACAAACTTGATTTAACTCATTAAAACATAAAGAAAAAGACTCCAATCTCTCCGTGGATCGACCTGTACTCAACCGGCTAGCTACCAAGCCAACTCGTCATGATTACGGAATAGAACTTTAAAAACTAGGGTGAAAAACCCTTTCAATCAAATGGCGTCATTGCCGGAGAGATGATAGTTTATTTCTTTTAGTAGTTTCAGGTTAATTTATGAATATAAAAAACAAAAAAACTATAAAAATCATCTTGTTATTCTTTGATTCTTTTTATGTGGGTATACAGGATAGGGAGAAGAGAAAGTTCAGTACCAAAGTCATGGAAAGATAGACCCACATCTCCCGTCTACTCCGCTGCGGATCAAGGAGAAACGGCGGCTAACCATACTGAAATCTGGAGAAAATTCAGTAACCAAATCAAGATCCAGAGGCTAAAAACCAGAAGAAGAGATCAATTTTAGTGCACAAAAGAAATTTGAAGGTCCACGTCTCCAACTCCATCGCCCTTCTGTGGCCAATCAAGGGGTTTGACCGTGGTTCCGCGGTCAAAAGTTCGCTTCAGAGCCTGAATTTTTTGGTGAGCTCCTCTTTCTTCCAGAAACTGTAATACCTTAGGACTGTTATATTATATATTTATTTGGGGTATTTCAAATCTTGCGACATATTTTTTGATTATTATTGCTTTTGGGTGCGGATAGTGCATTTGGTAACTGTGGTTAGTATCCGACCCGACCCGCATATTTGAAACCCATCATGGTTCAAGATTACGTCAAATATTTGCTAGTACAGAGGATCCATGCACATCTAGATTCTATACACACACATGATATATTTTGTATCCACATATCTTTTGATAATACAAATAATAACCAAATAATATTTTGATATCTAGCATGGCATGTTATCGTACCCCACATCTTCTGGTTGCATCCATACATCATGTTCATGTCCAAATTGCTAAAACAGACTCGTTTGGATCGCTACGTATATTAACGTAGATCCATACTTGGGGGTATGCATTTTGATTGACCGGGTATCTTATTATGGTTTTAACTTTTACGTATAATCTCTATATTTAAAACTATATTTTTAGAAAGAACCCGGGTAATTTTCGGAACAATTTGATATTAGCTGTTTAAACCCAAAACATATATATTATAATATTTCTAAAAATAACTGTATATAATATATATATATATATAATATAATTATAATTAACTAATTATTCTCTCACGTCGCTATCTCTCTCCCCTATGTCTGTCTCTCACACTTTATATATATATATATATATATATATATATATATATATATATAAACCTTAGCTTTCTCTCTCTCCTCTCTTTTCTTCTTCTGTTCTTTCTCCCGCGAGAACCCAAGAACCCTAACCCTCACCTACACCCTCGCCGCTGACCTCACCTCGTGGCCGTCCCCACTTCCTCGCCCTCATCTTCACCCTCTTCTCCTCACCACCTCCACCTCCTCTCTCCAATCCCGAGCACCCTGCACCCCGACAAGCACCCTGCAGCAACTCAAGAAACCCCACACCTTATACCTCGCCGTTAGCCTCGTCGTCACCAACCACCATCATACCCACCTTCACCTCCTCACCTCCCTCTCCTTTCCCGACACCCCAGACCGCCGTCGCCGCCAACCCTTGCACTTCCCGACCCCGATCATAACCCAAGAACCCACTGCCACCTTGCCGACGCAGCCACATCTCCTTCGGCCATCGTCACCGTCATTTCGCCTCTGTTCTCGCCACCCTAGAACCCAACACAACAACACCCACTATTCATCAAGTTTTTCTCGATCGTTTCTTAATTCTCCAATCGGCTCGCCGGAGTTGCACGTGTCGCCGATGATCCAGACGACCCAGTCACCATTGTCGTCCAGCTTAGTCACCATATCATATCACTGATCAGCCAGGTCCAGTCCTGCGCGTGTAAGTTTGTATCACGACGTTATTCCGACGTCGGACATAGCATCCATATCTCAACGTGAGATCCAATCAGGAAAGTTTTAAACTTGCAACATGCTATGTTATTACATCAATATCTATATGAATAAGAATAGTGCATGTGTTTTATTATTCAGCAAATATTACAGATTTACAGTTTTACAGTATCCGTCTGTATCCGTATTGATAATAGCATATCTAGTTCCATGCCGGAACATCATGATATCATTATACCACTATATCAGTACAATGTGTTATCTAGTTTGCATCATACATGGTAATGGACGTATAATGGTTATTACAGATTGATACATATGCATCCTGATATCAGTTTTGTTTACCATGTTCCGATATTGATTACAGTTTCACATTGGGTATCTATTTGGTTAATATACATTACATGACATGTTCACGACACACTACCTAACTTGTTACTTGGATTTTATTGCTAATGCCAACAATCCTGACAGACGTAACTTATTTTCTGCATAGACGAGAACTGTATATGCTTGATCCTATGTTGGCATTAGATGTATATCGGTAATACCTGACTTGAACACAAACCTGGGGGGAAAGGGAAAACCAAGAATGTAGCTGAAACGTAACTCAAGAGGATATTATTATTGTTTGTCTTAGTTCCGGGCGTTACGGAATAAATCATTACTGTTTGCCATTTTTCCGGGCGTTACGTAATAAATCATTGTTTGCCGTTTTTCCAGGCGTTACGGAATAAATCATTGTTTTCCGTTTTTCCGGGTGTTCCGGAATAAATCATTGTTTGCCGTGTTTCCGGGTGTTACGGAATAAATACTGTTACCGTGGTCCCGTGGGGAATGAATGGGATATATACTGTTGGGCTACGATGAGGATTAAATTAATTTATTTTAAAGACTTTTAGAATAGATAACCTAGAAGCACAGATTTAGGATACACATCACACACCCATACATACACATACCTCACTGTTTCATATCTGTGTTATTTATTTATATTCATGTTTAATTATATTATATCCTGGTCATTACTGTTATTTTGATATTATGACGTACTGACGTTTGGGTTTTGCATGACCCGGTTCCTCTACCTTTATCGCAGGCAGATCAAAAGTACTTTAGCAATCAAGCCGGGCAATGAGGAATTGAACATGTGTTGTTAAAGATGTTTAGATTATTTATTTCTGTAGTTTTGTTTATTGATGTGAGCCCGTATTAGGACGTGATTCAGATATTGTTTATTGGATCTTGATTCGTTTCCGCTTTATGCATTTTCTTGATTGTATTTACTGTGGCAGATGGACATGTACTAGATAGATTATATATATTTCTATTCTTGATATCTGATAGACAGCCGTAATTTGACTGTGGAGGGATGATTCCTAGCCACGGATAGCATGGTTGGCTCTATCACGTGCCGTAGTTTGTGTATCTTGGGAAGTAGGGCGTGACAGGGTTTGTTTGGTATCGGAGCCATAGGATTTAGGCTAGTTGGGTTTGGTTCTTTTGTAGTTGTGTATTGAACCCAATATAATAACCAGGAAACCCGGAATTAGGAACATGTCCTGCCACATTACTATCTTGTCAATCTTGAATCTATAGCTATCTTGTTCATTGAATCCTGTTTACCGTTACTAATCCCCTTCCGTATCTTGGCATCAGAATCATGGCGGATAGAGACTTTGGATCATACCAGAGGCGTGTTGATGATGCCACATTGCTTGGAGTTATACATGGTATGCTTGAAAACCAGAAGCGGCAAGCTGAGCTATATCAGTGGCAGGCCGAGGGTGTCCAGGAGGATCTGCGGACAGTCCAGCAGTCCGTAATTGCAGTAGCACCTAGGCCCGCACAGTATGAGGGCACCGTGACGGACTTTAGAAAGCTCGGTCCATCCACATTTACTGGTTTGGAGGAGCCATTGCCAGCGAAGCAGTGGCTAGTTGATACAGAGAACCTTCTCGTCGCCGCACAGATTTGAGATGAGAAAAGGGTGGATGCAGTACACATCCAATTAGTAGATTACGCTTGCGAGTGGTGGCTCGTAGAAGAGACCCGTCAGACCCAACCGTTCAGTTGGGCAACGTTTTCGCGGAGTTTCTTGGAGAAGGTCTTTCCACAATCCGCTCGAGAAGAGATGGAAGAGAAGTTTATTAGCTTGAAACAGAATGGCAGATCCATTGATGCGCATGCGGCTAAGTGGACTCAGCTCAGTCGATTTGCGGGGTCTTTGGTTGCCAACGAGACAGATAGGGCATGAAGGTTTATGCGTAGCTTGGATATGGAGATTCAAAGACACATCATATCTCTAGGATTGACCACCTTCTGCCAAGTTCTTAAGGCAGCCAGGGAGCAACAAAGTTTATCGGTGAAAGCGAAGGGTACTCAACAGCAAGCCATCGTAGTGCGGAAGCCGGCGTTTACGCTGAACAGAGCTCCTGTACGAAGAAGCATTCCGGTGAACAAGCGAGACATTGTACGCATGAAGAAGCCCGTTGTATCCGATTAGAAAAGAAGTGTGGTTTGTGATTACTGCCAACGACCGGGTCATTTCCGGAGGGAGTGACGGATGAGTCTTGGGCAGTGTCTGATTTGCGGAGCTGCTGATCATCGAATGCATACTTTTCCATTGAGAGTTCAGTTGAAAGGTGATGCTCTGAGAGCACAGCAGAAGAAGATTACTCAGGTGTCTGACCAAGCACATTCCTTCACTTTTACGGCCGAGGAGACCAAAGCTTCAGACGAAGTTGTTTCAGTTATCCTACTCGTTTAGAATTTTCCCGCATTGGCATTATTCAATTCTGGTGCATCCTATTGCTTTATGTCGTCTAAGTTTATTAGTGCACACTCTATTCCACACACGGCCCTGTCTAGTTGCTGGGACATAATTACTGGGAATGGGAAAATTATATCTAGTAGTAAGTGCAAGGATTGCTCGATTTTTATATGCGGACGAGAATTATTCGCGTATTTCTTGGTGATTGATATTGGCAGCTATGATATTGTCTTGGGAATGGACTTTCTTATCACTTTCCACGCTCACATCGATTGTAGGACAAAGGAAGTGATTTTTCAGATTCCCGGACATCCGGAGTTCATATTTTCAGGAGGTAGCAAATCTGTCGGGCCGGTCGAATTTAGGGCTAGGCCGACAAGTGTCGTTCTTTCATCGATGGAAGTAAACAAGGAGGAAGCTCCAGCAGTAGTTCGAGAGTTTATGGATGTGTTCGAGGACATCCCGGATTTACCGCCAAAACGAGATGTGGAGTTCACGATTGATCTTATTCCTGGAGCAGCACCGATTTCAAAGGCGTATTATCCAATGGCGCCGGTGGAACTAGAAGAGATAAAGAAACAAGTTGCCGCATTACAAGAGAAGGGTTGGATTCACAGCAGCGGTTCACAATGGGGAGCTCCAGTTCTTCTAGTCAAGAAGAAGGATGGCACCCGGAGGATGTGCATTGATTATCGAGAATTAAATCAGGTGACTATTAAGAATAAGTACCCAATCCCTTGCATCGGCGAATTATTCGATCAACTCAGTGGCGCGAGGGTATTCTCGAAGTTGGATTTGTGATCTGGATATCATCAAGTTCGAGTAAAATCAAAAGATATTTGCAAGACAGTGTTCCGAACTCGATATGGGCATTACGAGTACTTAGTGATGCCATTTGGAGTTACGAACATACTGGCAATATTTATGGACTTGATGAACCGAATCTTTTCACCGTACCTGGACCAGTTCGTAGTGGTGTTTATTGATGACATTCTGGTCTATTCGAGGAGCAAAGATGAGCATGCTGAACACTTGAGAATTGCACTCCAAACGTTGAGGCAAGAAAGGTTATATGCTAAGATGAGCAAATGCGAGTTTTTGCTCGAAGAAGTGAAGTTCTTGGGTTATTTTGTATCCGGAGATCGAATTGCCGTTGACCCTGAAAAGATTGCAGCTGTTCATGATTGGCCAATTCCAAAGAACGTAGGGGAGATCAAAAGTTTTTTTGGGCTTGCCGGATATTATAGAAGGTTTGTGAAGAACTTCGCTCGAATAGCAGAGCCATTGAACAAGCTAAAAAGAAAGGAAGTGTCATTCGTATGTACGAAGAGACGTGCGTCAACTTTTGAAGCATTGAAGTAAAGATTGACCACAGCTCCTATCTTGAGAGTGCCAGACGGTTCCGGAGGGCTGGTTATTCACAGCGACGCATCTGGGAAAGGCTTGGGATGTGTTCTAATGCAGCATGGGAAGGTTATAGCTTATGCGTCGAGACAATTGAAGACTCATGAGAAGAACTACCCAACTCATGATTTGGAGCTAGCAGCAGTGATTTTTTCTTTGAAGATTTGGAGACACTACTTATTGGGCGAAAGGGTAGAAGTATTTACCGATCATAAAAGCCTAAAGTATGTGTTCACATAGAAAGAGCTCAACATGAGGCAACGTAGATGGTTGGAGCTGATGGCTGACTATGATCTTGATCTAAAATACCATCCGGGGAAAGTTAATGTAGTGACGGATGCTCTAAGACGGTTTTCAGCAATACGGATGTTGACTACACAGAAGGAGATTATAGCTGTTCTTCAGAGGTTCGAGCTGGAGATTGTACTACCTCATCCTTTGGGACAGTTGATGAAATTGTAAGTACAGTCATCCTTGATCGATAACATTAATTCAGCACAGTAGCATGATCCAAGATTGCAGAAGTTTCGAGAACAAGTAGAAGCGGGACTTCGAACGAACTAGTTAATTCATGAAGATGGGTCGTTACGATATGTGAGCCGTTTATGTGTGCCTAAAGGAGGTGTCCGTGAAGAAGTCATGATGGAGGCTCATAATTCCACATATTCCGTACATCCGGGAGGCATAAAGATGTATAGAGATCTGCGACAACATTTCTGGTGGGAAGGCATGAAAAGGGAGATTGCTCTCTATGTATCGAAGTGCTAAGTATGTCAGTAGGTCAAGGCTGAATACCAAAGAGTAGCTAGTTTGTTGCAACCACTTCCAATTCCTTAATGGAAGTGGAAACATATAGCCATGGAATTCATAACAGCATTACCACGGAGTCCAAAGGGCAATAATGCAGTTTCGGTGATTGTTGATCGATTGACCAAGGCAGCTCATTTTATACCATTTCGAGTTGGTCTGTCAACAGAAGCTTTAGCAGAGCGATACATGCAGGAGATTATGAGATTGCATGGAGTACCTGTGAGCACCGTTTCTGATCTTGATACCCGATTTTTATCGCACTTTTGGAGGAGTCTATAGGACAATTTGGGGACTCGCTTGAAGTTTAGCACAGCCTATCATCCTCAGACAGATGACCAGTCTAAAAGAACGATCCAAACTCTTGAAGATATGTTGAGACCATGCATGTTAGACTTCAATGGTTCATGGGAGGATCATTTGCACTTGGTGGAGTTTTCTTATAATAACAGTTTTCATGCGACTATACAGATTGCTCCATTCGAAGCATTGTACGGTCATAAGTGTCGCTCACCCGTCCGTTAGGACGATGTTGGAGAAAGAAGATTATTAGGACCGGATCTTATTGTGCAAACAGTGGAGAAAGTCAACGTGATCCGAAATCATATGAAGGCAGCACAAGATCGACAGAAAAGTTAGTTTGTACAGGAAGAAGACTTCTAGAGTTCATAATTGGTGATCTTGTATTCCTGAAGATATCACCAATCAGAGGAGTGATCCGATTTAGTAGTCGAGGCAATCTCAGTCCTCGATTTGTAGGGCCTTTCGGTATTATCGAGCGTGTTGGAGAAGTAGCATATCGATTGGCTTTACCACCATCCTTGGCAGGTGTTCATGACGTGTTTCATGTATCTCAACTCCGCAAGTATGTTCGAGATGAGACACGCGTCCTAAATCACTCGGGGAGGACTTAACATATGAAGAACGACCAATGGCGATTGTGGATCAACGATAAAAGATCCTCAAGAATAAAGTTATCCCACTAGTACCCGTTTCATGGGGAATTGTTCGCGCTAAAGAATCTATTTGGGAACGTGAAGACGAGATCCGACAGATGTTTCCACACCTCTTTCCTTAGATCCGTGTTTTCTTATCTTTTCTTGTTCCGGGAATTTCGAGGAAGAAATTGTTTTGTAGTTGGGTATAATGTAACACCCTAGCACTATTATACTATATATTTATTTAGGATATTTCAAATCTTGCGACAGATTTCTTGAATATTATTGCTTTTGGGTACGGATAATGCATTTGGTAACTTTGGTTAGTATCCGACCCGACCCGCATGTTCGAAACCCATCATGGTTCAAGATTACGTCAAATATTTGCTAGTACAGAGGATCCATGCACATCTAGATTCTATACATGCACATGATATATTTTGTATCCGCATATCTTTTGATAATACAAATAAATACCAAATAATATTTTGATATCTAGCATGGCATGTAATCGTACCCCACATCCTATGGTTGCATCCATACATCATGTTCATATCCAAATTTCTAAATCAGACTCGTTTGGATAGCTACGTATATTTACGTAGATCCGTACTTAGGGGTATGCATTTTGATTGACCGGGTATCGCATTATGGTTTTAACTTTTACGTATATTCTCCATATTTAAAAACTAGATTTTTAGAAGGAGCCTGGATAATTTTCGGAGCAATTTGATATTGGCTGTTTAAACCCAAAACATATATATTATAATATTTCTAAAACTAACAGTGTGTGTGTATAATTATAATTAACTAATTATTTTCTCACGTCGCTCCCCCCCTCTATCTCTCTCTTTCACTATATATCTATATCTATATATGTGTATATATATATATATAACCTCACATTTCTCTCTCTCCTCTCTTTTCTTCTTTTGTTCTTTCTCTCGCGAAAACCCAAGAACCCTAACCCTTGCCCGCACCCTCGCCGCCGAACTCACCTCGTGGCCGTCCCCACCTCTTCGCCCTCATCTTCACCCTCTTCTACTCACCACCTCCACCTCCTCTCTCCATTCCCGAGCACCCTGCACCTCGACGAGCACCCTGCAGCAACTCAAGAAACCCCACACTTCACACCTCGCCGTTAGCCTCGTCGTCGCCACCCAACCTCACACCTACCTTCACCTCTTCACCCCCCTCTCATCTACCGACACCCCAGACCACCTCCACCACCAACCCATGCACTTCCCGACCTCGATCAAAACCCAAGAACCCACTGCCAGCTTGCCGACGCAGCCACGTAATCGTCGGCCGTCGTCGCCGTTATCTCACTTCTGTTCTCGCCTCCCCAGAATCCAACATAACAGCACCCACTATTCTGCAAGTTTTTCTCGATCATTTCTTGATTCTCTGATCGGCTCGCCGGAGTTGCACACGTCGCCGACTATCCATATGACCCAGTCACCATCGTCGTCCAGCCTAGTCACCTCGTCATGTCACTGATCAGCCAGGTCCAGTCTTGCGTGCGTAAGTTTGCATCGCGATGTTATTCCGACGTCGGACGTAGCATCCGTATCTCGACGCGAGATCCGATCAGGCAAGTTCAAGACTTGCTGTTCGCCGCCGAAAACCAGGAAGACAAACGTCTTGCCTGAATTTGGGGGCAGATGCTATTTGGTTTTATCCAACCACCTCTCCGAAAATGCCAAGTTGATTTATGGCACCGTGCATCGGAGGTTTGGAAGGATACGACCGATGTAGCAGACTTTGTCAGATTCCCCCTCATTGTGGGGACGCTCTTCCCTGCAGTTAATTACCCTACCGCATCGAGGTAACCACTTTCTCCTTCTCCAGATGGTCACTTTGTGTCATGTGTGTTTGTTTTATTTTTGGTTGCCCGTGGATTGTATACGGAGACTAATTTATGTTGTCGCCCGTAGGGCGTGGATTAGTCCAAATCCGTATTTCCTTAGATTTGGTTTTGGGTTGGGTTTAGGGATCGTTAATCTCATTTGATACTAAGATCAACTAAAACGTTTGTTAAGGATACGTTAGTCTAATTTTAGACTAAAATCTACTTAACATGATCATTTAGATCCAACAAAAGAGCATTTGGGCTCTATTGTTTTAGTTTAGGGACATTGCGGTCCATAAATTTAAGGACATCATAGTTCATGGAGTTTAAAGAAATCATAGTCCATAAAGTTTAAGAACATCATAGTCCAGTTTAAAGACGTCATAGTCTGTGGGGGTTTTGGTTCAACCGTTTGGGAATGCGCCAAAAGTTATTAGTTATTGGGACCCTCCATCTCTCTGAAGACATTGAAGAATTAAAACGACATATATCAGAGGTATGAAGAGATGTACTCTTGAACCAATGTTGGTTGAGAGATCTGTAGTCAAGTTTGAGACTAAGATCAGTTAAAAAGATTTATGAGCATATGGGCTCAATTAATCTGAATTAGAGGCATGTGGCCAACTTGGGCTCAGCCCACTCAGTCAAAATGTTGGACATTTAATTAGGCTCAGTCCCTTTTCATTTATCAATGCTGAGCATTGGATTTAGGAACTGACAACCTTTTTGTCTTTTATTGAGTGTTGAGCACTCATTAAGGCTCTGATGCTTTATTTAAAGAACAGTTTATGTTCTCTCAGCGCACACGTGAGGAGCACGTGGTGTGCTTGGCGCTGAGCGCCAGACTTAGAGCGCTAAGGCGCTTCCTGTGAGATAGCGCACACATGAGGGGCACATGGCGCGCTTGGCGCTGAGCGCCAGTCAATGAGTGCAGAGCGCTCTTTGTGAAATAGCGCACACGTGAAAAGCACGTGACGCTGATCGCCAGATAATGAGTGGAGAGCACTTCTTGTGAAGTAGCGCACACGTGAGGAACACATGGCGCGTTTGGCGCTGATCGCCAGATAATGAGTGCAGAGCACTTCTTGTGAAGTAGCGCATACGTGAGGAACACGTGGTGCGCTTGGCGCTGAGCGCCAACCTTGGAGCGCTGGGTGCTTCTTTAAATTGGAGCTCTAAGAGCGCTGCGGCGCTGTGCGCCAGTCTTGGAGCGCTAAGGCTCTTTTTAAGCAGGTTTGATCAGTTCTGCGTTCTGAGAATTAAACTCTCGTTTATAAGAGACTTTGTATCATGGATCTGAGAACTATGTTCTTCTCTTTTTTATGAGATACAATGATCTCTTTGTTTTTTTTGAAAGACTTCGTCTTTATTTTATAAATCTATGATATGAAGAGAATTAAGTTTTTCTCCGTCCCTTTTTATGATGAGATGTTACAATCACTTTTTGTGAAAGACACCTGTCTTATAGATCTATGATCTAGAAAGAGAACTAAGTTCTTCTTCCTCTTGATGAGATACTTTGATCTCTCTGTTTTATTTACCTTGAAGAAATTCTTCTTCCGAGAGCTTGCTCTTCTCTTTGAAATTTCTCAAAGTTTGTGGGGGGGGGTTCTCTGTGTCAGACTTGAAGTCTTGGGTCTTTTAAATAGGGGAGGCTGATTTGTTGAATCAGTTGAAGAGATATTTTCACTAATTGATTTGGGAATGTTTCCCACCGTTGGACCTTTGATCTAAGGGCTTCTGTTTTAAAGAAGACGATCTTTTTATTTTTAACAAGATTGGGAAAATCTTTTCCCATACAGAACTTATTCTGTATCTTGGTGATTTTTAATCACCATTGGATCTTTGATCCAACGGTGCTCTAATTTTCAGAGGTAATTTGATGATTTTTAGCCATCTTTGTTGGATCTTTGATCCAAGGGTGAGGAACATTTAGTTCTAGCGCTAGCGCTTTCGTTCTTTGTACGTGTGCGCTGTATCAGAGTCTTTGACTCTTGGTGCTAGCACGCTAAGCGCTAGCGCTCTCGTGCTTTGCACGTGAGCGCTGCATCAGAGTCTTTGACTCTTAGCGCTAGCGCTCTCGTGCGTTGCACGTGAGCGCTGCATCAGAGTCTTTGACTCTTAGCACTGGCGCTGCTAGAGCTAGCGCTCTCGTGCTTTGCACGTAAGCGCCGCATCAGAGTATTTGACTCTTAGCGCCGGCGCTGCTAGCGCTGATTCATTTTCAAATTTCAAAATTTGAACAGAGCTTTGCTCTGATTGGGGGAAACAAATGCCCCCCCCACCGTTACGCTCACGTGCCTTATACGTGAGTGGAGCGGTGGCAACATCTCCGCCATTGGATCAACTTAGAAGTTGAAACGGCTCTCAGTGCCTAAAAATAGGGCCTTTGGCCCTTGAGATGACCTTTATTCATCTTCTTGTTTTCTCTTGAGAATTAATTCTCTTTCAGAGCATTGCTCTTTGTCTTAAGAACTCTCTTAGAGACATAACCCTGTCAAAAATTTAATTAAAGATTAAATGTTTGAAGGAATTACTTCATAATCTAAGGTTCACCCATTAACAGAGCCTTGCTCTTTTCAGATCATAGATCTAAAGAAATTTTATGGTTTTTTAACAGAGTTTTGCTCTCTTGAAATCATAGATCTAAAGAGATCTTTCTCAGGGTCTCTTAACCCATTAAAGAAGAACTCTTAGAGTTCATCTTGCAGATCTTAAAGATCTCAGAGTTTTTAACTCAGTAAAGCTTTGCTTTTAGGGTATTTGATGGATTCTTCCATCTTCTTCGCAGAGCATTGCTCTTTAGAATTTTTGGGGGAATTTTATTCCCTTCATCATTAATTATGACAAATTTCATATCTGTTGTAGAGCGCTGCTCTCAAGGGAGATTTACTCCTTTGCCCAAGGGGCCCTCATTAAATGAGAATCCTCTTAGGATTTCCTCATTTAATGACTGTCTCATCACATGATGAGACTGTTTTATTAATGATGAGCCATCATCTAGATTTTGTGGGTCCCATTTGGTCCCTTTTCCACTACATTGCAGTGCGGTATGAATTTAAAGTACCAAGTGATAGAACTTAAACTGTAGCATTGACGGCTAATTTTTGTTCTTTTTCGCGCAGGTAGTATGTCTTTCGACATTTCTTTCTCGTTCGTCCGTTCGGAAAGCGGATTCCCTGAAGCGCCTGTGGACAGGGAAGTCTTCCCGTTGATCAAAGATCATGACCCGGAGCAAAAGAATCTTCATTTATGGGGAACATGGTACAATCACATCATCAGGGGTCGGCGGAGCTTTTCTTGCACGGCACCTTCGGAGCCTATTTCGACGATCCCTTATGCTAACGCGCCTCCGGTGAACTATGCCATGGAGGAGGTCAACTGGACCTCAGAGGGTTGCCTTCAACCCTCTATGGCCGCGATACCCGTACAGCCGCCGACGGCTTTGGATACTCTGGGGTGGCGTATATGTCAGGGCGAGTCACGCCCTTAGGGACAGCCGTACATGATAGGCCTAACTCCTCGTCATCTAGCTGGGTATTTGCAGTAGGCCCGCTATATTTTGTCGGCCAAAACGTTGCTGCTGAGACTTGGGTTGTACCCTACCGTTTATGCGTCCCTCTTCCAATATTCCATGCCTCCTGCATGGTGGATCAAGGATTTTCTGGAGAAATGGAATATTTCGTCCCACACCTTCCTTTTGTCGAATCGAGAATTCTCAATATCTTTAGAGGAGTTTGCAGAGATCTCTGGCTTACCCGTCAGGGGAGAACACTATGAGGAGTTTCTTCCTCCAGAAGAGTATATCTTTGACACCAAATCAGTGGTAATGGGTCTTACCCCGAAGAACGCCATTCAACACCAATTCCCGAGCTTGATCAAGGTGTTGAATATATATGAAAGTCTATTTCTGGAGTCCGGAGGGCATGGAGTCAGCTACGCAGACTTCATCGCTCGCTTTCTTCGTCCGAAAGCCTTATCGTAGAAAGCTGCGCTGTTCGCCAAGCTCGACGATCCTTTTGGTTTTGGTTTGGATAACTAACCGACGGCGGAGGCGGATTTAAAAAGTTTCTTTAGTCCGGCTGCTCCTGTCGTTCCCTTCGCGGAGCTTGCTGCTCCGGACGTCGATGAAGAGACGTTCGTGCCGGGGTTCATTGGCTTATGGCTGAACTGGTTTGTGCTTCCAATGCACCCTCGTTATATGAGGCCATCAGTCTTTTACCCAGCCCATCGTATGGTTGCGGGAATGCAAGTGGCTATCGGGATTGCTGGGTTGGCACACCTGTACCACGGTCTCAGCTTAGCGGCGGACACCACTCAGCTGGGGTACAGCCCGTCACTTTCTTGCTGCATTATTTCACGTCATGGATCGAGCTGCATGTACTTGGCTCTTTTGGTGACCATAAACGACCTCGTTTCTTCGACAGTTACAACTTCCCTCGGATTATGCGCCTAGTTGACGCGTCTGTTTTAAATCCGTCACAGCGGGAGGCTAGGGGTTTGCTCCTTCGTCCGCATATGGTTGGGGATGGCATGACCTTTGTCGATAAGATTTTCACCATCGGCAAAGAATCCGCAAAAACGTTGCATCCTCTGCATGATACTTTTAAAGATGGGGCCTCTACCTTGAAAGCTCGGGAGATTCTTCCTCTATATTCCATCAGGACGGGCTTTCTCGTATTTAGGCAGAATGATTCGGCGTTGTTCATGAGGTACAACCCGCACCGTTTCGCCCAGCAATCAGGCTATATTCAAGGCGTCCCACTCAAGGCCTTCCTAGCTGAGCCAACTGCTACAGAAGAAGGCATTCGCAACGCATTACACCATTTTATGCGGTTGAACACCGGCTCCAATTTCTTTATCAGTGAGCCAAGTTACATTCCACGAATCTTGAATGCATATGTGGCGTGGTATCAGCATTCGATGGGCGTCATTATTAGGGAAGAAAAGCGATTATTGCTTGATCGCAAGGGCACCGCCCCCGCTGGTAATCCAGCCGTTCCCTTAAAGCGACGGACCATCGTTCGTCCTCCCTTGAGAGAATCTGCTGCGGCTGTGGTACCACGTGTTATGCCTGAGCTGCCCCTACCCCGTGGGCCTATAGAAGTGGTAGCTGTGGTATCTCCCGAATCTGGCCTATAGCTGTGGTATCTCCTGGACTCGCCGCCCGAAGTTTCCCACCAAGCGCAAGCTCGTGCTATCGGCTGTCGGCACTCGCTCGCAGAAGAAAAAGAAGTCGATACTTTCTGCAGACGTTGTATTCGTCCAGGAGCCTCATGCTCCTTACAGCGAAGGCTTAAGTGAGTACGGGACCAACGAAGGTCTATTTATGGCGCCGGATGATACCGATTTGGATGCTGCTATCGTGGTTTTAAAGCAACTGGCTCGCGATGAAGCAGCACTAATCACCATCGCACAATCAGGTATCCTTCGGTCATATCTTTCCGCGACTATTTTAATTTTTATGCTTTTATTGACGCTTTCTTCTTCAACAGGTATCTCCGTTGAAGAGGCTCTCGTAGCTTCCCTCAAGACTTTTGAAGAGGAAGAGAGGCTTCGCGCTTCCTTGGGCCTCGGTATACTTCGGCCCATTGTGCCTTCATTCCTTTTTCTTCATGGGTAATCTGACCCTTCTTTTTCATCTTATTACATGGACTAATTCGACTCAGGTTATCCCGAGTGCAGTGCCAATCCCGCATGGTAGCGCGGCGACGCTTCCAGGGCCGGCTGCCGAAGTCCCAGCTCCCCCAGTATTGCCAAAAGAGACTTCGCTTAAGCAGCCGATGACGGACGCCGTAACGGCTCCAGAGGTAGCTCATGGCTCAGACGATGATGCCACTTTGACGGAGGTCTTCAGGAGGTCTTTTCTCACTGCCAAGGCTGACAAGAAGCGCAGAAAGCGTGCGGGAAGGGAACGTGATATCAGCTTGGCCGTGGGTGCAGGTTCAAGCACCATTCCATCCGTCACTATTTCTTCCGAAGACGCCCGAGCTGCCCTGTCTACCGTCCATAGACAAATGGTTCGCGCGGCTCGGGAAGAAGCCGAAAAGCCGTCCCAAGGTAACATAACGTTGAGTCTTTTCTTAGAATTTGATCTTCAAATTCTTACATACCATATCCTGCAGGGCCCAGTCCTGATGATGAGGTACTAGGTGAGATGACGGCAACCACCGAGCCTGAAGCGGCTACTCTCTCTCGGGAGTCCGGGACCATCCAAACCGCCGTTCTTTCCCTCTGTGGTTCCCCGCCATCGCCTGGCATTGCGAGTTTCACGACGGCTCTTGTAGAATCAGGGGATGAAGCCACTGGTGCTGAAACCATTCCACTGAAAGAGAGCGAAGAAACCGCAACGCCGAGTGATGCTTCTGTTGCAATTTTGGCTGATGACCCATCAGGTGGGTTTCGGGTCGCTGTTTATTTTCTATTTCGCAATCATTTTCAGCTTTTTCTGACGGTATTTTATTTGTAGGCATAGCGAATATTGAGATTGTGTCATCTGAAACACTTGCGGTCGCTGCCATAACGGTTGCTCCCTCTCCTTCTTCTATGTCCTCCAAGATGTTGGAAGGTATAGATTGGCGATCCATTTAATTGAACTATGACCACCGTCTTTCTTGTACTTACTATATATCATCGCAACCTTGCAGGAGTTCTCTTTGATCATCTGTATCAAGTGCTGAACCCGCATTTCTCCTTCTAGTCGGAAGTCACTTTACATGCTGGTGCCGGTGAGTATAGTTTTTTTAACCGACGTCCTTTCCTTTCTTTGACGGGAGACCCTGCCGTTGTTAATTTTAAATTAATTATAGCACTACAAATTGAAGGAGGGGACGAGAGAATTTTCGCGCCACCAGTACTCCCAACTCTGCCCCCTGTCGCAGCCGGTATAGTAGACTCCATTGTTCGTGCATTTTCTTTATCTCTTGAGCCGACATTTGATCATAATTCATTTTGCAGCAATTGCACCGGCTCTTTCTCCGTTCGAGTCTCGCGTCCTAATGTTGGCAGGGCCCTTTTCTAGACGTCCATCTTCCAAAGGCGCTGTGACCAGTCTGCGTATGTTGAGCGAATACGTCGAGGAGCTTGACGCGGATGCCCCTACATTTGCTGCAGATTTTGCTGCCGAGGTTAATCCAATGCTGGCGACGCTTGTGAAATTCCATAACGAAGGCGTCAGCGTCGTTGAGTCTTGGGTTAATCACTGCAGGAAGATTGAGGCCTGCCTGCATGAGCTTGAGCTTAGGCGTCCTGCTCCTGAGATTCTGGCTCTGAACTCCCAGCGGACTGCATGGGTTGAGCAAAGTGCCATTTTCCTTCGCCATTTCGAACAAGAGGCAATCCTCAAGCGAAAGGAACGTGAGGCGACTTCCGTTGAGTCTATCCAATTGTGTGCCCAGGTCGAAGCGAATGCTGCGCAGCTAAACTCCATCTTTGAAAACCTTCAACGATGTATTTCTGACGGGCTGGTGCTGAGGAAAAAGCTTGACTTTACTGAGCAGGTCGCGCAGAGTCAGGAGGCTGTTAAGCAGGAAATTGATGAGAAACTTTCATCATGTCTGCAGAAACGGGCCCAAGTCGAAGCAGAGCTGGCCGCGGTGGCTGATCGCGAAAAGGAGCTGAGAAGAATGCGCGAACAACTGGCCGATTTATTGAAAATGCCTCCTTCTCAATAGCTGCCATTGTCTCGATTTTACATTTGTAACTTATGAATAACATGTATTCATTTCATTTTTTTTATTCCATTCGTTTTCATATGATGTAACTTGTATCCAATTGAATTTATGAATAAAGGACACATTTCTTTTCTATCTGATGTTATCGCCTTCTTTTCTTTGCTTTGTTGTCATGTGATTTTAGCAAATTTGGCCTGTAGATAGTAGATAATAGTTCATCTTGAACTCTTTGTAGGGTAGTGATGGCTTAGGAAACAGGTTCAGATCTGCCGCCCCAAGACTTTTCTATTTTATGATCCATGAGGGTCTAATAAAAAAAATTCTCCCTACGAGTCGTAAGGATCTCGTAGGTGTATTTTCTCCTTAAGAGTCGTGAGGACTCTTAAGTGCGTTTTCTCTTGAGAGTCGTAAGGATCTCACAAGAGAATTTTCTTCCTTACAAGTTGTTCATATCATAATATTGCATTATTATATTCCCCATTCTTATACATTTTACAAATAAACAGGTGCTTTTGACCCATGTCTGCTACATAGTTACAGGTTACAGGTTCTTGGAGCAAAAACAGTGAAAAAGATAAAAGACAATGCAAAAGTGGGACTACGACCAACAAATAGAAGGATCTTGATCAAGCCTACATGAAGATCATTTCACAAAATACAAGGCATCGCAAGGTTCAAGAGTTCGACATAAAGAGAACGGTTAAAAGTCCACTGCACTACTCACTGTAAAGATCTGGAGAAGAAATAGAAGCCAATCTGAGAAAAGAACTGCAGAAACACGAAGTACAAGTCAACCAAAGCCAGCCCAGAAAATTGCAGATTTCAAGTCCATAATTGGGCCGCGGAACCGCGGCCAAACCCTGGCTGCGGCCGCGGTTCCGCGGCCGTGTCAAGTCCGTAGTGGCGCAAAATTTTTCCATATTCCGAGGCGGCGCTGACTAGTCTTCCTAGGGGAATTTTGGAAAAACACACATGCGGCAATTGTAAACCTAGGGTTTTCTATGTCCTATAAATAGAGACCTAAATTCTTGTATTAGGTCATGCCTCCTTTCATTAATAAAATTCAGAATTCTTTTTGGAGAGCATCAATTTAGGAGTAAAGTTTTCAATTCTTGCCCTAGGTAATTTCTATTCTTGCCCTAGTTAAATTTAATTCCTTGCCCTAGTTAGATAGTTAGATCTTTTATTCTCTGCCCTAGGTAAATGCTTTTCAATTCCCTAATGAGCGAGTAGTCTCCTCGCTTGTTAGGGTTAGCTTTGGGGAAGGTTTAAGAGATGAAGATCTCTAACCCCTTTCTTGCCCATCATATATAATTAATAGGACTCCATGCATACATGCACACACCGCTCCCTACGGCACCCTATCCCACGAGGTAGCGGTGATACCATAGTATAAAGGCACAGTTGAGCGTGTTTTCCAGGGAGGTTAGGGTAAGGATTGATAAAGGAAGGATAAGAACCCAGAGAAAGAAACATCTTTCCAAATGGTTCTAATCCCCTTTATTAATAATTACCATAACTCATAATAAGATCTTAATATGGGTATAGAAAGCGGTGAGATTTATTGACTTTCCAAACTTAACCTAAACCTAATCCTAACAAGATTTAGATCTAGATTAATTTAGTTTTTAGATTTAATCAATCCGTTCACACCGTTCGGAATTAACTCGTAAGAGCGATTAGGAAATTCACAACATCCCTGTGGACCGATCCGTACTCACCGGCTAGCTACCAAGCGACGTCGTTCTTGATTGCGGTTTAGAAATATTTATTTGAGATAAATCAAATGGCGCCGTTGCCGGGGATGGCGTGTTATTTCCTTTTTGCAATTTCGGGTTAATATAAAATTAAAAAAATCATAAAAACTGAAAAATCAATAAAATATATATATATAAATTATCATTTTTGTATTTTGTGAGGGGTATTTTTCGTGTGAATTTTGCAGGACCACAAAACAAATTCAGATCTGGAAAAATCCAGAGATCGAAACAGAAAATAGCTGATATGAAAAACAGAGGAAAATAAAAACAGAGCAGAAGAAAAAATCTCGGGAAGCAAACAGCTTCCTCCGCCGCGTTTCCGCCGCGCCAACCCTATTTGGACCGCGCATCCGCGGCAGCTTGGTGACATCATCACCTCCAAAATTTTCTCGAGAAGCGTGATGCCTCCTCCACCGCGGAACCACCGCTGGAACCCTCTTACGGCCGCGGATCCGCCGCATATTGGTCCATTCAACGTGTGGAATTTGCACTGTTTGTTCCCTATATCTCTCCTCTGCAAATCCCGATATATCTTCTGTAAATTTGCCTGCAGGATTCTTTGCGCTTTAAAAATCTGCCCCCTTTCAAATAACAAATCTTGTGCAGGATTCTTTGCGCCGCGCTAAAAATAAAAATTGATTGCAAGTGATTTTTACTGTTTTGCATATTTTTAATCGGACTTTAAGGGGCTTGAAACCAATCCAGATTGGGTGGGTATTTCATCACCCTTCCCAGGACCTCAGAAATCACATAAGGCATTTGCATTGACCAATCTTTAATTAAAAAATACTAGACTCAGCCCTTAGGACGTCGCGCTCAATAGGACAGAGGACTAGTTGTAGGCATCGGCCGTTAATCCTAAGCTGATTTTGCGGTGTCTAGGCAAGTGTGTCCAAGGCAAGTGGTTACTTAATTAGGGCCACTACTTGTAGTGGAGAGCCTCCCACTCACCTGGCACTTACCTGGCCGCAATTGGCGGTGAAGAGGCGGTTTGAGGTCCTATTTCTAGCCTTTTGGAACAGTTAGGAGCTGTCTAGCTGACCTAGGTGACCCTAGATCTAGGCCTGATTGTGCATTTGTGGTTGATTGCATTTGTGTTTAAGCCCTTTATCGAAAATCTTTTTTTGCAAAAAGTTACAAATAAAAAAAAGGGGGGAAATTTTTATAAAAAGACTTGCAACTTTTGTCGCTAAGAAATCCGTGGACCCCACATTCTTTCTCCTCTCCTTTCTTCCATCATGGGTACCCCACCTCATAAAAACTCTTACCGAACTTTGGTATCCCGAACCAAACTTTGCCTCATACGTCAATTGTTTCAGTCGATTTAAGGACGATCCCTCCATGCCCAAAATTTCTTTGAAAGATCAAATAGAACCGTCTAGGAGAAACAGTTCGACGTTGCAATCCACTCTGTGTCAACCATGTCAACCTTCACCACCTTCGTACGTTGAAACCACTTTTTCGAGTCCTGTTGTAACTCCTAAACCCATGTCTATTGCTGAGCATATTGAACAATCTCGTAGCCGATCTTTCACTCCTCTCCACACATACAGTTATAAGGATCAACAAGTCCATTCACCTTTTTATACAAATGTTGATCTTACTCCTGTCCAACCATCCAATTCCTACCAGTCATACCCGACTTTCCCACCTTCACTAGACATTGCTTCTACACAGCCATTTGGGAGTTTCACGTATCCAAACAATTTCGAATCTTTTACCGAAACCCCTTCACAACCCATGTCTAGTTTGGAACAGTCGTTGGAAGCTTATATTTTAGCAACAAACAAAATGATGAGGAATGTGGATGCGTCCATGGCCGCCCTTATGCAACCTAGTGAACCGGCAGCTAGTTTCCAACCAGCTCCAAATTTTCCAATGTATGAGGAGGCGGTTGGGCAGAGTGAGAATTTGAGAAGAGAGAGTGAGTTCTACACCTTTCCAAATCAAACCTACCCATACCCAATTGAAGCCCACAACTCCGGTTTTCCATCGATTGTCCCAAATGATTCACAAGTTAAAAATAAAACATTTAACGAGTTGTGCGACTTTGTAGTGCTTGATTTTCCAGATTGTGAAGAGTTTCTTTCGAGTGAAACCACACCTAATCTTTTCGATCTTTACACCTCCAATCTAGAACCTGAATTGATAAATATCCATGCTTTTGATGAGGTGTCCGAAAAAATTAATTTTCACTTGATTGAGGATATAGACGCCGGGAATATTTTGGATGATGAACCCGTAGATTTGATTGATATTTTATGTCCAATTCATCATCCCGAGTTATTAAATGTTTCTCCCGAACTTCATATGCGTCTTGATTTTGATGATAATGGCATGGATGAGCTAAATTTTGAGGAGAATATTGAGGAAATTATTGAGGATGAACCAGTTTTGTTTGATGAGTCAGATTTCCCAATTCATCATGCCCCTTCCACTGATTGTGTACACCCTCCCAAATCTTTAACTGATAACCTTCCTCACTCAATTCCCTTCGTCCTCGTTCTGACCTTGCAAGAGACCGTTACGCTTTCATCTCCAATACCAAGTTCGACGTACCCATGTTTGCTCACGAATCTTAAGGGATTTAATCTTAATTTTCCGCGGGTTGATAGATTAGCACAATCGCTTTTTACACATCGGTCATTACAAATTGTGCTAATTTATACACTCCATCCCCACCTTCAAGTTCGTATTCCCATGTTCTTTGGTTCTTCTAATCTTCCTTTAATGATACCGAGTGTTGATGAATCACAATCTGATATTTTGAGTTCGATAATTTTTAATTGGACCTTCGATGAATGTTTCGAAGATATTTTCGCCGACGAACTCGCATTCTTAAACGATACGAATTTTGTGATTAATCAACCTCCACTTGAAGAAGTAGAACCTCTACCATTTCTTTTTCCCTTCCGCCGTTCTTCTCCTCCACCGAGACCGTATACTGCTTCTATCTCCACACTGTCTCGTGTGCTTCTCATCTCATTTCTCTAGACTCATTTCTTTCACCAACCCCACCATTATCACGATAGAATTTTTGAATGGTTGGTGCCAGCCTTTGGTCTATGTAAGGCCTTGTATAGTTTGATTTTTATCCTCCCTCACTCTGAACTTTAACGCTGTTTTACTTAAGTTTGGGGGGAACCTTGTTGTATATATATTTTGTTTTTTCTTTTAAAGATAAAAAAATAATTTTTATTTTATAAATAAATAAACAGGGGAGTGCCGACATTTTGACCCTCTTGGTGTAGCATGACAGTGAGGACACTGTCAAGGTTAAGTTTGGGGGTATGCTCGGTAAGCCTTCTTCCTTCGCATTCATTTGTATATTTTTGCATTTGCATACTTATTTTAAAACCCATAAAAAATTGAAATTTTTTAAAAATTATAAAAATTAAAGTATTCAATTTTGGCCATAATTGACTTGAGTTTGACAAAATGGTTAACTAGTTAGGAAAAACTAGATCTTAGACTTAGTAAATTAAAAACCCTAAAAATATCCTTTCTTAAAGTTTAACGGTAGAAAGTATATGTCTTTGTATCTTATTTAGAAATAGGCAAATTTTGAGTTCACTTCTTGGGCTAAGTTAAAACAAGGGAAAATTATTGATGTTTTTATTAAAGTATAAGCCTAAAAAATAATTCCTAGCTTGAGTCTAAATTCTGAAAATATATACCCTACAACTTGCACAAACACGCACCTTGAAACTTGGAATAGTAGAAGAGACCTTGAAATGCTCTTGTCTAAAATCCTTAGTACGAAGAAAAAAAAATAAAAAAATTCAAGTGTGAATAAAGAGATAATAAAAAAATGAACACTGATTTTTGTGATTACTTAAGGCTGCAAAAATAGAAAAAATATTTAGCGATGGTGCTTCATCACCTAGTGCCTTAGACCAACTGGTTTGGGAGTCACTGCTAAAGTCTTAGGTATTGCAAGACTAGGAATTACGCTTTAATGTGCAAACACATCTTGTAATCGGTTGTTGGTACCTCAAGAAGTATTAACGGTCGCATGAAGGATGTGTGAGCGAAATTCATCTAAAAATTCACCGATTAAGAAGTGCTTTGGACAACGGACAAGAGTATGATTGCTTGATTTGAATTTCCAAGTGTAGGGGTGATATATACAAACACGTAGGGATATGTGATTGGGGTTTAAATAAGAGATAGGAACGAAGAATAGGACTTATATCATTAATAGAGATGATAAAAATTCCTAAGTTGAGATAGAACCCCAGAAGGAAAACTTAAGAGATGCCGAAAGCTAAGTCTACAGAATATATATAATCTTAAGTTGAATGATAAGGATGCGTGAAGAATATGGGTAGATGATTTATGAGTCGAAGATAATAGAGTTCTTGTTAGAAAACCTAATTGGAGAATAAAAGTCAATGAGCCTAATTGATAGGATTTTTTGGGTAGTATCCGCTGAAAACCCTCAGGAGACAACACTCCTACTAGGGACACCTAGACGTTTAACGGCTTGTTGCACGAGCTCAGTGCAATCGCGTTTCCCAGCGAAAGTGAGGTTAGGTTTTTGTTGAGAATAAAACTAGGTTTGCTCGAGGACGAGCAAAAGATAAGTTTGGGGGTATTTGTTCATATCATAATATTGCATTATTATATTCCCCATTCTTATGCAATTTACAAATAAACAGGTGCTTTTGACCCATGTCTGCCACATAGTTACAGGTTACAGGTTCTTGGAGCAAAAACAGTGAAAAGGATAAAAGACGATGCAAAAGTGGGACTACGACCAACAAATAGAAGGATCTTAATCAAGCCTACATGAAGATCAGTTCACAAAATACAAGGCATCGCAAGGTTCAAGAGTTCAACATAAAGAGAACGGTTAAAAGTCCACTGCACTACTCACTGTAAAGATTTGGAGAAGAAATAGAAGCCAATCTGAGAAAAGAACTGCAGAAACAGAAAGTACAAGTCAACCAAAGCCAGCCCAGAAAATTGCAGATTTCAAGTCCATAATTGGGCCGCGGAACCGCGGCCAAACCCTGGCTGCGGCCGCGGTTCCGCGGCCGTGTCAAGTCCGTAGTGGCGCAAAATTTTTCCATATTCCGAGGCGGCGCTGACTAGTCTTCCTAGGGGAATTTTGGAAAAACACACATGCGGCAATTGTAAACCTAGGGTTTTCTATGTCCTATAAATAGAGACCTAAATTCTTGTATTAGGTCATGCCTCCTTTCATTAATAAAATTCAGAATTCTTTTTGGAGAGCATCAATTTAGGAGTAAAGTTTTCAATTCTTGCCCTAGGTAATTTCTATTCTTGCCCTAGTTAAATTTAATTCCTTGCCCTAGTTAGATAGTTAGATCTTTTATTCTCTGCCCTAGGTAAATGCTTTTCAATTCCCTAATGTGTGAGTAGTCTCCTCGCTTGTTAGGGTTAGCTTTAGGGAAGGTATGAGAGATGAAGATCTCTCACCCTTTTCTTGCCCATCACATATAATTAATAGAACTCCATGCATACATGCACACACCGCTCCCTACGGCACCCTATCCCACGAGGTAGCGGTGATACCATAGTATAAAGGCCCGGTTGAGCGTGTTTTCCATGGAGGTTAGGGTAAGGATTGATAAAGGAAGGACAAGAACCTAGAGGAAGAAACATCTTTCCAAATGGTTCTAATCCCCTTTATTAATAATTACCATAACTCATAATAAGATCTTAATATGGGTATAGAAAGCGGTGAGATTTATTGACTTTCCAAACTTAACCTAAACCTAACCCTAGCAAGATTTAGATCTAGATTAATTTAGTTTTTAGATTTAATCAATCCGTTTACACCGTTCGGAATTAACTCGTAAGAGCGATTAGGAAATTCACAACATCCCTGTGGACCGACCCGTACTCACCGGCTAGCTACCAAGCGACGCCGTTCTTGATTGCGGTTTAGAAATATTTTTTTGAGATAAATCACAGGTCGAGATCAGTTGTAAGTGGTTGATGAGTTGACTTATTCCCGAGTCGAAGCATTGCTTTGACGGGGAGGTTGAGGGTTGACTTTCTCCGTTTTCTACGGTGTCAGGATCGACTTTCTCCATTTTCTACGGTTTCGGGGATCGACTTTCTCCTTTTTCTACGGTGTCGGGGGTCGACTTTCTCCGTTTTCTACGGTGTCGGGGATCGACTTTCTCCGTTTTCTACGGTGTCGGGATCGACTTTCTCCATTTTCTACGGTGTCGGGGATCCACTTTCTCCGTTTTCTACTGTGTTGGGGATCCACTTTCTCCGTTTTCTACGGTGTTGGGGATCGACTTTCTCCGTTTTCTACGGTGTCGGGGGTCGACTTTCTCCGTTTTCTACGGTGTCGGGGGTCGACTTTCTCCGTTTTCTACGGTGTCGGGGGTCGACTTTCTCCGTTTTCTACGGTTTCGGGATCGACTTTATCCTTTTTCTACGATGTCGGGGTGGAATTTCTCCATTTTCTACGGTGGCGGGGATCGACTTTCTCCGTTTTCTACGGTGTCGGAGTCGATTTTCTCCATTTTTTGAGGTTTCGGGGATCGACTTTCTCCGTTTTCTACGGTGTCGGGGATCGAATTTCTCCGTTTTCTACGGTGTCGCGATCGACTTTCTCCATTTTCTACGGTGTCGGGGGTCGACTTTCTCTGTTTTCTATGGTGTAGGGGGTTGACTTTCTCCGTTTTCTACGGTGTCGGGATCGACTTTCTCCGTTTTCTATGGTGTCGGGATCGACTTTCTCCATTTTCTACGGTGTCGGGGATCGAATTTCTCCGTTTTCTACGGTGTCGGGGATCGACTTTCGGTTGTCTGTGAACCGCAGAATCTTGGAACTAGGGACTTTGCCGTGGCTCCGATTGGTGGTTTCGCATCCGTATCCTGCTGGAATGAGGGGGAACGCCGTTGATGATCTGTAGGCTGTAGATGTCGCCGTCGATATCTGACTCTCCGTTTGAAAAAGCCTGGTGGGGAAATGTGGTTCCCTTTTTGTTTATTCCCATGGATTGTATACAGGGGTCGGTATGGACTCGTCTGTAGGGCAAAAAGTTTTATTTCATTTTTTTTATTTCTTTCCGCGATACTCTATCATTTCAGCTTTTTATATCGTGAAAGTTGTGATTGCCCAATCATTTCGGCTATTTTTCGCGGTACCCAATCATTTCGACTATTTTTTCTCTTTACTCGCTACTTTTTATTGCGAGTTGCCCAATCATTTCGGCTATTTTTGTATGCATATATTTTACTTGCTTCTTTTGTTGCAAGTTGCCCCATCATTTCGGCTATTTCATATGCATTTTTGGGTCGCTGATTTTTATCGCGAGTATGGACTTAGGATCTGATACCGATTTAGGCATCAGCATCGCTACAACTGGGATATTGCCAGGAGCGAATCATCATTTACCTTTGTCGGTTGGAACAAAGGTGGCTTAGCAAACAGGGTTAAGATCCTGTCGATTAAGGCTTTTGACTTCATGAGCCTCATAAAGGTATTTCTCCCTACGAGTCATGAGGATCTCGTAAGTGCATGTTCTCCTTAGGAATCGTGAGGATTCTTAAGTGTATGTTCTCTTATAAGTCGTAAGGATCTTACAAAAGTGTTTTCTCCTTATAAGTCGAGAGGACTTACAAGGGTCGTTCACCATGTGAGGATATCCCTCGTCGCTGGTGAGACTCTGTTGGGGAAACGTTTATTTATGCCCGTGGATTGTATACAAGGGTCAGTGTTGAACCACTTTGTAGGGCAAACTGGGGAATGAGATAGCTTAAGAACAGGTTCAGATCCCTATAGCTTAAGGCTTTTGAATCCTATGAGCCGTGAGGGTCTCATAGGGGAAATTCTCCTTACGAGCCGTGAGGATATCGTATGTGTAATTTCTCCTTAGAAATCGTGGGGATCCCTAAGTGTGTTGCTCCCTTGTGAGTCGTAAAGATCTCACACAGGTACTTTTTCCTTACAAGGTCGAGAGGAACTTCCAAGTGTCTTTTAACGAGATTGCGACCTTTCGGGTTTTCACAAACTCGCCGGTAGCCCTGCTCTTTTTACTTACGGAGCCCTTTCGGGTTTTCATCTGTGCCCGTTTTGCTTATGGACGTAACTTTTTATTATTATTATTTTTTTTTGCGTCAGCCCTAGGATGCTGCGGTTTGTAGTAGTTTACAGACGTTTTGGTCAGGCGTAGTATTTTTTTAAGAACCGACCGTTTATTGGCCTAAAGGGTCTTTCGCCATGCATATTCATGAGCAAGTAAGCCCCACCTTGGTAGACCTTGTCTATGATATACGGGCTCTCATAGTTTGGCTCGAATTTCCCCCGTTTGGCACTATTAGGGATCATAGGTCTTTTTACGACTAGCACGAGTTCGCCTTGGCGAAATTTCCTCGGCCTAGTCAATTTCTCGTATGAGCGTGTCATCTTTGCTTTGTAAGCTTCCAAATTTTGCTGTGCCATGAGCCGAGTTTCATCAAGGGCGTCGAGCTCCTCAAGCCGAAGATGAGCATTCTCTTCGTCTGTTAGCTTGTAATGAACCGCCACTCGTAGAAAGGGTAGCTCTACCTCTAAGGGGAGTACGGTTTCAGTGCCGAATACTAATGCATACGGCATTGTATTTGTGGCCGTTTTGAACATGGTCCGATACGCCCAGAGAGCTTCATGCATTCTCTCATGTCAGTCCTTCTTATTTTTGGACACCGTCTTCTTCATGATCTTTGTCAAGGTCTTGTTGAAAGCCTCAGCTAGACCATTAGCCTGGGGATTATAGACCGAAGAGAATCTCCAGTCTATGCTATGCTGCTATGCGAAGCGGCTGATTTTGTGACTTCTATAGGCTGGCCTGTTATTGGAGATAATCCGCCGCGGAGTGCCGAACCGATAGATGACGTGTGTCTTGAAGAAATGGAGGATATTCTCTGTCTTCACTTCTTTTAGCAGTACTGCTTCTGCCCACTTAGAGAAGTAATCGGTTGTCGCCAATATGAACCGATGTCCTCTAGATGACGCTGGTTCGATGGGCCCAATTATGTCGGTTCCCCACATTTCGAACGGCCAGCTAGCCACCGTTGGGTGTAGCGGATTTGGATGCTGATGGATGAAGTCTCCATGAATTTGGCACGCATGGCATTGCTTCGCGTATTCAAGGCAGTCTTGAATCATCATGGGCCAGTAATAGCCCATCCTTTTGATCTTGAGCTTCATCTTTGGCCCGGCTTAATGAGAACCGCAGAGTCCGTCGTGAGTTTCTTGGACGACTTTCTTCGCTTCTTCCGGTCCAAGGAATCTTAGCCATAGAGAGTCGAACGATCTCATATACAGCGTGTCATTGTCGAAGGCGAAAGACAAAGCTCGTTTGATAAGCTGATGTCTTGAGGATGCTTCTTCAGGTGTTCGACGGGATTTGAAGTAGTCTATAAAGACTTCTCTCCAATCTCTAGCCTTTTCATATTCTTTTATTTGTAGGGCCATTTTCTTGGTCGCTTCCTTTTTTTCAGACGACTCCGGATATGATTCCGCTGGTGCAAGAATCCGACGGGTTTGTATAACAATCCTCACGTCATCGAGGTTTTCGTCAGCCAGTTCTTTAGCGAGTTTGGCTAACGCGTCTGCTTTGCTATTTTTCGCACGCGGTATTCTTTCCAAGGCATAGGCATGGATTTGATTCAGCAATTATTGTACTCTCTCGCCGTACTTCACCAACTCTGGTTTGCACGTTTGATAGTCACCATTTACTTGGCTAACGACCAGCTGGGAGTCTCTGTATATGAGGAGGTTTTCGATTCCCATGTCGACGGCGATCTCAAGAACTGCTATCAAAGCTTCATATTCGGCTTCATTGTTTTTCCTCGGCTCTGTTAAGGAGAAGGCAAAGCGCATTATCCCTCCTTGTGGAGTCACGAAGATGAGGCCTACCCCAGATTTGATTATGGGGAAGTTGTGATTTCGCTACTTCATGGAAGATGCTCTGTCGAAATATAGTTCCCATCGGGTATCACTCCCTCCTTTCTCCCCGTCAATCGTGTCAAACGCGTGCTCATCCGGCAACTCGCAATTTAGGGGTTAATCGGTGGGTATCGGGTGCTCAGCGAGGAAATCGGCGATGGCCTGGCCTTTCACTGCCTTGAGGGGACGATAAGTTATCGAGAACTCCATCAAGAGCAGGGCCCATTTAGCGAGTCGTCCTGTTAGTATGGATCTTGACATCAAATACTTTAGAGGATCCACTTTTGATATGAGATAGACCACATGCGCCAAAACATAATGCCGAAGCTTCGTTATCGCGAAGATTAATGCCAGGCAGTGTTTTTCGATAGGGGAGTAGTTGTTTTCTGCCCCCAGGAGAACTCGACTCAAATAGTAGAGGGCTCTCTCCTTCCCTTGGTCATTTTCCTGTGCCAATAGTGCGCCTAAGGAACCTTCAAGGGCGGTTGTGTACAGGATGAGAGGCTTTCCCTTGACTGGAGCGGTCAGCACCGGCGGATTCTGCAGGTATTATTTGATTTCGTCCAGTGCGCTTTGGCATTTGCGGTCCCAGACGAACGGGGTTCCCTTCTTCATTAGATGACTGTAGGGGCGGCATTTGCCGGAGAGATTAGCTATGAACCGTCGGATATATGCGAGTTTTCCTTGGAGAGAACGCAGTTGCTTGAGAGTTCTTGGCGAAGGCATTTCCATGATCGCTTTGATCTTTGACGGGTCTATTTCGATGCCTCGATGTCGTACGATGAATCCCAGGAATTTGCCTGAGAAAACTCCGAACGCGCATTTGAGAGGGTTCATCTTCAGGTTGTATTTCTGAAGACGTTGGAACACTATCTTCAAATGCTTCCAATGCTCATCGTGCGATTTGCTTTTCACTACGAGGTCGTCAATATAGCATTCAACGATTTCATGTATGAGGTCATCGAAAATCTTCGTCATGGCCCTCTGATAAGTAGCGCCGGCGTTCTTCAGACCGAACGACATTACTTTGTAGCAAAATATGCCCAGAGGAGTTCGGAAGGCGGTATGCTTCTGTTCTTCGGGATGCATCTTTATTTGATTGTACCCTGACGAGCCGTCCATGAAGGAGAAGACTTCGTGAATGGACGTGCTATCTATCATCAGCTCGGTAACCGGTACGGGAAAGTCATCTTTTGGAAAGGCTTTGTTGAGGTCCCGAAAGTCTACGCAGATGCGTACTGTCCAATTTTTCTTGATCACTGGGACAATGTTGGCGATCTAGTCAGGGTACCGAACCTCTTGGATGAAGCCGAAGTCGATTAGCTTCTTGACCTCGGCGTTGATGCTCATTTCAAGTTCGAGCCGCATTCTTCTTGGCGCTTGTTTGATTGGCTTGACGTCCGGAGATATCGCCAACTTATGGACAGCTATTTCTGGATCTAATCCCGGCATATCGGAATAGTTTCTTGCGAAGCAGTCTTTATAATGCATGAGCACGTCTATTAGCGTAGTTACCTATTCTTTAGACAGCAGCTCACTGACGAACGTAGGCCATGGGTCATTTGTTGTCACGCCCCGCTTCCCAAAATACGGAATACGAGGGTTGACAAGGCCAGCCATGCTCCTACGGTCAAAGAAACATCCTGCCGTAGCCACACTTCGGCTTCTAGCTTTACATGGTAATCAGTAAATAATGCGCAGGTAATGAGAAATGCAGTACTGGAACAAAACAGTATAAAGAACCGACATGATGGGAAACAAAAGGTATAACCCTGGATAGCTAATCGAGGTGTCCGTGATATGCGTCTGGTCCTGGTCCAGGCTAAATCTTCTCCTCACACTGAGCATGCATACTCAGGTCGTCAGAGCGACACAATAGAAATATAATATATAGATTCATGTGACAATTCTAACAGTGATAATAGATATAAATAACAGTAATTCAATGATGGTATAAGTATGAACATGCAGTAATCAATGCAGTGGGACAGTAAAAGCAGTAGAATGATATGCCACGTATGTCAACACAGTAAGTATGTATATCGATGCTATCATCCCTATCAGTCTTTAAGTCTCACTGTACAGGTCACTAAACCTATCGTCAGTCCAAGTGTGAGAGTCAACCACTCGCGAGTGTCCTCTACCCAAGGATAGAACCCAAGGACAAGGGACCATGGGCCCAACATGTAAATCACGGTAATAATCATGTACCCTGTAAATCTCCATATATCTCCCTAAATATATAAGCCGGCATGGGACTCCCGAGATTCTGTTGAACTCACACTCAAACTACCCCAAACCCCGTGGTCTATATCAAACGCTAACCATAACCTCAAATACCAATCGGTCTGTGACAAGTCTGCGCGAGAACTGGAGGCAGGACCTCCATCAAGCACGTCCCGACTAATACCTAAGATAAATGGCAGTGTCTGGTGCCTTATCTGTGACACTCGTGCAAGAGCTTCCATAAGTGTCCCATACCACTTATAGTCACACGTACACGCGTCCCACAGACGTCAACAATGCAATAGAATCATAAGGTTCACTGATTGTGTACAAGTACGTATCACTTTTACTTATTCACTGATACACGAACACTAACGTACTTGCCACAATCATCACTAATACCTAACACTGGGTAATGCACGTTATCACTAGGTTATCAATGCAGTGACATGTGTATGATATGATGCGTAAACAGTATGTAAAGCATGATTAAGGTGTCATAAAATAGTATTCTATCACTTGCACGATTTATCATGAATCGTACGTGTACAGTTTAGCGAAACGATAAACAGGTAATAATTAGTATGTTCAGTTATCTATCCATCGAATTTAGTTTCATGCCAATCGGGTTCCAGGATCATTAATTATGGCCATTTCATTTTAAACGTTCGCGGCTGGAAATCCGGTTTCAGAATCGGAAGTCCGTTTCGCAACGCATTTTAATCCCAGTTGGGATCAGATTTTAGCGACACTACAGTTGAATAAAATCTAGGGTTTTCATTAAGGTTTTCAACGCAATAGACGGATCTTCAATCTCATCTGCACGTCAGGAGATATACACTGTTTAACACTAATATGTCATATCAGAATCTGTTCTGGACTGTTATACGTCCACATCTATTAAATTTCCGATTAAATAACAAACGATAACGAAACAGGATGGAACCACTTGTGTTGTCTAGATGACAGATTCACCTATAAAAAAAGCGTAGTTCCACAACCTACAAGTTAAGGAAACAGAGCGGTGTTCAATCCGGGACAGTAAACAGCAACTGGAGTCTCTCTGGACTGCAGTCCAGAGTCGCACTCCGATCCAAATATTGACACAGTTTGAGTACAGAAATATTTGGAAACTTGCATAGGGTTATAATTCGTCGAGTCGGCTTCGATTTGAGTCCTCGAACGCATCATTCCAGTATGTATACAATTTATGGTGATTTTAACGGTTTTCAGGTACAATAAAATTCCAGTTTTACGAGTAAACTTGGGGGTAGTCGTTTTAGTCGTTAACGGTCATATTTTCCAGCGAAACTTGCACAAGATATCCATCACTACAAGGGCCAATATAAATCATCTAGTTCCGTCAAATTTGATAAGTATTCTCATTGGGAACACACATCGAACAGGTATGGCACATAATTGATCTAAAATTGTAACTTTATAATCTAAATAATGTAAGATTGTAACTTGAGTATATAGCATGTAAGCAAGTAAAATACTTGCCTGGAAACGTCTCGGGGATGCACGGCAGCGACGCGGTCTATCGTAATGGCACGACGCGATCAGGACGCGAATACGATAAAGATTTGCCTCGGCTCGAGCTTCGCTTGACGGCTCGGTGCAGTGGTTGTTTGCGTGGGTTTTTGGGTTTTGTTATTTTTGAAGAGAGAGAGATAACAGAGAGGGAGAGGGATAGAGTGAGAGAGAGCAGAGGGAGACAGAGAGAGAGTAAGAGATAGCCAGAGAGATTGAGTGAGAAAGAGAGAGGCAGAGGTAGAGAGTTAGAGGGAGAGAGAATTAGAGAGAGAGAGAGTGAGTGAGAAAGAGAGAGACACAGAGAGGGAGAGACAAAGAGAGAGAGAACCAGAGAGATTGAGAAAGAGAGAGAGAGGGTATAGAGAGAGAGAGAGAGTGAGAAAGAGAGAGAGGAAGAGGTAGTGTGAGGGATGATGGCGATGGTGATGATGATGATGATGATGAGGGAGTTCAGGGGCGCCGACGATGAGGCGAGAAACTCACCGGCGTCGACGGCAGGCGGTGGTCGAGCTCGGGTGTAATGGGTCGGGTGTGCAGGGGAGTTGGGTGTGCAAGGCTGTAGGCGAAGGGGGTAGTGTAGGGAGCTCTTGTTGGTGGAGAGAAGTGAGCGAGGGGGAGTACGAGGTGGTGGGGTCGTCGCCGGCGTCGTCGACAAGGAGGCTCGAGTTGGGTTCGATGGCCAGAGAGATGGTGAGCAAGAGGAGGAAGTCGAGGGAGAGAGGAAGTGAGCGGGAGAGAAAGAGGTCGCGCGTCGTGGGGAGTAACGCGCTCTCGAGCGTGGCCGACAAAGGCGCAGGCATGGGCGAAGGAGGAGGAAGTGGGTCGAGCGCGCGAGAGGGAAAGGAATTAGCCGTTGGAGGAAGATGAGTGAGCGAAGCGGGCCGGGTCGGGTTGGAGGCGCGGGCTGGAGAAGTGGGCCGAGGATTTTTAAAGGAAAGTGAATAAAAAAACTAAAGGGAGTGGGCCAGGGATTTTACTGGGCCGGCCAGTATAATGAAAATTTAAAGATTAAATGGGAAAAAGAATGGGGCCGGGCTTGGATATTGGGCCGTAGGGAAAATAAAAGGGAAAAGAAAATTAAAGGGCCGTAGGGAATTAATAAAAATAAAAATGGAAATAGAGTTGGGCTAAGGATAAGGAAAAGTATGGATATAATAGGGTTTGGATTTTATTGATAAAAGAAAATGGGGTTTAGAAGAAGTAAATAAAATAAATAAAATAAATAAAATTATAAATAAAATAAATAAATTATAATTAAGAATAAATAGAATTCTAAAGTAACAAAATACAAATTTTGGTATAAATGGGCTGGGTATTGCATCATACCACCCTTACAAAAATTTCGTCCTCGAAATTTAAAATAAACGATAAGTTATACAAACATAAGCGAAATCTATTATATTGCAAACTAACACATGAAGATTTACTAGAAATATGTGGACGAAGAAATTTGAAGGTATAAATATGTAAGAACATCATATAAAAGATAGGTCTAAATAGGTATAAGGCAGGAATAATTATAGGGGCAACTACATGTATATGAGAATAGCAATAACAACAATAACGAACAATGATATTCGAGGCATACTCGATAAAATCGAAACTCAAATATGTGTACGTATAAGTATATCAAAGGTAGCACGGCAGAAAAATAAGTATAAGGCACAATCATTTATATTATTAAACATAGTCACAATACCCGAAAAAAATAGAACGACAATAAAGTAATGAAAGATTAGTCGGTAGGTTAAAACATTTTAGGATAATTTCTTGATCGAATAGTTTTAAAATAACTTAGAAAACCCACATAATGAAAATAAGAAACATGTAACGAAAGTATACGCGATGTAAGGTTGCGCTACTGAAAATAATGTGAAAGCTAGTGGTGGAGTACTTGAAATGAGTAAAACGGGAATAGTCGATAAAACACACTCTTCGATAAATATAAAATAATGAAAACCAAATTTTCGGGTAATAATGTCCCTATCTAAATTTAGGGTAATAGGAAAACACAAAGAGGTATAGGGCTAGCTAGGGTAGTGATTACCAAGAAGTGTGGCTCATTCAGAAGGTCGGTGTGTGGCGGCTTTAGGCTGAAAATCAAAGGGACTGTGATCAGGTCAGCACAGGAAGTAAGGATGAGCAACAAAGGAATACAAGAGGAAAAGTATGAGGGAACAACAGTCGGTACATCACACGAATCAAAATTTGAAGGGTTAGCGAACTCGGAAATTTCCCTAAAATTTTCTCCTCCCAGAAGGATCTCAAACGAGGCACAGACGGAGGATAAAGAGTGGATCTCTAAAAGATCGGGTGTGGTACTAGTTAATCTCAGTGAGGGTTAAGACAAAGTAAGGAGTAGGGGTGAACAGATCTCAGTAAAAAATTATAATCGTATAGGAGAAATAATTAAGCAGCAAGTGAACTAAGAAGATCGACAGATTAGCGAACTCAATAATTTATTTTGTTCCAGAAGATTCTAAACAAAGCATTCTCAAAGACGAAAGGTGACCCTAAACTACACACAGATTTATTTGTCCAGATAAAACAACATCTAAAAGAATTCCCGTTAGTCGCGGTTGTGGAGATTCAGCAGGTTGCGGTAGGCTCGCGCACTCAGGTAGGGACGTCCATTTCCATAGCGCCTCGCGGGGACCGCCAGTGGGAGTTCTTCTACAGCAGGGTCTTGATCTTCTGGTCCTTCTTCCTCGGACGGAGCTTCCTCATCGAGGTCTGATTCCATGTGATTCTCTTCTTCTGGATTTTCCTCCATGGGGTTTTCCTCCACTGGATTTCCTTCTATCGGTTCTTCCCCGGGGTCTTCCTCTATCGGGTTCTCTTCAGGGTCTCCTTCTTCTTCGTCGGAATCGTCTATCATGTCAAACTCTGGGGCGACTGCCCCTTCGTCTTCGGAATCGCTGTTCCCGAAAATGGCCTGGGGATCGTTGATCTCATCATCAGAACTCATCAGCGTGCGGTCTAAGGAAACGCATGACTGTGCATCCTCATCTAGATGCGGTGCTACTCCAGGGTGGGCCATGGCCTGAAAAGAAAGAGTCATGATTAGACAGTGGAATATATCAAGAAAATAGCTCAAGGTACGAAGTATAGGAAAATATGCGATAGCAGGAACTGAAAGATCAGAATTAAAATGCTGTGATAATGAATAGTATAATAAGGAGAAGGCAAGAGAATGATACATATATTACGATTCAAGTTTTATTGCATTCAACTAAAAGTTCAACGGATAAAAGATTTCAAACGGAAAGAAATATTCATAAGAGGATGACCACATTATTACTGAAAGTAGAAAAACATGAAAATTCTTCTTTGATCACTACACCGCTGCCTTCTCGTCACGCGAGTTGAAGCCTGGGTTGGGTCCGCCTTATTCTCAAAGTTCGAACTACGCCATAATCATCACTTGGCAGAAGTGGAGAGTGTGGACGAGTCTCCTCCTTGTAGCGCCTTCCTTTTTGGGCAACCGTTGATAAGATGTTCGCTGGATCCACAAATCAGACATTTCCCTTGAGCGCGGCGACAATCCCTCTGAAGGTGTCCTGGCCTCTTACAGTACCCACAACATGGGGTCTTCTGTTGCTTCTGTCGCGGGGAAGCAAATTGGCGCTTCATCTTCTTCTCTTTTCCTCGTCTAATGGGGATCCCTTTACTATGGGAGATTCCCGCTGGTGTTTGATTCACCTGCCTTCTCAGTCCTTCAGCTAACAAGTCGTTCGTTCGCTCCTGGGCTTCCTTCAGACCTTGCAGTACACTCAGAATCTCAACGGTCTGATTCTGGGGAGTGGAGATAGACGAAGAGTCATTGGAAGTCATGATCCTGAAACAATAATTTTGAGAACGATATAAGAATCAATTTATAATATGGATTGGGCAACGAATCAAGAACATCGGATGTGATGAGATTTATTACAAGTGGAAATCAACTGTAGTATTCTAAGTCACTTAAACAGAGTACGGTAGTGCAATTGCAACTACGTAACCTTGCCAAGTCACCCGAAACCCTAGCGCATGGATAGCAGAACACTCAATGCGAATATGGATCAAGAATATCAAGTTTACAATCTAGACTGAGGGATGTCTTAGATTGTCAAGCTATGCACGGAAAACTGCAATCCCAATCGAAGCAGAACTTAGGCTCTGATACCAACTAAACCATGTCACGCCCCGCTTCCCAAAATACGGAATACGAGGGTTAACAATGCCAGCCATGCTCCTACGGTCAAAGAAACATCCTGCCGTAGTCACACTTCGGCTTCTAGCTTTACATGGTAATCAGTAAATAATGCGCAGGTAATGAGAAATGCAGTACTGGAACAAAACAGTATAAAGAACCGACATGATGGGAAACAAAAGGTATAACCCTGGATAGCTAATCGAGGTGTCCGTGATATGCGTCTGGTCCTGGTCCAGGCTAAATCTTCTCCTCACACTGAGCATGCATACTCAGGTCGTCAGAGCGACACAATAGCAATATAATATATAGAATCATGTGACGATTCTAACAGTGATAATAGATATAAAAAACAGTAATTCAATGACGGTATAGGTATGAACATGCAGTAATCAATGCAGTGGGACAGTAAAAGCAGTAGAATGATATGCCACGTATGTCAACACAGTAAGTATGTATATCGATGCTATCATCTCTATCAGTCTCTAAGTCTCACTGTACAGGTCACTAAACCTATCGTCAGTCCAAGTGTGAGAGTCAACCACTCGCGAGTGTCCTCCACCCAAGGGTAGAACCCAAGGGCAAGGGACCACGGGCCCAACATGTAAATCACGGTAATAATCATGTACCCTGTAAATCTCCATATATCTCCCTAAATATATAAGCCGGCATGGGACTCCCGAGATTCTGTTGAACTCACACTCAAACTACCTCACACCCCGTGGTCTACATCAAACGCTAACCATAACCTCAAATACCAATCGGTCTGTGACAAGTCTGCGCGAGAACTGAAGGCATGACCTCCATCAAGCCCGTCCTGACTAATACCTAAGATAAATGGCAGTGTCTGGTGCCTTATCTGTGACACTCGTGCAAGAGCTTCCATAAGTGTCCCATACCACTTATAGTCATACGTACACTCGTCCCACAGACGTCGACAATGCAATAGAATCATAAGGTTCACTGATTGTGTACAAGTACGTATCACTTTCACTTATTCACTGATACACGAACACTAACGTACTTGCCACAATCATCACTAATACCTAACACTGGGTAATGCACGTTATCACTAGGTTATCAATGCAGTGACATGTGTATGATATGATGCGTAAACAGTATGTAAAGCATGATTAAGGTGTCATAAAATAGTATTCTATCACTTGTACGATTTATCATGAATCGTACGTGTACAGTTTAGCAAAACGATAAACAGGTAATAATTAGTATGTTCAGTTATCTATCCATCGAATTTAGTTTCATGCCAATCGGGTTCCAGGATCATTAATTATGGCCATTTCATTTTAAACGTTCGCGGCTGGAAATCCGGTTTCAGAATCGGAAGTCCGTTTCGCAACGCATTTTAATCCCAGTTGGGATCAGATTTTAGCGACACTACAGTTGAATAAAATCTAGGGTTTTCATTAAGGTTTTCAACGCAATAGACGGATCTTCAATCTCATCTGCACGTCAGGAGATATACACTGTTTAACACTAATATGTCATATCAGAATCTGTTCTGGACTGTTATACGTCCACATCTATTAAATTGCCAATTAAATAACAAACGATAACGAAACAGGATGGAACTACTTGTGTTGTCAAGCTAACAGATTCACCTATAATAAACAGTGGAGTTCCGCAACCTACGAGTTAAGAAAACAGAGCGGTGTTCAATCCGGGACAGTAAACAGCAACTGGAGTCGCTCTGGACTGCAGTCCAGAGTCGCACTCCGATCCAAATATTGACACAGTTTGAGTACAGAAATATTTGGAAACTTGCATAGGGTTATAATTCGTCGAGTCGGATTTGATTTGAGTCCTCGAACGTATCATTCCAGTATGTATACAATTTATGGTGATTTTAACGGTTTTCAGGTACAATAAAATTCCAGTTTTACGAGTAAACTTGGGGGTAGTCGTTTTAGTCGTTAACAGTCATATTTTCCAGCGAAACTTGCACAAGACATCCATCACTACAAGGGCCAATATAAATCATCCAGTTCCGTCAAATTTGATAAGTATTCTCATTGGGAACACACATCGAACAGGTATGGCACATAATTGATCTAAAATTGTAACTTTATAATCTAAATAATGTAAGATTGTAACTTGAGTATATAGCATGTAAGCAAGTAAAATACTTGTCTGGAAACGTCTCGGGGATGTACGGCAGCGACGCGGTCTATCGCAATGGCACGACGCGATCACGACGCGAATACGATAAAGATTTGCCTCGGCTCGAGCTTCGCTTGACGGCTCGGTGCAGTGGTTGTTTGCGTGGGTTTTTGGGTTTTGTTATTTTTAAAGAGAGAGAGATAACAGAGAGGGAGAGGGATAGAGTGAGAGAGAGCAGAGGGAGACAGAGAGAGAGTAAGAGATAGCCAGAGAGATTGAGTGAGAAAGAGAGAGGCAGAGGTAGAGAGTTAGAGGGAGAGAGAATTAGAGAGAGAGAGAGTGAGTGAGAAAGAGAGAGACACAGAAAGGGAGAGACAGAGAGAGAGAACCAGAGAGATTGAGAAAGAGAGAGAGAGGGTATAGAGAGACAGAGAGTGAGAAAGAGAGAGAGGAAGAGGTAGTGTGAGGGATGATGGCGATGGTGATGATGATGATGATGAGGGAGTTCAGGAGCGCCGACGATGAGGCGAGAAACTCACCGGCGTCGACGGCGGGCGGTGGTCGAGCTCGGGTGTAATGGGTCGGGTGTGCAGGGGAGTTGGGTGTGCAAGGCTGTAGGCGAAGGGGGTAGTGTAGGGAGCTCTTGTTGGTGGAGAGAAGTGAGCGAGGGGGAGTACGAGGTGGTGGGGTCGTCGCCGGCATCGTCGACAAGGAGGCTCGAGTTGGGTTCGGTGGCCAGAGAGATGGTGAGCAGGAGGAGGAAGTCGAGGGAGAGAGGAAGTGAGCGGGAGAGAAAGAGGTCGCGCGTCGTGGGGAGTAACGCGCGCTCGAGCGTGGCCGACAAAGGCGCAGGCGTGGGCGAAGGAGGCGGAAGTGGGTCGAGCGCGTGAGGGGGAAAGGAATTAGCCGTTGGAGGAAGATGAGTGGGCGAAGCGGGCCGGGTCGGGTTGGAGGCGCGGGCTGGAGAAGTGGGCCGAGCATTTTTAAAGGAAAGTTGAATAAAAAAACTAAAGGGAGTTGGCCGGGGATTTTACTGGGCCGGCCAGTATAATGAAAATTTAAAGATTAAATGGGAAAAAGAATGGGGCCGGGCTTGGATATTGGGTCGTAGGGAAAATAAAAGGGAAAAGAAAATGAAAGGGCCGTAGGGAATTAATAAAAATAAAAATGGAAATAGAATTGGGCTGAGGATAAGGAAAAGTATGGATATAATAGGGTTTGGATTTTATTGATAAAAGAAAATGGGGTTTAGAAGAAGTAAATAAAATAAATAAAATAAATAAAATTGTAAATAAAATAAATAAATTATAATTAAGAATAAATAGAATTCTAAAGTAACAAAATACAAATTTTGGTATAAAAGGGCTGGGTATTACATTTGTCGTTCCCAAGTCGATTTTTCTTAGGTTATCTGCAGTAGTATGTATTCCATATTCCAGCTCTTTTGGCGCTGGTGGAAACTCTGAGATCACCTCGTCATCATCGTTTTCGAAGCACCAGGGATGTCAGCCATATCCTCACGTGCTCCTTCTCCTGACAGCGTTATCGCGTAGACAGGTACGGGATCGCTTCCAAGACCGATGTTGATCCGGCTCTACTCTCGCTGCAAACGTGGCTCTCAGTTCATGCTTCTGTGGAGGGGTTACCCTCCAACTGCTGGATAAAGCGAACATGCCTTGCTGATACTGGTCTTCTACCCAGTCTTTGAATGTGAAGCAGTCTTCGAGAGGATTTCCTATCGCTCGGTGATAGGAGCAATAATCCGGGTGAGAGACCTCGTTTGCTTGCTCGGGGTGTTTGGATTCCGGGAGCGTAATCATTTGATGTTTCATGACAAGACCGAATATCTTCCTTATCTTGTCTTGGTGAAAAGAATATGCTCGACCCATCTTTTTTATAAGAGACGAATCTCGGCTGCCCAATTCTTGATCGCGTGGCTTCTTGGACCCTCTTTGCCGCTGTCGAACTTTTTTTCCCGTTCTTTAGTTTGTTTTTGCCTCCGCGTCGGGTCTTCTGTATGACGGGCTAGCGACGAAGGGCATCGTCATTCTTCGCAGCCTACTGAAGGAGGCGCTACGTCCTGGCTTTCTAGTAGATGGCCATTTCACGGTTATGGTCATCCCGGGTTTTTGACCCGCTTCCCTTATTATCTTGTCCAACTGTTCTTCGAACGACGGACTTGGCATGTTTACAGCGGGATCTCGTTTTGGTTCAGGGTTAGCGTCTTCTAACAGAGCATCTCCTTCTTCATTGAAGTCATGTATAATGTAGCAGCCATGGGATCGTTCCCATTTCTTGGATTGAACATATCCAAGCCCGATCGTTTTCATTCTCCCGTTGGGCAATTTTCGCTGAGTTCCGGGGACGTTCCAGATCCTGTTGTAGAACTGAGCTTGTCGAGCAGTTTGTTTGAAGGGTACGCCTTGGTGCCTTAACAGCCTTTTTAATCCTTCTGTGTAGTATCTGGGCAGACGGATGGGCTGGAGACTGTCAAGCGTAGAATCGGCACTATGCCAGATTTCTTTCTCCACTTTGGTTTCCGCGGATCGATAAAAGAGGATCGCATTTTCATCTTTTCGTCTGGGAGGAACGTAGAGCATCTGCAGTTCTTTCACACTATAGGTATCAAGTGCGTCGAGCTCTTTGTAATGCTTTTGTGGAACCATGGCAGTTTGTAAACTCCGTTCATCGCCAGTGAAGGCTTGTATTGATGGCCGAACAGAAAATACTGCGTTAACCTCATCTTCAAAGTCGCTGCCGAAGACCAACATAGGGGTAGACGGTCCGGGCTTGTTGTATTGGAGCGGCCCCGAATAGACTATCTCTTCCTCCTCCTCGGTATCGCTCCCAAAGACCGAAATGGTGGTGATAGCTTTTTGCTTGTCCTCCGGTTTATGGCATCTTTCCGTGTCTTTGAAGTTTGGTAAGAAGTATTTGGCGTCTTCGTATTTGCGGACTTCATTCACAGAGAATGGATATAGCTCCCCCGTTATGGTGTACTCGAGACCATCTTTGAAATACTTCATACACTGATGCTGTGTAGAAGGGATGATGTTGTACTCGTACAACCAAGGCCTACTGAGCAAAGCGTTGTAGCATGTCTTGGCGTCAATGACATGAAATTTGATGTCAGTGACAAGAAGCCCAAAGCGTAACATCAGAATTATAGACTCGAGCGTCCGTGATGATTGGGAGTCGAATCCGGAGATGGTGATTTTATCCCGAGCGAGGTGCTGGACGCTCATGCAGATTTCCTTTAGCACCTTCACATTTAGGAGATTGACAGAGGACCCGTTATCAACTAGGATCTTCCCTATTTTGATGTCATGGCAGTATCCGGTGACGTACAAGGGTCGGTTGTGCTCGCATGTTCCGAGAAGGAGATCTTCGTCACCGAAAGTGACGTCAGCAGTGTGCACTTTTTCTAGCTCGTCCTTCATCTTTTCTTCGGCAAGGAAAGCGTGGAACTGCCCGGGCTCTTATAGTGCCTTGATCAAAGAATCTCTCGCCTCTTTAGATAGCAGAAGGGCATCGAGAATGTTTAGTTGTGAGGGTATCTTCTTCAGGTTTTCCAGAACGTTGTAATCTACCTTGTTTTTCTTGGGCGGGTCCTTAGCTGCCAGCTCTTCGATGACTCGATCATCAATGGAGATATCCTCAGAGACTTTTTCTTTCCCCTTATCTTTTTTGTTCGATCCCTTGTTTGTGGGTCCGAGATTCTTTTCGGGTAACGTGCGATTTCACAGCTGAATGTTCTCGCAGGTCTTTATCTCCTCTGTTTCGGAGATGGATTCCTAGAAGAGAGGGCCGAGGGCTATTTCTTCATCAGAATCGCTCCCGAAGGTGAGAACTTGCGATCCTCCGGAATCAACCATGTGACAGTTGCCAGCAGCTCTTTTGCGCTCATCTGTCGTACTATTCTGCTCTCGACGCATTTTGCGCTTCATCCGCTTGAAATGTTGTCGGTGGGCAACATATCCCTGCCACCAGTTTTTAAAGGCATTGCACTCTTCGGTGGAGTGTGCAATCCTTTGATGGTATAAGCAGTAGCTAGGATGTACATCCTCTTCGTCAAGGTGTATCCCGCCAGGAGTGTTTCCTTTGGAGGATGGCAGCTTCATTCCTATTGACAGGGCTTTAGCGAATTGTTTCCTTGCCTTAAGCCTGCTTTTATCTGCTGTAGGCATGCTTCGGTCTGGTTGGAGTGCTTCAACCCTTTTGTCCAACCGCCGACATTTGGCTTTTTCAAATATGGCCATTCCGCGCTCTCGATCAGCTTTGCTCTTTTGACAGGCCTCGTTCAACAACATGTCAATCATCTCGTCTGACGGTTTTAGGAGTTCTGGTTCGGGATCTGCCCCCAGTTTCTCTGCATCAGGAGCTTCTTCACCATCTATTGACAAGTGAGAGATCACGTGGCAGCTCGCCACGTAGTTCTTAGGTTCATCTGACGATTCTTCTCCCCCCTCATTGTCATCATCTCTGTCCTCAAGGATGTGGTCGAGAAACTCTTGGAGCGTGACCGGGGTTTGCGCCTTCTGGTTATATTCTTCCAGTGCATCGATATGTCTTTGCAGGTTCGTGCGTTTGTCATCAGGCTTCACGGGCTTTTTGGTCTTCTTATTCTTTTTTGAAGACTTTGACGACTGGGCATGGGCGTTTTGACTATCACTACCAATTCTTGGCATTGGGCGCGGCTTCAGCATTCCCTCAATGATCTCGGGTTCCAGCGGACTTTTCCACCTGATCGCCGGGAATGTTTGGAGATCTTTCAGCATTCTTTTCATTTTGGCTGAAAGAGCGACCTTCCATGGAGCTTCTTCTACAAAAGAGCACGATACCCCTGGTGTGTCCACCTTTTTAAGAGCGTGTGGCTGGGGCGGGCATACGTTCCAATTCTCGGACAGTGCGAATTTGCCCTGTTGGTATTAGTCCTCAATCCAGCCTTTGAAGACGAAGCAATCTTCGATTGGATGGCCTATTACTCGGTGATAGAGGCCGTAATTGGGATTGTTGACATCACCGGGCTGCAGTGGGCATTTTGGACCCAGCAAAGTGATGAGCCTGTTGCGCACCGCCAGCTCGAACAGTCTCCTCGTTTTGTCCCGGGGAAACGAATAAGGGCGCTTCAGTTTCTCATTAAAGAATCGTTGTCTGTCGTCTTGGCGATCAGTTGGTTTTGGACCACTGGGCTGCTGCTGAGCATTGGCGACGAAGGTCGCTTTCCCTTTCCCCTTTTCATTTCGAGGTTCCGTCTTCGAAGAAGATGGTCTATGACCCATCTAATCCATTTGGGACAGCTTGTCAATCAAGTTCTGAAAGGTAGTCGGCTTGAAAAACATCATGAACTGGGATATGGTCGCCTGCGAATCAAGAGTACCCACGAACATGCCTACCGCAGGAGATTCTTCGATGCGCTATTCGCACTTCGACCATAAATTCCGCCACCGTATCGCGTACTGAACCCATGTTTCGCCTGGCTTCACCCTGGCGTTAATTAATGCCGTGATTGGGGTGAGTTCGCTAGCGCTTGTGAATCTTTGTGTAAACAGTAACTCCATTTCTGCAAATGTCTTAACGGAGTCGTTCGGGAGCTCAGAGTACCATTCAAACGCTGTCTCCGACAAGCTGCCAACAAACTGGCGAAGCAGCAGTTTGTCGTCACCCCCAGTATTACCGCACAAGGCTCTGAATTGAGCAACGTGCTGGTGTGGATTCCCTATCCCCTTATATACATAGAATTTAGGAATCGTATATCCCGGCGGGTACTTTATTTGGTCGTACCAACCCGGATAGGGTCGACCAGCCTTAACAATTTGGTCGGCAGCTTCGCTCGCCTGATGAGCTCGTATCTGTTGAGCGATATAGTCATCCAGGACGGCTTTGGAGATGGTCTCCTCTTTGGCTGCTGATGGAGCCGGAAGAGGGTTCGATGTCTCCCCTCTGTCGTCTTCAAGGATAATCGGAGGGTCTTCAGCTGGAGGATCCGGCTGTATCATCATCCTAACCATATCTTGGAATAAAAGCGCCATTTGTTTTATATTGGCCGCTTGTTCCGTGGCCTCTTTGTCTTTCCTCTCGAGCATTCTTCGGAGGAATTCGGCATCATTTTCCTGTTCTTGGCGCTGCTCCAACGATGTCTCCGGGCTTGCTTTTGGCCCTGTGAGTGCAGTCATAGCTGTCATCATTTCCTGGAGCTTTTGCTGCTGTTGCTCCTAAGGCTTTGTCACTGATTGTGTGAGCGGTCGATGACCCGTAGAAGCACGTCTTTCCTCTTTTCCGGAAGCCATATAAACAGTGTGAACCACTATGCCCCCAGACTTGGGGCGTTTAGGTTCAGCACCCTTTAGATTCGTCGTAGACGCGGGAATTTTCTCCGGCCTTCCCCTTTTGTGGGCGGTCAAAGTTGAGGGGGCCGTTGCTGTAGGCACCTGTGCAGACGACACTTTTCGTGGTGTGGCGGAGGGATGGTCCCCCTCATGCTGAATCTTTATTTTCTTGGATCGACGGGAGTAGTTCTTGTCGATTACTGAGTCTTGGACTCTTCGCCAGACCCTGTGAATTTTTTAGGACAGCCGCTGAGGGGGCTGTTCTGGCTTTTTCTTTGTAGCATTCTCCATAGGTAGAGAAGATCTTTTCAGCACGGCAGTCGGAGAGTTCTTGCGGACCCTCCTGAGTGGTTCAAAACTGTTCCCAGTTAGAACAGCAGCATCGACTTCCACCGTTGGAGCTGGCGGAGTAAGTCCAGAAGGAGAACTTCCCCCGGCCTTCCTCACTCGGCGCCAGTGGCGACGTCGAGCATGTCTTGCAGACGGTATTGGCTCAGCTATGGGGGTGGCTTCATCATGCCCCCTGTCCTGGTGAAGGGTTGACGTTGGTGCCAGCTTATGGAAAACTGACGTCCGTTGAGTAGGGATGGCCAACCTGTCGAAGGCAGACTTTCAAGCAAGGAAAGCAGCCTTGGTGATCTCGCCCGAAGAGGGAGTTGGAGCGGACATTCTAGCGAAGACCGATCCCTTGATAGGAGAAGCCTCTCTGATGATTTCGTTTGTTGGAGCAGGGATGGCTATCCGTTTCGGGATAACCCCCTCAGGTATTGCGGGCTTTTTCACGGGCCCATTGGAGCTTTGTCTCAGTCTGTTGAAAACTGAGGCGCTCGATCTGGGCGACCCGTTGAGAGGGGCCGCGGTAGTCGTAAGCCGATCAAAGACCGACTTCTTCGGAGCTTCTTGCGACGACAGTGGGGCGTTGAAGCTCATGGGTGGGAGCTTGGTCCCAAAAAACAGCTTGCGTCACCTGTTCCACTGGCATCTTGAAAACGGAGGCCGCTTGAGTCCCATAAGCCACTCTTCCAACAAGGACAAAGTGGGAATTGTTCCAGTTGGTGCAGTTGAAAGCCATTGATCTTCTATTTCTGCACGGAGCAAGACACCAAATCTTAGTACCTCGAATTCAGGGGCAACCATAGCAAACCGTGATTCGTTCGCGAAACATGACACACGAAGTGTGGAGTGGAAAGAGGAAAATGTCCCACCGGGCGTGCCAGAATCTGTTTGCCGCCGAAAACCGGGAAGACAAACGTCTTGCCTGAATTTGGGGGCAGATGCTATTTGGTTTTATCCGTCCACCTCTCTGAAGATGCCAAGTTGATTTATGGCACCGTGCATCGAAGGTTTGGACGGATGCGGCCGATGTAGCAGACTTCGTCAGATTCCCCCTCATTGTGAGGGGTTTTTGATTGTGGGGACGCTCTTCCCTACAGGCGCAAGCCCCTGCAGTTAATTACACTACTACATCGCGGTAACCACTTTTTCCTTCTCCAGATGGTCACTTTGTGTCGTGTATGTTTATTTTATTTTTGGTTGCCCATGGATTGTATACGGAGACTAATTTATGTCGTCGTCCGTAGGGCGTGGATTAGTCCAAATCCGTATTTTCTTAGATTTGGTTTTAGTTTGGGTTTAAGGATCGTTAATCTCATTTGAGACTAAGATCAACTTAAACGTTTGTTAAGGATACTTTAGTCTAATTTTAGACTAAGATCTACTTAACAGGATCATTTAGATCCAACAAAAGAGCATTTGAGCTCTATTGTTTTAGTTTAGGGACATTGCGGTCCATAAGTTTAAGGACATCATAGTCCATGGAGTTTAAGGACATCATAGTCCATGGAGTTTAAGGACATCATAGTCCATAAAGTTTAAGAACATCATAGTCCAGTTTAAAGACGTCATAGTCTGTGGGGGTTTTGGTTCAACCATTTGGGGATGCGCCAAAATTTATTGGTTATTGGGACCCTCCATCTCTCTGAAGACGTTGAAGAATTACAACGATATATATCAGAGGTATGAAGAGATGTACCCTTGAAACAATGTTGATTGGGAGATCTGTAGTCAAGTTTGAGACTAAGATCAGTTAAAAAGATTTATGAGCATATGGGCTCAATTAATCTGAATTAGAGGCCTGTGGCCAACTTGGGCTCTTCCCACTCGGTCAAAATGTTGGACATTTAATTAGACTCGGTCCCTTTTCATTTAACAATGCTGAGCATTGGTTTTGGGTTCTGACAACCATTTTGCCTTTTATTGAGTGTTGAGCACTCATTAAGGCTCTGGGGCTTTATTTAAAAAAAAGTTTATGTTCCCTCAGCGCACACGTGAGGAGCACGTGGTGCGCTTGGCGCTGAGCGCCAGACTTAGAGCGCTAAGGCACTTCCTGTGAGATAGCGCACACGTGAGGAGCACGTGGCGCGCAGCGCCAGTCAATGAGTGCAGAGCGCTCTTTGTGAAATAGCGCACACATGAGGAGCATGTGGAGCGCTTGGCGCTGATCGCCAGATAATGAGTGCAGTTCACTTCTTATGAAGTAGCGCACACGTCAGGAACACGTGGCGCGCTTGGCGCTGATCGCCAGATAATGAGTGCAGAGCACTTCTTATGAAGTAGCGCACACGTGAGGAATATATGGTGCGTTTGGCGCTGAGTGCCAACCTTGGAGCGTTGGGCCCTTCTTTAAATTGGAGCACTAGGAGCACTGCACTGTGCGCCAGTCTTGGAGCGCTAAGGATCTTTTTAGGCAGCTTTGATCAGTTCTGCGTTCTGAGAATTAAAATCTCGTTTATAAGAGACTTTGTCTCATGGATCTGAGAACTATGTTCTTCTCTTTTTTATGAGATATTATGATCTCTTTGTTTTTTTTGAAAGACTTCGTCGTTATTTTATAAATGTATGATCTGAAGAGAATTAAGTTTTTCTCCCTCCCTTTTTATGATGAGATGTTCCAATCTCATTTTATGAAAGACATCTGTCTTATAGATCTATGATCTAGAAAGAGAACTAAGTTCTTCTTCTTCTTGATGAGATGCTTTGATCTCTCTGTTTTATTTACCTTAAAGAAATTCTTTTTCCGAGAGCTTGCCCTTCTCTTTGAAATTTTTCAAAGTTTGTGGGGGGGGTTTCTCTGTGTCAGACTTGAACTCTTGGGTCCTTTATATAGGAGAGGATGATTTGTTGAATCAGTTGAAGAGATCTTTTCTCTAATTGATTTGGGAATGTTTCCCACCGTTGGATCTTTGATCCAAGGGCTTCTGTTTTACAGAAGACGATCTTCTTGTTTTTAACAAAATTGGGAAAATCTTTTCTTATACAGAACTTATTCTGTATCTTGGTGATTTTTAATCACCATTGGATCTTTGATCCAACGGTGCTCTAATTTTCAAAGGTAATTTGATGATTTTTAGTCATCTTTGTTGGATCTTTGATCCAAGGGTGAGGAACATTTAGTTCCAACGCTAGCGCTCTCGTGCTTTGCACGTGAGTGCTGTATTAGAGTCTTCGACTCTTGGAGCTAGCGTGCTTAGCGCTAGCGCTCTCGTGCTTTGCACGGGAGCGCTGCATCAGAGTCTTTGACTCTTAGCGCTGGCGCTGCTAGCGCGAGCGCTTTTATGAAGCGCTGCTTCATTTTCAAATTTCAAAATTTGAACAGAGCTTTGCTCTGATTGGGGGAAACACTTGCAACATGCTATGTTATTACATCCATATCTATATGAATAAGAATAGTGTATGTGTTTTATTATTCAGCAATGTTTACCGCCAAAACAGAGACGAAACCGCGTAGGTCGTCTTGCCTGAATTTGGGGGCAGATGCTTTTTGATTTTATCTA